>CM044006.1:5476997-6104497 GCA_024085815.1 Flaveria linearis | reverse complement strand
TGGGTGGTGTATGTGTGTGGGTTTTAGGTGTTAAACACGGCTGAGAAAGCTCAAGAGAAGGGTTCAAACCTGAAAGCAGCTAAGGTGAGTTCTAAAACCTCTTTTTAACATGTTTAAACAATTTTAGGGCTGGAAAATGCATGTGTGTATGTTTTTATAACAAAATAAGTCTCTACCCGTATGTGTGTGTGAATGTGTATGTGGGTGGGTGTATGTTTGGGTGTAAACAATGTTATGGTTATGACTAAGTATGTATTTGTGCTTAGAATGTAAGAACTAAGCTTAGAACATGTTAGCTTTGAATTTGGGACTGAAAATAAAGCTGATTAGTAAACGTTAGCTGCTCAAACGTCTGAACGTAACTCATGCGTCCAACGGTTTAATTTTCTAAGTGTTCCCAACTGCCCAAAAGTCCAAACATCTGAACAATACCCAACCGCCTAAGTGTCCATGCGTCTAAGTCAGGACCATGCGGCTGTGTAGGCCCAACGGCCGAATAGTGCCTATGCGCCTAAATAGGCTCATGCGTCTAAGTGAAAAATGACCAAGTGTAAGTCTAGACGTCTGTATAGTGGCAAAAAATCTGAACAGGGCAGAAAAACGCCAAATAGTGCCCATGCGTCTAGGCACTTAGAATATTCTGAAATTTTAGGAGAAACAGAAAGTCTAGGGGTTTTGACTAGGTTTGACTTATGGGCAATAATTACCCATTATAAGCATGACTATGGAACGTTTTTTAGGGTTATAGAATGTATGAATGAGTATGGTATGTCTACGTGTTATCTTTTAATGATGATTAACCGTATTTATATTATGATATAAAATACGTTATATGTAATGTTATTACTTTATGTAGTATGACGAATGAATGAAAGAACGTAAAGAATAACGTAACGAAATGAAAGATAACAATGATGAAAAGTAAAACGAAATGAACAACAGAATGGCTTGCAAGCAAAATGAAAGGAGGTGCATGGCCATGTTGTTATTAGCTCACACTGTGATGCGGGTTAGCTACCCCAAAGGATGCACACAGGGTCAATCATTGAGATTGACAAGGCCCTTTGGTATGCCCTAGGTGGACTGGATCAACTTCGTGCACAATGTTCGTGGTTTAATTACCACAGGTCTAGCATCAGCTCCGTGCACAATGTTCGGGGTAGGACCAATTGGTTTGAATGAAAGAGGAGAGATGACTTGCCCTAGTTGACTGGCTCAGCTTCATGCCACAATGTTCGTGGTTTAATTACCACATGTCCAACATCAGTTTCGTGCACAATGTTCGGGTTATTGTTCATCAATCCATATAAATGTTGTAAGGCCCAGTGCCAACATTTAAAGTTTATAATTTTTTATACTAAAGAATATTCCTTAAATAGTTCCGTACATCGGACTCTGACGGAATACTCTTGACATTCACATGCAACATATTTCGTTGCATGTGCTTCGCACACGCACCCAATGCGTGCGAACTTATCAAAATCTAAAGAAGATTCTTAAATCCTTCGGGGGAATACTCAAGAAATCTCATAATGGCATGCAACGTGATGAGTTGCGTGCGTTATAGACCCACAACGCATGACGTTGCATCATTATTAAATGGGAATGCCATCCCAAAGAGCTGAGTAGCCGCCTCGTGCCATCCCCAGCAACGCTACCCTGCCAACTGGAAACACATAAAAAGTCAGCGTTGCTGAGTGAGTTCTAGTTTTATAATAAAACATACTTTTACTTATTTAAAGTATCCTTCGTGCATGCATTCATACATCATACGTACACAGAGATAATATTCGTTATTATCTTCATCATTCGTTATCTTTAACTTCTCGTATGGATTCTGTCAGGCTTTACCCATTCATAGCACTCGGCTATGATTACGGTGGTCGAATGACAGAATCCTGTTCATACTTACTTGCGCACATTGAAAGGTGAATTGTACAATACCATATGCTACACCCCAATCAGTCTTAGCTACCGGCCGTAATCAACATATGACGGGAGCGTATGCCCGGTACTAGAGGTAAGCGGTAGAGTACCATGACCATGGTCAATCACATAGAAGGACCAATCGCGTTATTCAATGCTTGCAAGACATATTCGTTCGTTCATTAATGCATGTATTCATCATCATTCATCATTCGTTCATCATTAATACATGCATTCATCACGTGTTCCTCTTTCGTTTCTTTCACTTTACGTTACATAATACTTCGTTGTTCGTATACGTAAAGTCATGGAAAGTATTCATAAATCATTATATAGGAACACACACGCACCATACATAATCATAATACATAGCATCATACACGCATCGTCATACATTCATCATACATACATCGTCATACCTAACGTCATACGTGCATCATCGTCGTCATCATACATAACCTCGTACATACTAGCCTACATCATCATCATTACTAGGCACTTACTATGCGTCATCCTGATACAGTAGCACTAACTGTCCCTCCAAGACCGTGAGGACTCATACTAGGACCTTACATACATGTCGAGTCCACAATCATACCTTACGTATAACACAACATTATACCCAAATGGTCGTACATACATACGTCAGTAAACAAGTTTATATGTGTTCCAGCCCCAAAAATCATTAAAAACAGTAAATGAGGGGTCCTAGAACTCACCTGTGCTTGACAAGCACCTCTCAATCAAGCCTTTAAGACGCGGGTAACACTACACTGCCTGCAGATAAGTTAACACTCAAAAGAGTTAATTTCTGCCTAATTTCGCCACTAATTTCGCAGGTAGTTCGCCCCTAATTCGCCCGTAGTTTCGCCGGCGAATAGCAGTTTCGCTGCTAATTCGCTGGGCAGCAATCCGCCAGTTTCGCTGGACAGATTCGCTACCTCGAGCGCCCAACTTTCGTTGGAATTCCCTAGTTTCGCAATATCTGAGGTCAACTTGGTCATTGGCATAGTCATAAGCGAAACCATAGTTTCGCTCGGGCGAATATAGTTTCGCTGCAGCGAAACTGTAACTTCGCTGTAGGTTCCCCAGTTTCGCTGGACGAGCTTACAGTTTCGCTGGACGAGACCTTAATTTCGCAGAACGAGCTGAAATTTACGAATCAGCTCGTTTTAGCCCAAAAATCCAATCCTTTCCACCCAAACCCTTGCATTATCATCCAGGAAGCTTATCTAAGCTTCTTACACGTTTTATTATCCTAAAACGTGTGTTTTGGGCGATTTTTGCCACTAAAAACCCCAAAACCCCAAACTCGGGTTTTTCACCAATGTGGTAATTTAGATGCGTTTCTTACCTTGATTCTTGTAGTTTTGGAGTCACAAACACTAGCCTTCGATTCTTGACCACCCGCTTCGATCCGGCACTTTCTCTCTCTACACTTTCTCTCTCTAGAATGGCGTTTGAGTGAAATGAGAGTTGCTCGGCTGATCCATCTATTTATATGCCAGGCTCCCGGGACCCCAAACTCGTTAAACTCGTGACCCGGAGGTTAACTTGGTGTAATACCCGCAACCACTCTATATTCATTAATGGTTTTCATCCGAGCCCATCGCTATCATCCGACTCGATCAGAAAATTTTGGGCGTTACAAGTCCACCCCCCTTATTTAGGTTTCGTCCCCGAAACCTGTCACTCTTCGAACAAATGTGGGTAATGCTGTCTCATCTCTTCTTCAGTCTCCCACGTAGACTCCGATCCCTTCCTGGCTCCACTGTACGCGCACAAGAGGAACCACTTTGTTTCTGAGCCGTTTCTCTTTTCTATCATGATCGCCACTGGTTGCTCCACATAGTTGAGCCGTTCGTCTACTTCGATATCCTCCAGCGGAACGACCATATCTTCATCGGCTAAACATTTCCTCAGATGAGATACGTGGAAGGTCGGGTGAATTCCACTCAGCTCATCTGGTAGCTCCAACCTATAGGCCACTCCCACACGGGCGATAATTCGGAAAGGGCCTATATACCGCGGGCTCAGTTTACCCCGCTTTCGGAATCTAATAATTCCTTTCCAAGGCGAGACCTTCAACATGACCCGATCACCGACCTTGAACTCTATCGGTCTTCGCCTCTTGTCAGCATACGACTTTTGCCTGTCTTCGCCGCCTTCATGAAGGCTTTGATCTTTCTAACTTTTCCGTCGTTGCTTCCACCACCTCGACGCCTCCCATTCCTTCTGCCAATATCTCCCCAACATACAGGCGTCCTACATTTCCTACCGTACAACATCTCGTAGGGTGGCATACCATACTGCATGGTAACTGTTATTGTACGAGAATTCTGCTAACGGCAGTGATCGTCCCAACTTCCTCCAAATCGATCACGCACGCCCGAGCATGTCTTCGAGTGTTTGGATCGTCCTCTCAGACTGACCGTCTGTCTGAGGTGATATGCCGTGCTAATATGTAGCCTCGTTCCCATCGCATCATGGAATCTCTTCCAAAACTTGGAGGTGAACCGGGTGTCACGGTCTGACACATAGACACCGGTACGCCATGACGAGCTACAATCTCTCTGATGAACAGATCCGCCAATCTTTCAGATGAATACGTCTCGCGGATCGGTAGAAAGTGGGCACTCTTCGTCAATCGGTCACTATCACCCATATAGCATCATACCCTTTGGGTACGTGGTAGCTTCGTAATAAAGTCCATGGTGATGTGCTCCCACTTCCACTCGTATATCCAATGGTTGATCTTCCCGTACGGTTTCTGGTGCTCGGCCTTTACCTGTGAACAAGCAGGCACTTACTCACATATTCCACCACGTCACGCTTCATGCCTGGCCACCAATAGTCTTTCTTCATGTCTTGGTACATCTTGGTAGCACCGGGGTGAATGGAATATCGAGTCTTATGGGCCTCATCCATAATCTTTCCACGTAGATCCCCGTACCGAGAATCCACACTCGCCCAAATCGGGTCTTAACACCTAGAGTGTTCTCACCCAGTTCCGTAACTAGACCTCTCATCTTTCGGAGTTTAGACGATCTTCTTCAAAGCCTCATCTTGGAACTCCTTAACCTGCGTCATCATGTCTGAGGTCATAATCAGCTGGCAAGCCTTCACCCGAATCGGTTCGGGCCTTTCCTTCCGGCTAAGGCATCAGCCACCACGTTGGCCTTACCCGGTGGTAATGGATCTCACAATCATAATCCTTATCAGCTCCAACCACCGCCTCTGCCCATGTTTAGATCCTTCTGCTCGAAGAAGTACTTCAAGCTCTTGTGGTCCGTGAAGATGGTGCCTTTGTCCCGTATAGATAGTGTCGCCAATCTTCAACGCGAAAACCACCGCAGCTAGTTCTAGATCGTGTGTGGGATAATTGACTTCGTGAGTCTTCATTGTCGAGATGCATAGGCTATAACCTTTCCGCGTTGCATCAATACGCAACCTAGCCCAGAATAGATGCATCCGATAGACCACTAAGTCTTCATTTCCTTCGGGCAATGTCAAAACAGAGCTTGGGTCAGTCTCACCTTCAATTCTCAAACGCATTCTCCTGTTCCCGGCCCCACACGAACTTTACGTCCTTGCGAGTCAATTTTGTCAAAGGTGAGGCTATCTTGGAGAAGTCTTGAATAAATCTCTATAGTAGCCCGCCAGCCCCAAGAAGCTGCGAATCTTGGTTGGCGTCTTCGGGACTTCCATTGCATCACGGCTCAACCTTTGCTGGGTCCACCATTCCTTTGCATTCACTACGTGACCCAGAAATTGCACCTCGCGTAGCCAAAGGCGCACTTGGAGAACTTGGCATAAATTTCTCCCTCCTCAACGTTTCCAATACTTCCCGAATGTGGTCGGCATGCTCTGTCTCGCTTTTCGAATAAATCAGGATATCATCGATGAACACGATCACTGATTTATCTAACATTGGCGCACACTCGGTTCATCAAATCCATAAAAGCAGCCGGCGCATTGGTCAACCCAAAGATGACAAGAAACTCATAGTGACCGTAGCGCGTACGAAAGGCTGTTTTAGGGATATCCTGCTCCCTCACCTTCAGTTGATGGTAGCCTGATCGAAGATCTATCCTGGAAAACCACAAACAAGTCATCGATCCTTGGTAAGGGTATCTGTTCTTCACCGTCAGCTTATTCAGCTCGCGGTAGTCAATGCACATTCTCATACTACCATCCTTCTTCTTTACGAACAGGACCGGAGCACCCCAAGGTGAGATACTCGGTCTGATAAACCCCTTATCCAGCAGCTCCTGCAACTGCTCCATCAACTCTTTCATTTCCGTCGGAGCCAAGCGATACGGTGCTTTTGCGACAGGTTGGGCACCGGTATCAGGTCGATCTGGAACTCGATCTCTCGGTCTGGTGGCAAACCCGATAAGTCTTCGGGAAACACATCTGGAAAGTCACACACCACCGGACATCGCATAGCTGTGTGTTGGCGTCTCTACATTCTTTACATAACATAAGTAGGCGCTACATCCGCGCCTCATGCACTTTCCCGCCACCGCCATTGAGATCACCTTCGGAATTGTCGTAACTCGATCGCCATAAATCGTCACCGGACTTCCGTCGGTCGCCGTCAGTCTAATCATCTTTCTTCGGCACACGATATTCGCTTCGTAGGTTGCTAACCAGTCCATTCCTAACACTACATCGTCTCCTAGAGGCATCACATGTAACATGGCAGCAACCTATGGCCCTCTAATTCTATAGTACAGCCCTCTATCACATCCGTAACCCTAGTGGACTTACCAATAGCGGTTTCTACGTCAAAGGACTTATCAAGGCATTTCCTCCTAACAGGCAGTTTAGCACAGAAGGTAGTAGAAATAAAACTTCTACTGGCACCCGAATCAAATAACACAGAGGCTAAATTTGGTCTATTAGGAACGTACCGGACACAACATCAGGGTCCGTTCTAGCCTCCTCCTGCGTCATGGTGAACGCCCTAGCCTTTGCCCTCGGTGCTTCTCCTCCCGTCTTCTTCTCCCCAGAGCCCTCAGCCCTCGGCTTCTTGCAATCTCGCTCATATGACCACTTTCCCCACAGTTAAAACACTTGCCCATCGGCAATCCCTTGATATATGTCCCGTCTTCCCACACTTAAAGTAGAGGTTGGATCCCCACTTACACTCCCCCGAGTGCTCTTTTCCACACTTACCACACTTCCTCACCCCAGCTCCAGACATGACACTCGGCGGTCATCTACCCTTGCCTTCTTGTTACTTGTCGAGGTATCACCTCGGCCAAACCTCTTTCCCTGCCACCCTTCTCTCCACCCCCTTCTTTCCACCCTCAGCTTTCACCAACGCAGCTCTCTCATCGTACAACCTTCCCGCCAATCCACCGCCGACCTAAAGTACTCGGTCGAGCGGAAATCAGATGCCAACGAATTTCGGCTGGCAACCCTGAATATACCGGTGATCTTTCGGGACACCGGCGTCACCTGCTCTGGCACCAACAGCGCAACTCGTTAAACTTAGTGGTATATTGTTGGTGGGTCATCGTCCCCGCCTCCAACTGCAGGAACTCTCTCTCTATCCTATCCATTTCCCGTCGAGGACTGAATTCCTCGATCACCACCTTTTCAACTCAGCCCACTTCATCTTCCCTATAGCCCTGCTACCCTCGCTTGGACTATATTTTTCCACCAGCATAGAGCCGACCCTGTAAAAGAGTGGGTGGCAAACTTCACCTTCTTGTCCTCCTGGCAATCACTAATATCGAGGACAGCTTCCATTTCCATCACCCATTGGTGAGCATCAGTAGCAGTACCGGACCCATCGAAAGTTGGGGGCTTGCACCTCATGAATTTCCCGTAATCACAGCCCCGGGCTGTCTCCAGTACCTGTTCTTCCTCCTCATCATCGGATAATACCGTCTCTGCCCCTCCTGTTGTTGCCCACGGAGGACCGATTTCTCCCCCGTCTCTCATCCTCACGTACTGCCTTTAACACTTCTGTCATTACAGACGGTAAGATCGTCTGCATAACTGGTGCACCTCCTCGACAACTGCCTCTTTCACCGAGCCCTAAAATCATCACTCTCATTCGTCCCCCCGAGGGAGTAGTATTAGGTCCTTCGGGAACCTTTCTCTTGTCTAGGTCTCCTCTTGTGGCTCGTGGTTCCACACCACTTCCGCCACTGCCTCCACCAAGTGGGGCTTTAGATGATCTACCACCGACCATCTTCTATCACACACTGAAAGGTTCAAATACCAACACGGTCATTCAGGAAATAGCTCAGTTTATGTTAAGTACAGTAAGTTACTAATTACAGTGGCCAGTTGTGATTAGTCACTTACTCCACTCTTCGTACCCCAAGCATTACCCTTCCTGACTACACGGTATCTAAATCTAGCAGCACACATAACCACATTTCACACGCACATACTTAATTAACTTTAAGAAAATACCTGATGGCACGCAGCTACTCAGATGGCATTCTCATTCTCTCTGTCCCATTCTCAGTTTAAGTTTAGGTTTATTATGAAAATTTCACCCATTTTACTTAAACTTTTGCTCTGATACCAACTTGTAAGGCCCGCTCCCGGGCGCCCTACTGTTGGTGGTTCATCGCACATAAAACATACATAATGTATATAATCATAAAATAACGCAGCGGAATGATAAAATATATATACATTCTCATTCATTATAATGTCATTACATCATTGACTCGATTACAAAATGAAGCTTTCTCTACTTTGTCCCTCCTCTAAGATCATACAGCGACCTCTAGAGGGGTATCAAGTGCAAACATTTAAAGTTTATAATTTTTATACTAAAGAATATTCCTTAATAGTTCTGTACATCGAACTCTGACGGAATACTCTTGACATTCACATGCAACATATTTCGTTGCATGTGCTTCGCACACGCACCCAATGCGTGGCGAACTTATCAAAATCTAAAGAAGATTTCTTAAATAATCCCTTCCGGGAATACTCAAGAAATCTCATAATGGCATGCAACGTGATGAGTTGCGTGCGTTATAGACCCACAACGCATGACGTTGCATCATTATTAATGGAGAATGCCATCCCAAAAGAGCTGAGTAGCCGCTCGTGCCATCCCCAGCAACGCTACCTGCCAACTGGAAACACATAAAAAGTCAGCGTTGCTGAGTGAGTTCTAGTTTTATAATAAAACATACTTTTACTTATTTAAAAGTATCCTTTCGTGCATGCATTCATACATCATACGTACACAGAGATAATATTCGTTATTATCTTCATCATTCGTTATCTTTAACTTCTCGTATGGATTCTGTCAGGCTTTACCCACTTCATAGCACTCGGCTATGATTACGGTGGTCGAATGACAAGAATCCCGTTCATACTTACTTGCGCACATTGAAAGGTGAATTGTACCAATACCATATGCTACACCCCAATCAGTCTTAGCTACCGGGCCGTAATCAACATATGACGGGAGCGTATGCCGGTACTAGAGTAAGCGGTAGAGGTACCATGACCATGGTCAATCACATAGAAGGACCAATCGCGTTATTCAATGCTTGCAAGACATAATTCGTTCGTTCATTAATGCATGTATTCATCATCATTCATTCATTCGTTCATTCATTAATACATGCATTCATCATCGTGTTCCTCTTTCGTTATCTTTCACTTTACGTTACATAATACTTCGTTCGTTCGTTAATGTAAAGTCATGGAAAGATATTCATAATCATTATTATAGGAACACAACGCACCATACATACATCATCATACATAGCATCATACCGCATCGTCATACATTCATCGTACATACATCGTCATACATAACATCATACGTGCATCATCATCATACCTACCTCGTCATCATATCATACATACATCGTCATACCTAACGTCATACGTGCATCATCGTCGTCATCATACATAACCTCGTACATACATAGCCTACATCATCAATCATTACTAGGCACTTACTATGCGTCATCCTGATACAGTAGCACTAACTGTCCCTCCAAGACCGTGAGACTCATACTAGGACCTTACATAACATGTCGAGTCCACAATCATACCTTAGACGTATAACACAACATTATACCCAAATGGTCGTACATACATACGTCAGTAAACAAGTTATATGTGTTCCAGCCCCAAAAATCATTAAAAACAGTAAATGAGGGGTCCTAGAACTCACCTGTGCTTGACAAGCAGCCTCTCAATCAAGCCTTAAGACGCGGGTAACACTACACTGCCTGCAGATAAGTTAACACTCAAAAGAGTTAATTTCTGCCTAATTTCGCCACTAATTTCGCAGGTAGTTTCGTAAATTCGCCCGTAGTTTCGCCGGGCGAATTAGCAGTTTCGCTGCTAATTTCGCTGGGCAGCAATCCGCCAGTTTCGCTGGACAGATTCGCTACCTCGAGCGCCCAACTTTCGTTGGAATTCCCTAGTTTCGCAATATCTAGGTCAACTTGGTCATTGGCATAGTCATAGCGAAACCATAGTTTCGCTCGGCGAATATATAGTTTCGCTGCAGCGAAACTGTAACTTCGCTGTAGGTTCCCCAGTTTCGCTGGACGCTTACAGTTTCGCTGGACGAGACCTTAATTTCGCAGAACGAGCTGAAATTTACGAATCAGCTCGTTTTAGCCCAAAAATCCAATCCTTTCCACCCAAACCCTTGCATTATCATCCAGGAAGCTATATCTAAGCTTCTTACACGTTTTATTATCCTAAAACGTGTGTTTTGGGCGATTTTTGCCACTAAAAACCCCAAAAACCCAAACTCGGGTTTTTCACCAAATGTGGTAATTTAGATGCGTTTCTTACCTTGATTCTTGTAGTTTTGGAGTCCACAAACACTAGCCTTCGATTCTTGACCACCCGAGCTTCGATCCGGCACTTTCTCTCTCTACACTTTCTCTCTCTAGAATGGCGTTTGAGTGAAAATGAGAGTTGCTCGGCTGATCCATCTATTTATATGCCAGGCGTCCCCGGACCCCAAACTCGTTAAACTCGTGACCCGGAGGGTAACTTGGTGTAATACCCGCAACCACTCTATATTCATTAAATGGTTTCATCCGAGCCCATCGCTATCATCCGACTCGATCAGAAAATTTTCCGGGCGTTACAATGTAAAGGAATGACGTAACGTACTAAAGAAAGAAAGAAAGAAAACAGTACGAAGTAAAAGAATGATAATGATTTGTTTCGAAGAATGAGAACGAATAAAGAATTTAACAAAAGCATGAAATGAAGCATGCTATGAATATGAGATGAATAATGATGAAAGAAAGTTAAAGTAATATTCTCTATCTGTACGTAGATGCATGATCGCGTAAGAAGTAAAGAAAGGTTTAACGAATTAAAGTATTTTATTTATAAAACTAGAACTCATTCCAACATGACTTTTATTGTTTTTACAGTTGGCAGGTAAAAGTTGCTGAGGTGGCACGGGAGCTACTTGTATTTTGGGATGGCATTCCATTCGTATAATAATGACGTTTTTGTGATGTAATGCAATTATAATATTTTGTAATAGTTACTGTATTGTATTACTTGCAAAAGATGTCATTAAAATATAAAATGGTTTCAATTAATTTCTGCTGGTTTATAAATAAATTGTATGCTTTATGTGTGATGAATGACCAACTGTGAGGTTCCCGGAACGGGGCCTTACAAGTTGTATCAGAGCTAAAGTTTAAGTGAAATGGGTAAATTTTTCAAAAGGAACCTAAACTTAAACAGAATGGACAAAGGGAAGGATGCCAGTCCAAGTAGCTACGTGCCTCAGGTTTTTCTTATGTTAACCGGTATTATGTGCGCATGTTATTTGATCTGTTTGCCCTAGATACTGATGTACTTAGGATAGAAAATGCTTGGGTGTGAAGAGTGAGGTAAGTGGCTAATCACAACTGGCCATTGTAATTAGGGACTTACTATACTTGACATAACTGAGCTTTAACTTGAATGATCGTGTTAGTGTTTATATCTTATAGTGTGTTAGAGAATGGCTGGAGGTAGATCTTCTAAGGCTTCACGAGGTGGAGCACGTGGTGGACGTGGTACTGAACCACGGGCCATAAGAGGAAGGTCTAGAGTTGAGAACGTGACCTATAAGGAGCCTGAGACCCTTATCTAGAGGGTGGTGATGAGAGTGCTAACTTGAGAGCCTCGGTGAAGGAGGTCGTGGTGGAGGAAGTTCATCAGGTCATGCAGACGATCTTACCATCCGTAGTGACCGAAATGATTAAGGCTGTTAGATAAGGAAGAGGAGGGATATGAACAGGTCCTCAGGAGGGAGAGAACAACTCGAGACCGAGATGGTTATCCCTACTGATGAGGAGGAGGAAGAAGATGAGCCTGTGCTGGAGGCAGCTTGAGGCTGTAACTATGGGCATTTCAGAGATGCAAGCCCCTACCTTCGATGGTAATGGCATGCTGCTGCTGCTCACCAATGGGTGAGGGAGATGGAGGCTGTCTGGAAATCAGCGAGTGCCGGGAAGACCAGAAGGTGAAGTTTGTCACTCATCATTTGTGGACTCGGCTTTATGCTGGTGGGACAACATTGTCCAAGCCGAGGGTAGTAGAGCGATTGGTAGGATGAGGTGGAGTGAACTGAAGAAGCTGGTGATTGAGGAGTTCTGTCCTTATCGGGAGATGGATAGGTGGAAAGGGAGTTCCTGCAGCTGGAGGCGGGAACCATGACACATCAACAATACACCACAAGTTCAACGAGATGGCACAGTTGGTGCCGGATCAGGTGACGCCCCTGTTACGAAAGATCAAAAGATACATCCAGGGCTTGCCTTTGGATATCCGTAGGCACATGATCACCGCCCGACCAAGTACGTTTAGGTCGGTGGTTGACTTGGCTGGGAGATTGTATGACAAGAGGGAGGTGGTGGTGGTTGAGAAGAAGAAGAATGTTAGTGATGATCGGAACTGGAACCGGAAACGGTTTAGGCGGGTGGCTTTACCCCGAATGACAAAGGCGAGGGTGGACGATCGACGGGTGATTGTCGCAGGCTCAAGAGTGAAGAGATGCGGGAAGTTGGAAAGGAGCACGCTGGTGAGTGCAGGCTGGGGTTAATGTCTGTTTCAAGGCAGGAAGCCCGACCACATTCTAGAGATTACAAAGCCGCAAGGTGCTTCAAATGTGAAGTAGGCCACATGAGCAGGGAGTGTAAGAAGCCGAGGGTAGAGAGTTCCAGAGCAGGAAGAAGACTGGGACTGAGGCAAAGGGCGAGTGCCAGAGCATTCACAAGACGAGAGAGAGGCTAGGACGGACCCCGATGTTGTGTCAGGTACGTTTCTAGTAAATCAAACTCTTGCTTCTGTGTTATTTGATTCTGGTGCTAGTAGGAGTTTTATTTCTGCTATTTTGTGCTAAATTGCCTATTAGTAATAGATGTATTAATGAGCCCTTGTGTAGAAGCTGCTATTGGTAAGTCCACTAGAATACTGATGTGATAGAGGACTGTGCCATAGAGTTAGAGGTCATAGGTTTGCTGCTAAGTTACATGTGATGCCCCTAGGTGGATTTGATGTAGTACTAGGGATGGATTGTTAGCAACCTATGAAGCAAACATCATGTGTCAAAGAAGATGATTAGATTGACAGCACTTGATGGGAGTTCGGTGATGATATACGGTGATCGAGTTACGACGATTCCAAAAGTGATTTTGATGGAAGTGGCGGGAAAGTGCATGAGGCGTGGATGTAGGGCTTATTTGGCCTACGTGAAAGATGTGGACACGTCAACACCACAATTGTCAGATGTACCGGTGGTGTGTGACTTTCCCGATGTGTTTCCAGAAGACTTATCAGGTGTGCCACCAGATCATGAAATCAAATTTCAGATTGACTTGATACCCGGTGCTCACCTGTAGCTAAGACACCTGTAAGGCCCCATTTCCGGGCACCTCACAGTTGGTCATTCATCACACATAAAACATATTTAAATAAAACAATGCAGCGGAAACATTCAAGGATACATCTCATTTCATCATAAAAACTTTTACAACATATTACATCTTTATCATTTACAAAATGGTCATAAACAGTGACCTCTAGTTTAGAAATATTAAAACTACATCTAAAGAAGATTCCTTAAGTAATCCTGTTTATCGGGATCCTCAAGGAACACTTGCATGCAACATAAAATGTGGCAACATTATCAAAAGGAGAATGCCATCCCAAAAGAGCTGAGTAGCCACCTCGTGTCCCCCAGCAACACTACTGCCACTGGAAACACATAAAAAGTCAGCGTTGCTGAGCGAGTTCTAGTTTTTTATAATAAACATACTTCTTTTCCTTTAAAACCATTCTTTTACGTGATCATTCATCATACGTATCCACATAGATAATATCTTATTATCTCTTTTGTTTATTTATTCATTCATCCTCTATAACTTTGCTTGCACATTGGATATCATCTGTACCCATACCATATGCTAACCCAAACAGTCTTAGCTACTGGGCCGAAGTCAATCCAGAGACAGCAAAGCGTATGCCACAGCACGGGCTGAAGTCATAAATGAACAGCAAAGCGTATGCCACAGCACTGGGCCGAAGCCTAAGGAGAGACAGCTAAACGTGGTGCCGCAGTACTAGAGATAAGCGGTAGAGGTACCATACGTATGGTCAATCACAAAGAAGGACCCGTTTACCTTATCCAATGCTTGCAAGACTTATTCCGTTAGTTCATTAATGCATGTATTCGTCATCATATTTCGTTTTCATTCATTCATTAATACATGCATTCATCGTCATGTTCCTCTTTCATTATCTTTCACTTTACGTTACATAATACTTTATCATTCGTTGTCATATTACGTAAAGTCATGGAAAGATGTACATTCGATATCATAAGGAACACACATATATCATCCATACATCATCATGCAAAGCGTCATACACACATATCATGCCTTAAGCATAAACATGCTTGTCATACTTACGTAGCATACATCATGCATGAACATGCAACGTTACTATTATGCTCGATGAGAGCCATCTATAAACCTGCAAGGCGTCATACATACATATCATAACTTATGCATAAGCATGCAACATCATTATTATGCCAACCTAACCTCGAAGGCCTCAACAGCACTATCTGGGCGACTGAGCATGCTTCAGTCGCATGGCCTCCATGCGACTGAACGTTAGCGATTGGACTACTATGCGACTAGTTCCTCAGTCGTACGAATGCACCTATGCGACTGAGCATATAAGCGACTGGACTCTCAGTAGTATGATTAATCGTACGACTGAACCTACAGCCGTACAATTGAGCCCCAGTCGTGTGTATAAACCTCAGTCATCAAATGAACCTCAGTCGTCCCTCAGTCGTACGATTGACCCTCCAGTCGCCTAACCTAACTGTGCAGTGACTGGAGTTCATCTCGAACTGCAGCCGCGAGATACGGCTCAAAAACCCTTCTAAACTCATCTCACACCCGAATTAACCTCCCTAAACCTTAGGGAATCATACTAGGACATCATACAAAATTATACAAGTCCAAATTCGTACTTTAAACACACTAAACACGATTATTCCCCAATGGGTCAAACATACACTTTACAAAAATAGGGTTTTATATGTGATCCAGCCCCAAAATCATTGAAAACATGTAAATGAGGGGTCCTAGAAACTCACGTAAGCAAGTAGAAGGTGAAGAGCTTCGTTTGGACTAGTTGCTCGACAAGTTTCACGCCCGAATCACGCCTTTCTCTCTTTTTCTTTCTGTCGCCCTTTTCTCTCTTTCTGTCTACGTTTGTGAGTATGGGAGAGGGTAAGAGCTGCCTCTCCCTTAAATACCCTCGTCCAGTCGCCCGAGCTTCAGTCGTGTAGGCACTTCAGTCGCCTGGGCTTCATGCGATTGGACCTTCAGTCGTACGATTGCCATGCGTATGGAGCTCCAGTCGTGCGACTCCATGCGTATGAAGCTTCAGTCGCCTGATATCCATGCGCCTGAGCCTCCAGTCGCATGACATTTCAGAGAAAGAAATTTCCGGTGTTACAAGTCCACCCCCCCTATTTAGGTTCGTCCCCGAAACCTGTTATTCCTCAAAACAATCGTGGGTAATGCTGCCTCATTTTTCTTCAGTTTCCCACGTTGACTCGAATCCCTTCCTGTGCTGCCATTGTACACGCACAAGAGGAACCACTTTATTTCTCAACCTTTTCTCTTTTCGATCAATAATCGCCACGGGTTGCTCCATATAATTGAGTCGTTCGTCTACTTCGATATCCTCCAGTGGGATGATCATTCTCATCTGCTATACATTTCCTCAGATGAGATACGTTGAAGGTTGGGTGAATTCCACTTAACTCATCTGGCAATTCCAACCTATAGGCCACCTCTCCTACACGGGCAATAATTCGGAAAGGGCCTAGATACCGCGGGCTCAGTTTGCCCTGCTTTCGGAACCGAATAATCCTTTCCAAGGTGAGACCTTCAACATAACCCGATCACCCACCTGGAACTCAATCGGTTGGCGTCGTTTATCGCATACGACTTCTGTCTGTCTTTGGCTGCCTTCATATAGGCCTTGATCCTTTCAAGCTTTTCAGTCGTAGCTTCGATCACCTCGACGCTTCCCAATTCCTTTTGACCAATATCACCCCAACATACGGGGTCCTGTATCTCCTACCGTATAGCATTTCATAGGGTGGCATGCCAATACTGGCATGATAGCTGTTGTTGTATGAGAATTCGGCTAACGATAGGTGGTCGTCCCAACTTTCCCTAAAATCAATCACACATGCCCGGAGCATGTCCTCTAATGTCTGAATGGTCCTTTCCGACTGACCATCAGTTTGGGGATGATAAGCCGTACTAATTAATATGTAATCTCGTCCCCATGGCAGCATGGAATTTCTTCCAGAAGTTGGATGTAAACGGGGTGTCGCGATCAGACACAATTGACACCTATACACCATGACGAGTCACAATCTCTTGATGAAAAGATCGGCCAACCTCTCGGATGAATATGTCTCGCGCATCGGTAGGAAGTGAGCACTCTTCGTCAGACGATCCACAATCACCCATATTGTATCATACCCTTTCGGGTGCGTGACAGCTTTGTAATGAAATCCATGGTGATGTGCTCCCACTTTCATTCCGGTATATCCAAAGGTTGAATCTTTCCATACGGCTTTTGATGCTCTGCCTTTACTTGTAAACAAGTGAGACATTTACTCACATACTCCACCACATCACGCTTCATACCCGGCCACCAGTAAATTTTCTTCATGTCTTGGTACATCTTCGTAGCACCGAGATGAATGGAGTATTGAGTCTTGTGGGCTTCGTCCATAATCTTCACACGTAGATCCCCAGACGAGGAATCCACATTCGCCCCAAACCGGGTTCTAACACCAAAGTGTTTTCACCTAACTCCGTGACCAGACTCTCATTCTTTCTGGGTTAAAATGATCTTCCTTCAGTGCCTCATCTTGAAACTCTTTGACTTGCTTCATCACGTCCGAGGTCATAATCAGCTGGTAGGCCTTCACCCGTATCGGCTCGGGCCTCTCCTTTCGGCTAAGGGCATCCGCCACCACGTTGGCTATGCCTGGATGATAATGAATTTCACAATCATAATCCTTTATAAGCTCTAAACATCGTCTTTGCCTCATATTCAAATCTTTTTGCTCGAAGAAGTACTTCAAGCTCTTGTGGTCAGTAAAGATAGTGCACTTCGTTCCGTTGAGATAGTGCCTCCAAATTTTTAATGCAAAGACCACAACTGCTAGCTCCAAGTCATGAGTAGGATAATTACTCTCATGAACTTTCAGCTATCGGGATGCATAGGCTATAACCTTTCCTCTTTGCATTAACACGCACCCCAACCCCGAGTAGGAAGCATCAGAATAACCACCAAGTCTTCGCTTCCATGGGGTAATGCCATACAGGAGCTTGGGTCAACCTCACCTTCAATTCTTCAAACGCCTTTTCCTGAGATTGACTCCATACAAATTCACATCCTTCCGGGTCAACTTGGTTAGTGGAGAAGCGATTTTGGAAAAGTCTTGGATAAACCTTCGGTAGTAGCCCGCCAAACCCAAAAACTTCGGATTTCAGATGGCGTCTTGGAGACTTCCATTGCATCACTGCTTCCACCTTTGCCGATCAACCATAATTCCCTCCGGATTCACCACCTGACCCAAGAACTGAACTTCACGCAACCAGAATGCGCATTTGGAGAATTAGCATACAATTCTCCCTTCTCAACGTCTCCAGAACCTCTCGAATGTGACCGGCATGCTCGGCCTCGCTCTTCGAATAAATCAAGATTCATCAATGAACACAATCACTGATTATCCAACATTGGCCGACACACCGGTTCATCAGGTCCATAAAAGCAGGGGCGCATGGTCAAACCAAAAGACATGACAAGAAACTTGTAGTGACCGTAGCGCGTGCGAAAAGCTGTTTTAGGGATATCCTATTCCTTCACTTTTAGCTGATGATGGCCCGATCAAAGATCTATTCGTGAAAACCAACTGGCGCCTTGAAGCTGATCAAACAGATAATCGATTCTAGGCAAGGGGTATCTGTTCTTCACCGTCAACTTATTCAGCTCGCGGTAGTCGATGCACATCCTCATACTACCATCTTTCTTCTTTACGAACAGTACCGGAGCACCCCAAGGTGAGATACTCGGTCTTATGAACCCCTTATCTAGCAGCTCTTGCAACTGCTCCATCAACTCTTCATTTCCGTCGGAGCCAATCGATACGGTGCCTTGGCGACAGGTTGAGCACCCGGTATCAGGTCAATCTGGAACTCGATCTCTCGGTCAGGTGGCAATCCCGATAAGTCTTCCGGGAACACGTCTGGAAAATCACACACAACCGGAACATCGGATAGTTGTGGTGTTGGCGTTTCCACATCTTTCACATAACATAAGTAGGCGCTGCACCCACGCCTCATACACTTTCCCGCCACAGCCATTGAGATCACTTTCGGAATCGTAGTAACCCGATCACCATAAACCGTTACTGAACTACCGTCGGGAGCTGTCAATTGAATCATCTTCTTGCGACACACAATGTTCGCCTCAAAGTCCGCCAACCAATCCATCCCAAGCACCAAATCAAAACCTCCTAAAGTCATCGCAAAGGGTCTAACCGGAAATTTGCGGCCCTCTAATCCACATCACAACCCTCTATCACCTTGGAAATCCTGGTAGACTTTCCTATTATGGTTTCTACATCAAACGGTATGTCGACACGTCTACTTCTAACAGGCAGTTTTGGCACAGAAAACAACAGAAATAAAACTCCTACTGGCACCAGAATCAAATAATACAGAGGCTAAAGTTTGGTTCACCAAGAACGTACCGGACACAACATCAGGGTCCGTTCTAGCCTCCTCTTGCGTCATCGTGAATGCCCTAGCGCTTGACCTTGGCCCTTCACTTCCCGTCTTCTTCACCCCTGAACCCCCAGCCCTCGGCTTCTTACAGTCTCTGCTCATATGACCACTTTCCCCACAGTTAAAACATTTGCCTATCCGGCAATCTTTGGCCATATGCCCTGTCTTCCCACACTTGAAACAGATGTTTGACCCCCACTTGCACTCCCCCGAGTGCTCTCTACCATATTGTCACACTTCCTCAACCCTGCTCCCGTCGTGACCACACGGCGGTCATCCACCCGTGCCTTCTTGTTACTTGTCGAAGTATCACCTCGACCAAACCTCTTCCCCTGCCACTTTCTTTCATCACTTCCCTTCTTACTACCCTCAGCCTTCACCACCACAGCCCGTTCATCATACATCTCCCTGCCAAATCCACTGCCGACCTAAAGGTGCTCGGTCGTGCAGAATCAAATGCCAACGAATTTCAGCTGGCAGCCCCTGAATATATCAGTTAATCTTTCAAGACACCGATGTCACCTGATCCGGCACCATTCTCGCCATCTCGTTAAACTTGGTGGTGTACTGTTGGTGGGTCATTGTCCCCGCCTCCACTACAGGAACTCTCTCTCCACTTTATCCATTTCCCGACGAGGACTGAACTCCTCGATCACCATCCTTTCAGCTCGGCCCACTTCATTCTTCCGATGGCCCTGCTACCCTCGGCTTGGACTATATTGTCCCACCAGCATAAAGCCGAACCCGTGAACGAGTGGGTAGCAAAATTCACCTTTTTTTCCTCCTGGCACTCACTAATATCAAGGACAGCCTCCATTTCTCTCACCCATTGGTGAGCAGCAGTAGCGGTACCCGTACCGTCAAAAGTAGGGGCTTGCACCTCATAAACGCCCCGTAGTTACAACCCCGTGTTGCCTCCCGTACAGGCTCCTCCTCCTCTTCCTCTTCATCATCAAAAAGAACCGTTTCCGGCTCTTGTCACTGCGGTCTCCCCGAGGACCGGTTCCTCCCTTGCCTTCATCTTCGCGTACAGCCTTTATCACTTCGGTCACTACAGACGGTAAAATCGTCTGCATGACCTGGTGTACTTCTTTGACCACTGCCTCTTTTACCGAGGCCCTTAGATCAGCGCTTTCGTCCACCCCCCTCCTGATGAGCGGTGTCAGGTTCTTCATGAACCTCCCTCTCCACTCTCGGTCTTCCTCTTATGGCCCGCGTTCAGCATCACGTCCACCACCTCATGACACTTTAGATGATCTACCACCGACCATCCTCTATCACACTGAAAGATTCAAACACCAACATGGTCATTCAAGGAAATAACTCAGTTTATGTCAAGTATAGTAAGTCCCTAACTACAGTGGCCAGTTGTGATTAGCTACTTACTTTACTCTTCGTACCCCAAGCATTACCTGTCCTGGCTACATTAGTATCTAAGTCTAACAGTACACATAAACACATAACATGCGCACATAATACCAGTTAATCTTTAAGAAAATACCTGATGACACGCAGCTACTCAGATGGCATTCTTCCCCTTTCCTGTCCCATTTTCAGTTTAATTTTAGGTTTATTTTGAAAATTTACCCATTTCACTTAAACTTTGGCTCTGATACCAACTTGTAAGGCCCCGTTTCCGGCACCTCACAGTTGGTCATTCATCACACATAAACATATATTTAAATAAAACAATGCAGCGGAAACATTCAAAGGATACATCTCATTTCATCATAAAAGCTTTTACAACATATTACATCTTTATCATTTACAAATGATCATAAACAGTGACCTCTAGTTTAGAAATATTAAAACTACATCTAAAGAAGATTCCTTAAGTAATCCCATTTATCGGGATCCTCAAGGAACACTTGCATGCAACATAAAATGTGGCAGCATTATCAAAAGGAGAATGCCATCCCAAAAGAGCTGAGTAGCTGCCTCGTGCCATCCCCAGCAACACTACCTGCCAACTGGAAACACATAAAAAGTCAGCGTTGCTGAGCGAGTTCTAGTTTTTTTTAATAAACATACTTCTTTTCCTTTAAAATCGTTGAAAACATGTAAATGAGGGGTCCTAGAAACTCACGTAAGCAAGTAGAAGGTGAAGAGCTTCGTTTGGACTAGTTGCTCGACAAGTTTCACGCCCGAATCACGCCTTTCTCTCTTTTTCCTCTTCTGTCGCCCTTTTCTCTCTTTCTGTCTGCGTTTGTGAGTATGGGAGAGGGTAAGAGCTGCCCTCTCCCTTAAATACCCCTCGTCCAGTCGCCCGAGCTTCAGTCGTGTAGGCACTTCAGTCGCCTGGGCTTCATGCGATTGGACCTTCAGTCGTACGATTGCCATGCGTATGGAGCTCCAGTCGTGCGACTCCATGCGTATGAAGCTTCAGTCGTCTGATATCCATGCGCCTGAGCCTCCAGTCGCATGACATTTCAGAGAAAGAAATTTCCGGGTGTTACAACACCGTATCGGTTGGCTCAAGAGAGATGAAGGAATTGATGGAGCAACTGCAAGAGTTGCTCGATAAGGGGTTTATTAAATCGAGTATCTCTCCTTGGGGTGCTCCGGTCTTGTTCGTGAAGAAGAAGGACGGCAATATGAGGATGTGTATTGACTACCATGAATTGAACAAGTTGACGGTGAAGAATCGATATCCATTACCGAGAATTGATAACTTGTTTGATCAGATCCAAGGGGTCAGTTGGTTTTCGAGGATAGATCTTCGATCTGGCTACCATCAATTAAAAGTGAAGGAGCAAGACATTCCTAAAATAGCTTTTCGCACGCGTTATGGACACTATGAGTTTCTCGTTATGTCCATTGGTCTAACCAATGTGCCAACTGCTTTTAGATAAATCAGTGATTGTATTCATCAATGATATCCTGATTTATTCAAGGAGCAAAGAAGAGCATGCCAGTCACATTCGGGAGGTGTTGGAGACATTAAGAAGGGAGAAGTTGTATGCTAAGTTCTCCAAGTGCGCATTCTGGTTGCGCGAAGTTCAGTTCTTGGGTCACGTGGTAAATGTTGAAGGAATCATGGTGGACCCCAGAAATGTTGAGGCTGTGATGCAATGGAAGTCTCCAAAGACGCCATTCGAGATTCGTAGTTTCTTGGGATTGGCGGGCTATTACAGGAGATTTATTCAAGACTTTTCCAAGGTATCCTCACCTTTGACAAAGTTGACTCGCAAGGATGTGAAGTTCGTGTGGGGTCGAGAACAGGAGATGCTTTCGAGGAGTTAAAGGCGAGTTTAACACAAGCTCCTATTTTGACATTACCCGAAGGTAGTGAAGACTTAGTGGTGTATTCGGATGCATCTTATTCTAGGCTAGGTTGCGTATTGATGCAAAGTGGAAGGGTAATAGCCTATGCATCCCTACAGCTGAAAACCCATGAAGTTAACTATCCCACGCACGATCTAGAACTGGCAGCTGTGGTATTTGCTTTGAAGATTTGGCGGCACTATTTGTACGGGACGAAGTGCACCATCTTCACAGACCACAAAAGCTTGAAGTACTTCTTCGAGCAGAAAGTTTTGAACATGAGGTAGAGGCGATGGTTAGAGCTCATAAAGGATTACGATTGCGAGATCCGTTACCATCCGGGCAAGGCTAACGTGGTGGCAGATGCCCTTAGCCGAAAGGAGAGACCCGAGCCAATTCGGGTGAAGGCTTATCAACTGTTTATGACCTCTGACGTGATGACGCAGGTCAAGGAGTTTCAAGATGAGGCTTTGAAAGAAGATCGCCTTAACTCTGAAAGGATGAGGGGTCTAGTCACGGAGTTGGGTGAGAACACTCTTGGTGTTAGAACCCGATTTGGACGAATGTGGATTCCTTGTTACGGGGATTTACGTGGCAAGATCATGGACTAGGCTCATAAGACTCGATACTCCATTCATCCCGGTGCTACCAAGATATATCACGATATGAGGAAGGATTATTGGTGGCCGGGTATGAAGCGTGACGAGTATGTGAGTAAATGCATTACTTATTTACAAGTGAAGGTGGAGCACCAGAAGCTGTACGGGAAAATCCAATCGTTGGATATACCCGAGTGGAAGTGGGAACACATCACCATGGACTTCATTACGAAGTTACCGTGTACCCCAAAAGGGTATGATGCTATATGGGTGATAGTTGATCATTTGACGAAGAGTGCTCACTTCCTACCGATCCAAGAGACGCATTCCTTTGAGAGACTTGTGGATCTATTAATCAAAGAGATTGTAGCTCGTCATGGCGTACCGTGTCAATTGTATCTGATCGTGACACTCGTTTACATCTAAGTTTTGGAAGAAATTCCACGATGCGATGGGGACGAGGCTACACATCAGCACGGCTTATCATCCTCAGACGGACGGTCAGTCTGAGAGGACGATCCAGACACTCGAGGACATGCTTCAAGCGTGTGTGATTGATTTTGGAGGATGTTGGGATGACCATCTGCCGTTAGCAGAATTCTCGTACAACAACAGTTATCATGCCAGCATTGGCATGCCGCCATACGAGATGCTATATGGTAGAAGATGTAGGACACCCGTTGCTGGGGTGACGTTGGTCAGAAAGAGTTGGGAAGTATTAAGGTGATTGAAGCTATGACTTAAAAGCTCGAAAAGATTAAAGCCTTCATAAAGGCAGCCAAAGATAGGCAAAAGTCGTATGCTGATAAACGACATAGACCGATTGAGTTCCAGGTGGGTGATAGGGTTATGCTAAAAGTCTCACTTTGGAAGGGTATCATTCGGTTTAGAAAGAGGGCAATTTGAGCCCAAGGTATATAGGACCTTTCCGAATCATTGCCCGAGTAGGAGAGGTGGCCTATAGGTTAGAACTACCCGATAAGTTAAGTGGAATTCACCCGACATTCCATGTATCACATCTGCGGAAGTGTTTAGCAGACGAGGATATGATTGTACCACTGGAGGACATCGAAGTAGATGAACGACTCAATTACATGGAGAAACCAGTGGCAATCATTGATCGTAAGGAGAAGAGGTTAAGGAATAAGGTGATTCCTCTTGTGCGAGTACAGTGGAAGCACAGGAAGGGATCCGAGTCTAGATGGGAGATTAAAGGAGAGATGAGACAACATTACCCTCATCTGTTCGAGGAATAACAGGTTTCGGGAATGAAACCTATATAAGGGGTGGACTTGTAACACCCGGTTATTTTTAAAAGATATGAAAAAGGAATAAAAGTAAAGGAAAAGAAAGAAAATGTAAGTTAACCCAATAGAGGGGTTAAAAGTGTCAAAAAGGCAAAATATCAAAAAGTTGGTATAAAAGTGGGCATGGCCGCCCACTCTTGCCTGCACACACACTTCTTCCATTTTGTTCTAGAGAGAGAGAGAGCAAAAAACTCTCGGAGGTTGTAGAAGCAGCAGGAGAATTCGAAGTTTTTGGTAAGAATTCTTGGTTTTATGATGTTATAAATAGTTCTAGTCTTGGTCATGTGCTTAAGGTGTTATTGTATGTTCGGGTGGTGTATGTGTGTGGGTTTTAGGTGTTAAAGACGACTGAGAAAGCAGCTAAGGTGAGTTCTAGAACCCCTTTTTAACATGTTTTTAACAATTTTGGGGATGGAAAATGCATGTGTGTATGTTTTTATAAAAAATAAGTCTCTACCCGTATGTGTGTGTGAATGTGTATGTGGGTGGGTGTATGTTTTAGGTGTAAACAATGTTATGGTTATGACTAAGTATGTATTTGTTGCTTAGAATGTAAGAACTAAGCTTAGAACATGTTAGATTTGAATTTGGGACTGAAAATAAGCTGATTAGTAAAAGTTAGTTGCTCAAACGTCTGAACAGTAACTCATGCGTCCAACGGTTTAGTTTTCTAAGTGTTCCCAACTGCCCAAAAGTCCAAACGTCTAAACAGTACCCAACCGCCTAAGTGCCTATGCGTCTAAGTCAGGCCCATGCGGCTGAATAGTGCTCAACCGTCTAGATTATTGACCAGACTGACTGTGTAGGTCCAAACGCCCGAATAGTGCCCATGCGCCTAAATAGGCCCATGCGTCTAAAGTAAAAATGACCAAGTGTAAGTCCAGACGTCTGCATAGTGGCAAAACGTCTGAACAGGACAGAAACACCCAAATAGTGCCCATGCGTCTAGACACTTAGAATATTCTGAAATTTTAAGAAAAATAGAAAGTATAGGGTTTTACCAGGTTTGACTTATGGGTAATAATTACCCATTATAAGTATGACTATGGAATGTTTTAGGGTTATGGAATGTATGAATGATGTATGGTATGTATAACGTGTTATCTTTTAATGATGATTAACCGTATTTATATTATAATATAAAATACGTTATATATTATGTTATTACTTTACGTAGTATGACGAATGAATGAAAGAACATAAAGAATAACGTAACGAAATGAAAGATAACAATGATGACAAGTAAAACGAAATGAATGAAAGAATGGCTTGCAAGCAAAATGAAAGGAGGTGCACGACCATGTTGTCGTTAGCTCAACTATAATGCAGGTTAGCTACCCCAAAAGATGCACACATGGTCTATCATTGAAATTGACGAGGCCCTTTGGTATGCCCTAGGTGACTGGATCAGCTTCGTGCACAATGTTCGTGGTTTAATTACCACAGGTCCAGCATCAGCTTCGTGCACAACGTTTGGGGTAGGACCAATTGGTTTGAATGAACGGGAGAGATGACTTGCCCTAGGTGACTGGATCAGTTTCGTGCACAATGTTCGTGGTTTAATTACCACAGGTCCAGCATCAGCTTCGTGCACAATGTTCGGGGTATTGTTCATCAATCCATATAAATGTAAAAGAATGACGTAACGTACTAAAGAAAGAAAGAAAGAAGAAAACAAGTACGAAAGTAAAAGAATGATAATGAGTACGTTACGAAAGAATGAGAACGAAAGTAAGAGAATGTTAACAAAAAGCATGAAATGAAAGCATGCTATGAATATGATGATGAATAATGAATGTTAAAGAAAGTTAAAAGTAATATTCTTTATCTGTACGTATGATGCATGATCGCGTAAGAAAGTAAAGAAAGGTTTTAACGAAAGTAATGTATTTTATTTATAAAACTAGAACTCACTCAGTAACGCTGACTTTTATGTGTTTTCCAGTTGGCAGGTAAAAGTTGCTGAGGATGGCACGGGGCAGCTACTTGCCATTTTTGGGATGGCATTCCATTCGTATAATAATGACGTTTTTGTGATGTAATGCAATTTATAATGTTTTGTAATAGTTAACCGTATTGTATTACGTTGCAAAAGATGTCATTAAAATATATGAAATGGTTTTAATTAATTTCTGCTACGTTGTTTTAAATAAATTGTACATTTTATGTGCAATGAATGACCAACTGTGAGGTGCCCGGGAACGGGCCTTACAAACAATCAACTCGCTAGTAACATATTAACGTTTCAAAGAGGCGTAGTATAACACCTGCATGTTTCTCTCCCCCAAAAAGAGTGAATATATTAAAGTGGGGCTGTAACTCACCTTAAAGCACATCGACAGTTAAAAGTAAGTACGATGAATAGGGTTCCTGTTAACCTGGATTTCATTTAATAAATAACTAACATTAATTACTAAATATTTAAAGTAAAAATTGTTTGGTTTCACGTTCCGCGGCTCGGTTACGATGTCGGTTATCTGTTTATCCGCATTCACAAGCATAGAAAACGTCAATTCACATCCAATGTATTCGCATTATACACGCTATATAGCACCTAGTATTATATTCCCACATATATAGTTAGATAATACACAACGACATATATATATACATATATATATCATATATAATACACAATCACATATATATTATATATAATACACTACCACATATATATATTATATATATAGTACACCATCACATATAACATCCACCCAAAACATGTACTAACCCATTGACAATCGGAACACATACGTATGCGTGCGCTAGCATATATAATAACTCGTATATGTGCATGCTCTAATGTATAATTCATAACCCATATCCACACGCACACACAACATGAACAATAATCCTTCAAACACCCAACTGATACACACACTAAAAGAAATTTACATTACACTTAAAAACACTCATGATGCAACATACATACATAATAAACATTATATATATATATATATATATATATATATATATATATATATATATATCCAAGATAAGCACTACAAGTGCATTCATTACATATGGTAGTAACATGCCAATGCAACCCACTTTCAAAGGACCCCCTTGCCCTCGGTTCATAAACAAACACACCACATACACTTCCAAATTTAGATATTATAATACCACATACAACAACACCCACCCAACAATCATATAAAACTCACACACACAAACGCAACACAACTCACACACACAAACACAACACCACTCACACACACAACCCAACACAACTCACGCACACAAACACAACACCCCAAATGCCAACCCAGCAGCCCCCTTCCCCCCATGCGCCTACACCACTCACGGCCCTAACATACACTTACATGCTCTCTATGTGCCTACCCCCATGCATACATATACACCCACCATATATATATATACAAAACAGTACCTACACGCATACGGCCGCATGCATACATATACTCCCAAGTTACATACATATATACTCAAAAGCACACAACATACAACCCATTCATACTCACATATGAATACATATATACATGTACATACACACATATATGTACAATCGCAGGTTGCATACACACATACATACGATCGACGCAAGCAAGAACACCAACCTTGGATCCAACCGAAGCCCTTGCCAATAATCGTAACCACACCCATATCTATATACACACACGCAGGAGCACCCACTACACATACCTACGCACATATACATACAAACACCAAACCAATCGGATCAGGGTGCCCCGAACGTGAAACCGCAACCAATAGACAAGGGTAATGAATGAGAAATCTTACCGAACGAGGTACATGGTTGTTTCAATCGTTGTTCACGGTCGCCGGGTACTCGCGGTTGACAGCGGAGGCGTCGAAGGGGTGCACCGTTACTGTAAGTGACTGCCGGGGATGTGGCTGCCACGGAGAGGGAGCCGCTAATGGTCCAAACCGTGAGGGTTTAGGGCTGTCGAGGGGGTCGAATGCTTGCTATATCGGGGCTGTCGGAGTTGCGTGAATGCGGAGGGGATGTAGAATAGGTGTTGCGGTAAGGGGAAACTACGGTGGAGGATAGTTGGCCCAAATAGGGTTTCGGTTTGTTGGTAATCGAATGGAGAGGGAGATCGATGAGTGTAAGGCCCCTTTCCCAGGAAACCTCACAGTTGGCAATTCATAGCATAAATTCAGTTCAATAACAAAACATTGCAGTAGAAAAATAATTAAACATTCGTTAAAGACTTAGAAACCCCATTGTACTCATACATTTGTCTTTTAAAGGTAAACAAAACATATTCCTTGTTCGTTAATTACAATAAAGACTTCATTAATAGGAATGCCATCCATATTTCCCCAAGTAGCTCCGTGGTGCCATCCTCAGCATCAGCGCCTACCTGCCCACTATTATGCATAAAAAGTCAGCCACGCTGAGTGAGTTCTAGTTTTATATAAGTAAGAAAGTATAATATTTTATCCTTTCATATAATGAACACGCATACATCATACTACAATCATTACTTGTATCACATTAGGCACGTTCATTATCTTTTATTCTTTCATTTCGTTTTACTTTATCATCGGCGAGGTTTGCACAAAGCAAGCTCTCCATGTCGATTGACAACGAATGTCAATCCCCATCGGTACACGTTATCCATGGTCGCTACCCCCGATGGTCGATCGATCCCCGTCGGTACACATCTTCATGGTAGTTTCCCCCGACAGTTGATCCACACTAGCAGGCACATAGCCCGCTCATGAATACAGATCCATCATCATACATCAGACTCACACATAAGTGAAGTCTATCATAGTGCTTGCAAGACTTTTCATCCTCCAACGGGCCCGGGGGTAACATTCGTTAAGTTCCACTTCTCATTAGTATTATTTTTCACTTAATATATATATATACTTAGCTTATTAAGTACATAACATACCAGGTACTAGTCATCATAACATGTAACCGACCCACCACGGGACAGCGGGGGTTCGGGGGCGGCAGCCCTAACAGCGGGGTCCTAGGGGCAGCAGCCCCTAGTGGGGTCCAAGGGGCAACGCCCCTAGCTGGGGCCGGGCTGCTAGGTCAGCGCGCCCGAAAATTATTTTGAGCTATTTAAGTGTCACATTTGCTTTAGAAAAATGTATTTCCTTGTTAAAACGCCTTGAAATCCTTATCTTGAAAACCTTATGTTTACTATGCATAATAGCCCCAAAAACAAGGAAAAACGTTTAAATAAGGGGATCTAGAACTCACCTGAACTTAGCAAATAACTTCAATCCTATGTTACTTAAGCTATAGTCCAAACACTCTAGCTGCACGAAAGTTAATACACAAAAACGTCATTTTCTTCATAGTTTCGCCCACAGTTTCGCTGCAGCGAAACTGCAGTTTCGCCAGCAGTTTCGCTGGGCAGCACTTCTGCTAGTTTCGCTAGACAGATTCGCTGCCTTGAGCGCCCAACTTTCGTTGGAATTTCCTACTTTCGCGAAGTCTATGGGTCAGTCTGGGTCTTAGCGAGATTCCCGGCGAAACTGTAGTTTTACCCGTGCGAAACTGTAGTTTCGCTGGAACTTCTCCTAGTCTCGCTGAATGAGTGCACAGTTTCGCTGGATTAACTCACAGTTTCGCTGGATCGGGGCCCAGTTTCGCTGGATGAATAAAAACTAAGAACCAGCCCGTTTTTAACCCAAAATCTTAACTTTTTATGTCCAAATCCTTGGTTTAACTTCCATGAAACCAAATCTAAGCTTTTTACACGTTTTCATACGTAAAAATGTGACCTTTATATGATTCTTTGCAACTTTTCAAAACCCAAAACCCTAGAATCCGGGTTTGATCTACAAAAGGATTTAGGGGTCGATTCTTACCTTGTTTGTTGCTCCTTTCTTTAAGATTTGATGCATAAACACCCAGATCTTCAATCCCTTGATCTTAGAAGCTCCAAATCTTAAGTTTCTTGCACTTTCTCTCTCTACTTTCTCTCTCTATGAATTTCTTTGTTGTTAGGGTTGGAATGAGAAGATGGTGGTGTCTTGGGCAGGTTAAGGGCTGGTTATGGGCCTTAATCTTGCCCATGAACCCCACCTAGCCCATAATCCTTTTGCCTTCTTTTATTAAATGCCTATTAATAAGCCTCTAATCCATTTAACCCGTTTTGACTTTTCGGGGTGTTACAAGTCTCCCCCACTTATTTAGGTTTCGTCCTCGAAACCTGTCAGTCATCAAACAATTGAGGATAAAATTTCCTCATCTCCTCCTCGACCTCCCACGTAGATTCTGATCCTTTTCGGTGTCTCCACTGTACTCGTACGAGTGGAACTACTTTATTACGTAAGCGCTTCTCTTTCCGATCCAGGATGGCCACCGGCTGCTCTACGTAATTCAGTCGCTCGTCAACTTCAATGTCCTCTAATGGTACAAATGCATCGTCGTCTGCTAAACATTTCCTAAGGTGAGATACGTGGAACGTAGGGTGAATTCCACTCAACTCATCAGGTAATTCTAGTCTGTAGGCCACTTCCCCTACCCTTGCGATGATGCGGAAAGGTCCTATGAATCTCGGGCTTAACTTTCCTCTTTTTCGAAACCTAATGATCCCTTTCCATGGCGATACCTTGAGCATAACCTTGTCACCAACCCCAAACTCTATCGGTCTACGCCTCTTATCAGCATAAGACTTCTGGCGATCTTTTGCAGCTTTCATGAATGCCTTAATCTTATCTAACTTCTTCGTTGTGACCTCAATCACTTCAAGGCTCCCCAGTTCCTTTTGCCCAATGTCACCCCAACACACGGGCGTTCTGCACTTCCTACCATACAACATTTCGTAAGGGGGCATACCAATGCTGGCATGGTAACTATTATTATATGAGAATTCCGCCAACGGTAAGTGCTCATCCCAACTTCCTCCAAAGTCGATCACACATGCTCGTAGCATGTCTTCTAACGTTTGAATCGTTCTTTCCGACTGACCATCCGTTTGGGGGTGGTAAGCCGTACTAATATGCAGTCTAGTCCCCATTGAGTCGTGGAACCTCTTCCAGAATTTAGACGTAAACCGCGTGTCCCTATCCGAAACGATAGACACTGGCACGCCGTGACGAGCCACGATCTCCTTGATGAATAGATCTACCAATTTCTCAGAGGAAAACGTTTCACGAATTGGTAGGAAATGGGCGCTCTTTGTTAAACGGTCAACAATCACCCAGATCGTGTCGCTTCCTTTCGTCGTGCAGGTAGCTTCGTGATGAAGTCCATCGTGATGTGTTCCCATTTCCATTCAGGAATATCCAACGGCTGGATTTGCCCATATGGCTTTTGGTGTTCTGCCTTCACCTGTAAACAAGTCAGGCACTTGCTTACATACTTAACCACGTCACGCTTCATTCCTGGCCACCAATAATCTTTCTTCAGATCTTGGTACATTTTTGTGGCACCAGGATGAATAGAATATCTAGTTTTGTGAGCCTCATCTATGATCTTTCCCCTCAAATCCCCATAGAGAGGGATCCACATTCTCCCAGATCGAGTTCTAACACCCAGGGTGTTTTCCCCCAAATCTGAAGTTTGCCCTTTCATTCTTTCAGAGTTGACTCTGTCCTCTCTTAATGCCTCATCCTGAAACTCTCTTACTCGCTTCATAACATCAGGCGTCATAATTATTTGGTAAGCCCTCACCCGAATTGGTTCGGGTCGTCCCTTTCAGCTAAGGGCGTCAGCAACCACATTAGCTTTGCCTGGATGATAATGAATTTCGCAGTCATAGTCCTTGATCAGTTCCAGCCACCTCCTCTGCCTCATATTGAGTTCTTTTTGTTCAAAGAAATACTTCAGACTCTTATGATCGGTGAAGATGGTGCACTTCACCCCATACAGGTAGTGCCTCCAAATCTTCAATGCAAACACCACCACTGCCAACTCCAAATCATGTGTAGGATAATTGGCCTCGTGGGCTTTTAGTTGTCTAGAAGCATAGGCTATCACCTTCCCTCGTTGCATCAACACGCAACCCAATCCTTCATATGAGGCATCCGAGTAGACTACCATGTCCTCGTTCCCCTCAGGTAGCGTTAGGACAGGGGCTTGCGTTAACCTCATCTTTAGTTCTAGGAAGGCGTTCTCCTGATCAGGACCCCATTCATACTTCACGTCCTTTCAGGTCAGCTTAGTTAAAGGAGAAGCTATCTTGGAGAAATCCTGGATAAACCTCCTGTAGTAACCTGCCAGACCTAAGAAACTGCGAATCTCGGTTGGCGTCTTTGGAGATTCCCATTGCATTACCGCTTCAACCTTCACAGGGTCCACTCTGATCCCCTCGGGATTAACCACATGACCCAGAAATTGAACTTCGCGAAGCCAAAATGCACACTTAGAGAACTTAGCATATAACTTCTCGCTTCTGAGTGTCTCCAATACTTCTTGAATATGATTGGCGTGTTCTTCTTCACTTTTCGAATAGATCAAAATGTCATCGATGAACACTATCACCGATCTATCCAACATAGGCCGGCATACCCGATTCATAAGGTCCATAAAAGCAGCTGGCGCGTTAGTTAAACCAAAGGACATGACGAGAAATTCGTAGTGTCCATAACGCGTACGGAACGCTGTTTTAGGAATATCTTGTTCTTTCACCTTCAATTGGTGGTAACCAGACCGCAGGTCTATCCTTGAAAACCAGCTGGCACCCTGAAGTTGATCGAACAAGTTGCCGATTCTTGGCAGTGGGTATCGATTCTTTACGGTCAGCTTATTGAGCTCGCGATAGTCAATGCACATTCGCATGCTACCATCCTTCTTCTTGACGAATAAAACTGGAGCACCCATGGAGAGATACTTGGCCGGATGAAGCCCTTATCCAATAAATCTTGCAACTGGTCCCTCAATTCTACCATCTCTGAAGGAGCCAATCGATATGGTGCCTTAGCGACGGGCTGCGCCCCCGGTAGCAAATCAATTTTAAATTCGATTTCACGGTCAGGCGGCACACCAGTCAGGTCTTCGGGAAAGACGTCAGGAAACTCGCGTACTACTGGCACGTCTGATAATTGTGGCTCTGGCGCGTTCACATCTTTCACGTAGGCCAAGTAAGCGCTACACCCACGTCTTATGTACTTTTCGGCTGTGATCATCGACACGACCTTCGGCACACAACACACCTTATCCCCACGAACCGTAACAGAACTACCATCGGGCGCTGTTAGACGAATCATTTTCTTGCTACATACAATATTGGCTCCATAGCTAGCTAACCAATCCATGCCTAACACCACATCAAAACCTTCTAAGGCCATAACATGCAATCTAGCAGGGAACTTACAATCTTCTAACTCAATCAGACAATCCTCAATCACTTCAGTTACCTTAGTGGATCTACCAATGGCGGTTTCTACATAGAAAGACTCGTCTAACTTCCTACTCTTATCATGCAACGAACGACAAAAGGCAGCAGACACAAAACTCCTACTAGCACCAGAATCAAAGAGCACAGAAGCATATTCGTGATCCACCAGAAACATACCTGAAACTACTTCTGGATCTACCCTGGCCTCCTCACGAGTTATGTTGAACGCCCTCGCCTTTGCCTTTAAACCGTCACCCTTCCCTTTGTCTCCAGCTTTACTGTTCCTGGTCCTTCTGATTTTCCTTTCTTGCAGTCTTTCTCCGCATGCCCTATCTCGCCACACTGGTAGCACTTCACCGCCTTGCACTCTCTAGCATAGTGGCCCTCGCCCCCATATTTAAAACACTTTCCAGTCCCAACCCTACACTCCCCAAAATGGCGTTTTCCACATTTTCTACAGGCACCCCCTTCACCTGTATTTTCCTGTCTCCCTGATTGACCCTCAGCTCTCATCTTCTTTTCTCCACCCCTGAAGTTATCACCTCCGAACCTCTTCCCATTTCCATTCTTGTTCCCACTCCACTTCTCCACCTTCTTTTGCACAGGTATTGGGTCTCTCTCATCGTACAACCTTCCAGCTAAATCCACCACAGACCTAAACGTACCTGGTCTAGCCGCAATCATGTGCCTCCTGATGTCCACTGGCAAACCCTGCATGTATCTCTTGATCTTCTTGGATGCAGGTGTTACCATGTCTGGCACAAGTCTTGCAAGTTCATTAAACTTGGAGGTATACTCTTGATGAGTCATGTTCCCAGCCTCCAAATACAAGAACTCCTTCTCAATCTTGTCTAATTCCCGATGGGGACAATACTCCTCCAGCACCAACTCCTTCAACTCGGACCACCTCAGTTTGGCTATCGACCGCTTTCCTTCGGCCTGGACAATATTGTCCCACCAGCACAGCGCTGAGTCGACGAAAGAATGGGTGGCAAACTTAACTTTCTGATCTTCACGGCATTCACTAATTTCCAGTACCGCCTCCATTTCTCTGATCCATCGATGAGCAGCAGTAGCATTGCCGTTATCGTCAAAGGTTGGGGGCTTGCACCTTTGAAATGCCCCATAGTTGCACCCCCTAACCGTCTCCCTCTCAGCCTCCTCATCACTGTCGTCATCGTGGATTACCACCTTAGGGTTTGATGGCTCCTCTTCAGATTCCTCCGTCCTCCCAGTGGACCTTCCAGAATTCTTCTCATTTTCCTTCTCCTTCCTATCAGCTTTATCTCCATCCTTGACTGCTTTAAGCACCTCATTCACCACCGAGGGTAAGACATCTTGCATGACATTGTAGACTTCATCGGCGATGGCCTCCTTCACAGTGGACTTGAGGGTGGCTGATCCCTCGCCCTCTGGTTGACTATGGAGGTCTGACTCCTCGTGCACAGTCTCGGGAGCCTTAGCTTTGCTCCGGGTGACACGTGGTGTAGTGGTACGACCACCTCTAGGACGTCCACGTGTAGCCTTCCCATCTTTCCTACCCGCCATATCTAATTCCTATAAGATTTAAACACCGAAATGGTTATTCAAGTTAATTGCTCAGATCATTACAAGTATGGTAAGTCCTTAATTACAGTGGCCAAGTGTGATTAACTACTTACCTTACCCTCCTGTCCCAAGCAACCACTATCCTAACACATGTCAGCATTCAAATCTACACGTATATAAAACAAATAGCACGCGCGCATATTACCAGTTTACTTGAAATATTTTACCTGATGGCACGTAGCTACTTGGTTGGCATCCCTCGTTTGGTCCCATTCTCAGTTTAAGTTTAGGTTTGAGAAAATGTTTTACCCATTTCCCTTAAACTTTGGCTCTGATACAACTTGTAAGGCCCTTTCCCAGGAAACCTCACAGTTGGCAATTCATAGCATAAATTCAGTTCAATAACAAAACATTGCAGCGGAAAAATAATTAAACATTCGTTAAGACTTAGAAACCCCATTGTACTCATACATTTGTCTTTTAAAGGTAAACAAAACATATTCCTTGTTCGTTAATTACAATAAAGACTTCATTAATAGGAATGCCATCCATATTTCCCCAAGTAGCTCCGTGGTGCCATCCTCAGCATCAGCGCCTACCTGCCCACTATTATGCATAAAAAGTCAGCCACGCTGAGTGAGTTCTAGTTTTATATAAGTAAGAAAGTATAATCTTTTATCCTTTCATATAATGAACACGCATACATCATACTACAATCATTACTTGCATCACATTAGGCACGTTCATTATCTTTTATTCTTTCATTTCGTTTTACTTCATCATCGGCGAGGTTTGCACAAAGCAAGCTCTCCATGTTGATTGACAACGAATGTCAATCCCCGTCGGTACACGTTATCCATGGTCGCTACCCCGACGGTCGATCGATCCCTGTCGCCGTCGGTACACATCTTCATGGTAGTTTCCCCCGACGGTTGATCCACACTAGCAGGCACATAGCCCGCTCATGAATACGGATCCATCATCATACATCAGACTCACACATAAGTGAAGTCTATCATAGTGCTTGCAAGACTTTTCATCCTCCAACGGGCCCGGGGGTAACATTCGTTAAGTTCCACTTCTCATTAGTATTATTTTTCACTTAATATATATATACTTAGCTTATTAAGTACATAACATACCAGGTACTAGTCATCATAACATGTAACGACCTACCGCGGGACAGCGGGGGTTCGGGGGCGGCAGCCCCTGACAGCGGGGTCCTAGGGGCAGCAGCCCCTAGTGGGGTCCAAGGGGCAACGCCCCTGGCTGGGGCCGGGCTGCTAGGTCAGCGCGCCCGAAAATTATTTTGAGCTATTTAAGTGTCATATTTTGCTTTAGAAAAATGTATTTCCTTGTTAAAACGCCTTGAAATCCTTATCTTGAAAACCTTATGTTTACTATGCATAATAGCCCCAAAAACAAGGAAAAACGTTTAAATAAGGGGATCTAGAACTCACCTGAACTTAGCAAATAACTTCAATCCTATGTTACTTAAGCTATAGTCCAAACACTCTAGCTGCACGAAAGTTAATACATAAAAACGTCATTTTCTTCATAGTTTCGCCCACAGTTTCGCTGCAGCGAAACTGTAGTTTCGCCAGCAGTTTCGCTGGGCAGCACTTCTGCTAGTTTCGCTAGACAGATTCGCTGCCTTGAGCGCCCAACTTTCGTTGGAATTTCCTACTTTCGCGAAGTCTATGGGTCAGTCTGGGTCTTAGCGAGATTCCGGCGAAACTGTAGTTTCGCCCGTGCGAAACTGTAGTTTCGCTGGAACTTCTCCTAGTCTCGCTGAATGAGTGCACAGTTTCGCTGGATTAACTCACAGTTTCGCTGGATCGGGGCCCAGTTTCGCTGGATGAATAAAAAACTAAGAACCAGCCCGTTTTTACCCCAAAATCTTAACTTTTTACGTCCAAATCCTGGTTTAACTTCCACGAAACCAAATCTAAGCTTTTTACCGTTTCATACAAAAATGTGACCTTTATATGATTCTTTGCAACTTTTCAAAACCCAAAACCCTAGAATCCGGGTTTGATCTACAGAAGGGTTTAGGGGTCGATTCTTACCTTGTTGTTGCTCCTTTCTTTAAGATTTGATGCATAAACACCCAGATCTTCATCCCTTGATCTTAGAAGCTCCAAATCTTAAGTTTCTTGCACTTTCTCTCTCTACTTTCTCTCTCTATGAATTTCTTTGTTGTTAGGTTGGAATGAGAAGATGGTGGTGTCTTGGGCAGGTTAAGGGCTGTTATGGGCCTTAATCTTGCCCATGAACCCCACCTAGCCCATAATCCTTTTGCCTTCTTTTATTAAATGCCTATTAATAAGCCTCTAATCCATTTGACCCGTTTGACTTTTCGGGTGTTACAATGAGGGAGTCTGTTATGGATGATAGTGCATGTATATAATTGTGGGTTGCACATTAGTTGCTAGATTTATATAATTTATACTTTAGGGGTTTAACTTGTATTGTTTTTAATTCTTAGTTTTTGGTTAAATTGAAGTTTAACACTAATGATAGTATTACAAATGATATTAATAATAATAACAATAATAATTATAATAATACTAACAATAATAGGAGTAGTATAAGCATTATATTTGTGAGTAACAACTAGCAGTTAAGGAGATAGAACGATGTAAACGAACGATGTAACGGACGATGTTAACGGACGATGCAAACCTGAGACGTGAGTTGTCACATCATCCCCTTGTTGAAGAAATTTTTGTCCCCGAAAATAGAAACACGAGTCAACGAACATAGTAAAGTCAACGAACATCATAAGCAAGCTGGTCAGTTATCCGAACATAGACAAGATAGGTTTCCTAAGAGTTTCTGAAACAAAACCCAAAATAAGGAACGTAAGGTTTCGTGCGAGTTGTAACAAGAGAGAAAGAGAGAATTAAGGGATTTTGTTTGTTTCTAAATATAAAAATTACAATCTACCCAATATACCCTTAAATCATTTAATTAAATCAATAAACGATTTAAATATTTACAATTTACCACGAAGGATATCAACAACATTAATCAATCTTAATCAATGGTTTAAAAGTAGTTTTTTTGGTTTTCTTATAAATGTAGGTTTTCTTAGGAACCCTCCCCTATATATACATATTATATATGTATGTATGTATGTATGGTATGTATGTATGTATGTTATGTATGTATGTATGTATATGTATGTAGTATATATGTGTGCGTGTATAGTAAATAGTAATTAGGTTATCTTTGGTAGACAATATAATATAAATGTTTAAAGCCACTATTTACGTATGTTTATTTAGTGTTCAGAGAGAATATTTAATAAATTTTTATTAAAATCCTAACGGTCAATATATTTTTTAGAAATTTGGTATAATTGAAAATTTGCAATCAGTTCCAATATAAATAAGAGGGAAACTTTTTGAAATAGGAGATTTAAATTTACTATTTTTCGAAGTAACTATTCACTATATAATAGGAATTAGTTATGTGAAAACCTTATATAATTGTAAAATCAGTTAACTTTTTCGGTCAATAAAAGATGACACATCACTATTAGTAAAACAAATCTTTGAGGATATTTATATAATTTTACAATGTACAACCTTACATAGCCTTGAAATTGGGGACCACCTTACCCACACCTTTTCATCTCTTTCACCCTTCTCTCTCCCTCTATACAAAAAGTCGCTTTACCTATACAAATCTCTCTCTCATCCTAAAACTTATTTCTTTCTTCTCATGTCAAATCTTTTGGGTTTTATAATCTCACCATATTTAACATTTCCTCATAAAGATTTAGTTTTTTCCTCTTTGTTGATCTCAAATTCAATGGTTGATCGGGAATTCCACTCTATGTTTGCTGTGGGGGTTAGACTGGTGACGATGGTGGTGGGTTAGGTGTAGATATACAGAAATGGATAGGGAATCGATTAGGTTGGGTCGTGAAAGACCCCAGGGATCAAGGTTAACTACTCAACGCTTCAAGTTTAGGTTCCTCCTGTGGATTCATCCCTGTTGGCATTTGGTTGTTCGTCTTTGATGATTATCTCACCTCTAAAGACTATACGCTTCCTTCTTACTGTAACACCCCGATAGTTTCCCTTGTAGCCGACGAAAGAAGAAAAAGAAATAAAGTCCAAAGTCGGGGGACCAAACCCGCCAACGCACGAAAGTTGGGCAATGGGGAAATATAAGGAGAGGGCAGCCCATTTCCCCCTCCCCACACACTCATTTCAGCTAAAGAAAAGAAGAAGAGATAGAAGAAAGAAGAGGAAGAAGAGAAAAAGAAGAGAAAAGTGGTGATTCGGGCTCGAAATTCGTCGTGTAGCAAGTCCAAATGAAGCTCTTCATCTTCTCTAGTTTGTGTGAGTTCTAGGACCCCTATTTTACTTGTTTTCAACTGATTTTAGGGCTGGAACACATAGAAACCCATTTTTTGAATGTGTGTGTTTGACCCATTTGGGTGTGATTGTGTATAGTGTGTTTTAGAGTGTGATTTCGGGCTTGTGTGTGCTTGATGGTGTCATAGTATGCTTTCCTAAGAATTAGGAGGGTTTGATTTGGGCTTAGAATGAGTTTTGGAAGGTTTGGAGGTCGAAAATCACGACTGCAGTTCGGGATGAACTGCAGTCTGCGCCCAGTTAGAGCTATGCGACTGGAGGGCCAATCGGCCGACTAAGGACGACTGAGGTTCAATCGCACGACTGGGCTAGTGATGAAGGTCATACGACTGAGAGCTAGTCGCATAGAGCTCAGTCGCATAGGTTTCATCGCACGACTGGAGCTCAGTCGCACAGGTGTCCATCGCATAGTGTCCAATCGCACGACTGAGGGTCCATTCCACGATTGGAAGCTCAGTCGCATGGGGGTTCATTCGCATTAGTCTAGTCGCATGATGATCAGTCGCATGGAGGCCATGCGACTGAAGGGTGCCCAATCGCCCAAATAGGGCTGTTCTGTACGAGGAGAGGCATAGTTATTACTGACTTTTGGGGAAAAGAGCAGGGTAAGTAATGATGTGTAGTTCCCGTAAGTACATGTAAGATGGCTTTCGAGGCTTTAGAAGCGATGTTAGGCATGATGATGATAGTGTTGCATGTTTATGCATGATGTATGTATGTTAAGTATGATGTAGCCCTGTATGATGGTGATGACTGAACTGTTAAAGTCGGTGTTCCTTGTTTCGATGTAGTTTATCTTTCCCGTGACTTTACATGTTATGATTAACGAATGAAACGAAAGTATTATGTAATGTAAAGTGAAAGATAATGAAAGCGAAACTGATGAATAAATGCATGAATTAATGCATGATGAAAGTAATGAAAGTCTTACGGCATTGGATATCGGGACACGCCAATTAAGGTGTTAGCCTAACTGTTGTGGTTCGCTACCCCGGGAGGATGCACAATGAGTCTTTTTTGTGATCGCCATTATTATAGACCTCTACCGCTTACCCCTAGTAATGCAGCACCACGTTTAGCTGTATCTTTATAGACTTCGGCCAAGCTATATAGTTCCGAGTGTAGCATATGGTATTGGTACGGAAGATATCCCCGGGAGGACGCACATCGGGTCTTTCTTTGTGATCGACCATTATTATAGAACCTCTACCGCTTACCCCTAGTACTGCGGCACCACGTTAGCCATCTCTTTATAGACTTCGGCCGATAGCTATATAGTTGGGGTGTAGCATTGGTATTGGTAGAAGATATCTGGTGCGCAAGAAAAGTTGTAATGATGAATGAACGAATAGAGAAGATAATAATGATATTATACGTGTACGTATGATGTGTGATAGCATGAAAGTAAGGAAAAGTTAATGAAAGTAAAGTATTTTTTAATATAAAACTAGAACTCCCAGCACGCTGACTTTTTATGTGTTCCAGTTGGCAGGTAAGGTCTGTGGATGGCACGAGACAGCTACTCAGCTCTTTTAGGATGGCATTCTTTGTTTAACGCTTTGTATGTAATAAACAAATGATATTTGTAATGAATGTTGTATTACTCTGCAAAAGCATTTGTAGTAAAATTGAAAAGTTATTTCACAGATCCGCTGCATGATGTTAGTAAACATTATATAACGGTGTGTTTCAAGTGCGATGATGACCAACTGTGAGGTGCCCGGGAACGGGGCCTTACAAGTTGGTATCAGAGCCAAAGTTAAGTGAAATGGGTAAATTTTCAAAATAAACCTTAACTTAAACAGAGAATGGGACGGAAAGGGAAGGGATGCCATTTGAGTAGCTGCGTGCCATTAGGTTTTCTTTAATGTTAACGGTATTATGTGCGCATGTTATGTGGTTATGTGTTGCTGATAGATTTAGATACTGATGTAGTCAGGACATGTAATGCTCGGGGTACGGAGAGTAAAGTAAGTGATAATCACAACTAGCCACTGTAATTAGGGAGTTACTATACCTGACATAAACTGAGCTATTCCCTTGAATGACCGTGTGGTGTTTGTATCTTTCAGTGTGTTATAGAGGATGGCCGGTGGTAAATCATCCAAAGCCTCATGTGGTGGAATTGGTGATGCATCGCGGCCTAAAAGAGGCAGGACTAGAGTTGAGAAGGTGGTTCTAAGGAACCCGAGACCCCTCATCTGGAGGGTGGTGATGAGAGTGCAAATCTCAGGGCCTCGTGAAAGAGGCGGTGGTTGATAGGTGCATCAGTCATGCAGACGATCTTACCGTCTGTGGTGACCGAAGTGATAAAGGCGGTACGGGAAGGAGAAAGGCAGAGAGGAACGGTCCTTGGGAAGACGGGAGCAACCGGAGACTGAAACGATTCCCTCCGATAATGAGGAGGAGGGGAGGAGCTGTGCAGGAGTCAGCATGAGACTGTAACTACGGGGCATTTCAAAGGTGCAAGCCCCCTACTTTCGATGGAAACGGCACTGCTGCTGCTGCTCATCGATGGGTGAGGGAAATGGAAGCTGTTGAATATCAGCGAATGCCGGGAGGACCAAAAGATGAAATCTGCTGCCCATTCTTTTATGGACTTGGCGTTATGTTGGTAGGACAACATACTCCAAGCCGAGGGTAGTAGGGCTATCAGGAGGATGAGATGGCCTGAACTGAAGAAGTTGGTTATTGAGGAGTTCTGCCCTCACCGAGAAATGGATAAAGTTGAAAGGGAGTTCTGCAGTTGGAGGCGGGGACGATGACACATCAACAGTACACCACCAAATTCAACGAAATGGCACAGTTGGTGCGGATCAGGTGACACCTCTGTCGTGAAAAATCAAGAGGTATATTTAAGGTTTGCCGGCGGATATTCGCAGCATATGATCTTCGCCCGACCAATCACGTTTAGGTCGGCGGTCGATTTGGCAGGGAGGCTATATGATGAGCGGGAGGTGATGGTGACTGAAGCGAACAGGAATGGTGTTGGTGATCGGAACTGGAACGGGAAGAAGGTTGGTCGGGGTGATGCCTCGACGAGTAACAAAAAGGCACGGGTGGATGACCACCGCGTGACCACACCGACTGCAGGGGTCGAGGAGGTATGGCAAGTGGGAAGGGAGCATGCAGGGGAATGTAGGTTGGGATTGAACGTGTGCTTCAAATGTGGGAAGACGGGGCACATCGCAAAGGATTGACTTGCGGGCAAATGTTTTAACTGTGGGTAAAGTGGTCATATGAGGTAAAGATTGTAAGAAGCCAAGAGCCGAGGGTTCCGGGGGGAAGAAGACGGGGAGTGAAGGACCGAGGTCGAGCGCCAGGGCATTCACGATGATGTAGGAGGAGGCTAGGACGGCGCTGATGTTGTGTCCGGTACGTTTCTGGTGAACCAAACTTTAGCTTCTGTGTTGTTTGATTCGGGTGCCAGTAGAAAGTTTATTTCTGCCGCTTTCTGTGCTAAACTGCCTGTTAGTAGTAGACGTGTTGATGCGCCCTTTGATGTAGAGACTGCCATATGTAAGTCTACCAGGATTTTGAGTTGATAGAGAGTTCTGATGTGGAATTAGAGGGTCATAAATTTCCTGTTAAAACGTTGTGATGATCCTAGGCGGATTTGATTTGGTGCTTGGAATGGATTGGTTGGCGGACTTCGAGGTGAATATAGTGTGTCGAAAGAAGATGATTCGTTTCATAGCGCCTGACGCGAGTTCGGTAACTGTTTATGAGGATCGGTCACGACGATCCGAGAGTAATCTCAATGGCGGTGGCGGGAAAGTGTATGAGGCGTGGATGTAGCCCTACTTGTGTTATGTAAAGGATGTGGAAAGCCTACACCATAACTATCCGATGTTCCGGTTATGTGTGACTTTCCAGACATGTTCCCAGAAGACTTACCAGGAGTTCCACCTGACCGAGAGATCAAGTTTCAGATTATCTTAAAACCGGGTGCCCAACCTATTGCCAAAGCACCGTATCGATTGGCTCCGACAGAGATGAAAGAGTTGATGGAGCAGTTACAAGAGCTACTAGATAAGGGGTTCATTAGACCGAGTATCTCTACTTGGGGTGCTCCAGTCTTGTTTGTAAAGAAGAAAGACGGTAGTATGAAAATGTGTATAGACTACCGTGAGCTGAACAAGCTGACAGTGAAGAATCGGTATCCGTTACCGAGGATTGATGATTTATTAATCAGCTTTAAGGTACCAATTGGTTTTCAAGGATCAACCTTCGATCTGGCTACCATCAGCTAAAGGTGAACGAGCAGGATATTCCTAAAACAGCTTTTTGCACACGCTACGGTCACTACGAGTTTCTTGTCATGTCCTTTGGTTTGACCAATGCGCCAGCTGCTTTTATGGATCTGATGAACCAAGTGTGTTGGCCGATGTTGGATAAATCAGTGATTGTGTTTTTTGATGATATCCGGATTTATTCGAAGAGCGAGATGGAGCATGCCGGTCATATTCGGAGGTGTTGGAAACGTTAAGAAGGGAGAAGTTGTAAACCAAGTTCTCTAAGTGCGTCTGGTTGCGTGAAGTTTAGTTTTGGGGTCATGTGGTAAATCCCGACGGGATTATGGTGGATCGGCAAAGGTGGAAGTGGTGATGCAATGGAAGTCTCCAAAGACGCCATCCGAGATTCGTAGCTCCTTGGGTTTGGCGGGCTATTACAGAAGATTCATTCAAGACTTCTCCAAGATCGCTTCTCCACTAACCAAGTTGGACCCGGAAAGATGTAAAGTTTGTATGGGGTCAAGCTCAGGAGAAGGCATTTAAGGAATTAAAGGCGAAGTTGACCCAAGCTCCTGTATTGTCATTACCCGATGGAAGTGAAGATCTGGTGGTTATTCTGATGCTTCCTACTCGGGTTGGAGTGTGTGTTAATGCAGAGGGGAAAAGTTATAGCCTACGCATCCCGACAGTTGAAAGTTCATGAGGTTAACTATCCTACTCATGACTTGGAGCTAGCAGCAGTGGTCTTTGCGTTAAAGATTTGGAGGCAATACCTGTATGGGACGAAGTGCACCATTTTCACTGGCCATAAGAGCTTGAAGTACTTTTTGAGCAGAAGGATTTGAATATGAGGCAGAGGCGATGGTTGGAGCTCATAAAGGATTATGATTATGAGATCCAATTATCATCGGGCAAAACCAACGTGGTGGCGGATGCCCTTAGCCGAAAGGAAAGGCCCGAGCCGATCCTGGTGAAAGCGTACCAGTTGATTATGACCTCCGATGTGATGAAGCAAGTCAAGAGTTTCAAGATGAGGCATTGAAAGAAGATCATCTTAACTCCGAAAGAATGAGAGGTCTGGTTGCGGAGTTGGGGTGAGAACACTCTCGGTGTTAAAACCCGATTCGGGCGGACGTGGCTTCCTCATTTTAGGGATCTACGGGTGAAGATCATGGATGAAGCTCACAAGACTCGATACTCTATTCATCCGGTGCTACAAAGATGTATCAAGACATGAAGAAAGATTATCGGTGGCCGGGTATGAAGCGTGACGTGGTGGAGTATGGGAGAAAGTGCCTTACTTGTTTGCAAGTGAAGGCCGAGCACCAAAAGCCGTATGGAAAGATTCAACCTTTGGATATACGGAATGGAAGTGGGACCACATCACCATGGATTTCATTACGAAGCTGCCGCGTACTCCGAAAGGGTATGATACTATATGGGTGATCGTTGACCGCTTGACGAAGAGTGCTCACTTCCTACCGATGCGCGAGACATATTCATCAGAGAGGTTGGCGGATCTTTTCCTTAAGGAGATTGTGACTCATCACGGTGTGCCGGTGTCCATTTTGTCTGATCGTGACACCGGTTTACATCCAAATTCTGGAAGAAATTCCACGATGCCATGGGGACGAGGTTACATATTAGCACGGCTTATCATCCCCAGACTGATGGTCAGTCAGAAAGGACCATTCAGACATTGAAGGACACGCTTCGGGCATGTGTGATTGACTTTGGGGGAACTTGGGATGACCACTTACCTTTAGCAGAATTCTCATACAACAACAACTATCATGCCTCATTGGTATGCCACCTTATGAGATGCTATACGGTAGGAGATGCAGGACACCCGTATGTTGGGGTGATATTGGTCATAAAGAGTTAGGTAGCGTCAAGGTGATCGAGGCTATAACTGAAAAGCTTGAAGGATCAAGGCCTTCATGAAGGCAGCCAAAGATAGACAGAAGTCGTATGCCGATAAACGACGCAGGCCGATATAGTTCCGATGGGTGATGGGTTATGTTGAAGGTCTCACTTGGAAGGGTATCATTCAGTTCAGAAAGCGGGGTAAGTTGAGCCCGAGATACATAGGCCCTTTTCGAATCATTTCTCGAGTAGGAGAGGTGGCCTATAGATTAGAGTTACCAGATGAGTTGAGTGGAATTCACCCGACATTTGACGTATCTCATCTAAGGAAGTGTTTGGCAGATGAGGATATGATTGTTCCATTGGAGGATATCGAAGTAGAGGAACGGCTCAATATGTGGACCAACCAGTGGCGATCATCGATCGAAAGGAGAAGAGGCTGAGAAATAAAGTGGTTCCTCCTGTGCGTGTACAGTGGCAGCACAGGAAGGGATCCGAGTCAATGTGGGAAAACGAATAAGAAATGAGACAGCATTACCCACGTTGTTCGAGAAATAACAGGTTTCGGGGACGAAACCTATTTAAGGGGGGTGGATCCCTTGTAGCCGACGAAAGAAGAAAAAGAAATAAAGTCCAAAGTCGGGGGACCAAACCCGCCAACGCACGAAAGTTAGGCAAATGGGGACATATTAAGGGAGGGCAGCCCATTTCCCCCTCCCCACACATCATTCAGCTAAAGAAAAGAAGAGAGGAGAGAAAGAAAGAAGAGAGGAAGATGAGAAAAAAGAAGAGAAAAGTGGTGATTCGAGCTCGAAATTCGTCGTGTAGCAAGTCCAAATAAAGCTCTTCATCGTCTTCAGTTGTGTGAGTTCTAGGACCCCTATTTTACTTGTTTCAACCGATTTGGGGGGAACACATAGAAACCCGTTTTTTTTGAAAATGTGGTGTTTAACCCATTTGGTGTGATTGTGTATAGTGTGTTAGAGTGCGATTTCGGGCTTGGTTGTGCTTGAATGGTGTCATAGTATGCTTTCCTAAGGATTAGGAGGGTTGATTTGGGCTTAGAATGAGTTTGGAAGGGTTTGGAGGTCGAAAAATCGCGTCTGCAGTTCGGGATGAACTGCAGTCTGCGCCCAGTTAGGGCTATGCGATGGAGGGCCAATCGCCCGACTGAGGGACGACTGAGGTTCAATCTCCGACTGAGGGACGACTGAGGTTCAATCGCAGCAAGATTGAGGTTCAATCGCACGACTGGGGTTCCAGTCGGATGACAGGTCATACGACTGAGAGCCCAGTCGCATAGGAGCTCAGTCGCATAGGTGTCATTCGCACGACTGAGAGCTCAGTCGCACAGGTGTCCATTCACATAGTGTCCAATCGCCGAGATGAGGGTCCATTCGCACGATTGGAGGGCAGTCGCATGGGGGTCATTCGCATTGGTCTAGTCGCATGATGATCAGTCGCATGGAGGCATGCGACTGAGAAGGGTGCCAATCGCCCAAATAGGACTGTTCTGTACGAGGAGAGGCATAGTTTAATACTGACTTCGGGGAAAAGAGCAAGGGTAAGTAATGATGTGGTAGTTACCGTAAGTACATGTAAGATGGCTGTTGAGGCTTTAGAAGCGATGTTAGGCATGATGATGATAGTGTTGCATGTTATGCATGATGTATGTATTAAGTATGATGTAGCCCTGTATGATGGTGATGACTGATGACTGTTAAATGTGTTGATGTTCCTTTTTTCGATGTATGTTTATCTTTCCCGTGACTTTACGTGTTATGATTAACGAATGAAACGAAAGTATTATGTAGTAAAGTGAAAGATAATGAAAGCGAAATATGATGAATGAATGCATGCATTAATGAATGATGAAAGTAATGAAAGTCTTGCGAGCATTGGATATCGGGACCACCAATTAAGGTTAGCCTAACGGTGTGTGGGTTCGCTACCTGGGAGGATGCACAACGGGTCTTTCTTGTGATCAACCATTATAGAGAATCTACGCTTACACTAGTACTGCAGCACCATGTTTAGCTGTATCTTTATAGACTTCGGCCTAGCTATATAGTCGGGGTGTAGCTATAGTATTGTACAGGTACAGAGAATATCCCCAGGAGGACGCACATCAGGGTTTCTTTGTGATCGACCATTATTATAGAACCTCTACCGCTTACCCCTAGTACCGCGGCACCACGTTTAGCTGACTCTTATAGACTTCGGCCCATTAGCTATATAGTTCGGGGTGTAGCATATGGTATTGGTACGGAAAGATATCTGGTGCGCAAGAAAAGATGTAATGATGAATGAACGAATAGAGAAGATAATAATGATATTATCTATGTGTACATATGATGTGTGATAGCATGAAAGTAAGGAAAAGGTTTTAATGAAAGTAAAGTTGCTTTAAATAAAACTAGAACTCACTCAGCAACGTTGACTTTTTATGTGTTCCAGTTGGCATGTAAGGTTGCTGAGGATGGCACGAGACGGCTACTCAGCTCGATGGCACTTTTGGATGACATTCTTTGTGTAACGCTTGTATGTAATGCAAACAAATAATATTTTGTAATGAGTGTTGTATTACTCTGCAAAAGCATTTGTAGTAAAATTGAAAAGTATTTCACAGATTCCGCTGCATGATTTTAGTAAACTTATATAACGGTGTGTTTCAAGTGCGATGATGACCAGCTGTGAGGTGTCCGGAACGGGGCCTTACACTTACATGTTTTTGTAACACCCGGTTATTTTTACAGATATAAAGAAAAGAATAAAGTAAAGGAAAAGAAAGAAAAGCTATGAAACCTAAGTTGAAGGACTAAAAGTGTCCAAGGGACAAAAGGTTTGAAAGTTGGTAAATAAAGTAACATAGCGCCCCATCTTGCTTATTCACATTAAACAATCAGATTTTTTAGAGAGAGAAACAACAGAGAATTCTCGGAGGTTGTCGAAGAAGAAGAAGAAAGTTCGATTTTTGGTAAGAATTCTCAATTTCATGATGTTTTAGATGTTTCTAGTCTCGGTTATGTGCCTATAAATGTGATTGTGTATTCGGGTTGTATATGTGTGTGGTTTAGGTGCTAGGCTAGAAACGTCTAGGAAGCTCAAAGAAGGGTTCAAACCCGAAAACAAACTAAGGTGAGTTGTAGACCCCGTATTTAACTTGTTTTAAACAATTGGGGCTGAAAATGTATGCAAAACTATTTTACAAAGTTACTTGAATACCAGTATGGGTCTATGTATGAATGATGATGTTCTATGATTGTTATATGATAGCTACGCTTTAAATAGTGCTACTAAGCCTAAAACATGTAAGAAAAAGAATTGGGATTTATTATATGTAAGAACATGCTAAACAGGTGCCCAACCACCCAAACAGAACTCCCAACCGTCTGGAATTTGCCTTGAAAATGCTAAGTAAGCCCAAACGTCTAAACAGGGCCCCAACCGCCAAACAGTGCCCCAGCCGTCTAGAAATGCCTTAGAAAATTTTTAGTGCAAGTCAAACCGCCTGAACAGTGGTCCATGCATCCCAATAGTGACCATGCGTCCAATAGTGACCATGCGTCTGGACTTTCCATGCGCCTAAGTGATTCATGCGTCTGGGAGGCCCATGCGTCTGAACAGGGCCCATGCGTCCAAACAGGGCCCATGAATCCGAACAGGGTCCATGCGCCCAATACTTAGAATTTATTTTTCAGGAATTTTGGAGTCTGTGCAATTAGGGTTTGGAACGATGTTTGACTAGGGTTATTAAATGCTCAATTCCATGATCATGATGGTCTCTATGATTCCTTATTATTACTATTATCATTACTGTCATCTTATTATTATTCTTATTCTTATTCTCTTATTCTTCTATTATAGTATTATTATATTATTATTATTATTATTATTATTATATTATTATATATATTATTATTTATTGTAGTATGGTATTAATATTACTAATGTGTATGACTTTACGTGGTATGTTATGATCGTAACGTAAAGTATTATCATTAATAAAGTGAAAGATTAATGATAAAGAAAAGTGGAACGTAAATGAATGGATGAAAGTCTTGCAAGCAAAGTATGGAGGTGCACGAACTTGTTGTCGTTAGCTCAACTGTGATGCGGGTTAGCTACCCCGAAAGATGCACACAGGGTCAATCATTGAGATTGACAATGGGTGAGTGACCCTGTTGTCGCAAAAGACTCGGTTAAAGTGCAATCATTGAGATGCTAATGAGGTGAGCGACTCTGTTGTCGCAAAAGACCGGTAAGAACGAATAAAAGTACGAAATGAACGAAAGAATAAATAAGGTTACACCTTGTTGTATGTACGATGTGTGCTCATGTATGGAAGTAAAAAGGAAAGGTTTTATGAAATGAGTATTTTTATGTAACAACTATACAAAGAAATTTTAATACTTTTAAAACAAGAGCTCACTCAGCAACGCTGACTTTTATACATTTTAGTTGGCAGGTAAATTGTTGCTGAGGATGGCATGCGGGTGAAGCTACTCGGTGGGGCATGACTGACATCCATTCTACATGATAATACTGTGTTTTGTAATGCAATTGAATAAGCTTTTGTAATCTGATTAAACAGGGTGTATTGCTTAACAACAGTGTTATAATAAAATGAATGACTTTTGTTAAATTGATTCCGCTGCAATTTGTAATATGTCACGTTTTATGTATTATTGCTATGAATGACCAACTGTGAGGTCTCCGGAATCGGGGCCTTACAAGTTGGTATCAGAGCCAAAGTTTAAGAGAAATGGGTAAATATTTTCAAAAGAAACCTAAACTTAAACTGAAACTGGGACTGAAAGAGAGATGTCAGCCCGAGTAGCTACGTGCCATCAGGTATTCATTTTCTTGAAGTTAATCAGTATATGTACGCGTGCTATTTGACTTATGTGTCTTAGTAGATTTAGATATAATATAATCAGGACGAGAAATGCTTGGGGTGTGAAGAGTAAAGTAAATGGCTAATCACAACTGGCCACTGTAATTAGGGACTTACTATACTTGACATAAACTAAGATATTACCTTGAATGATCGTGTTAGTGTTTGAATTTATAGCATCTAGGAAATGGCGGACAAAAATCTTCCAAGGTGCTAGAGGCAGAGGTCGGCCACGTGTGACTAGGGGAACAGAACGTTTTACCGTCTGTGGTGACTGAAGTCATCAGGGTTGTGAGAAGCGGGAGAGAAAGGAGAAGGAGAATAGGAAGGGATCAACGGGCAAGGGGAGCAGAGGGGGAGGAGGAATGACCAGTGCCTGAGACGGTGCTGTTGACGAAGAAGAAGAGGATGATGTAGTGGGGGTGACTACCAAGGGGTGCAGTTATGGGGCATTCCAAGGTGCAAGCCCCCAAACTTTGATGTCAATGCAATGCGGCTGCCGCTCACCGCTGGGTAAGGGAGATGGAGGCGGTGTTGGAAATTAGTGAGTGGCGAAGGCCAGAAGGTGAAGTTCGCGACTCACTCCTTTGTGACTCAACGTTGTGTTGGTGGGACAACATTGCCCAAGCTGAGGGTGCCAGAGCCATCGGGAAGATGCGATGGAAAGAGCTGAAGCAATTGGTGATTGAGGAATTCTGTCCTCACAGGGAACTAGATAAGATCGAGAGGGAGTTCCTGCAACTTGAGGCGGGGAACCATGACCCACCAGCATTACACCACCAAATTAACGAAATGGCGAGACTGGTACCGGACCAGGTGACGCCGGTGTCCCAAAAGATCAATCGGTACATCCAGGGATTGCCAGCTGACATTCGTAGGCACTTGATCGCTGCCCGACCAAGCACTTTAGGTCGGTAGTGGATTTGGCCGGGAGGCTCTATGTTAGAGGGAGGTGAGGTGACGGTGGTGGAGGTGAAGAAGGCTGGTGGTGGTGACCGGAACTGGAACGGAAAGCAATTCGGGCGTGGTGGTTCCATCCCGAACAACGAGAGGATGAGAATGGATGACCGTAGGGTGGAGTCATCAAGATCGGGACCCAGGGGGTGTGGCAAGTGCGGGAAGGAGCATACGGGTGAGTGTAGGTTAGGGTTCAATGTATGTTTCAAGTATGGGAAGCCGGGCCACATCTCCAGGGACTGTAAGGAGCTGAGATGTTATACCTGCAGTGAGGAGGGCCATATGAGCAAGGACTGCAGGAGGGCGAGGGCGGAGAGTTCCAGGGCGAAGAAAACAGCCGGAACTAAAGGACAGAAGGCGAGCGCCAGATCTTTCACCATGACCAGGGAGGAGGCCAGGACGGACCCCGATGTTGTGTCAGGTATGTTTCTAGTAGATCAAACTCTTGCTTCTGTGTTATTTGATACTGGTGCTAGTAGGAGTTTTATTTCTCCTACTTTCTGTGCTAAATTGCCTGTCAGTAGTAGACGTATTGATGAGCCCTACAATGTAGAAACTGCTATTGGTAAGTCCACTAGAGTTACTGATATGATAGAGTATTGTGCCATAGAACTAGAGGGTCGTAGGGTTTGCTGCTAAGTTATATGTGATGCCCCTAGGTGGATTTGATGTGGTACTAGGGATGGATTGGTTAGAAACCTACGAAGCAAACATCGTGTGTCGAAAGAAGATGATTAGACTGATAGCGCCCGACGGTAGTCTAGTGACGATATACGGCGATCGAGTTACGATGACTCCAAAGATGATTTCGATGGCGGTGCCGGAAAGTGCATGAAGCGTGGATGTAGTGCTTATTTGGCCTACGTGAAGGTAGTATGAGAATGTGTATGACTACCGTGAATTGAACAAGTTGACAGTGAAGAATCGGTATCCACTGTTGAGGATTGACGACTTGTTCGATCAGTTCCAGTGTGCCAGTTGGTTCTCAAGAATAGATCTTCGATCTGGCTACCATCAGCTAAAGGTAAAGGAGCAAGACATTCCTAAAACAGCTTTTCGTACGCGTTATGGACACTACGAGTTTCTTGTGATGTCTTTTGGTCTAACTAACGCGCAACTGCTTTTATGGATTTGATGAATCGAGTGTGTGGGCCGATGTTAGATAAATCAGTGATTGTGTTTATTGACGATATCCTGATTTACTCAAGGAGCGAAAAAAGAGCATGCCGGTCACATTCGGGAGGTGTTTGAGACGTTGAGAAAAGAGAAGCTGTATGCCAAGTTCTCCAAATGCGCATTCTGGTTGCGCGAAGTTCAGTTCTTGGTCATGTGGTAAATTCCGAAGGGATTATGGTAGACCCGGCAAAGGTGGAGGCGGTGATGCATTGGAAGTCTCCAAGGACGCCATCCGAGATTTGTAGCTTCTTAGGATTGGCGGGCTACTACAGGAGGTTTATTCAAGACTTTTCCAAGATAGCCTCACCTTTGACAAAGTGACTCACAAGGATGTGAAGTTCGTGTGGGTTCAAGAACAGGAGTGTGCTTTTGAGGAGTTGAAGACGAGACTAACACGAGCTCCTGTCTTGACATTACCCGAAGGTAGTGAAGACTTAGTGGTATTTTCGGATGCATCTTATTCTAGGCTAGGTTGCGTATTAATGCAACGCGGAAGGGTAATAGCCTATGCATCCCGACAGCTGAAAAACCACGAAGTCAACTATCCCACGCATGATTTAGAACTAGCTACGGTGGTTTTCACGCTGAAGATTTAGCGGCACTACCTATATACGGGATGAAGTGCACCATCTTCACAAACCATAAAACCTTGAAGTACTTCTTCGAGCAGAAATATTTGAATATGAGGCAGAGGCGATGGTTGGAGCTCATAAAAGATTATGATTGCTAGATCCATTACCATCCGAGCAAGGCCAACGTGGTGGCAGATGCCCTTAGCCGAAAGGAGAGACCCGAGCCAATTCGGGTGAAGGCTTATCAGGTGACTATGACCTCTGACGTGATGACACAGATCAAGGAGTTTCAAGATGAGGCTCTGAAAGAAGATCGTCTTAACTCTGAAAGAATGAGAGGTCTAGTCGCAGAGTTGGGTGAAAACACTCTCGATGTTAGAACCCGATATAGGCGAATGTGGATTCCTCGTTACGGGGATCTACGCGGAAAGATCATGGATGAGGCTCATAAGACGCGATACTCCATTCATCCCGGTGCTACCAAGATGTATCACGATATGAAGAAAGACTACTGGTGGCCGGGTATAAAGCGCGACGTAGCGGAGTATGTGAGTAAATGCCTTACCTGTTTGCAGGTGAAGGCGGAACACCAGAAGCCGTACGGGAAAATCCAACCATTGGATATACCCGAGTAGAAGTGGGAGCATATCACCATGGACTTCATTACGAAGCTACCACGTACCCCGAAAGGGTATGATTCTATATGGGTGATAATTGATCGTTTGACGAAGAGTGCTCACTTCCTACCGATCCGAGAGACATATTCTTCTGAGAGTCTCACCTATCTATTTATCAAGGAGATTGTAGCTCGTCATGGTGTGCCGGTGTCTATTGTGTCTGATCGCGACACTCGGTTTACATCCAAGTTTTGGAAGAAATTCCATGATGCGATGGGGACGAGACTACATATAAGCACGGCTTATCATCCTTAGGCTGACGGTCAGTCTGAGAGGATGATCCAGACACTCGAGGACATGCTTCGAGCGTGCGTGATCGACTTTGGAGGAAGTTGGGATGACCATCTGCCGTTAGCAGAATTCTTCTACAACAACAGTTATCATGCCAGCATTGGCATGCCACCCTACGAGATGCTATATAGTAAGAGATGTAGAACACCCGTTTGCTAGGGTGATATTGGTCAGAAAGAGTTAGGGAGTATTGAAGTGATTGAAGCTACGACCAAAAGCTCGAAAAGATTAAAGCCTTCATGAAGGCAGCCAAGGATAGGCAAAAGTCGTATGCCGATAAGCGGCGTAGACCGACTGAGTTCTAGGTGGGTGATAGAGTTATGTTAAAATTCTCACCTTGGAAAGGCATCATTCGGTTTAGAAAGCGGGGCAAGTTGAGCCCAAGGTATATAGGGCCTTTCCGAATCATTGCTCGAGTAGGAGAGGTGGCCTATAGGTTAGAACTACCAGATGTATCTCACCTGCAGAAGTGTTTAGCAGATGAGGATATGATTGTACCACTGGAAGACATTAAAGTAGATGAACGGCTCAATTACATGGAACAACCAGTGGCGGGATCATTGATCGTAAGGAGAAGAGGTTAAGGAATAAAGTGGTTCCTCTTGTGCGAGTACAGTGGAAGTACAGGAAGGGATCCGAGTCTACATAGGATATTGAAGGAGAAATGAGGCAGCATTACCCTTATCTGTTTGAGGAATAACAGGTTTTGAGGACGAAACCTATATAAAGGGGGTGGACTTGTAACACCCGGTTATTTTAAAGATATAAAGAAAAGAATAGAAGTAAAGGAAAAGAAAGAAAAGCTATGAAACCTAAGTTGAAGGACTAAAAGTGTCCAAAAGGACAAAAGGTTTGAAAGTTGGTAAATAAAGTAACATGGCCGCCCATGTTGCTTATTCACATTAAACAATCAGATTTTTTTAAAGAGAGAAACGACAGAGAATTCTCGGAGGTTGTAGAAGAAGAAGAAAGTTCAAAGTTTTTGGTAAGAATTCTCAGTTTTATGATGTTTTAGATGTTTCTAGCCTCGGTTATGTGCCTATAAATATGATTGTGTGTTCAGGTTGTATATGTGTGTGGGTTTAGGTGCTAGAAACGTCTTGTAAGCTCAAAGAAGGGTTCAAACCCGAAAACAAACTAAGGTGAGTTCTAGACCCTGTATTTAACTTGTTTTAAACAATTTGGGGCTGAAAATGTATGCAAAACTATTTTACAAAGTTACTTGAATACCCGTATGTGTCTATGTATGAATGATGATGTTTCTATGATTGTTATATGATAGCTATGCTTAAATAGTGCTACTAAGCCTAAAACATGTAAGAAAAAGAATTCGGATTTATTATATGTAAGAACATGCTAAACAGGTGCCCAACCACCCAAACAGAACTCCCAACCGTCTGGAATTTGCCTTTGAAAATGCTAAGTAAGCCCAAACGTCTAAACAGGGCCCAACCGCCCAAACAGTGCCCCAGCCGTCTAGAAATGCCTTAGAAAATTTTAAGTGCAAGTCCAACCGCCTGAACAGTGGTCCATGCGTCCCAATAGTGACCATGCGTCCCAATAGTGACCATGCGTCTGGACTTTCCATGCGCCTAAGTGATTCATGCGTCTGGGAGGCCCATGCGTCTGAACAGGGCCCATGCGTACGAACAGGGCCCATGCGTCCGAACAGGGTCCATGCGCCCAACACTTAGAATTTATTTTTCAGGAATTTTATGGGAGTCTGTGCAATTAGGGTTTGGAACGATGTTTGACTAGGGTTATTAAATGCTCAATTCCATGATCATGATGGTCTCTATGATTCTTATTATTACTATTATCATTACTATCATCTTTATTCTTCTTCTTCTTCTTCTTCTTTTCTTCTTCTTATTATTATTATTATTATTTATTATTATTTATTATTATTATTATTATTATTATTATTATTTTATTATTATTATTATTGTTATTAATATTACTAATACACACAGGGTCAATCATTGAGATTGACAATGAGGTGAGCGACCCTGTTGTCGCAAAAGACTCGGTTAAAGTGCAATTATTGAGATTGCTAATGAGGTGAGCGACTCTGTTGTCACAAAAGACTCGGAAAGATAACGATAAAAGTACGAAATGAACGAAAGAATATATAAGATTACACCTTGTTGTATGTATGATGTGTGCTCATGTATGGAAGTAAAAAGGAAAGGTTTTATGAAATGAGTATTTTTATGTAACAACTATACATAGAAATTTTAATACTTTCAAAACAAGAGCTCACTCAGCAACGCTGACTTTTATACATTTTCAGTTGGCAGGTAAATTGTTGCTGAGGATGGCACGCGGGTGAAGCTACTCGGTGAGGCATGACTGACATCCATTCTTACATGATAATACTGTTGTTTTGTAATGCAATTGAACAATTCTTTTGTAATCTTATTAAACCAGGGTGTATTGCTTAACAACAGTGTTATAATAAAATGAATGGCTTTTGTTAAATTGATTCCGCTGCTTAAGTTTGTAATATGTCAAGTTTTATGTAATTATTGCTATGAATGACCAACTGTGAGGTCTCCGGGATCGGGGCCTTACAGTTCTGTCATGTTTTTTATGTCAAGCTTTATGTAAGTTTGATTGTTCTTAAAAAAAGTCCATGGATTTCATGATATAATCTAGTGATTTTGCCTATGATAATTTGATGATATTAGGCTAAAGGTGGGACTGGTGATGTTTATTCACGTGTTTATAAGCTATTATGAACACATATATGCCATCATTTTAGATGTAATTTTTATGCAGTTAATTGTTTTTTATAGTTATTTAATTAGACTATAGTTACATTACTGTAGATAAGCAATGTGCTAGTGTAATATAATGTAATGTAATCTTCTGTAACTTAGTGTAATGTAATCTTCTTTAACCTAGTGTAATGTAATCTTCTGCTATGTAATGTAATGTAATCTTTTTTATGTTTACTGTTTGTTTTCATTTGTTTTCTATGCTCATTTATCTAGCATTACTATCACTTTACATACATTACATGTTTTTACATTATATTACAAATAAACACTAGTGTAATATTAGATTTGTCATTTTACAATCATAGTAAGTATTAAGTACTAGCTACAACATGAAAATGTTGTAAGTAACACAGTAAAGCTACACTAATGTATTTGTTACATTAACCAAAAATATTAGTTGCGCTACTAACATGACTTTACATCACATTAAAATAATTTGCATTAATTTATAATGAGTTATTACGTTACATTACAGTATTTTTTATCACATTACGATGACATAACATTACATTTACATACATTAAATTATGTATTATATATATATATGTATGTATATATACATATATATATGTATGTATATATATGTATGTATATATATGTATATATATACATATATATGTATGTATATATATGTATATATAAGGGAAGCATTCTACTGAGAACCATAAATATGTAGAACTACTAAGAACCACATAAACAATGGACATAACACCTCGATAAAATAGCAATATTAAAAGATGATGGTTTGATTCTATTTTTCCATCGTTTCCTTCATTTTATCACCTCTCTCCTTAATTCATTTAGAAAAGCTATAAAAAGTTCATATATGCAATACAATATGGGTGCATATATGCAAATTATCAAAAGACTATAGATATCGTGATTTTAAAAATCTATCTTAAAAGTAGTAAATTATAAGCATTTTGATATATTTATATAATAAATAGTACAAGAGTTAAAGTGGTTTTTTTGGTTCTTTACAGATTTATGATTCTCAATTGAATGTCACTATATATATATATACACACACACACACACACATGCATATGTAACAAACAGACTTACGTATATGTAGTACAAAAAACTTACACATGCATATAGTAAAATTACTTAATCATTGGAACAACATTGTTACATAACACATATATGTAATAGAGTGTTATGTATACGTAAGAACAAAATTAGTTGTAAAAACAAAGTTACGTACATGTAATAGTATGTAAGGCCCCGTTCCTGGGACGCTTACAGCTGGTCATTCATCGCACTCAAAAGATAATTTTATCGTTCTTCATAAAAATGCTGCAGCGAAAACATTAAAAACATCCTTTTCATTTCATTAAAATGCTCTTATAAAATACTACCACAGTTCATTACATAATATCATTTTACATTTCATTATAAAAGCATTATAACAATGGATGCCATCCCAAAGGAACTGAGTAGTCGCCCCGTGCCATCCTCAGCAACATACCTGCCAACTGGAACCACATCAAAGTCAGCGTTGCTGAGTGAGTTCTAGTTTTATAATAAAACATACTTTTCTTTCATTAAAACCATTCTTTACTTTCTTTCAAAATCATACTATACTTTCGTACATGATCACACATCATACGTACATACAGATAATATATTTATTATCTTCATCATTACGTTCGTTAACTTTCATTCACTCAACGTACATCGTTATCTTTCACTTCTTTCTAGATCCGGTCAGACTTTACCTTCTTCATGACACTCAGCCACGATTACTAAGGTCGAATGACAAGGATCCGTATCGTTCATTATTATGATCATTCATTAATGTTCATTTCATACATATCGCACGTTCGTACATTTCATACTTTTATTATCATTCATTTCTCATCTAGATCCTGTCAAGCTTTACCCTCTTCATGGCACTCAGCCATGATTACTGAGGTCGAACGACAAGGATCCCGTTCGTTTATTATCATACTTATCGCACCTTCGCATCATCGTACCCGAAGTACATAGCGCACAAATCGCACCAATGGAATTGTCACTAAGACCAACTCTCCCTGTGTGTGAGAACTCTTGGGGTTTAGCCAAAATCACACGCCATCTCATGGATTAGCCAAAATTGCATGCTACATGATCCACATGAGGTAGGCCAAAATCGCACGCTACATAGCACACAGTAAATACCACATCGCACGTATCGAAGCAGTTACCAAAACTGAACTCCCACTGTGTCTATGTCCCCTTATGAATTAGCCAAGATCGCACGCTATAATACACACACAGTTGAGCTAACAAATCTCAATGAGTCGTGAACCTCCTTCCCTTCTGCTTGCAAGCCATTCTTACTCTCATTCATCTGGATCCTGTCTCCTGCAATACCGGAGTACGTGACAAGGACCTCTTTCAAGTCTGTTGCGACACAGAGTCGCTCACCTCATACATTTGCTTGCAAACCTTTCATCCGTTCATTCATTAATGTATGCATTCATTCGTTACATTCCTCTTTCATTATCTTCCACTTTATGTTACATAATACTTTCAATTCATTCATTAATGTTCAACGTAAAGCCATAGAAAGATAAACATACATAATAATAATAAGGAACATAATAACATACAACATCAGTCACACAGGGCAACATCGCACACCTATAACATACATCATGCATAGCATACAACATGCACAAGCACACGACATCAAAATCACACGAATCACATCATATAACCATACGACATCACACAACATCATGCGTCACCTCATCATCATCATCAGCTCCTCATCATACGCCATCTTATACCTTCCATGTCCATCATATCATCAAGGATATCCATTTCGACCATCACCTCTTAAAGTACCTCAAAACTCCTGGGTGCATAACCCTATTCGGGTGCACCAACACTTAGGCGTATGGAGCTCCAGTCGCATGACCTCCATGCGTATGAACGCTCCAGTCACATGATCTCCATGCGCATGAACTCTCCAGTCGCATGACTTCAGGCGTATGAGGACTGTTTAGGCGCACCACCTCTTGGGCGCATGGGGAACACTTAGTCGCATGCATTCTAGGCGCATGACTTCCAATCGCATACTTCCATGCGTATGGACCTCAATCGCATGACATCCGAGCGTATGGACCTCAGTAGCATGACCTTTATGCGAATGGCCCTCAGTCGCACACCTTTCATGCGTATGGGCCTCAATCGCATGACTCACAGGCGTATGGACTCCAGTCGTATGATCTTCAGTCGCACGGCCTTCATCCGCATGTCCTTCAGTCGCATGGCCTTCATCCGCATTAGCTTCAGTCGCATAGCTTCCATGTGTATAACCCTCAGTCACACCACTTTCATGTGAATGAACCTCAGTCTCCTTCCTTTCATGCGTATGAACCCAATCGCCTTCCAATCGGTGGCCTGGACCTCCAGTCGGCGCATAGCCCTAGCTGATGCAGAATGCAGTTCATCCCGAACTGCAACCGTGCCTTTCAACCTCCAAACCCTTCCAAACCTAGTTTGAGCTCAAATCAACCCTTCTAATCCTTAGGGAAACATACCACGACCTCATTCAAGCATAACCAAGCCCGAAATCAAGCCCCAAACGAATCATACACATACACATACACACATAAACGAGTTAAACACCCATAAACCTGAAAATAGTTTTCAGATGTGGTCCAGCCCCAAAATCATTAAAAAACGTGTAAAAGATGGGGTCCTATAACTCACCTAAACGATCCCGTCGAGTAGAGCTTCGATTTGACCGCTACACGTCGATTTTCACGCTCGAATCCACCCGAACCAAACTTTTCTCCTCTTTTCTCTCCTCTCCTCTTCTCCTCTCTTCCTTGGCTAATTTTGGCAATAATGGGGAGGGTGTGAGCTTCCCTCCCCTTTTATACCCCCACTCACCAAGTTTCTCTCGGTGGCGAGTTTGGTCCCTCGACTTTAAACTTTATTTCTTTTCTTCTTTCGTCGGCTTCAAACAAAATTTCCGGGTGTTACATAGTAGAGTTATGTACTTGTAAGAACATAGTTACACATATGTATTTATTTAAAAAATACATATTTTCTTGTTCATCGTGTTCTTTGTCTATCCCTTAATGTCCTATGAAAAAAAAGAAATCCAAATCAAAATTATAAAAAAGATTAATATATAGAAGGATGCATCGCATCTAACAAACATATGCAACACTTGCGAACTTTTCGTCTTTATTAAATGATTAATATACAAAAACATTGATTGCATGGAACAAACCTTCGAATAATGGAATCAAAATGGCGATGGTGAAGGTTAGAATCTTCTAAAAAATTAACGATGATAAGGCCCCCCTTCAAAATGGTGATGATGTATTGCAACATAATTGATGATGGAGTTGTTAACAATAATTTTTCAAAATAATTATATAGAGTTAGAGATGAAGGTGAAATGAAATTCCTAAATAATTGAGAAATCATAATATTAGAATAAACAAATTTAAAATTATGTTGAGTAAAAAAGGGATCTAATAAATGTATTGAAATATACCATAAATAAGATTAAGTTAAAATTACAATAACACACTTCTTAATAAAAAAAGAAAATTAATTTAAAAAAAACTATGATTGCTTAAGATTGGTTTGCATGGTTTTATTTTATAAACTTGGTTTTCATTGATCCATCCCCAATATATATACATATATATATATATATATAGAGAGAGAGAGAGAAAGAGGGATATTCAAATGAAAACCAAATTTTGTTGAGAACCAAAAAACTATTTACAACCACCCATTTTTTAATTTTTATAATTAATTAATTATGAATAGGGTCATTTTGGTAAATTAACAACTTTAATCTTCAAATTATGGTTGCTGATAACCATCACTGGTTGAATTTGCAAGCAGATGAATATATGCATTAATGCATATTATCTACATCATGCATTGAATGAGGCTGCTTGTATTGAGTCAATATCAATATGTTATGAATGAGAGTTTTATGGGATAAGGGAGGATGTTAATTACATGCATTATTGCATATAAATTTTAGACGCGTTGATGCATATATGATATTTTTTTAATAAAGAGAACTATAGATTCTTGATGATGTTAATCACTATATTGTTGGAACATGTCTCAAGTACATGCTATCTAATAATATAAGGCGTTATTAAACCCCTAATTCATGACTAATAGTGAATTTATCATGTGTTTGTAACATAGTTTTGCAATTTTTATGAGTTAAATTAATAATCAAGGTAACAAAAAATTCTGTTTGTATGTTTACATGGATAGCATGTACGTTATATATAGATTTGCTGATAATTCACTAATTCAAGATGTTAAGATTAAACTATGACCCCAATCAACATCAATATATGTATATAACAACTATTAGATACATCACTGCATAATTATCAAATTATGCACAAGTGCACTATTGTTAATATATGAGATAATGTAACCAAAAATACGGTTTTATTACTATTATAATATTGAGACACATTAAGATGTTATTTACATTTATGAGATGATAAGTTTGTTTTTTCAAAGTCTCTATTAAATACATTTTGTCATAATATATATCAGTAAAGAAGACTTCACAAGTTATGGGATCTAATTTACATGTTAAAACTTAAAAGATAAAATGTGTACAATTCATAATAAACTCATACAAAAATTGTATCTTAATTTAATATATATTTAGGTTGACTTCTAGCAGTTAAAACATGTTTAAATAAAAGATGGAGAATAAAACCATGGCCCACGTTTCATGATTAGCTACAGTTATGAAAATTGAATGGTTTTTCTATTTTTGCCCCTTGAATGATTACATGTGTGGTTTCTAATGATGTAATTTGTAACACCCGGATATTTTAGAAAAATGTAAAAAGAAAGTATAAAAGTGGTGAATGCCATTTAACCCAGGTTGAAGGGTTAAAAATGTCCAAAGTACAAAATATTATATAATTTTGTACAAAAGTAGCATGGCCGCCCATGCCATACTACTTTTCACCTTTCTGTCGAATTCTAGAGAGAGAAAGAGCTGAGAGCTCTCGGACTTTTGAAGAAGAACAAGAAGAAAACCGAATTTTTAAAGTAAGATTTAGTGTTTTTTTAAATTGTTCTTGGCTAGAATTATCCTCGGTTACATGCTTATATGTGTTTGTATGTTCGGGTTTGTATGTTTTAGATCCAACTAGGTGTTTGAATTTTTTGGAAAGTTCAAGACTTGGAGTTTGAGACTTGAGAATGACAAAGGTTAGTTCTAGACCCCGTATTTTACTTGTTTTAACTCTTTGGGGCTGAAAATGTATTAAATATTATTTTATAGTTTCTATATGTGTAACCGTACGTAATTATGCATGTATAGTGATTATTTATGGTTGTTTAAGTGATAAGCATGTAGGAAAAGTGTTAATAACCTTAGATTAGGATGATATGATGTTTGGGACAGGAAATAATATAGGAATATGCTAAACAGGTTGCCCAACCACCTCAACAGTACCCCAACCGCCTAAATTTGCCTTAGAAAGTTCTAAGTCAGCCCAACCGCCAAACAGTGCCCCAACCGTCTAGAAAATGCCTTAGAAATTCTAAGTGTAATCCCATGCGCCTGAACGGTAGCCCATGCATCTAAGATTTAGACTCAAACGCCTAAGTATGGACCAAACGTCCAAATAGTGCCCATGCGTCTGAGATGGCCCAAAACGCCTAAGTGTAGAGACGCCCAAATAGTGCCCATGCGCCTAAACAGGCCTCATGCGCCAGCATAGTGCTCATGCACCTAGAACACTTAGAACATTTCCTGAAATTTTGAGAAAAACATAATCATTAGAGTTTGACTTAAGTTTGACTTAGGGTTTTTAATTGCTATAATATTGCATTATTATAAGTTGTTCCCATGATCATAGTAATTATCATTGTGTGATTTATGTGGTGTGTTTATGATCATAAATGCAAGTATTACCCTTAACAAAGTGAAAGAGTATGATAAAGAGAAGTGGAACTTAATTAAAATGTTAAAAAGTCTTGCAAGCATATAGGAGGTGCACGACCATATTGTCGTTAGCTCAACTGTGATGCGGGTTAGCTACCCCAAAGGATGCACACAGGGTCAATCAATTGAGATTGGCGGACCTTTGCAGCATACCCTAGGTGACTGGGTCAGCCTTGTGTACAGAGATCATAGCCCATTGAGAGACCGGAGGTGTTGGATCATGAGAAAGGCTGGTGCAACCAAAACTATTTCACTTAGTCAATTTTGGTGCTACATTCAAAGGCTTCCGAAGCTAAGTATGGGAACTTTCGAAGGTTGAAGAGTTCTTCCAAAGACAAGTGAAAGATCAACTTCCGAAGACAAACTCTACTTCCGAAGACAAGTAGAAATTGCCAAACATCGGAAGAAGCAGTCTTCAGAAGTATAAGTGGCTTCGGAAGAAGTTATTCTTCCGAAGCAACTTAACCTTCGGAAGACATTGCTATGAACCAGTGGACATAAGTATGGTCTCTGACATTCCGCTACAGACTTCTGATACAGCATGGCTTCTTCCTAAAGAGCCATGTAGTTGACCATACTTTATTCCACTGTTTATATTTTTATGATAGTACATGTTACTAACCTTAGTTGGTGACAAAAGGTAAGTCAGGGACATGTCCTGACTACCAAATCTCAGATAAAATATCCGAGATACCTTAACCTATAGTCGTGTAGTATAGGCTTTTAGTTATAGGTTTCCAGCTGGAATCAAAGTATATCCGGCTGTAGGTAGTATTATATATATAGTTCTCATTGTAACTCAATAGATAGAGAGATTGCGCTTGCAAGAGTCTTGTAATCCTTTGAGTTGAGAATCAATATATAAAAGTACCTTGAAAATTTACTTCTTGTTTTTATTATCATTTGCTACTTGTTATATTGTGATCAACTCTTGTTAAGACTCTTTCTGAGTGTTGTTCTAGGTGAGTTTGAGAGAGAAACCACTTGTTAAGTGACCAATACCAATCCTGCAATTGGTATCAGAGCTTTGTTTGGCTCTTGATTGCGTGATCTAACCATCCAAATCAACTTGTTTTTCACTCCTCCCTACAACCCACTCACTCAAATGGCCGCTCTCACAAAAGCTGATATGGAAATGGTACCATGACCAAGTCTCCACTGATCACCCCTGAAGATTTTGACACATGGTGCACAAGAATGGAAGGCTTCATCAAGTGTCAAGACTCAAGGATGTGGGACTACGTTGTTAATGGTCCTTTCATACCAAGCACTACTTCTGCTACTGGAAATCGTATCATTCCAAAAGATGTGGACGATTACTCAGAAGAAGATAGAAAAAGAATAGAGCTTGATCAAAGGGCTATGACTTGTCTTCAAACTGCTCTTCCAAACTCCATCTACAGAGGCTTCAAGAAATGCAAGATAGCTAAAGACTTATGGGATGCACTGAAGCTCATGTATGAAGGATCCAAGGAGACTAAAGAGAACAAGAAGGATCTCTTAAAGCAACAGTTTGAAAACTTCACTTTCAAGGCTGGTGAGACCTTGACTCAACAATACTTCAGGTATGTTGAGATAGTGGATACTCTGGTGGATATTGGAGTAACTCTTGAGAAGAGGGACATAGTAAGGAAGTTCATGTCTTCCTTCCTAAACTATGGACACACTATTGTGTTGTGATCAAGAGAACCTTGGATCTTAAGACTCTCACATTACAGAGTTATATGGTATCCTGAGTGCATTCCAGATGGAGATGAACATGCAAAACTCCACTGGTAACTCCAATAACCAACTAAGTTCAGCCCTTCATGTGATTGAAAGGGAAAGCATAAAACCACAACATCAATTGCTATGCTACCTTGACAACTTGCAAAATGGACCCTACATTACTCTACCTGAGACTCCAAAGTCTCAACAGGATCAACACAACTCCTTTCAGGATAGTTGTGCCTTTGTCTCTGGAAGTGGACACTCTGGTGATTTTCAATATTGCTTTGATGACCTTGAGTGCTTCAGTCCAGATGATGTAGAGTATATGGACATTGTCCAATAGATGGCTCTTTTAACTTACAGAGCGAAGAATTCTTCAAAAGAACTGGAAGGCAATTCCCTCAAAACCCTATCAACAGCAAGTTTGGGTTTGACAAGACCAAGGCAAGGTGCTACAACTGCAACCAACTGGGTCACTTTGCTAGGGAATGCAAGGCTCCCAAGAACAACCTGGGAACCCCACAGGCCTCCACACATCCCTTAACCTCGAAGTCCGAAGAAAAGACAACAGAAACAGCTGCAATAGCTCAAGATGTTGACTAGAGCTTCATGGTACAACATGTGACTCCTGCTCAAGCACTCATGGCCGGAACAAATGATGCTCAGGTATATGAAAATCTTTGCACTCCAACCTATATTGCTAAAGTTAAACTTTACAAGGATTACAATATGGAAATTAGATCTGATGTTGAGTCTTTAAATATCTTAAAATCTGACTTTAAAAGAGCTGAATCTGACTATTAAAAGAAAATTGATGAGTTAGAGAAAACTGTGTCTCTTTTAAAACATGAACAAACCAACTATAAGACTCAAATCAAAGATCTGATATCCAAGCTATCTGAAGCTCAAGCCCAGCTTATCACTGCTGAGGCTCAGGCCAGGAAGCAAGCTATTGCTGAGCAAAACTTCCAAGCTATTCTTGCATCATCCTCTTATTCTAAATTGTTTTATCAAAACAAAGGAGGATTGGGAACCAATGAAATCGCTCCACCACACTCTTATGAGTCTATTAGACAACCTAGATGTGGTACTAAGGAGCAAGAGGTTCCAACTGCTGACCCTTCTTCACAAGAATTGAAGGAGGATGCAACAATAGTGGCCACCACAGGGAAGAAACAGGTAAATGCACCTATCTCCTCCTGTGAAGATCAAATCCTAACCACCAAGACAAGAAGAAGCAGAGCTAAAGCTGCTAGAAAGATTGCCAAGAAGGTTGCTGAGTCTAAGCTAAAGATCGACCCAAAACAAAAAGGTGTCTTTATCTCAGCTGGATTTCAAGTGTTAGGTACCTCTGATTTAGGAAAGGAGTGTAATACCAGCACTCCTGTCCTAACAAAGGATCAGAAGTTGAAAGGGAAAGTTGCTGATGAAGAAAAGAAGCCCAAGAAACAGCAACCTTTAAATTCCTAAAAGACTAACATCGCATGCATAATGTGTGGTCTGCACAACCACATGGCAAAAGATTGTTACTACAATCCAGCAAGCACACATTATGCAAATAATGTTAGAAAAGAAGGAGTCAGGGAAGGTTTCACATTTGGACCATGTCAAACGGTCCAAGTAATGAAAAAGGGAAGGTTGGTCTCGGAAGCCAAGTTACTTTCGGAAGAAAGTACTTCTTCTGAAGGGAAAATGGCTTCGGAAGCCAAAGCTTCAAAGGTTCAGAAGAACAAGAAAGCTTCCCTGAAACCAACCCAGAAAAAGACTACTTCGGAAGAAAAGGTGGTGAAGGCTTCTTCCGAAAAGAAAGAAGCTTCAGAAAAAGTCCATGCTGCAATAGCATCAACAAGCTCATCCTCAAAGATCAACCAAGGGATGGATTGGAAGATCAAAGAAGATGCTGCAGCCCAAACCTCTTCTTCAACAACCTCTATTGAGCCCCAATGCATATCTTTTGGTTCAATTATGTCATCATCTTTGGAAGAGCCAAGACCAGCAAGGCTTGGGCTTCCAAACAAAACTAACAATCTCATCTTATGTGCAGGGACATCCATTTGACAAGACAACAATGTCTGGATTGTAGATAGTGGATGCTCCAGGCATATGACAGGGAACAGATCTCTCCTTCAACAATTCCAGAACTATGATGGAGGGCCTGTCCAATTTGGAGGTGAGACTGGAGGATATATTTCTAGCAGAGGAAGTATATCCAATGGTAGATTAAACATTAACAAAGTTCACTTTGTCAAACAGCTTGAACACAACCTGTTAAGTGTTTCTCAATTCTGTGACCAAAAGCATCAAATGCTTTTCACAGAACATGAGTGCATTATCCTCAAACCAGGGATGACAATTCCTCCGGAATTGGTGCTTCTTAGATCTCCCAGGAAAGGGGATATGTACAAGCTAGATATGAACAATGCTTCTCCTATGGGTGAAGTATCATGTTTTCTTTCCAAAGCTGATAGTGATGAATCAACACTATGGCATAAACGTATGTGTCATGTAAATTTTAAGACAATGAATAAATTGGCTAAAAATAACTTGGTACATAGTTTGCCTAAAAAGGAGTTTTTATGCAAAGATAACTGTGTTGCCTGCCTGAAAGGGAAACAACACAGGACATCTCACAAATCCAAATGTGTTAATTCAATCACTACTCCATTACACTTATTGCACATGGATCTTTTTGGTCCCACAAGTATAATGAGCATTGGAAGAAAATCATACTGCCTTGTGATAGTTGACGATTTTACAAGATTTACATGGGTATTCTTTTTAAGAACTAAAGATGAAACTGCTGAAACTTTGAAATCTTTTATTCTTAAAATAGAAAATCAAATTGATCATAAGGTTAAAATCATTAGAAGTGATCAAGAGACTGAGTTTAAGAACTTTGTTCTTGACTCATTCTGTGGCTCAAAAGGGATTGCCAGACAATATAGTGCTCCCAGAACTCCTCAACAAAACGGTGTTGCTGAGAGGAGGAACAGGACACTTATTGAGGCTGCTCGAACTATGTTAGCTGATTCAAAACTACCTCTAACATTCTGGGCAGAGGCAGTCAGCACTGCATGCTATGTGCAGAACAGAGTTCTTGTAGTTAAGCCCCATGGAAAAACTCCTTATGAGTTATGGAACAAGAGACCACCGTTCATTGGTTTTCTAAGGTCCTTTGGCAGCAGGTGTACCATACTTAACACAAAAGACAACTTAGCAAAGTTTGCTGAGAAGTCAGATGATGCTATCTTTGTTGGATACTCTTCTAGCTCCAAAGCTTATAGAGTGTACAACATTAAGAATCAACAATTTGAGGAGTCATCCAATATAGTTGTTAATGAGCACACTCATTGTGTTAGGGGGAATGGACCTGATTATATCTTTGACTTAGAATTGTTTCCAAACTATTCTAAACCATCTTGTGAGAATGTTTCAGCTGGAACAGGTGCTCAAGGTGATGCTGATGCTGACGCTGCTCAACTATTTGAGCTACCCAGACCTCTTCCAAATTCTCCAAGAGCTGAAAGACAACAAGCTTCAACCATTCACAGATCAGATAGTGTAACTGTCTCAAGGAATAGTGAAGCTTCAACAAGTGAATCACTTGATGAACCTCAAAACTCATCAGGTGATCCAATACAACACCAGGTTGAGGAAAGTATTTTGAAGGAACGGGCAACTGTTAATACTACTTCACAGCCAACCATTGATGATGTTTCTCAGTCATTCAATCAGTCCTCATTAAATGACTTTGAAACAGCAGCTGGATAGAGTGTTCCAGTTCCTGATCAGAATATATCCAACCTGGACCTATCTCTGCAACTGGAAGTGATTCCTCATCTTAGGATTCACAACACTCATCCAACTGAGAACATCATAGGAGATGTCTCTGAAGGTGTGAGAACAAGAGGACAGACACATCATCGGAATATCTGTTTGTACTCATGTTTTCTATCCCAGATGGAACCCAAGAAGGTAGAAGATGCCTTGAAAGATAGTAGTTGGGTTGAATTGATGCAAGAGGAGCTGCTTCAATTCAGAAGACAAAAGGTCTGGAATTTATGCCACTACCATCTGGTCAAGTACCCATAGGCACTAAATGGGTTTTCAGAAACAAGAAAGATGATAGAGGCTTGATTATCAAGAACAAAGCTAGATTAGTAGTTCAAGGATACACCCAAGAGGAAGGAATTGATTATACTGATGTCTATGCACCATTGGCAAGACTTGAGGCAGTTAGGATCTTCCTTGCTTATGCTGCATCCAAGAACTTTACTGTCTACCAACTTGATGTCAAGTGTGCTTTTCTATATAGGGATATAGATAGGGAAATCTATGTATGCCAGCCTCCAGGATTTGAAGACCCACAGTATCCCAACTATGTGTGCAAACTGGACAAAGCTCTATATGGGCTGCACCAAGCACCTAGGCTGTGGTATGAGACTCTATCTCAATTTCTTCTGAAAAGTGGCTACACTAGAGGCACCATTGACAAGACTCTCTTCATTAGAAAGTCTGGAAAGGATATTTTGCTTGTCCAAGTCTATGTTAATGACATCATATTTGGTTCCTCAAATGACCAAATGTCCAAAGACTTTGAAAGCATCATGAAAAGGAAGTTTGAAATGAGTTCCATGGGAAGAATGGACTTCTTTCTTGGAATTCAGGTGAAGCAATTGAAGGAAGGATTCTTCATCAATCAATCCAAGTATGTCAATGACATCTTAGAAAGATTTGAGATGAAGGACTGTAAGCCAGCCAAGACACCCATACCCAGAAACCATAATCTTTGCCCTGACCTTGAGGGGAAGGATACTGATCAACATCAGTATAGAGCAATTATTGGTTCTCTAATGTACCTTACTGCTAGTAGACCTGATATCATGTTTGCTACTTGCATTTGTGCAAGATATCAGGCTGCTCTAAAGGTGTCTCACCTAGCTGCTGCAAAGAGAATCCTCAGATACCTCAAAGGAGCACCTAAACTAGGTCTCTGGTATCCAAGAAATAGTGATTTCAATCTCTATGGATACTCTGACAGTGACTATGGTGGCTGCAACATTGACAAGAAATCAACATCAGGAGGATGTCAATTTCTTGGTGGAAGGATCATCTCATGGCAATGCAAGAAACAATCCTGTGTATCTACATCAACTGCTGAAGCTGAATATATTGCTGCTGCCAGTTGCTGTGCTCAGCTGCTGTGGATTCAGAACCAGATGTTAGACTATGGATTCAACTTCATGAGCACTCCTATCCATATTGACAACAATAGTGCTATCTCCATCACCGAAAATCCAGTAAAGCACTCCAAGACAAAGCACACTGACATCAGGTATCATTTCATTAGAGATATTCATGAGAAAAATCTGATCAAGCTAATCAAAGTTGACTCAAATAAATAATATGCTGCTTTGTTCACCAAAGCTTTTGATGAACAAAGATTTAAATATCTCATATCAGCTATTGGGATGATAAACATTGATTAGACTACCTCTTTTGAAAACTTTTTAATGTGTAATGCCTTGTGTCAATACAATATAAGCCCTGTTACAAAAGATCTCCTTGAAATATTCCCAGTATAGATTTCTTCCGAAGAGGAATTAACTCTCGGAAGACACTCCTTAATATCTTCCGAAGTCAAATTCCTCCATGGAAATTTTCTTCTCGGAAGAGCTTTTAGTCTCGAAAGAAGCGATTGATTTCACATCAAATCTACTTCCGAAGCTTATAAAACTCTTCATCCGATAAAACAATTCTTACCTTCGAAAGCAATGATTTGCTTCGGAAGAAAGAATTGCCTTCGGAAGACTAATTACCTTCAGAAATGTTTTATATAAGGAAAAAGAGTTTTTACTGAGTAAGGATATCTTTTTGGGCCCCACTTTGTAAAAGGTAAAGATTTTGCTAATAATTGTCAGATTATTTAAACTTATCCCTTGCCGCCATTGTCATCTCATAACCGCAATCATCATAACCGCCGAAATCCTCCATAACCCCCCACAGTTACTCCACACAGTCACCCCCACTGTTAAATAATCCAGACCTGTTTAACTTTTACAATTTTACTGCCCTAAAAGTTTCGTCGCTTCCAATTCACCCAAATTCAAACTGATCTTCATTCACCTTTCACAATGGCGCTAAACCCTCAACACAACCAAGTCGCACTACTTGATTCTTCAAGAGATGCTGACTTCTCTGAAATCATCACCTTTCTCTCTGAATCGACCAACCTCACAGCCCTTACCGTTAACCCCACTGTTTACTCAAACCAAATGGCAGAATTTTGGGGAAATGGTCGAGCAGAAACCCTAAATGGGGTTCGTATACTGAGGACCAGCATTTATGGACAGGAGCTGATCATTACTAAACAACTCATCAGGGAGCATCTAGAGCTCCAGGATGAAGGAGATCCTACTGAGTTTCCCAAGCATGACTTAGACAGCACTTACACTCTAATGGGATATGGAGGAGATGTAAGCAGGTCAACTGTGTACAAGTTCAACTTCTCCTACAACTGGAAGTTTCTCTTGCACATTGTTCTCCACTGTCTGTCGAATAAGTCCAGAGGATGGGATCAAATTCCCTATGAACTAGGATGCTTAGTTCATGGGTTGGTGAGAGGCCTGTGTTTCAACTACTCAAGGTTTGTGCTGACTAACCTCATAGGGAATCTTCAAAGGGAAACATTCTTCATGTACCCTAGATTCCTTCAGCACATCATCAACTGTGAGTTGGACCAGAGTCAGCTTGTCTGTGCAGCTGCTCTGACTGTCCCTCACATGAGGCCTGCCATGTTCAAGACCATGAAGAAGGTGTCCGCCAACTTCACTGGAAGACACACTGATCTACTTCCAGGTATGATTGAGCGCATAGCTCCTGGTGACATCCCTGTTAACCCCACAGGTGATGAACCCACACCAGCAACTTTCACCACAAATATCACTTTACCTTCTCCACCCATCACAATCACATATCAAAGACGCCCCAAGCGAACCAAAAGGACTAGAGTGGAACAACGGGCTCCCACTCAATCCGAGGTCACACCATCCTTCACCTTTGACCTCAATTTGGGTCTTGAGCTTCCTCAGTCTCAAACCCAAGAGCCTGACACCCAAGCCTTTAGCCCACAAGGTGAGTCTTTATACTCCCCTGTGCAGCCAATTAGGGACAGCCCCACCAGAGGCTTAATGCCTGTAGACATTGATCAAGGTCCCGGATCAGTAGGTTTAGTCTCCCTATCCTTCACTGATCTCCTCCTTAAAACTGATGAAGAGATAACATCTCTCCATGGCAATGAAGTTGATCTACCACACCCTCTCCAAGATCAACAGAGCCTGGAGACATCCCTTATCTCTAGCCCCCATCAGCAAACCTTGACTGAGGTGAGTCCCACTGATGTGGAGGGGACTCATGTAGGCTTAGCTGCCACTACTCAGAGTCTCTCATTGAGCTCTCAGGACAGTGGTTACATTAATCAGTCTGAGTCTACGACAACTTTTTCTATTGATATCTCTGAAAGAGATGACTTTGAGCAAAGGTATCCAGGGTGCCAAGAAGCCACATCTGGTGGTGAGACTGAACATACTAGGTATGTTATCTCATCTCCCCGTTATTCTTCACATGAAGATGAGGGAAGTATGCAACTCACTATTCAGTACTTGATCTCCAAGGTCTCAAACCTTGAATATAAGGTTAGGATCTTAGAGAACAGGTCAGCCACTCAGCAACTTGAGATTGACAATCTCAAGGCTCAACTAGTTGAGACACAGACAGAGAGGTCTGTTAGGCATGTACCAGTTCAAGTCTCATTGACTTCTTCTTCTAGCTCATCTAGCTCTCAAGATGATGCTACCAAAAAGGGGGAGAATGTTCAGAGACAAACACATGAGGAACCACCGGTCCAAGCTTTAACTTCCTACATCATCACTATGCCTAAATCATCTCAATCTGTCCTTTAGATTGACTCACAGATGATTAAGGATCTCTACAGACTTTTCATCAAGTTTGTATGGAGATCCTCCATTGATCAGCCAAGCCTTGATCCTACACTGATCTACTTTGGAGTTGAAGAGCTTCAAAGGATCACTGCACCTTCTACCACTGTGGAAGAAGTTGGTCAACCTAAGGTCCACATGGAACCTAAGATTCACTTCGAAGGGGAAATGGGAACTGATGGCCAGCAACTGAAACAATTGGGACAGAAGGTGTATCTCCTTCAACTTCCGAAGCCACAAGGAAAGCTTCGGAAGAACCAGCTAAAGCCTCGGAAGAACAAGCTGAATCTTCGAAGCTGAAATGGAGGCTGCGGAAGGACTGTTCCAGATGTCTGAGGATCTAATCATCACAGATGCAATCCTTGAAATGGCATCCGAGGTGAATAGTGAGGACTCACTCAAACCTGCTCCATCCCAAACACCATCTGAGCCTCTCTCTCAATCTGAACCTTCTATCCAAGAACCACCACAGTCAAGCTCTTCAAAAGACCAAGGAAAAAGGAAGATGACTGTGGAAGAGCTTCAGGAAGAGGAAAGGATTGAAAAGCTAAAGAAGAAAGGTAGATTCCCTGCTAAGAAGCTGCTAGCTGCTAATTCAAAGGCAATTGCAGCCAATCAGGAGGCAATCAACAACAAGAAAAGAGAGGAACTCCTTGATCAGCTCATCAACTTAGGAGCTACAAATGAAGAAGTACTCCTACTACCACTAGAGGAGTTGGTGACTTTGGAGAGGACAACCAGACTAAAACAAGAAGAAGAAGCCAGGTCGGCCTTAGAGAGGGAAGAGGAGGAACAGAGGAAAGCTGCCTTGCAGCTAAGGGAAGTTAGGATAAAATTCCTACTTTCTAGAGGCTTCAATCTTCAAGAACATTCTCCACATGACAATGATACGATCCTCTGGCTTATAACAAAGAGAAGGATCAAATGGAGAAAGAAAGGAAGAAGGCTACAAGGGAAAAGAGCAGAGAAAAGAAGAAGAAGGAAGAAGAAGTAAGGACCTCTGCAACCAAGAAGCTCAGTGACAAAGCCTGGATGAAAGACTATCTCTGGGCTCATGGCTTCTCTGGTAGGCAGGTGGGTCCCATGTCTGAAAAGACACTCCAGCGGATTGTCAGTGAAATCAAAGCTGACGTCCGCATGGGAAAGAAGAAAGAGATGTATAGAAGAGGACAGGGAATGATCTTCACCCCAACCACTCAACCATAACCAACACCAGAAGAACCAATCCCATTCTCCTTCCCCATCAAAACTGAGCCCTCAGATGAACCCTTCACCCCTGAACCTACAACTCTACCCATACCTACTTCATCACCTCAACCACCTAATCTTCCCATCCTTCAACCTAAAACACAACCCAAAATCACTAAACCCAAACCTACCCAACTGATACCCAGACCATCCCCTCAGCCTTCTCAACATCTCTCTCTTCAAGAGTTTAAGGAAATCAAGACAAAGCTCAACAACTGCACAACTCTGAGCAACATCTCCTATGAAGAAGATCTCATCAACATCACCTATGTTGATGACTCTTCAAGTTCCCTCACACTAGATCAATTTCTTGATTTGCCTAGAGGAACTTTGGGCCAGGCTACAAGACTTCTGGGTCTCAACTCTGATTCTATGAATATTGAAGAGAAGAGACTTAGAAGAAAACTGGCGACTCTGCTGGATACAAGAAAGGAGGACAGTATTCCTAGTCAGTCTCCTGCGCCTAGGAAAAGTATAATCCAGTGGAGGTTCGATGAAGATTCTCACAACTTTGTTGTGGAAAGGGAGAATGGTGAAATCAACCGATTCAATGCCACTTCTCTGTTGCACCTCAACAGATTTGACATTGCTGAGCTTGCAGAGAAGCCATTCTTCAACCCCTCCAACTCTGAGACTGCTGCCATCATCAGGAATCATCTCAGCAGTCTTCACCTGGCTGAGCTAACTGCAAAGGCAAGGATTAAAGAAGAGTTGAAGTTGAGAAGATAGGAAGAAAAGGAAAGACCTACCACCAAGGGCGCAGCCTTTCTACAGATGGTGGAGGGTTCGAAATTGGAACCTATAGTTAGTCGGTTCCCATCAACTAACTCTCTTCAGAGGGCCACAGGAAAGGGTACATATAATCCAAGGTAACAGACTGGATGTTCTGTCTACCAAGGATTTGTACAAACTTCTCAGTACCACGTCAGGGAAGAACAAGGAAACAGACAAATATCTACTTTCCTTGGTGCTGAAAGTTTTGAGAAGAAGAGAGAAGTAAAGTTTTGTTGGATCATGAGAAAGGCTGGTGCAACCAAAACTATTTCACTTAGTCAATTTTGGTGCTACATTCAAAGGCTTCCGAAGCTAAGTATGGGAACTTCCGAAGGTTGAAGAGTTCTTCCAAAGACAAGTGAAAGATCAACTTCCGAAGACAAACTCTACTTCCGAAGACAAGGAGAAGTTGCCAAACCTCGGAAGAAGCAGTCTTCCGAAGTATAAGTGGCTTCGGAAGAAGTTATTCTTCCGAAGCAACTTAACCTTCGGAAGACACTACTATGAACCAGTGGACATAAGTATGGTCTCTGACATTCCGCTGCAGACTTCTAATACAGCATGGCTTCTTCCTAAAGAGCCATGTAGTTGACCATACTTTATTCCACTATTTATCTTTTTATGATAGTACATGTTACTAACCTTAGTTGGTGACAAAAGGTAAGTCAGGGACATGTCCTGACTACCAAATCTAAGATAAAATATCCAAAATACCTTAACCTATAGTCTTGTAGTATAGGCTTTTGGTTATAGGTTTCCAGCTGGAATCAAAGTATATCCGGCTGTAGGTAGTATTATATATAGTTCTCATTGTAACACAATAGATAGAGAGATTGTGCTTGCAAAAGTCTTGTAATCCTTTGAGTTGAGAATCAATATATAAAAGTACCTTGAAAATTTACTTCTTGTGTTTATTATCATTTGCTACTTGTTATATTGTGATCAACTCTTGTTAAGACTCTTTCTAAGTGTTGTTCTAGGTGTGTTTGAGAGAGAAACCACTTGTTAAGTGACCAATACCGATCCTGAAAGAGGCCCAGCACCAGTTTCCCTCGCATATAGTTTAGGGTATTGATCATTGGTACACATAGACAGTGAAAGATAAAGTTAAAAGAGTACGAATTAAACAAAGGCATACAGTAAAGAAATAAAGCATTACCTTGTTGTATAGTTGATGCGTGCTCACGTACAAGAGTAAGAGCAGTATTTTTATAAAAAGAGCATTTTCATACATATACATTACACCAGGTATTATAATACTTTTAAAACTAGAACTCACTCAGCAACGCTAACTTTTATGCATTTTCAGTTGGTAGGTAATTGTTGATGAGTATGGCACGAGGGTGAAGCTAATCGATGGAAAAAGACTGACATTCATTCCTGTGTTATGATATTGTTGTTTTGTAATGCAATTGAACACTCTTTTGTAACTTGAACATTATTGTATTACTTAACAACAGTATCTTTTAATAATAAAGAATGGCTTTTGCTAACGTAATTCCGCTGTTTATTTAATGAAATGTATTTTAGTATGTTCTATGTGCATTGAATCACCAACTGTGAGGTGCCTGGGAATGGGGCCTTACAAGTTGGTATCAGAGCCATAGTTTAAGTGAAATTGGTAAATTATTTTCAAAAACTTAAACTTAAACTGAAAATGGGACGAACAGAGGGATGTCAGCCCGAGTAGCTACGTGCCATCAGGTACGTCCTTTATAAATGTTAACCGGTATTATATGCGTGTGCTATTTGACTTATATGTTCCTAGTAGATCTAGATACTGATGTAGTCAGGATAGGAAATGCTTGGGGTGTGAAGAGTAAAGTGAGTGGCTAATCATAACTGGCCACTGTAATTAGGGACTTACTATACTTGACTTAAACTGAGTTGTTCCCTTGAATGACTATGTTAGTGTTTGAATCTTAGAGCGTTTAGGAAATGGCTGGACAAAAATATTCCAAGGCTTCTAGAGGCAGAGGTCGGCCACGTGTGACTAGGAGTAGTGCTAAGGCTCCTGAGACGACTCATGAGAACCCTGAGGTTCATGGCTGAAGTGAGGAGAATGAGAATGCTAGCCTGAATGCCTCAGCTAGGGAGGCGATTGCTGATAAAGTTTACCAGGTCATGCAGACAGTCTTACCATCTGTGGTGACTGAAGTCATCAGGGCAGTGAGAAGCGAGGAGAGAAAGGAGAAGGAAAATAGGAAGGGATCAACGGGCAAGGGGAGCAAAGGGGAGGAGGAACGACCAGAGCCTGAGACCGTGTTGTCCGATGAAGAGGAGGATGATTTAGTGGGGGTGACAACCAAGGGGTGCAGTTATGGGGCATTCCAAAGGTGCAAGCCCCCGACCTTCGATGGCAATGGCAATGCTGCTGCCGCTCACCGCTGGGTAAGGGAGATGGAAACGGTGTTGGAAATCAGTGAGTGTCGCGAAGACTAGAAGGTGAAGTTCGTGACTCACTCTTTTGTTGACTCAACGTTGTGTTGGTGGGACAACATTGTCCAAGCTGAGGGTGCCAGAGCCATCGGGAAGATGCGATGGAAGGAGCTGAAGCTGCTAGTGATCGAGGAATTCTATCCTCACCGGGAACTTGACAGGATCGAGAGGGAGTTCCTCCAACTTGAGGCAGGAACCATGACCCACCAGCAGTACACCACTAAATTTAACAAAATGGCGAGGCTGGTACCGGATCAGGTGACGCCGGTGTTATGGAAGATCAAGAGGTACATCCAGGGACTGCTGGCTGATATTCGTAGGCATCTAATTGCTGCTCAGCCGAGTACCTTTCGATCAGTGGTGGACTTGGCGGGCAGACTGTACGATGAACGGGAGGAGGCAGTGGTAGAAGTGAAGAGGATGGGTGGTGGTGATAAGAGCTGGAGCGGGAAGAGGTTTGGACGTGGTGGTTTCACTCTAAACAATAAGAGGATGAAGGTGGATGACCGTAGGGTGTCATCAAGCTTAGGGTTAAAGAAGTGTGGCAAATGTGGATGGGAGCATATCGGCGAGTGTAGGTTGGGATTCAATGTATGCTTCAGGTGTGGCAAGTCTGGCCTCATTGCTAGAGATTGTAGGGTGCTGAAGAGTTATAACTGTGCCGAGGAGGGCCACGCGACCAAAGACTGCAAGAAGCCAAGGGCGAAGAGCTCTAGGGCGAAGAAGAAGCCGGAGGAAGGAGGACAGAGGGCAAGTGCTAGAGCTTACACCATGACCCGGAGGAAGCCAGAGTGGATACCGATGTCATGTCAAGTGTGTCTCTAGTAAATCAAACTTGCGCCTCTGTATTATTTAATTCTGGTGCTAGTAGGAGTTTTATTTCTACTACTTTTTATGCTAAGTTGTCTGCTAGTAGTAGAAGTATTAGTGAGCCATTCAATGTAGAAACGGCTATTGGTAAGACCATTAGAATTACTGACATAATAGAGTATTATGCCATAGAACTAGAAGGTCATAGGTTTGCTGCTAAGTTACATGTGATGCCCCTAGGTGGATTTGATGTAGTACTAGGAATGAACTGGTTAGCAACCTATGAAGCAACATCTCCTGTCGCAAGAAGCTGATTCGACTAGTTCCGCCCGATGGGAGTTTGGTGACGGTTTATGGAGACCGCATTACTACGATCCCTAAGGTGATTTCGATGGCGGTAGCGGAAAATGCATGAGACGTGGATGTAGTGCCTATCTGGCCTACGTGAAGGATGTGGACACGTCAACACCACAACTATCCGATGTACTAGTGGTGTGTGACTTTCCGGATGTATTCCTGGAAGATTTACCCGGTGTGCCACCGGATCGTGAAATTGAGTTCTAAATCGATTTGATACCTGGTGCTCAACCCGTTGCCAAAGCACCATATCGATTAGCTCCAACTGAGATGAAGGAACTCATGGAACAAATGGAGGAGTTAATGGATAAGGGATTCATTCGACCGAGTATCTCTCCATGGGGTGCTCCGGTACTGTTTGTAAAGAAAAGGATGGTAGTATGTGGATGTGCATCGACTACCGAGAGCTGAACAAGTTGACAGTGAAGAATCGGTATCTGTTACCAAGGATTGATGACTTGTTCGATCAGCTCCAGGGTGCTAGTTGGTTCTCGAGGATAGATCTTTGATCTAGCTACCATCAATTGAAGGTGAAGGAGCAGGACATTCCTAAGACAGCTTTTCGTACGCGTTATGGACACTACGAGTTTCTTGTTATGTCTTTTGGACTAACTAACGCGCCAGCTTCCTTTATGGACTTGATGAACTGAGTGTGTCGGCCAATGTTAGACAAATCAGTGATAGTGTTCAATGATGATATCTTGATTTATTCTAAGAGCGAGGAAGAACACGTCAGCCACATACACGAGGTATTGGAGACACTTAGGAGAGAGAAGTTGTATGCTAAATTCTCCAAGTGTGCCTTTTGGTTGCGCGAGGTTCAATTTTTACATCATGTTGTTAATGCTGAAGGAATCATGGTGGACCCGGCAAAGGTTGAGGCGGTGATGCAATGGAAGTCTCCAAACACGCCATCCAAGATCCGTAGTTTCTTGGGTCTGGCAAGTTATTACAGGAGGTTCATCCAGGAGTTTTCTAAGAGAGCCTCACCTTTGACCAAATTGACTCGCAAGGATGTGAAGTTCATGTGGGGTCGAGAACAGGAGTGTGCTTTTGAGGAGTTGAAGACGAGACTAACCCAAGCTCCTATCTTGACATTACCCGAGGGAGTGAAGACCTAGTGGTGTATTCGAATACTTCTTATTCTAGGCTAGGTTGCGTGTTGATGCAACGTGGAAGGGTGATAGCCTACGCATCCCGACAGTTGAAAACCCATGAAATCAACTACCCTACACATGATTTGGAGCTAGCGGCAGTGGTTTTCACATTGAAGATTTGGAGGCACTACTTATACGGGACGAAGTGCACCATCTTCACCGACCATAAGAGCTTGAAGTATTTCTTTAAGCAAAAGGATCTCAACATGAGGAAAAGGAGATATTTAGAGCTCATCAAAGATTATGACTGTGAGATCCATTGCCATCTGGGCAAGGCCAACGTGGTGACCGATGCCCTAAGCCGAAAAGTGAGACCCAAGGGGCTCGGGTGAAGGCGTATCAGCTAGTGATGACCTCGAACGTGATGACTCAAGTGAAATAATTTCAGAATGAGGCGTTGAAAGAAGATCGCCTCAACTCTGAACGAATAAGAGGTCTAGTCGCGGAACTGGGAGAAAACACCCACGGGTTAGAACCCGCTTTGGTGAATGTGGATCCTTCGTTATGGAGATCTGCGAGGGAGAATCATGGATGAAGCTCATAAGACTCGATACTCCATTCTTCCTTGTGCCACCAAGATGTATCAGGACATGAAGAAGGACTACTGGTGGCCGAGTATAAAACGTGACATGGTGGAGTATGTGAGTAAGTGCCTTACTTGCTTGCAAGTGAAGGAAGAGCATCAGAAGCCCTACGGGAAGATCCAACCATTGGATATACCTGATTGGAAGTGGGAGCACATCACCATAGACTTCATTACAAAGTTACCCCGCACGGTGAGGGGGTACGATGCTATCTGGGTGATTGTTGATCGTCTAACCAAGAGTGCTCACTTCCTGCCGATCCGCGAGATGTATTCATCCGAAAGACTTGCAGATCTGTTCATTAAAGAGATTATAGCTCGTCATGGTGTACCGATGTCAATTGTGTCGGATCGTGACACCCAATTCACATCAAAGTTTTAGAAGAGATTCCATGACGCAATGGGGACAAAGCTACACATTAGCACACCTTATCATCCTTAGACAGATGGTCAATCTGAGAGGACGATTCAGACGCTCGAAGACATACTTCAAACGTGTGTGAACTATTTTGGAGGGAGTTGGGACGATCACCTACCGTTAGCAGAATTCTCATACAACAATAATTATCATGCCAGTATTGGCATGCCACCATATGAGATGCTATATGGTAGAAGATGTAGGACGCCCGTATGTTGGGGAGACATTGGACAGAAAGAGCTGGGAGGTGTCGAGGTGATCGAGGCTACGACTGAGAAGTTGGAAAAGATCAAAGCCTTTATGAAGGCAGCAAAAGATAGACAAAAGTCGTATGCTGACAAGAAGAGAAGACCGATAGAATTCAAGGTGGGCGACCAAGTGATGTTGAAGGTCTCACCTTGGAAGGGTATCATCCGATTCAGGAAACGAGGTAAGCTAAGCTCAAGATACATAGGCCCTTTCCGAATCATCGAACGAGTAGGAGAGGTGGCTTAGCGGCTTGAATTACCAGATGAGTTAAGTGGAATTCATCCCACATTCCATGTATCTCATCTAAGGAAGTGCTTAGCTGATAAAGACATGGTTGTACCACTGGGGATATAGAGGTGGATGAACGGCTCAATTATGTGGAGCAACCAGTAGCGATCATTGATCGTAAAGAGAAAAGGTTAAGGAATAAGTGATTCCTCTTGTGCGTGTACAATGGATGCACAGGAAAGGATCCGAGACTACGTGGGAGATTGAAGAGAAAATGAGGCAGTATTACCCACAACTATTCGAGGAATAACAGGTTTTGGGGACGAAACCTATATAAGGGGGTGGACTTGTAACACCCGGATATTTTAAGAAGTTGTAAAAAGAAATTATAAAAGTGGCAAATGCCATTTAACCCAAGTTGAGGGGTTAAAAATGTCCAAAGTACAAAATATTATATAATTTTGCACAAAAGTAGCATGGCCGCCCATGCCATGCTACTTTTCACCTTTCTGTCAAATTCTAGAGAGAGAAAGAGCTAAGAGCTCTTAGACTTTTGAAGAAGAACAAGAAAAAACCGAGTTTAAGGTAAGATTTAGCGTTTTTCTAAGTTGTTCTTGGCTAGAATTAGCCTCGGTTACATGCTTATATGTGTTTGTATGTTCGGGTTTGTATGTTTTAGATCCAACTAGGTGTTCGAATCCTTTGGAAAGTTCAAGACTTGGAGTTTGAGACTTGAGAGTGACAAAGGTGAGTTCTAGACCCTGTATTTTACTTATTTTAACTCTTTTGGGGCTGAAAATGTATTAAAATGATTTTTATAGTTTCTATATGTGTAACCGTACATAATTATGCATGTATAGTAATGATTTATGGTTGTTTAAGTGATAGGCATGTAGGACAAGTGTTAATAACCTTAGATTAGGATGATATGATGTTTGGGACTGGAAATAATATAGAAATATGCTAAACAGGTTGCCCAACCGCCTTAATAGTACCCCCAACCGTCTAAAATTTGCCTTAGAAAGTTCTAAGTCAGCCCAACCGCCCAAACAGTGCCCCAACCGTCTAGAAAATGCCTTAGAATTTCTAAGTGTAATCCCATGCGCCTAAACAGTAGCCCATGCATCTAAGATTTAGACTCAGACGCCTAAGTATGGATCAAATGTCCAAATAGTGCCCACGTGTCTGAGATGGCCCAAAACGCCTAAGTGTAAAGACGCCCAAATAGTGCCCATGCGCTTAACACTCCTCATGCGCCTGCATAGTGCTCATGCGCCTAGAACACTTAGAACAATTCCTGAAATTTTGTGAAAAACAGAATCATTAGAGTTTGACCTAAGTTTGACTTAGGGTTTTTAATTGCTATAATATTGTATTATTATAAGTTGTTCCCGTGATCATAGTAATTATCATTGTGTGATTTATGTGGTGTGTTTATGATCATAAATACAAGTATTACCCTTAACAAAGTGAAAGAGTAATGATAAAGAGAAGTGGAACTTAATTAAAATGTTAAAAAGTCTTGCAAGCATATAGGAGGTGCACGACCATATTGTCGTTAGCTCAACTGTGATGCGGGTTAGCTACCCCAAAGGATGCACACAGGGTCAATCAATTGAGATTGGCGGACCTTTGCAGCATATCCTAGGTGACTGGGTCAGCCTTGTGTACAGAGATCATAGCCTATTAAGAGACCAGAGGCCCAGCACCAGTTTCCCTACGCATATAGTTTAGGGTATTGCTCATTGTTCCACATAGACAGTGAAAGATAAAGTTAAAAGAGTACGAATTGAACAAATGCATACAGTAAAGAAAGAAAGCATTACCTTGTTGTATAGTTGATGCGTGCTCACGTACAAGAGTAAGAGCAGTATTTTTATAAAAAGAGTATTTTCATACATATACATTACACCAGGTATTTTAATACTTTTAAAATTAGAACTCACTCAGCAACGCTGACTTTTATACATTTTTAGTTGGCAGGTAATTGTTGCTGAGGATGGCACGAGGGTGAAGCTACTCGGTGGAAAAAGACTGACATTCATTCTTGTGTTATGATATTTTTGTTTTGTAATGCAATTAAACAATCTTTTATAACTTGAACATTATTATATTGCTTAACAACAATATCTTTTAATAATAAAGAATGGATTTTGCTAACGTAATTCCGTTGTTTATTTAATGAAATGTATTTTAATATGTTCTATGTGCAATGAATGACCAACTGTGAGGTGCCCGGAAACGGGGCCTTACAAGTTGGTATCAGAGCCAAAGTTTAAATGAATTTGGTAAATTATTTTCAAAAACCTAAACCTAAACTAAAAATGGGACGAACAGAGGGATGTCATCCCGAGTAGCTACGTGCCATCAAGTATGTCCTTTATAAATGTTAACCGTTATTATATGCGTGTGCTATTTGACTTATGTGTTCCTAGTAGATCTAGATACTGATGTAGTCAGGATAGGAAATGCTTTGGGTGTGAAGAGTAAAGTAAGTGGCTAATCACAACTGGCCACTGTAATTAGGGACTTACTATACTTGACATAAACTAAGTTGTTCCCTTGAATGACTGTGTTAGTGTTTGAATCTTATAGCGTTTAGGAAATGGCTGGACAAAAATATTCCAAGGCTTCTAGAGGCAGAGGTCAGCCACGTGTGACTAGGTGTAGTGCTAAGGCTCCTGAGACGACTCATGAGAACCCTGAGGTTCATGGCTGAAGTGAGGAGAATGAGAATGCTAGCCTGAATGCCTCAGCTAGGGAGGCGATTGCTGATAAAGTACACCAGGTCATGCAGACAGTCTTACCGTCTGTGGTGACTGAAGTCATCAGGGCTGTGAGAAGTGAGGAGAGAAAGGAGAAGGAAAATAGGAAGGGATCAACGGGCAAGGGGAGCAAAGGGGAGGAGGAACGACCAGAGCCTGAGACCGTGTTGTCCGATGAAGAGGAGGATGATTTAGTGGGGGTGACAACCAAGGGGTGCAGTTATGGGGCATTCCAAAGGTGCAAGCCCCCGACCTTCGATGGCAATGGCAATGCTGCTGCCGCTCACCGCTGGGTAAGGGAGATGGAAACGGTGTTGGAAATTAGTGAGTGTCGCGAAGACTAGAAGGTGAAGTTCGCGACTCGCTCTTTTATTGACTCAGCGTTATGTTGGTGGGACAACATTGTCCAAGCTGAGGGTGCCAGAGCCATCGGGAAGATGCGATGGAAGGAGCTGACGCAGCTAGTGATCGAGGAATTCTGTCATCACCGGGATCTTGACAGGATCGAGAGGGAGTTCCTGCAACTTGAGGCGGGAACCATGACCCACCAGCAGTACACCACTAAATTTAACGAAATGGCGAGGCTGGTACCGGATCAGGTGACGCCGGTGTTGCAGAAGATCAAGAGGTGCATCCAGGGACTGTCGGCTGATATTCGTAGGCATGTGATTGCTGCTCAGCCGGGTACCTTTCGATCGGTGGTGGACTTGGCGGGCAGACTGTACAATGAATGGAGGAGGCAGTGGTAGAAGTGAAGAGGATGGGTGGAGGTGATAAGAGCTGGAGCGGGAAGAGGTTTGGACGTGGTGGTTTCACTCCAAACAATAAAAGGATGAAGGTGGATGATCATAGGGTGTCATCAAGCTCAGTGAGAACTCGACTTGGGTCTGGGTTCGAGTTCGGATTTGCCCATTTCGCCGTCGAGGGTCGGACCAACCGTTAGCAGCAGCTCTAGGTCATCCGGGTCGGTTTCGGGTAGAACTAGAAATGGGTTTAAGGTGGGTTCTGGTGGGACTACCAACAGTCACTCCAGCAAGTTTTCAGTTGATAGCTCACTGACATTCTCCTTTGGTGGGTCTCATGGGGCTAAATCAGGTCACGGGCAGTCGGAATACGGTAAGTCGGTGTTTTCCAGTGGGAGCTCCGCCACATCTACGGCGATCAACGTGCTTCCGACCGGTAATATTTGCCCTTCCGGCAGGGTACTCAAGTCGGGTATGATGGCAAATCAGAGCTCCAAACCTGATGTGTTGAGTTTAGGCACCGGTAATTACGATCATAGAAGCATAATACGCGGTGGCCCCGGTTGCACTATGGCGATCAAAACCTCCATCACCGGCGGTAGAGTTGAAACCCATGCTCCAACAGCTTCCAGTTCAAGAATATTATCAGTGGATCCTCAGGATTTAAAGAAATTTAGGAACGAAGAGTACAAAGGGAAGTTTTTACAAGCGTTGAGTTTTACTATCGAGCTAAGAAAAAATGAAGTTTTTATCTTCTTATTAGGTAAGTTCAAGAGGGAAAATGAAGTTTTTATCTATTTTAATCATAACTGTTTTAAGAGATCTTGAAAATGGAAATTTACTCATACCTATTTTCTAAGATATGATTTATTTGTGATTCTTGTGATTTGCTTGTTTAATCAATCAAAATCTTTGATGTTTTCACTTGAATAATCAACTTTAGTGGTTGATGTCATTGCATTATTTCTTGATCTTGTAATGTCGATTTAGATCTTGGTTTTCCTTGTGGGTGTTGTTGTGACGATGTTCTTGATTGTAATCAAAGATTCGATTACAGATGTGACATCCGTTACCCAAAAGGTCCGTCATCATACGTAATATTTGTTAGCTTTCTTGAATACTCAACATTAGCTCATAATCAAGTTGCCTTAGTTTGTTTCCCTATTTATGTGTGTTATGTTAGGTGTGCATAAATACTCAAACACTAAAAGCCTAATAACGTCCTGCTCAGTATATAATCCCCTTACTTCAATAAGTAATCAAGAAAACACTAGCATACGAACGTTGTTTACTATTAATATCATAAACATTTTCATCACCACTGCTATTATTTATGATCATAATTACCCAAGGTTGCGGATTATTATTATTAGCCAGTTACTATTATCATTATCATTATTATTGACATAATTATTATTAGAACTATCATTAGTCATATTACAGGTATTATTATTATTATTATTATTATTATTATCATTAACACCAACAATATAATTAATGTAACTACTATTAACATACTAGTGTTAAAATATGATTAATCAAGCTAACGGATCCAAATCGTAATTAACTAAACTTAAAGATCTAAGTACCTTGGAAGTTCAGGGACTGAAATTGCCAAACCCCTAAACTTGAAAAGGGTATAAAATCCCTTTTTCTTTTTCACAGCCATCACAACCAACCCTAACCACCACCGATCATCCCTCCCTGCCAGCTCCAAATCCGCTGAATCCTCCGGCCAAATCGCCGCTAAAGGCTGTGCAAGGTCGACCCCACAAAGGTAGACGACCTTAGTCGCCCCTTTCCTTGCTTGTTTCTATCCTTTTCGCCTTAATTCAGGTGCTCGGGGCCAACCCGAGCACATGAGGTCATGTGGGTGCGTGTGATGTCGTTTTATGCGATCTTCTGGTTGATGTGTATGTGAATTATGTTTCTGGAAGTGTTTGTGGTGTAAATCTCATGCACGGAGCAGCCGAAGGCTACTCTGCACTTCTGCAGTCACGATTCTGCTGTTCTGGCGACTGGGTCTGTCGTGCGACTAAGCCGTGCGACTAGGTGTGTCGTGCGACTGAGTCGTGCGACTGTGTCTATCGTGCGACTGAGTCATGCGATTGTGTGTGTGTCGTGTGATTGAGTCAGGAGACTGTGTGTGTCATGCGATTGAGTCATGCGAATGAGTGTATTCATGCGATTGAGTGTTGTGTGGTACGACTGAAGGCCGAATCGCACGAATGGAGGTCCATTCGTACAAATGTAGCTGATTCGTACGAATGAAAGTTGATTCGTGCGGATGGAGTGATTGAGTCGTGCGTCTGGTCCAGTCGTGCGACTGGAAGTTCCTTCTTGTTTGTGGTGTGTGTATGTCGTGTGATGTTAAGGTGACATCGACACGGTTACCGTTGCTAATGACAATATTTAAGTTAGCACTATCAAACTTACTAATGTTATCACAAATCAAATCAACTTTAACATTTTACAATTATCAATAACCGAATTTTAACCAACGATATTTACCAAGTATTTCTCTAATAACAATGACACTTTTACACAAATATCATCGGTAATAGCAACGATTTCAAGTACTTGGATCTATATAAGATCTAATACTTATGTTTGCTTGTGTGTGTTTCACGTGACCGAACCGATACAACCCGAACCGATCGAACGTTACTATTTTTATTAAACGTATCATTAATGCTTAACGATAATTATTAATAGGTGTTTGACCTTTTACTGCATTACAACTTTTAGAACTTGATCATACATATTTACCACCGAACAAGTGAGTTTCGTGGCCCCTTTTTATGCTTATTCAATACTTCAATTATTTACAAACATGGAGGAAAAGTATGTTCACCCATTTTTATGCTGTACAACTTACATTCTTGGAATCAACGTGTTACTGTTTTGTGAGTACTTATCTGATACATACATGAGTCGTTGTGTGGTACTTTCTTTACAACCATTTCATTCCGGTGTTGGAACCGACGGATAGGTATTGGTAGTACTACTGGGTTGACACCCCCATCCTCGTTTGTTGGTATACTAGTTGGTACCAACAGTGGACAGGAACGGGCCCTTGGGTGAATATATTCCAACAAGATTCTGTGTGTACGTTGTTAGGTTTTGTTGTAAAGCTCATTGTTATGTGATTTTGCTTACTTATAACTATATACATGGTATTCCATAAAACTATTATTCAGCATCAATTTACTTACTATTTAAACCTGCGACCTCACCAACAATTTTGTTGACCATTTTGAGCATATCTTTTCAGGTGACAATGCTATTGAAGATCTAGGTGTGCTGCCTTAGTGGAGACCCTAGGATGCATTTGAGACTATACAATACTTGACAAACATTCTTTGAAACATTGTTAGTCTGATTACATACAATTATTCTTTTGGATACTTGTTCACGGGTTATGGGAATTACAATACAATGATACTATATTTGGTTATGCGAATCATTTACAAGTTTATGTTAATGGCTATGCTGTCTTGAATAATGACTAAACACGACCCAAGTCTCCTTTGTGTCGGGTGTCGTCATGACACGCTTTATCATCAATTACATATATTGCATCTCTATTGTTAACAATGTCTTGTGACGATCCCGTCTCGTTACATCCCCGTGTTTCCGCTCTCAGCGGGGGTGTGACAACAGATCATAAAAAGTGGTGTAGCATATGTTTTTTTTAACATATGCTAGTTGTGTAGCATGCGATTACTAGTTGTGCCATTAATTTTTTTAAAAAATTTGTAATTGATTTATTACTTTATTAGCACTTAGCAGCAAATGTTTGAAGGAACATTTTGGTCGTATACTTTAATGTGAAACCGGAGAAAAACACGTTACCTGGATTGACCAAAAAGTAAGATACCATCTCACATCGAAGTTACATCTTTTTATATTAATGTAACACCAACTTACATCAATAAATTTAAAGTACATGTAATTCGATGTAATTCACTATAAGTAATTAAAATATGATGTAATTCACTGTAAGTATTCAATGTAATTCATTATAAGTAATTATAATATGATGTAATTCACTATAAGTATTCGATGTAATTCACTATAAGTAATTATAATATGATGTAATTCACTATAACTAATTACAATATGAGTAATATTTATAAACTGTGGTTTTTCGCACGAAGGGGGTTGGTAACGATGATGCACCAGGTCAAGATTTATTTCACTTTGGATTTGTATTTGAATATGGAATTGAACCTATTATAATAGGTTCTATTTTTTGGTTTTTATATATGTTTTTTTGATGTAATTCATTATAAAAGAATCATAATATGATGTAATTCACTATAAGTATTATGATTTGCATTCAAATGATCTTGATATAATTCATTGTAAGTAAGTGTTACACCGTGTTACATCACGATAACCCTAGATATACAACAACCCAATATATTTCTCTACGGTTGCAGTAGTGTAAGGCCCTAATCCCGGGCACCTCACAGTTGGTCATTCACAGCACTATAGATACATACTAGTATACATTTCATAAAATAATGCAGCGGAATTAATTTAAACAAAAGCCATTCATTTCATTAATAACACTGTTGCTAAGCAATACACCCTGGTTTAGTCAGTTTACAAAAGATTAGTTTAACTGCATTACGAAACAACAGTGATTCCTGTTAAGAATGGATGTCAGTCTTTTCCTGCCGAGTAGCTTCGCCCTCGTGCCATCCTCAGCAATAATTACCTGCCAACTGAAAATGTATAAAAGTCAGCGTCGCTGAGTGAGTTCTAGTTTTATACATAGTAAAATACTTTCTATATGTTGTATATGAAAATACTCTTTTCTGTAAATTACAACTCTGTACTGTGTATGTGAGCACGTATTAACTATGTGAACAATTATTGTTCGTTCTCTGTACTGTATGCCTTGTCTGTAAACTTTTTAACTTTATGTTCCACTGTCTATGTGGACCAGTGCACAATGCCCCAACTATGTGCGCGATGGAAAACGGGTGATGGGCCATCTATATCCCTCGAAAGGGTCAACTGTATCCCTTGAAAGGGCTATGGGTATCCCCCCGAAGGGTTCAACTGAATCCCTCGAAAGGGCTATGGGTATCCCCCCGAAGGGTTCAACTGTATCCCTCGAAAGGGCTATGGGTATCCCCCCGAAGGGATCAACTGAATCCCTCAAAGGGGCTATGGGTATCCCCTCGAAGGGTTCAACTGTATCCCTCGAAAGGGCTATGGGTATCCCCCCGAAGGGTTCAACTGTATCCCTCGAAAGGGCTATGGGTATCACCCCGAAGGGTTCAACTGTTCCCTCAAAAGGGCTATATGGACTATGTACAAGGCCGACCCAATCACCCAGGGCACGCTACAAAGGTCCTACCAATCTCAATTGATCGACCCTGTGTGCATAATGGGTAGCTAACCCGCAACACAGTTGAGCTAACGAAAACACGGTCGTGTCCCTCCTATGTGCTTGCAAGACTTATTAACATTTTATTTATGTTCCACTTCTTTTCTTTATTGCTCTTTCACTTTATTATTACAATATACTTTACGTTATGATAATAACATACCACGTAAAGCCACATACTATAAGTAATAATAATAGTAGCAATAATTATAATATGGAACAACTGTAGTAATCATATTATGCATAAAACATCATCATTTATAAGTCCTTAGTCAACCTCGGTCAACCCCTAAGGCACAAACTCCCAGAAACATTTCTGTAAAAATTCTAAGTGTTTGGGCGCATGAGCCCTGTTCAGACTTTCCATCACTATGTAGGCTCACCAGCCTACACTTAGAATATTTTCACTTTGGGCGTATAAGCTATTCGGGCGTATGAGCACTGTTGGGACTCATGACCCTACACTTAGTCGTCCAGTTGACTTTTCTAGGCATATGACCATCGTTCAGACTCATAAGGACACTGTTTAGGCTTATCATCTCACACTTAAACTTTTAAGCCTATTTTTCAGGCGTAAGAGCCCTGTTTGGGCATATCACCTTACACTTAACTTTTTCTAAGTCATTTTCAAGCATATGAGCACTGTTGAGGCTTATGAGTCTCAGGCGTATTAGGTACTGTTTGGGCATATGTGAACTATTTGGACTCATGACCCTACTTAGAACATTTCTAAGGCAAATTTTTGGGCGTATGAGCACTATTTAGGCTCATCAACCTTCTGTCCAACTTATTACTATGAAATTTCCAAACCCAAACATCAGGCCTAAATGTTCTAAGCTTTCTAAGCATGAACTACACATAACCATCTCATAAACATCATCAGGCATGCAAATTACATACGGGTATACATACATAATCATAGTAAAAATCGTAAAATACATTTTCAGCCCCAAAAAGGTTTAAAACAAGTAGAAACCGGGGTCTAGAACTCACCTTAGCAGTCTCTCAGGTATGACTTCTTCAAAAACCCGTTTGCTACAATTTCAACACCTATAAAACCCAAATAAACACACCCAAACACATAAACACACACATGAGAACACATACTTTCGGTTTCTTAGCCAAAACACAACTTAAAAACACTAATTCTTACCTTGAATTCGAATTCTTCCTCTTTCTCTCTCTAAAATCCGAAGTCTCTGTTGTTTCTCTCTCTAAAAACCGAATGAGAGTGTTTGTGCAGGGTGAAATGGGCGGCCATGCCACCTTTTTACCAACTTTTATTGCTTTTGTGCTCTTTAACACTTTTTACCCCTCAACTTTAGGTTGACTTTCATTTCTTCCTTTTTCTTTCTCTTTTATTCTTTTATTTCTTTAAAAAGAAAATACGGGTGTTACAAGTCCACCCCCTTATATAGGTTTCGTCCCCGAAACCTGTTATTCCTCAAACAGATGAGAATAATGCTACCTCATCTCTTCCTCAGTCTCCCATGTGGATTCGGATCCCTTCCTGTGCTTCCACTGTACACGCACAAGAGGAACCACTTTATTTCTCAGTCTCTTCTCTTTGCGATCGAGGATTGCCACTGGTTGCTGCACATAATTGAGCCTCTCATCAACTTCAATGTCTTCCAGTGGTTCAATCATATCCTTATCAGCTAAGCACTTTCTCAAATGAGATACATGGAATGTGGGATGAATTCCACTTAAACTCATCTGGCAGTTCAAGTCGATAGGCTACCTCTCCTACTCGTGCGATGATTTGAAAAGGTCCTATATATCTCGGGCTTAGTTTACCTCGTTTCCTGAATCGGATAATCCCTTTCCAAGGTGAGACCTTCAACAAGACTCGGTCTCCAACCTCGAACTCTATTGGTCTTCGCCTCTTGTCAGCATACGACTTTTGTCTATCTTTCGCCGCCTTCATGAAGGCTTTGATCTTTTCCAACTTCTCAGTCGTGGCTTCGATCACCTCAATACCTCCTAACTCTTTCTGCCCAATGTCTCCCCAACACACGGGCGTCCTACATCTCCTACCATACAGCATCTCGTATGGTGGCATGCCAATACTGGCATGATAGCTGTTGTTGTATGAGAATTCTGCTAATAGCAGGTGGTCATCCTAATTTCCTCCAAAATCGATCACGCACGCCCGAAGCATATCCTCAAGCGTCTGTATCGTCCTCTCAGACTGACCGTCCGTCTGAGGAGGATAGGCTGTACTAATGTGTAGCCTCGTCCCCATTGCATCATGGAATCTTCTCCAAAACTTCGATGTAAACCGGGTGTCACGATCCGATACGATAGACACCGGCACGCCATGACGAGCTACGATTTCTTGATGAACAGATCCGCCAATCTTTTGGATGAATACGTCTCGCGGATCGGTAGGAAGTGGGCACTCTTTGTTAGTCGGTCGACAATCACCCAAATAGTATCGCATCCCCTCGATGTGCGAGGTAGCTTAGTAATGAAGTCCATGGTGATATGCTCCCACTTCCATTCGGGTATATCCAACGGTTGGATCTTCCCGTACGGTTTCTGGTGTTCCGCCTTCACTTGGAGACAAGTGAGGCACTTGCTCACGTACTCCACTACATCGCGTTTCATACCCGGCCACCAGTAATCTTTCTTCATATCGTGATACATCTTGGTAGCACCAGGATGAATGGAGTATCGAGTCTTATGAGCTTCGTCCATTATCTTCCCATGTAGATCCCCGTATCGAGGAATCCACATCCGCCCGAATCGGGTCTTAACACCAAGAGTGTTCTCGCCCAATTCCGTGACTAGACCTATCATCCTTTCGATGTTAATACGATCTTCTTTCAAAGCCTCATTTTGGAACTCCTTAATCTGTGTCATCACATCAGAGGTCATAATCAGCTGATAAGCCTTCACCCGGATCGGCTCGGCCTTTCTTTTCGGCTAAGGGCATCTGCCACCACGTTGTCCTTGCCCGGATGGTAATGGATTTCACAGTCATAGTCCTTTATGAGTTCCAACCATCGCCTCTGCCTCATGTTCAGGTCCTTTTGCTCGAAGAAGTACTTCAAGCTTTTGTGGTCTGTGAAGATGGTGCACTTAGTCCCGTATAGATAGTGCCGCCAAATCTTCAACGCAAAAACCACCGCGCTAATTCTAGATCGTGTGTGGGATAGTTGACTTTGTGGGTTTTCAGTTGTCGGGATGCATAAGCTATTACCCTTCCACGTTGCATCAATACCCAACCTAGCCCAGAGTAGGATGCATCCGAATATACCACTAAGTCTTCACTTCCCTCGGGCAATGTCAAGACAGGAGCTTGTGTTAGTCTCGTCTTCAACTCTTCAAAGGCACTCTCCTGCTCTCGACCCCACACGAACTTCACGTCCTTGCAGGTCAACTTAGTCAAAGGTGAGGCTATCTTGGAGAAGTCTTGAATGAATCTTCTGTAGTAGCCCGCCAATCCCAAGAAGCTACGAATCTCGGATGGCGTCTTTGGTGACTTCCATTGCATCACAGCCTCAACCTTTACCGGGTCCACCATGATTCCTTCCGCATTTACTACGTGACCCAGAAATTGCACCTCACGTAGCCAGAAATCATATTTGGAGAACTTAGCATACAGTTTCTTCTTTCTCAAAGTCTCCAACACTCTCCGAATATGACCGGCATGCTCTTCTTCGCTCCTCGAATAAATTAGGATATCATCGATGAACACAATCACTGATTTATCTAACATTGGCTGACACACTCGATTCATCAAATCCATAAAAGCAGCTGGCGCATTGGTCAACCCAAAAGACATGACGAGAAACTCGTAGTGACCATAGCGCGTACGAAAAGCTGTTTTAGGAATGTCCTGCCCCCTCACTTTCAACTGATGGTAGCCAGATCGAAGATCTATCCTCGAGAACCAACTGGCACCCTGGAGCTGGTCGAACAAGTCGTCAATCCTCGGTAACGGATACCGATTCTTTATCGTCAATTTGTTCAACTCCCGGTAGTCGATACATATTCTCATGCTACCGTCCTTCTTTTTCACGATTAAGACCGGAGCACCCCAAGGAGAGATACTCGGTCTGATGAAACCCTTATCGAGCAATTCTTGTAGTTGTTCCATTAACTCCTTCATTTCAGTCGGAGCTAATCGATACGGTGCCTTGGCGACAGGTTGGGCACCATGTATCAAGTCAATTTGAAATTCGATTTTGCGATCTGGTGGCACACCTGATAGGTCCTCTGGAAATACATCGAGAAAGTCACGCACCACCGGCACATCGGACAATTAGGGTGTCGACGTGTCCACATCTTTCACATAGGTCAAATAAGCACTACATCCACTCCTCATGCACTTTCCTGCCACCGCCATCGAAATCACTTTCGGAATCGTAACCCGATCGCCATATATTGTCACCGGACTTCCGTCAGGCGCCGTCACTCTAATCATCTTCTTACGACACACAAGGTTGCTAACCAATCCATCCCTAGTACTACATCAAATCCACCTAGGGGCATCACATGTAATTAAGCAGCAAACCTATGACCTTCTAATTCTATGGCACAATCTTCTATTACATCAGTAACTCTGGTGGACTTACCGATAGCAGTTTCTACATAAAAAGGCTCGCTAATACCCCTACTGCTAACAGACAACTTAACACGAAAGGTAGTAGAAATAAAACTCCTACTAGCACCGGAATCAAATAATACAGAGGCACAAGTTTGATTAACTAGAAACATACCTGACACGACATCAGGATCCACTCTGGCTTCTTCCCGGGTCATGGTGTAAGCTCTAGCACTTGCCCTCGGCCCTCCTTCTTCCGGCTTCTTATTCCCCGCTCCAGAGCTCTCCGCCCTAAGCTTCTTACAGTCTCGAGCGATATGGCCAGGCTGGCCACACCTGAAGCATATGTTCAGTCCCATCCTACACTCACCAGGATGCTCCCTTCCACATTTGCCACACTTCTTTGATCCCGAGCTGGAAGACACCCTACGATCATCCATCCTCATCCTCTTATTGTTTGGGGTGAAACCACCACGCCCAAACCTCTTTCCCTTCCAATTCCGGTTATCACCACCGGTTTTCTTCACTTCCACCACCGTCACTTCCCTTTCATTATAGAGCCTCCCAGCCAAATCCACTGCCGACCTAAAGGTGCTCGGTCTAGCAGCGATCATGTGCCTGCGAATGTCGGCTGGCAGTCCCTGAATATAACGGTTGATCTTTCGAGACACCGGCGTCACCTGATCCGGCACCAGTCTTGCCATCTCATTAAATTTGGTGGTGTACTGCTGGTGGGTCATGGTTCCCGCCTCGAGTTGCAGGAACTCCCTCTCGATCCTGTCCAGTTCCCTATGTGGACAGAACTCCTCCATCACTAGTTGTTTCAGCTCCCTCCATCACATCTTCCCGATGGCTCTAGTACCCTCAGCTTGGACAATATTGTCCCACCAACATAATGCCGAGTCTGCAAAAGAGTGAGTTACGAACTTCACCTTTTGATCTTCGCGCCACTCACTGATCTCTAACACTGCCTCCATCTCCCTCACCCAGCGGTGAGCGGCAGCAGCATCGCCATTGCCATCGAAAGTCGGGGGCTTGCACCTCTGGAATGCCCGTAACTGCATCCCTTGGTCGTCATCCTTACTGCATCCTCCTCTTCCTCGTTGGAAACTACTATCTCAGGATCCGGTCGTTCCTCTCCTCCCTTGCTTTCCTTCCCAACCGACTCTTTCCTGTCCTCCTTCTCTTTCTCTCCTCGTTCCTTACAGCTCGGATAACTTCAGTCACTACAGACGGTAAGACTGTCTACATTACCTGATGCACCTCGTTAGCAATCGCCTCCCGAGCTGAGGCATTCAGGCTGGCATTCTCGTTTCCTTCACTCCGGTCATGAACCTCAGGGTCCTCATGAGTCGTCTCAGCAGCTTTAGCACTGCTCCTAGTCACTCGCGGTCGACCTCTACCTCTAGAAGCTTTGGAAGGTTTCTTCCCAGCCATTTCCTAAGCACTATAAGATTCAAACACTAACACAGTCATTCAAGGTAATAGCTCAGTTTATGTCAAGTATAGAAGTCCCTAATTACAGTGGCCAGTTGTGATTAGCCACTTACTTTACTTTTCACACCCCAAGCTTTCCTATCCTGACTACATCAATATCTAAATCTACTAAGAACACATAAGCCATATAGCACACGCACATAATTCTGGTTGACTTTAAGAAAAGAAATACCTGATGGCACGTAGCTACTCGGGCTGACATCCCTCTTTCTGTCCCATTTTCTGTTTAAGTTTAGGTTTATTTTGAAAATTTACCCGTTTCACTTAAACTATGGCTCTGATACCAACTTGTAAGGCCCCAATCCCGGGCACCTCACAGTTGGTCATTGACAGCATTATAGATACATACTAGTATACATTTCATAAAATAATGCAGCGGAATTAATTTAAACAAAAGCCATTCATTTCATTAGTAACACTGTTGCTAAGCAATACACCCTGGTTTAGTCAGTTTACAAAAGATTAGTTTAACTGCATTACGAAACAACAGTGATTCCTGTTAAGAATGGATGTCAGTCTTTCCCTGCCGAGTAGCTTCGCCCTCGTGCCATCCTCAGCAATAATTACCTGCCAACTGAAAATGTATAAAAGTCAGCGTTGCTGAGTGAGTTCTAGTTTTATACATAGTAAAATACTTTCTATATGTTGTATATGAAAATACTCTTTTCTTAAATTACAACTCTGTACTGTGTATGCGAGCACGCATTAACTATGTGAACAATTATTGTTCGTTCTCTGTACTGTATGCCTTGTCTGTAAACTTTTTAACTTTATGTTCCACTGTCTATGTGGACCAGTGCGCAATGCCCCAACTATGTGCGCGATGGAAAACGGGTGATGGGCCATCTATATCCCTCGAAAGGGTCAACTGTATCCCTCGAAAGGGCTATGGGTATCCCCCTGAAGGGTTCAACTGAATCCCTCAAAAGGGCTATGGGTATCCCCCCGAAGGGTTCAACTGTATCCCTCGAAAGGGCTATGGGTATCCCCCCGAAGGGTTCAACTGAATCCCTCGAAAGGGCTATGGGTATCCCCCCGAAGGGTTCAACTGTATCCCTCGAAAGGGCTATGGGTATCCCCCCGAAGGGTTCAACTGTATCCCTCGAAAGGGCTATGGGTATCACCCCGAAGGGTTCAACTGTATCCCTCGAAAGGGCTATGTGGACTATGTACAAGGCCGACCCAATCACCCGGGGCACGCTACAAAGGTCCTGCCAATCTCAATTGATCGACCCTGTGTGCATAATGGGTAGCTAACCCGCAACACAGTTGAGCTAACGACAACACGGTCGTGTCCCTCCTATGTGCTTGCAAGACTTATTAACATTTTATTTATGTTCCACTTTTCTTTATTGATCTTTCACTTTATTATTACAATATACTTTACGTTACGATAATAACATACACGTAAAGCCACATACTATAAGTAACAATAATAGTAGCAATAATTATAATATGGAACAATCGTAGTAATCATATTATGCATAAAACATCATCATTTATAAGTCCTTAGTCAACCTCGGTCAACCCCTAAGGCACAAACTCCCAGAAACATTTCTGTAAAAATTCTAAGTGTTTGGGCGCATGAGCCCTGTTCAGACTTTCCATCACTATGTAGGCTCACCAGTCTACACTTAGAAATATTTTCACTTTGGGCGTATAAGCTATTCGGGCGTATGAGCACTGTTGGGACTCATGACCCTACACTTAGTCGTCCAGTTGACTTTTCTAGGCATATGACCACTGTTCAAACTCCTAAGGACACTGTTTAGGCTTATCATCTCACACTTAAACTTTTAAGCCTATTTTTCAGGCGTAAGAGCCCTGTTTGGGCATATCACCTTACACTTAACTTTTTCTAAGTCATTTTCAAGCATATGAGCACTGTTGAGGCTTATGAGTCTCAGGCGTATTAGGTACTGTTTGGGCATATGAGAACTATTTGGACTCATGACCCTACTTAGAACATTTCTAAGGCAAATTTTGGGCGTATGAGCACTATATAGGCTCATCAACGTTCTGTCCAACTTATTACTATGAAATTTCCAAACCCAAACATCAGGCCTAAATGTTCTAAGCTTTCTAAGCATGAACTACACATAACCATCTCATAAACATCATCAGGCATGCAAATTACATACGGGTATACATACATAATCATAGTAAAATCGTAAAATACATTTTCAGCCCCAAAAAGGTTTAAAACAAGTAGAAACCGGGGTCTAGAACTCACCTTAGCAGTCTCTCGGGTATGACTTCTTCAAAAACCCGTTTGCTACAATTTCAACACCTATAAAACCCAAATAAACACACCCGAACACATAAACACACACATGAGAACACATACTTTCGGTTTCTTAGCCAAAACACAACTTAAAAACACTAATTCTTACCTTGAATTCGAATTCTTCCTCTTTCTCTCTCTAAAATCCGACGTCTCTACTGTTTCTCTCTCTAAAAACCGATTGAGAGTGTTTGTGCAGGGTGAAATGGGCGGCCATGCCACCTTTTTACCAACTTTTATTGCTTTTGTGCTCTTTAACACTTTTTACCCCTCAACTTTAGGTTGACTTTCATTTCTTCCTTTTTCTTTCTCTTTATTCTTTTATTTCTTTAAAAAGAAAATACGGGTGTTACAAGTAGTGTAATAAGTAGCGTTTAGAAAAAATATTAAAAATTATCAAGACTATATTTGAACTAAAAAGAAAAATGAGACGAGTTTAATGGTGTAATTTTTATAGAAATTTAACAATGTATAAAAAAGTTGCAAAGATTTTTAAATTAAAGAGGGTAAACTTTTATATAAAAAGTAGATAAAATCTTTTAAAAATTTATGATGACAATTGTCAATATCATGTTAAAAACTGATTTTATGGACAAGTGAAATGCCAAAATACCATTTTGTACTTAAAAAGTATATAAACACTTGTCACCATCTTATTCTATTAGAATGCAACCAATGGTTTACATAGAGTTAAAGAGTTCTTACAGGGTTCTCATTTGAACATTACCATATATATATATATGTGTGTGTGTGTGTGTATGTGTGTGTGTGTATGTGTGTGTGTGTGTGTTTGTGTGTGTGTGTAGGGTTAGGTTTTTTGCGAAACTCTATTTTGTATGAGAACTTAAGAACTAATCTACACCACTTATTATTTTTTATCTAAATATTAAAAATTAAATGAAAAGGTTATAATCGTAATCAATTAGTTGTTTCTCTCTCCAATTATCTAAAAAAATAATTAATTATTTTTCTCTTTCTTCTCTCATATTGAACATATTTACACACATGTTAAGAATCAGACTGTGACACCCCCCGCAGGAAGGTGTACGAGAGCCGCAACGTGATATTGTCCGCTTTGGTCGCAGCCTCACGGATTTAAAACGCGTCACATTGGGGAAGGTATCCAGCCCCTTATAAAGAGACTTTCGTTCACCTGCCCAACCGATGTGGGATGAGTCATAGCCATATTTTCAGGCATGTGTCCATCCACCCACCGAAGTGAGACCAGCGTCCTCGCTGGCACAACGGCCCGGCCCTGGCTCTGATACCAACTGTGACACCCCCCGCAGGAAGGTGTACGAGAGCCGCAACGTGATATTGTCCGCTTTGGCTGCAGCCTCACGGATTTAAAACGCGTCACATTGGGGAAGGTATCCAGCCCCTTATAAAGAGACTTTCGTTCACCTGCCCAACCGATGTGGGATGAGTCATAGCCATATTTTCAGGCATGTGTCCATCATCTTATAATTTCACAATTATTTACAAACGTAATTTATTATAAAATATACTTTCACAATTAATTTAGTATAAACTATTATCGGATAATACGTTGTTGTAACGATATTTATTACAAAGAATATATACAAAATATATTTAAACATTATCCGATATTAAACCTAATTTCATTTCTAGATTAACACTTAAAAAACATATTTCTTTCGAACAAATATAATATACAAAACCCCAAAATCCTAAAACCTTAGTTCACGTCTAAATGTTAAACTTATTATCGAACTTAATCTTGTAATAAATACGTTTTAGGTACCTTGTAAAGGAATTCGTTGAAACGACGCGCGTTATTATTTCTTATTAATCATCCAATATATACTTAATCACCAGGTGAGTATTTCTATACCCTTTTTCTTATTTTCACACTTTGGGGTGAAACATGTTAACTTATATAATTTCACTTATAAACTTATTCGAGACTTATAAACTTATGGCAATTTACTTGTGAGTTGTGGTTAGTTGAACTTTTGTGGTTACCATGTTATGGCGTTATATGTACAATCATTAACTATTGCTAGCCCAGCGAAGTCATAGATCTATGGGTAAGACAAGCCTGCTTGGTTCATCCAAGTACACTTAGCTGATCGTATATACTTTTAACGTTAATAGAATATTAGCGTCGTTTGATACTTGTAAAACATTGTCGAGGTTTGATTGTTGCATTGTTCATAATATCCCTAATCACTTTATTCACTATTTTACAACTTAAATTGCCATCTTTTATATACTTATGTATTGAAAACTATGGAATGCTCACCAACATTTTTATGTTGACCTTTTATTTTTAACATGTTTCAGGCAATAGCGTTATGTGGCTGTGAACAATCGTAACTCTCACGCCTCGACGATTCCGCCGTCAAGGTTGGGGTGTGACGGAGACTAAAAATATGAATATGTAGTCCATTTCTCAAACTAATTAAGAATATAATTGCTTAAGTATCATCTATTTACATATATCTAAATCTTATACATATGCATAAATCTTGAGACTGATTACTAATATGTTGAATATGAATGTCTATTTTTATAGATCCAATACTCATACCAATCATCAATTTTTCATAGTAAGCATCTATTTACGTATATGTAAATTATAATACTAATCGCCCTCTAAAATGATTATGTATTTACCTATATATAAATTGATCTATGTACGTCCATATATATTATTTACATATATGTAAATTCTCAAACTAATTATTAATTTTTTCAAACTCAACGACTTATTACGTACATGTAAACCTTCACTGAATATCAAATTTACAAAATAAGTTTGTTTACAGATACGTAAAACACGAGAGGATAAAAATCAAAAATCTTTCATGCCCCAGAAAAAAGTTTCAGATGTTTGACTAATAATTTAATAGAACTTACATGGTAAATAAATAAAGCATAAACAAAAAATAAATCACATATCATAATAACAGGTGTAGATGGAAACTTACAATATGTTTGAGCAATCTTAGATTGTTTCAGGAGCGTGGAAAAAAATTAATTATTTGCTTTCGTTTTTTGTCTAATCATACTTGATCAAATGTGTTGTTAGACCATCACATCACCAAAATCCATCCACCGCTTGCCATTAACACCAACAAGGATCACATCATCGAAGGTTTTGTCCTTTTTTTCAAAACTCCTTGCAATCCACATACTTGTTTCCATTGAGAGCTTGATTTCTTTGTATCAAGTACGTAATGGATCCGAGTGAAGTCGATTTTGAATTGATTTCAATTTCGAATGACAGACAATTATGGATTTTTTAAATTATGGTGATGTTCAATTTAGAATCTGCTTAATCATTTGAAGATTTTCAATTTAGAGAGCTTGTGAGAAATTTTAGTAATTGTATAAATGGTGATGTTAAATTCCTATACTACCCATATTCTTTCAAGTTAATATACTTAATATTATATTTATTTACATTCCTGCCATTATTGTTTTAAGCCATTGATTAAATGATCTAACAGTGTAGATTAGTTCTGTAGTTCTGAAAATATTTAGTAGTTATGAAATGATCCTATCACTGTATGTATATATATATATAGTAAATGATAATCAGGTAAATGTTTTAAAGCCACTATTTGTGTATGTTATGTAGTGTTTAGAGAGTATTTTTAAATTTTTATTAAAATCTTGAGCTGTAAAATATTTTTATGTACATCCATTAATTTCGCGTGTTGGTATAAATATATCATTTCCACATTTAGTTATAATAATTTTAATTAAATCATGCACCTCCCAAATCACTAGTGTAACATTTTAAAGTGAACATGTGATATGAAATGTTTCATTAAATATATCAATTATCAATTAGCAGCTATAAGTAATTAGCTATCGGTATCAATTTCAATTATAAAATAATAATATTTGATATGCATTAAAAATTTTAAAGTAAACAATGACAGTAAATTTATTTCATTATATATAGATAAATATCTATATATAGATACATAGATATAGATATAAGTTCTTTTTATATAGATAAAAGATATATGAACCATGTACTTATTAGTAAAATAAAAGATAATAAAGGCCTTGTAATTGTCTTAATAATATTTTTATAAAATGATGGGGATGGTGATTAGCAGTGTTGTAAAAATCGCGACTAGCCTCCGATTAGTCGCTAATCGGAGGTTAGCCGCTTCGATTTCACCAAATCAGAGGTTGTAGGCGGTAGTTGGTCAAATTGGTAAAAGCCGGACCAAATCGTCCTAATCAGCAGTGTTCCGAAAACGATAACCGCTGGATTTTCCCATTTCGGCGTTAGATTTGCCTATTCTGGCAAGGATTTGTGACTCCGGTGACAGGAACGTAAGAAAGGGCAACCGACAGTGACTGGAACGTGAAGAAGGTGACTATTTTATTTTTAGGGTTTAATGATTCAACTAAGTTTGTGTATTTTTACATTTAACCCCCTCAATATTAACCTATTTACAAATTATCCCCAAACTTGTAAATTAATTCATAAAAAGGTATAAAATTATACATAAATTTGAAAAATTATACACAAAAGTTTGATCGTATTAATCACGATTAATCCCCATTAATCCTCATTAATCCCTAGTCCTTACCTCACCGCCCGACTAGCGTCTAGCGATTTTTAAGATACTGACTACAACTTTATATTACAGACAAGATCCTATAACCGAACAACATGCAACTACTTCACCTATGTCTTTTTGAAATTGGTACCTAGGTTTAAGCTTATTAAAGTATATACTAAGCAATGGTCATCCAGACTTGGCATTAGGTATCACTTCAAATATTCCATTAAACGGTCAGGTGTATTAAAGAATTTAATGATCTAAATGATCCTCAACCATCTAATCCTACATGGAATTCAAAGGTGAGATCTAAGCCTTATGAAACAACTAGCATTAGGGTGGAGGGATTATGTAGAGTTTGTTCATGTAAATGAAAAAGCTTATCATGTGGATGTTAATGAAGATAATATGAAGGTTGTTCATGTTAATCAAGAGCCTGATCATGTGGATGTAAGTCAATATAATATAGAGGCTGCTCATGTTAATCAAGAGCTTGATCATGTAGTTGTTAGTCAAGATAATTAACAGGTTGTTCATGTGGTGTTAGTCAAGATAATGTAGAGGCTATTCATGTTAATCAAGAGCATGATCATGTAGATGTTAGTCAAGATAATGCAGAGGGTTTTCATGTTGCTAAGAGCCTCATCATGTGGATATTATTTAAAGGGCTACTAAGCTTAATACAAAGTTTAGTTTTATGGATGTTAATTTTAATAAACAGTTTGTTAACGTTGAGGATTATGCTAACATGAGGGAAGATGATATGATGGATGATAATGCAAACATGGGGAAGATGTTATGATGGATGATAATGCTAACATGGAGGAAGGTAATATGATGGAAGATAATGATAAAATGGTTGATGATGTTTTAGTTGACATGGATTCATTCCAGCCCGATATTGAGAAAGAGCCTGATGATCATGAAAATCGTGAAGTTAACACTGAAGATTTAAGTGGTAGGAACACTGAGGATTTAAGTGGTAGGTTTACCACATCCCATAATCTTGTTCTTATATAACACAAGTAGGTCAAAATGTAATGTTCTTCCAAATAATTATGTAAAGTATTTAATAAGCAGCTAGTAGGTGGCATGGATAAGCTGATCAATAATTGTTTAGAGTTTTTTAGAGAGCATATGATGAGAAGAATTAGTGTGGTAAATAGGATGATTGGCAAATGTAATGGTCATTTGACACCAATAGCCATAAAGACATTCAACCAGATCAAGAATGAAGCTTCTCAGTACATTGTTATGTTTAATTGTCAAAACAAGTATCAGGTCATTCGACCATGGAATGGTCAATGTGTTATCAGTATGGATATCCGAACCTATTCTTGTAGGAAATGGGAACTAATAGGGGTGGATGTAAACTTAGATATGATAATAAATGGTTTCTGTCACACCCCAACCTTAACGGCGGAAACGTCAAGATGTGAGGGTTAAGATTGTTCATGCCACACAACGATTGTTAAAAGTGTCATTATTATTAAACAACATTATTCATGACATACATTTTGAAATAACATAAGTCTTCCACAATTAATAAAACATAGGAAATTTGACACAAAAATAATAATTGTCTTTTGATTATTAATCTAGGTCCAACCCTAGATTGCAACAAGTCTTCAAAACAAGCTAAGTGTTACCATTTCCTGAAACATGTTAAAAATAAAAGGTCAACATAACGTTGGTGAGTTTTCCATAGTTTTCATACATAATTATATATAAAAGATGGCAATTCATGTCATAAGTTAGTGAATAAAGTAACTAGGGATGTATGAACAGATGTAACAATCAAACCTTGATTGATTACAAGATTACAAGATTAAACGATTAGCTAAGTGTACTTGGATTAACCAAGCAGGCTTGTCATGCCTATAGATCTATGACGTCGCCAGGCTAGCAATAGTTAATGATTGTACATATAATAGTCATCAGATGGTAATTACTAAAGTTCAACTAACCATGACAAACAAGACGAATTGCCCAAGTGTTTACAAGATTCAACCGAGTTTACGAGTGCAATGATCATAAGGTAACATGTTTCACCCCAAAGTGTATAAATAAACAAAAAGGGGTATGGAAAAACTCACATGGATAATAAAGGATGTCAAAGAATAGGGTCTTGTATATAATGCCGAGGATCCGTTAACGTTCAACCTAAAGGAACGTCGCATTAAGCTAATCATGATATTTACAGTGTTAATGGCATACGGGAATTCATGGTTTAAATTTGTGATTTTTGGATAACACGTATAATTATTTATAACTCATTAAACAATGATCGGTTTAGACTATGAATTGCGTCCCATAGAGATAGTGCCGCCAAATCTTCAAAGCAAAAACCACGACACCAAGTTCAAGATCGTGGGTTGTGTAGTTCACTTCATGAACCTTCAATTGTCTTGACGCGTATGCTATGACCTTTCACCGTTGCATGAGAACACAACCAAGACCTTGACTAGAGGCGTCACAGTACACGGTAAAAATAGTCGATTCCATCGGGTAGTGTTAGAATAGGGGCGTTACACAACTTGCGTTTCAACGTCTCGAAAGCCTCTTCTTGTTCGGGTCCCCATTCAAAAAGTCGATTCTTTTGAGTTAGCGCCGTAAGTGGCTTAGCAATCTTCAAAAAGTTTGCAATGAATCTACGGTAGTAACCCGCTAAACCCAGAAAAGAACGAACTTCGGTTGGGGTCGTGGGAGCACACCAGTTTTTCACGGCTTCTATCTTAGCAGGGTCGACGTGAATTCCTTGGCTATTCACCACATGACCTAAGAATTGAACTTCTTCAAGCCAGAACTCGCACTTAGAGAACTTGGCGTATAGTTGTTCCTTCTTTAAAAGTTCGAGAACTTGTCGCAAGTGCAACTCATGATCGGTTTTTGTCTTGGAACAGATAAGAATACCACCGATGAACACGATCACGAATTTATCCAAGTACGGTTTACATACCTGATTCATGAGATCCATGAACACAGTAGGTGCATTGGTTAAACTAAAAGGCATAACCATGAACTCGTAATGTCCATATCGAGTACGGAAAGCAGTTTTTGGAATATCGTCATCGTGAACACGTAGTTGATGATATCCAGAACGTAGATCGATCTTCGAGAATTGCGTAGCTCCTTGAAGTTGATCGAAGAGATCATCGATTCGAGGAGTGGGATATCGGTTCTTGACAGTAAGCTTGTTGAGTTCGCGGTAGTCGATGCACATACGGAAAGAACCATCTTTCTTCTTCACAAACAGCACGGGTGCACCCCATGGTGAAGAGCTATGTAACATCGCGTATTTCGTTAAATAAAAGTTAATTTTATTTAATACGTTGATGTTAATTCCAATAATTACAATAATCATAATAATAATAATAATAATAATAATAATAATAAAATAATAATAATATAATAATAATAATAATAATAATGATAATAATAATAACAATGACTTAAAAAAAATATATATTTAAATTTAAAAGTGGTGAATTAAGTGTAGGGGGAATTTGTGTAATTTATAAAACTTAAAAATTGAAGTTCTAGCATAAAATAACAAACTTTGAAACCACAGGGGCCAAAATGTAAATTTCAGAAAACACCCAACCCCACCCCCTTCTTCCCCGGTTCTTCCTTTCCCCACGGTCGGCCGGATTTTCAGCCATTATCGCGCACTACGGACTTTTATAATCAAAGTAACTCCGCACTCATGAACTTTTAGTCGTTTATAACCTGTCATCGAGTTCAATTGCATCAGAAACCATCGAAAATAACACCTTCGAACACCCCATTTCAACGCGATCTGCAACTCTGTGAAACCCATTATTCGGCTTCAATCTTCAAAATTAACATAGGGATTTGCATCAAGAACACAACACAAAGATAACCTCAAAGTTAATTGAGCTATCATCAACAATTGCACCTTGAAACACATCCTCACAGTCGCGACCTGTTCTTGTTGGGTTCAGTTCCAATCTGTCATCATACGGGTAATTAAACACACCCACATACTCGTTTTTACATGGGGATCAAAAGCTTCATGATCTTAATCGTTAACATAATTGAATTGGGGTTCAATTGGTCGAGGTTCGAACTAGGGTTCGTGGGTATTTGGGGGAGTTCATTTGATTCAAGTTAAAACAATTTGGAACCGGCTCATTACCGCGACTGTATGCCTTGGTTCACCGTTCCGTGTTTCCCTTTTAAGTTGGAGGTCCCGGTTCGACCCCGGCACCCCCATATTTTTTTAAAAGTGTTTTTTTAGCCTTAAATCAATCTAAGAAATTTTTATTAAATATAAAAATAGTTTTTATAAACTAAATATTTTTTTTGACACCAAATAATTTTCTGGATGTTCTATTAATTTTAAAAACTAAATAATTGTTTTAAAAGCATTTTAACAAATATTAATCTTGGTTAATTCTATTAAAAATGAGTTTCAACTAATAAATTTATTTCGGTTCAAACGTTATTCTGTTAAAATTATAGTTATCTTAAAATGTTTATTTAAAACTTATATTTAAACTTTATATGTTGATACAAATGAGTTCTTTTAAAATAACTAATTATTTATGTAAAATTGAACTTGAAAAAATAAATCTTTATAATATTAATAGGCATTATTAATTAAAGTTTTATCATAATAATTGTAGAAATTATATATTTTAATTTCACAAATTATTTATAAATATTTTTTCTTAAAAACTAAGGTTTAGATTAATAATTTGTTATTAATCAAAACATTATTCTAATTTTTTTATTTATTAAACCCTATCATTATTTATACTTAAAGTTATTTCTAGAATACTTAAATGAATAGTCCTTTAATTGAATCAAAACATAAATGATTACGTTAAAAACTTATCACTTATAACAAAACCCCAAATTCCACTTGAAACCCTAATCCTCATCAATTCGTTAAACTTAATATTAAACTTAAACCTTGTAAACTTAAATATATATATATATATATATATATATATATATACATTCTTAGGTACCTTGTGAGGGATTGCGTTGGAACGTTTATAATCATCATCCTTATACTTATTTGCCAAGTGAGTTTCACGGTCCCATTTTCATTACAATTTTATAAATCTTTGGGGGAAAAGTATGCTCACTCTTTCTAGCTGTGAACACAATTTATTTTGGATTAACGTGTTACTGTTTGCAAGCTATATCTTATGCATGAGTTCTTGTGGTTCTTTAATCACAACTATTTAACTCCGATGTTGGAGCCGACGGACAGATATTGATAGTACTATTGGGTTGACACCCCCACCCATGCATGTTAGTATACTAGTTGAGACTGACTATGGCTATGATCGACCCCTGGATGGATATGTTCCGACAATTGCTGTGTGGTTCGTCATAGGTTTAGTTGTGATGCTCATGTGATATTACTTGTGATAAACTGTATACACCTATGATCCATAAACTCATGCACAGCAACAAGTTTTCAATTTATGTTTAAACCTGTGAACTCACCAACCATGTGTTAACTTTTGAGCATATCTTTTCAGGTGATAATAATCAAAGAGGATAGCTAGAGCTGATGCCATAGTAGAGACCCTCAGGATTTCTTTAGACATGCACTAGTGTTTTGACTATCATTTGATTTTGCTTATGAATACTATGTTGAACTTTTTGTTTGTTGGATTTCATGTTGGATTTGGTTTTGTTAAATCAATAGACTATGCTAGTCATGGAACTGACTAACCACGACACAAGTCACCATGTGTCGGGTGACGTCATGACACGTGGATCTTTACATTTATTTTGTCTCTATAAACTAACCAGGTGTTATGACGATCCCGTCCGTTACATCCTCGTGTTTCCGCTATAAGCGGGGCTGTGACAGATTGGTATCAGAGCATTGGTTATAGAGAATTAGGTTATTAAAAATGGAATGACCTAGACTATAACTAAGAACCCTTACACATGAGTCCTCTCATGTAATATATATGCTTAGATAGAATTTTATGTGCCTTATATGTTTATACTTGATTATGTGATTATATGCCTTATGTTATTCCTCTTATACTTTGGTTCTTATCAATGCAAACACAAATCTTAAATCATATTCAAGGCATTGTGTGCCTAAATCAAATGGTTTTCAAAATGAGCTTTGAATCGTTATTCATGGTTTTCAAATTCGTCAAAGTCTGTGTCTTACAATATGAAACATGCAATGCTGGAAGAGTGGGATGCCTGTATCTCGAGGTTTTTGTGTAGGCAAGGTACTCATACAAATCCAAATCAACCGATGGATCCGTTTACCTTACCTGGGAACCCTCGGGATGAGTATCTGCTTATAGGTACGCATGTCTTCAACAAAGTTGTGGTTGACCTAATACTTTGATTAGTCAACGTACTCGCTTTGATTTACGAATAATGAAACATATATCATTATTTTTGCCTTGTCGTTGTGGTACTATCTTGTGAAGTATAAGACTCACAATAATGTACTATTTATTCATACGTGATTGCATCATAATGAACCTTAATACGACTTAAGCTTACATGATTTATTAGAAAATGCCGCCTAGAAGAGCCACACGTAATGATGGTCAGGGAGGTGATGCGCCAAGAGGCAGGGGTAGAGGAAGAGGCAAAGGTGCTGGTGGTCGTGGTCGTGGTAAAGCACCCGGTGGAGGAGATCAGGGAGGACTGGCTGGTAACAACAATGGTGCTGGAAACCCTGATTTAACTGCCATGATTGCACAGCAGCTGGCTGCCCTGATTCCGACCATAGTGGCTCAAGTAAGCGACAATCTTTTGAATCACAACAATGGTGGTGACGACAACAATAATGGGAATAATGGAGAAAATAACAAAGAAAACGAAGGTGAAAATACAAATGGGGATGATGGGGAGAACAACGACGATAATGGAGGAGGGAACAATAATGGAGATAGGAATGATAACAACAATGGCTTTGACAATGGAAATGATAATGGTCCACCAAACAATAATGCTAATGGAGGAGGAGATGAGAATGGACCTAGGTTTAACGGGAAAAGACGTGGGTGTACTTACAAAGAGTTCGCAGCCTGTAAACCAAAGGAGTTTGATGGTAAAGGCGGAGCTATAGTCCTTATAAGGTGGTTGGAGAAGATGGAGGCTGTGATTGATATCAGCGAGTGTTTGGACAGTCAGAGAATCAAGTTCGCCACCTGTTCACTGCAAGGAAAGGCGTTAACTTGGTGGAACATTCAAATCCAGGCAAGGGGAAGAGAAGCAGCAATGCAGATGACCTGGGATGAGTTCAAAGCACTGATTACTGAAGAATACTGCCCGCTCAATGAGATGCAGAAGTTGGAGCATGAGTTCTGGAATCATGCCATGGTGGGAGCTGGACATGCAGCTTACACAGACCGTTTTCACGAATTAGCAAGGCTCGTTCCATACTTGGTAACCCCAGAGTCTAAAAGGATCGAGAGGTACATTTGGGGTCTGGTTCCCCAAATCCGAGCTATGGTAACAGCAGTTGCTCCCCCAACAATTCAAAGCGCAATTCTGAAAGCCGGCACGTTAACTGATGAGATGGTGAGGACTGGTGTACTGGGCAAAGGTGGAGAGAAGAGAAAGGATAGTGGAGAATCAAGCAGACAATCAGGTGGCAAATTTGATAAGAGAGCCAAAGTGACTAGAAATTTTGTCGCGGTAAATCCCGGAAGGAAAGATTACACTGGACCGCACCCCAAGTGCAACAAGTGTAACTATCACCATCCTCAGGCTACGCAGTGTAGGATATGTTTGAATTGCAGGCGCCCGAGACACTTTGCGAGGGATTGTAGAATGCCAACTAATGTGGTGGCACCGGTGAACATGGTTAATCCAACAGGAAATTTGAGGGTGTGTTATGAATGTGGAAGCCCCGATCACTATCGGAATGTGTGCCCTAGACTGAACCGGGCACCGGGACAAGACGGGAATAACCGAAACCAAGTGATGGCCATAGCTGGGAATCAAGGTCTGGTAAATCAAGGGAATGTTGCACGCGGTCGTGCTTTTGTCATCGGGGCAAATGATGCTCGCCAGGACCCAAATATTGTCATGGGTACGTATCTTCTCAACAACCACTTTACGTCTGTACTATTTGATACCGGGGCAGACAATAGTTTTATCTCCTCGGAATTTGCTTTGTTACTTGGTGTGAACCCTAGTTGTCTAGAAACTAGCTACTCTGTAGAAATGGCTAATGGTGAATTGGTAGAGACCAATGAGATCGTTAGAGGCTGCACATTAATGCTAGAAGACCATACTTTTTATATAGATTTGATACCCTTCGGGTTGGGAAGTTTCGATGTAGTAGTGGGAATGGATTGGTTGTCGAAACACGGAGCCGAGATTGTTTGTCGGGAGAAAGTAGTACGAATCCCCATGCCAAACGGGGAGGTACTCATGATTCAAGGAGAACGACAGGGAAGAACTCTGAAGCTTATCACTTGCATGAAGACGAGACGATGTTTACGAAAGCAGTGTTACGCATTTCTGGCCCATGTAGTGGAAAAGAAAGAAGAAGGCAACAAGTTGGTGGATATTCCAGTAGTACGAGATTATTCGGAAGTATTCCCTGATGACTTGTCAGGTTTACCTCCTCCACGACAGGTGGAATTTCGTATCGAGTTGGTTCCTGGAGCTACACCGGTAGCAAAAGCACCATACGGTTAGCGCCATCCGAAATGCAAGAGTTATCTAGCCAATTGCAAGAGCTATTGGAGAAGGGTTTCATTCGGCCGAGTTATTCACCATGGGGAGCACCGGTCTTATTTGTCAAAAAGAAAGACTGGTCATTCCGCATGTGCATCGATTATCGCGAGTTGAACAAGTTGACTGTGAAGAATCGATATCCTCTTCCCAGAATCGATGATTTGTTTGATTAGTTGCAAGGAGCTTCACATTTCTCCAAGATTGATCTTTGTTCTGGATATCATCAATTGAGGGTTTTCGAGGATGACATACCGAAAACAACGTTTAGGACTCGTTATGGTCATTATGAGTTCTTAGTCATGCCGTTCGGACTGACTAACGCACCAGCTGTATTCATGGATCTGATGAATCGGGTGTGTAAACCATACTTGGATAAGTTCGTGATCGTATTCATTGACGATATACTTATCTACTCTCGATCGAAAGGAGACCACGAGGAACATCTTCGGGCCATACTGAGTTTGTTACAAGAAGAGAAACTTTTCGCTAAACTCTCGAAGTGCGAGTTTTAGCTTCGAGAAGTGAAGTTTTTGGGGCATGTGGTTAACGAGAATGGGATTCAAGTAGATCCTGGCAAAATTGAAGCAGTGAAGAAATGGGATACACCCCAGACACCCTCATACATACGGCAATTCTTAGGATTGGCCGGATACTATCGTCGCTTCATTGCAAATTTTTCAAAGATTGCTCAACCGTTAACTATGTTGACTCAGAAAGAAAAGAAATTTTTGGGGATATGCCCAAGAACAAGCATTCCAAACGTTGAAAGAGAAGTTATGCAACGCACCGATATTGTCCCTTCCAGACGGAACTGATGATTTTGTGGTGTACTGCGATGTTTCACACCAAGGATTGGGTTGTGTGCTAATGCAGAAAGACAAGGTGATTGCCTATGCCTCACGACAACTTAAGGTGCATGAGAAGAATTATACGACTCATGACCTGGAGTTGGGCGCAGTAGTATTTACACTCAAGATATGGAGGCACTATCTGTATGGAACCAAATGCATCATCTACACAGATCATAAGAGCATTCACACATCCTGAATCAGAAAGAACTCAACATGCGACAACGACGTTGGGTAGAGCTACTTAGTGACTACGATTGTGAAATCTGGTATCATCCAGGGAAAGCAAATGTGGTGACTGACGCCCTAAGTCGCAAAGAACGTGTGAAACCACTAAGTGCACGAGCTTTAGGATTGACTATTCAAACGAACTTGAAAGCTCAGATCCAACTTGCATAAAGGGAAGCATTGAAAGAAGAAAACCTTGCGGGAGAAGAACTCCGAGGGTTAGACAAACAGATGATTTGCAAGGATGAGGGCATACAGTACTTCATAGATCGCATATGGGTACCCAAATGGGGAGACGTTCGTACCATGATCATGGAGGAAGCGCACAAGACATGATATTCTGTTCATCTGGTGCAAACAAGATGTATCACAATCTTAAGGATCTATACTGGTGGCCAGGCATGAAAAGAGACATTGCTATGTATGTGAGCCAAAGCTTGACGTGCTCGAAAGTTAAGGCTGAACATCAAAAACCATCGGGATTATTACAGCAACCTGAAATTCCCGAGTGGAAATGGGAGAACATAGCCATGGATTTTATTACCAAACTCCCAAGGACGCCTAGCGGACACGACTCGAAATGGATCGTAGTGGATCAAATGACAAAATCCGTTCACTTCTTGCCTATCCAAGAAGACTATAAAATGGATAAGCTGGAAAGGTTGTACATCAAAGAGGCGTGACACGGCACGGGGTGCCGGTGTCAATCATATCCTACCGCGACAGTCGATTTACTTCACGATTTTGCCAAACACTACAGAAAGCGATGGGCACTCGATTAGATATGAGTACCGCCTATCACCCACAAACAGATGGCCAAAGTGAACGAACTATACAAACATTGGAAGACATGCTCAGAGCTTGTATAATCGATTTTGGTGGTAGCTGGGACACTCATTTACTATTGATTGAGTTTTCTTACAACAATAGCTATCACACAAGCATTGGATGCGCTCCATTTGAGGCATTGTACGGGAGGAAATGTAGATCCCCAGTTTGTTGGGCTGAAGTTGGTGAGAGCCAGCTTACGGGCCCAGAGATCATTCAAGAGACAACTGACAAGATCTTCCAAATCAAAGACAGACTTAAAGCTGCGAGAGATCGCTAAAAGAGCTATGCCGACAACCGTCGGAAGCCTTTAGAATTCAATGTTGGAGATCACGTTTTACTCAAAGTCTCTCCCTGGAAAGGGATTATATGATTTGGTAAGAAAGGAAAGTTAGCACCGAGGTATGTGGGACTGTTTGAAGTCACCAAAAGAATTGGTCCTGTGGCGTATCGTCTGAAATTACCTCAAGAGCTGAGCAGCGTACATGATACGTTCCACGTATCAAACCTTAAGAAATGTTTAGCTGATGGATCCCTCCACGTCCCTATTGAAGAAATCAAGATTGATGAGAAGCTCCATTTTGTGGAAGAACCGATAGAAATAATGGATCGGGAGGTCAAATGATTAAAACGCAGCAGAATCCCAATTATCAGAGTGAGATGGAACTCAAGGCGAGGTCCAAAATTCACATGGGAACGGGAGGACCAGATGAAATCCAAATATCCGCACTTGTTCGTGGATACAACTTCAGGACCTAACTCCAGCTGAATTTCGGGACGAAATTTCCTAAAGCAGGGGAGACTGTAACATCGCGTATTTTCGTTAAATAAAAGTTAATTTTATTTAATACGTTGATGTTAATTCAATAGTTACAATAATCATAATAATAATAATAATAATAATAATAATAATAATAATAATATAATAATAATAATAATAATAATAATAATGATAATAATAATAAATAACAATGACTTAAAAAATAAAAATAAAAATATTTAAATTTAAAAGTGTTGAATTAAGTACAGGAGGAATTTGTGTAATTTATAAAACATAAAAATTGAAGTTCTAGCATAAAATAACAAACTTTGAAACCATAGGGGCCAAAATGTAAATTTCAGAAAACACCCAACCCACCCCCTTCTTCCCCGGTCTTCCTTTCCCCACGGTCGGCCGGATTTTCAGCCATTATCGCACACTACGGACTTTTATAATCAAAGTAACTCCGCACTCATGAATTTTAGTCATTTATAACCTGTCATCGAGTTCAATTGCATCAGAAACCATCGAAAATAACACCTTCGAACACCCATTTCATCGCGACCTGCAACTCTGGGAAACACCATTATTCGGGCTTCAATCTTCAAAATTAACATAGGGCTTTGCATCAAGAACACAACACGAAGATAACCTCAAAGTTAATTGAGCTATCATCAACAATTGCACCTTGAAACACATCCTCATAGTCGCGACCTGTTCTTGTTGGGTTCAGTTCCAATCTGTCATCATACGGGTAATTGAACACACCCACACACTCGTTTTTACATAGGGATCAACAGCCCCATGATCTTAATCGTTAACATAATTGAATTGGGGTTCAATTGGACGAGGTTCGAACTAGGGTTCGTGGGTATTTGGGGGAGTTCATTTGATTCAAGTTAAAACAATTTGGAACCGGCTCATTACCGCGGCTGTATGCCTTGGTTCACCGGTTCCGTGTTTCCCTTGTTAAGTTGGAGGTCCCGGGTTCGACCCCGGGCACCCCCATATTTTTTTAAAAGTGTTTTTTTAGCCTTAATTCAATCTAAGAAATTTTTATTAAATATAAAAATAGTTTTTATAAACTAAATATTTTTTTGACACCAAATAATTTCTGGATGTTCTATTAATTATAAAAACTAAATAATTGTTTTAAAAGCATTTTAACAAATATTAATCTTGGTTAAATTCTATTAAAAATGGGTTTCAACTAATAAATTTATTTCGGTTCAAGCGTTATTCTGTTAATATCATAGTTATCTTAAAATGTTTATTTAAAACTTATATTTAAACTTTATATGTTGATACAAATGAGTTCTTTTAAAATAACTAATTATTTATGTAAAATTGAACTTGAAACAATAAATCTTTATAATATTAATAGGCATTATTAATTAAAGTTTTATCATAATAATTGTAGAAATTATATATTTTATAATTTCACAAATTATTTACAAATATTATTTTCTTAAAAATTAAAGGTTTAGATTAATAATTGTTATTAATCAAAACATTATTCTAATTATTTTTACTTATTAAACCCTATCATTATTTATACTTAAAGTCATTTCTAGAATACTTAAATGAATAGTCCTTTTAATTGAATCAAAACATAAATGATTACGTTAAAAACTTATCACTTATAACAAAACCCCAAATTCCACTTGAAACCCTAATCCTCATCAATTCGTTAAACTTAATATTAAACTTAAACCTTGTAAACTTAAATATATATATACATTCTTAGGTACTTGTGAGGGATTGCGTTGGAACGTTTATAATCATCATCCTTATACTTATTTGCCAAGTGAGTTTCACGGCCCCATTTTCATTACAAATTTTATAAATCTTTGGGGGAAAAGTATGCTCACTCTTTCTAGCTGTGAACACAATTTATTTTGGATTAACGTGTTACTGTTTGCAAGCTATATCTTATGCATGAGTTTCTTTGTGGTTCTTTAATCACAACTATTTAACTCCGGTGTTGGAGCCGACGGACAAATATTGATAGTACTATTGGGTTGACGCCCCCACCCATGCATGTTAGTATACTAGTTGAGACTGACTATTGTTATGATCGACCCCTGGGTGAATATGTTCCGACAATTGCTGTATGGTTCGTCATAGGTTTAGTTGTGATGCTCATGTGATATTACTTGTGATAAACTGTATACACTTATGATCCATAAACTCATGCACAGCAACAAGTTTTCAATTTATGTTTAAACCTGTGAACTCACCAACCATGTGTTGACTTTTGAGCATATCTTTTCCGGTGATAATAATCAAAGAGGATAGCTAGAGCTGATACCATAGCAGAGACCCTCAGGATTTTTTTAGACATGCACTAGTGTTTTGACTATCATTTGATTTCACTTATGAATACTATGTTGAACTTTTTGTTTGTTGGATTTCATGTTGGATTTGGTTTTGTTAAATCGATAGACTATGCTAGTCGTGAAACTGACTACCCACGACACAAGTCACCATTGTGTCGGGTGACGTCATGACACGTGGATCTTTGCATATTTTGTCTCTATAAACTAACCAGGTGTTATGACGATCCCGTCCGTTACTCATCGTGGTTTCCGCTATAAGCGGGGGTGTGACAAGCTAGGTCGAATAAAAACTTATCGGTCAACTCTTGCAGTTGACTAGCTAGTTATTGCATTTCAGACGATGCAAGACGATAAGGTGACTTAGCCCTGGGTTTGCACCAGGGATCAAGTCAATCTTGAACTCAACTTCCCGAACAGGAGGTAACCCACTAAGATACTCGGGAAACACCTCGGAAAGTCTCACACGACAGGAATATCCTTCAATTTTTTACTCTTGGCTTTTGTGTTACGAAGCCATGAGGCTATGTATTCTTACTTACGCACTTTCAGGCCTTGATGCAAGACATAATTTGAGTCCTTGAGATGATTTCCCCGAAGACTTTCAAGGTATCGCCCGATGGTAAAGGAATTCGAATGCACTTCTCGAAGCATATGATTTCCACGTGTTGCTTGGCTAACAATCCATGCCGATAATGACACCAAAGCTTCCCAGTTGCATAGGATAAGGTCGATGAGAAACTCGTGCTCGTTAAGACTCAAGGTACAATCACGTATTACACGTCAACGACGATCGATATTCCATCGGCGACTTCGACCGTAAAGGATCTTTCTGGATTTGAACGCGGCTTAGAAAGAATAGGCTCAAACCCTAAAACACGAAACTTTTATCCGCACCCGAAAGAATAGGCTCGAACTCTAAAGACATGAAACTTTTATCCGCACCCGAATCAAACGGTACAGAAGCATAATGACTATTTACAGATACATACTTGTTAGTAATGACCTATTATCGGTATAATGAACGCAGGTAGAATTTTACAAGACAAAAACGATTAAAAGAAATTACAAGACAAAAAACGATTAAAAGAAATTAACGACGTACCATTCACCATGTCGTTGTTAGCTTGGCTTGGTTGGCGTTGATGTTAAAGGCCCTTCCACGAGCCGGTGGCACAGTTCTGTATTGCGAGGACATTGTAGACGAAAAAATATCCAGGTTCGCCACAGTTGTAGCGGGCTCGATTAGCAAGTAGCGTAGCATTGTTCGAAGCACGAAGGCAAGTAGCCACCAGATGCCATACTTCCCGCACAACGAGCAAACTCGGCCGGGAGTGTTACTCGCGTGGTGGTACTTGCAAGTATTGCACATCGGATGAGGCCCACTATAAGCCCTTGCCACGGGGGCTTGATTTGCAATAACAGCTTGCCTTGAGGGATATTTGGTGTATCACCGCGTAATTACAAGTCGGTGTGAACTTGCGCTTTTTGCTTTTGAAAGCAGACTCGGCCTTTACCTCCTTTGTAGCCTCGGGAGTCACCTTCGTAGCAGTTTTGGCACCTTTCATTGATAAAGTGCCATCCCTAATATGGTTTTCAGTGAGCTGGGCGGTGATATTAATCGCCTCCTCCAATGTTGTGGGCCTACTACCCACCACAGCATCTTGGACTTGAGGTGGTACCCCCTTAATGAACTTCTCGATGTTACGGGGCATGGTATCCACCATGTGAGGTAGGAGCATGCTCAACTCATGATGCCAGGTGGAATAAGCTAAATGGTTGCCACTGCCTTACTTGAGGTTCCAAAACTCTTCCACTAGCTTTTGCAATTCACTCCTTAGGCAGAACGTTTAGATCATTATGTCCTTAAATTCTTCCCAAGGCAATGCCAAGGCAACTTCAATCCCTCGGTTCCTTTTCTCACTATTCCACCACGTGAGTGCCCGTTGTTAAAGGACACTTACAGCATAGCGGACATTGAGTTCATCGAGACACTCGCTGACGATAAACATATTTTCCATACTGTTGAACCACTTGAGAAGTCCAGTGGCTCCTTCTTTTCCACAAAAGTTAGTGGGTTTGCACGAGTTGAAATGCTTGAACGTGCAGGTGCGGTTGTTTCACCATGATTGTTACTATTTCCCCCTGTCCATTGTTACCCACACCACCATTTTTTCCATGGACGTTTTTGCTTTGTTGGCCATTAGGGTGCTGCTAAGTTCAACACCCATCGTGGGGAGTACGGCGGCCATTTGCCGGGCGATCATTGCAGCGAGTTTATGATCGGAGGTCGTACGCTTTCCTTGATGGCGAGACATTCTATAAGATAAATAAAGGAGATATTAGTATTCAAAAATGAATCAGTTAAAAGAAAACAGGAATTCTAGATACTTATAAAGATACCCAGGGTGGTTCTAATTGGTATCACATAGCCAATAGGAACATGGACACGTCGAGGTGACTTAATCCCAATTTCTTCGAGGAAGATGTGTATTTGAACATAATTTAGCACTCATCCCAGAAATCCCCAAGTAAGCATAACAGGTCTCACAATGAGATTTATACGAAATGCTTGCCTTAGCCCGAGGGCCTTTTACCAAGAAATCCAGAATGCAGGTGTTTATCTGTCACACACTTCCCTAAGGGTATTAGAATTAAACCTCGATGAGATTTTGTCAAGATTTAGACATATCGTCTATGGAAATTTTTCCACCCGATAGAGTGCGTAGATTTCCACACGTAGTCGAGAATGAGATTTAGAAAGGATTAGACGCGTAAGACTTAAAGGCATAAGGGAGGATTAGGAAGTTGGGGTTTACAAGGTTCAAGGCACAATCCTAAGGCACTATTTATAAATATAAACATATAGCACGTAAGGGATTTAGCATGTAACAAAAAACACATAAGATAAACATATAAGCAAGTTACAAGATCATAACGAGTTTTCATGAAAGGGTCCCTAGGTTAACCATAGTCTAGGCCACCATTTCTAATAACCTACATCCCTATAGTTATGGGCTCTGATACCAATCTGTCACACCCTAACATTAATGACGAAAACGTCGAGAAGTGAGGGTTAAGATTGTTCATGCCACACAACGATTACTAAAAGTGTCATTATTATTAAACAACATTATTCATGACATACATTTTGAAATAACATAAGTCTCCACAATTAATAAAACATAGAAATTTGACACAAAAATAATAATTGTCTTTTGATTATTAATTTAGGTCCAACCCTAGATTGCAACAAGTCTTCAAAACAAGCTAAGCATTACATTTCCTGAAACATGTTAAAAATAAAAGGTCAACATAACGTTGGTGAGTTTTCCATAGCTTTCATACATAATTATATATAAAAGATGGCAACTCATGTTATAAGTTAGTGAATAAAGTAACTAGGGATGTATGAACAGATGTAACAATCAAACCTTGATTGATTACAAGATTACAAGATTATAAGATTACAAGATTAAACGATTAGCTAAGTGTACTTGGATTAACCAAGCAGGCTTGTCAGGCCCATAGATCTATGACGTCGCCAGGCTAGCAATAGTTAATGATTGTACATATAATAGTCATCACATGGTAATTACTAAAGTTCAACTAACCACGACAAACAAGATGAATTGCCCAAGTGTTTACAAGATTCAAACAATTTTACGAGTGCAATGATCATAAGGTAACATGTTTCACCCCAAAGTGTATAAATAAACAAAAAGGGGTATGAAAAAACTCACATGGATAATGTAAGGCCCCCTTCCCGGGCACCTCACAGTTGGTCATTCATAGCATAAACATACATAATATAATTTTAAGCAGCGGAATTATTTTAGCAAAAAACCATCCATTCATTTAAAAACTGTGTTAAGCAATACATTTTAGTTCACAAGTCACAAAATATTTAATTGAATGAATTACAAAACAACAGTATCGTCAAAACATGATGGATGTCAGTCTTGCCCACCAAGTAGTCATCCCCTTGTGCCATCCTCGGCAACCTGTCACCTGCCAACTGGAAAATACATAAAAGTCAGCGTTGCTGAGTGAGTTCTAGTTTTATAGTTAAAATACTTTACTTTTCGTTCAAAAACGTTCCTCATTTTCACAGGTGATCATACATCGTACGTACACATAGGTAATACTTTCATTATCTTCATCACCGTTCAATTCGTACTTTTATCATTCCTCTTTTATTAAGCTGTGAGTCTGTTGCGACACCAAGTCGCTCACCTCTAAGTCAATCACAAAAATTGACCTACATACTGTGAGTCTGTTGTGACACCAAGTCACTCCCTCTAAGCCAATCACAAAGATTGACCTACATTCCTGTGAGTCTGTTGTGACACCAAGTCACTCACCTCTATATCAATCTCAAGGATTGATCCTGTGTGCATCCTTCGGGGTAGCGAACCCGCATCACAGTTGAGCTAACACCTGCCAGGGGTGTGCACCTCCATTCATTTGCTTGCAAGACTTTCGTTCATTCGTTCACGTTCCATTCCTCATATCATTAATCTTTCACTTTATTAATGATAATAATTATTGATCATGATCATTCCACATAGAAACATACAGTATTATTATTAATAAACATCTTAATAATAATAATAATAATAATATTATAAATAATATATTCATACTCTTAATAATATCTCTAATCATAATATTAATTATAATATTAGGAAAAGAATATTATTACATTCAAACATCATAATTCACATTCATCATCATACATAGCATCATACCATACTTAACAATATTTTATTAATAATATTGTTAACAATAATAATACACTGATAATAATATCAGTAATAATAAGGTTAATCATAATCATCATCGTGTGCACAAAACATCATCATTAAATGGCCCTTGGTCAACCTTGGTCAAATCCCCGAAATCCAGATTTTCAGAAAAATTTCTGAAAAAAAATTCTAAGTGTTGGACACATGAGCACTGTTGGAAGCATGAGCATTGTTGGGCGTATGAGCACTGCTGGACGTATGAGCACTGCTGGACTTTTCACCCTACACTTAGAAAAATTCTCTGGTCATACGACCACTGTTCAGACTTTTCATCTTATACTTAACTTATTTACGGGCATATGTGCACTGTTAGACTTATGAGCACTATTGGACTTATCACCTTGTACTTAACTTATTTTCGGGCATATGTGCCACTGTTTAGACTTATGAGCACTATTGGACTTATTACCCGCACTTAGTTTTTCTAAGTCAAAATTCAGACTCATGAGCACTATTTGGACTTATTAGCAGCCTGTTCACATATTTTTGAGCTGTTCTCAGTCCCAAACATCATATTACCTAATTCTAACATTCACATACGGTTCTAAGCATGAACTTAACATATTCATAACCATACATCTTTCCAAAACATACCCGACCCACATACACATGCATATGAACATACGGGTATAATACCAACCTTATAAAAACATAAATACATGTATTTTCCAGCCCCAAAATCATTTGAAAACATGTAAAAAGGGGATCTAGAAACTCACCTTTGCAATCTCTCGGGTGTTGACTCATTCAAAACCCTTTTTTTTCCTTCTCTTTTATCTTTTTATTCTCTTAAAAAAAATACGGGTGTTACAAGTCCACCCCCCTTATATAGGTTTCGTCCCCGAAACCTGTTATTCCTCAAACAGATGAGGATAATGCTGCCTCATTTCCTCTTCGTCTCCCACGTAGATTCTGATCCCTTCCTGTGCTTCCACTGTACCCGCACAAGAGGAACCACTTTATTTTAACTTCTTTTCTTTACGATCAATGATTGCCACTGGTTGCTCCACGTAGTTGAGCCTCTCATCAACTTCAATGTCCTCCAGTGGGACAATCATATCTTCATCAGCTAGGCACTTTCTTAGATGAGATACATGGAATGTGGGATGAATTCCACTTAACTCATCTGGCAATTCAAGTCGATAGGCCACCTCTCCTACTCGTGCAATAATTCGGAAAGGTCCTATGTACCTCGGGCTTAGCTTACCTCGTTTCCTGAATCTAATGATTCCATTCCAGGGCGAGACCTTCAACATGACTCGGTCACCAACCTTGAACTCTATCGGTCTTCGCCTCTTGTCAGCATACGACTTTTGCCTATCTTTCACCGCCTTCATGAAGGCTTTGATCTTTTCCAACTTCTCAGTCGTTGCTTCAATTACCTCGACACCTCCCAACTCTTTCTGCCCAATGTCTCCCCAGCACACGGGCGTCCTACATCTCCTACCGTATCGCATCTCGTAAGGTGGCATGCCAATGCTGGCGTGATAACTGTTGTTGTACGAGAATTCCGCTAACGGCAGGTGGTTGTCCAACTTCCTCCAAAATCGATCACGCACGCCGAAGCATGTCCTCGAGGTTTGGATCGTCCTCTCAGACTGACCGTCTGTCTGAGGGTGATATGCTGTACTAATGTGTAGTCTCGTTCCCATTGCATCATGAATCTTTTCCAAAACTTGGAGGTAAACCGGGTGTCGCGATCAGACACAATAGACACCGGTACACCATGACGAGCTACAATTCTTTGATGAACAGATCCGCCAATCTTTCGATGAGTACGTTTCACGGATCGGTAGGAAGTGGGCACTCTTCGTCAGGCGGTCAACTATCACCCATATGGCATCATACCCTTTTGGGGTACGTGGTAACTTCGTGATAAATCCATGGTGATGTGTTCCCACTTCCACTCGGGTATATCCAACGGTTGGATCTTCCCGGAGGGCTTCTGGTGTTTCGTCTTCACTTGTAAGCAAGTCAAGCACTTACTTACGTACTCCACTACGTCGCGTTTCATACCCGGCCACCAATAGTCTTTCTTCATATCGTGGTACATTTTGGTAGCACCGGGGTAAATGGAGTATCGGGTCTTATGGGCCTCATCCATGATTCTTCCACGTAGATCCCCGTATCGAGGAATCCACATTCGTCCGAATCGGGTCTTAACACCAAGAGTGTTCTCACCCAGTTCCGTAACCAGACCCTCATCCTTTCGGAGTTAAGACGATCTTCTTTCAAAGCCTCGTCTTGAAACTCCTTAACTGTGTCATCACATCGGAGGTCATGATTAACTGATAAGCCTTCACCCGAATTGGCTCAGGCCTTTCTTTTCGGCTAAGGGCATCTTCCACCACGTTGGCCTTGCCCGGATGGTAATGGATTTCGCAGTCATAATCCTTTATGAGCTCCAACCATCGCCTTTGCCTCATGTTTAGATCTTTTTGCTCGAAGAAGTACTTCAAGCTTTTGTGGTCTGTGAAGATGGTGCACTTCGTCCCGTATAGATAGTGCCGCCAAATCTTCAACACAAAAACCACCGCAGCTAGTTCTAGATCGTGTGTGGGATAGTTGACTTCGTGAGTTTTCAGTTGTCGAGATGCATAGGCTATTACCCTTTCATGTTGCATCAACACGCAACCTAGCCCAGAATACGATGCATCTGAATAGACCACTAAGTCTTCATTCCCCTCGGGCAAAGTCAAAACAGGAGCTTGTGTTAGTCTGTCTTCAACTCCTCAAAGGCAGTCTCCTGCTCTCGACCCCACACGAATTTCACGTCCTTGCGAGTCAATTTAGTCAAAGGTGAGGCTATCTTGGAGAAGTCTTGAATAAATCTCCTATAGTAGCCCGCCAACCCCAAGAAGCTGCGAATCTCGGATGGCGTCTTTGGTGACTTCCATTGCATCACGGCCTCAACCTTTGCTGGGTCCACCATTATTCCTTCTGCATTTACCACGTGACCCAGAAATTGCACCTCGCGTAGCCAAAAGGCACACTTGGAGAATTTAGCATACAGTTTCTCCTTCCTCAAGGTCTCCAAACCTCCTGAATATGACCGGCATGCTCTTCTTTGCTCCGAATAAATCAGGATATCATCGATAAACACAATCACTGATTATCTAACATTGGCCGACACACTCGGTTCATCAAGTCCATAAAAGCAGCTGGCACGTTAGTTAGACCAAATGACATAACGAGAAACTCATAGTGTCCATAACGCGTACGAAAAGCTGTTTTAGGAATGTCTTGCTCCTTCACTTTCAATTGATGGTAGCCAGATCGAAGATCTATCCTCGAGAACCAACTGGCACCCTGGAGCTGGTCGAACAAGTCGTCAATCCTCGGTAACGGATACCGATTCTTTACCGTTAGCTTGTTCAACTCACGGTAGTCGATACACATTCTCATGCTACCGTCCTTCTTCTTCACAAACAAGACCGGAGCACCCCAAGGAGAGATACTCGGTCTAATAAAGCCCTTGTCAAGCAACTCCTGCAGTTGCTCCATGTCACACCCTCAAATTTCCACAAACGGGGTATTACCGTTAGGCGTGTGACTTCCAGGATCTCAACCATTAGTTACATCAAACGACACGTTAATTGTAAAACATAATTCATTTTTGAAGTTTAATATTCCGAAGACCAAGTTTTTAAAGTAAACATAACAGAAGTTGCGGAAGCATAGTAAATCTTAATTATTTAAATGGCGCAACACGCGCAAACCGAATAAATGGAAGTTACTGAAAAATATTAAATAAGCCACGTGAGATATGCATGAGTGAATGCTCCTAATCGTGCGCGTCTTGTGAACCTGAAAGAAACATGCTAAAGTGTCAACACAAGGTTGGTGAGTTCACAGGTTTTTCAGAAAACAGTATGTATCAGTAATGAAATCCCCGGATTATGTAATCCGATAAGTATCAGTAATGAAATCCCGGATTATGTAATCCGATAAGTATCAGTAATGAAATCCCCGGATTATGTAATCCGATAAAGGTGTAATTCCCGGATTATGTAATCCGTCAAGTATGAAATTCCCGGATTATGTAATCCGTCAAGTATGTATTTGGATAAACAGAACATAAAGTAAACCGATACAGTAAACAAAGTAATATCAGTAGGTAGCTAGTCTACTAAACCAGTTACTCAGTGTATGAAGTTCGAACCGAAGCTGACAATCGAAACTGAACGCCTCGGCTGTGAATACCAGGTCACAGCAACAGAACTTAGGTCAATTAAACACCCGTTTGACGAACGTTGTGCTAGCGCGACTAGCCCGGGTGGGGTTTGTCAAACCCAGTAGATCTACTCAGAATTGCCTCGCTATACTACATACATTAACGGTTCGAGAGTGAGGACTTAAGTGGTATCACACTAGTAAACCGGTGATATTACAATAATACTGATCAACGAAAATGAAATTGTTTCCACGTTTCTACTTGCGTAGTAACGGATCGAATGAAATTGTTTCCACGTTTCTACTTGCGTAGTAACGGACCGAAGGGCAAAGTATACGAACATAGTATCATGTATATGCAGTATCACAGCAATCCAATATAATGTAACGTTTATGAAAACAGCATGTTTCTCTCCCCCAAAAATAGTATAAAGTAAAGTGGGGTTGTAAACTCACTTGGCGTATGTATATACGATGATTGAATAAGATAATAATTGATGTTTCAACGAACGCCTTCACGAAGTACCTAAACATATATTATATATATATATACTTTAAGATTTAGGTTATTAATAAGGTTTAACGATTATACATGAACTAGGGTTTCGATAAGAATTCGAGGCTTTTTATAGATAATATGTCTTTAACGTAATTATTTATGTTTTGATTCAACTAAAAAGACTATTCATTTAATTATCTTAAATGAAAACAATTTAAATATAAAGGTTGGATATATATTTGAAATTTCATCGGATCAAAAGTTTCATTATTTGAAACAAATGATTGGTAATAAGTTAAATTAGAAACATAATACAGTTGTATTATTGAACATGTAACGTGTTAAAAATAATCTATAAAAGTTAGTTTGATTATATCCTTGTTTTGGAATTATTAGAAATAAATGTTATGATATTTTTAAGAAATAAATTCCATTAAATTAATTTGGTGGTTTAAAAATAAACAGCGTTTATAAAATGATTTTATAATTTTTAGGTATTTTTTTCGTAATTTAAAAGCTTAGAAGGCTGTAAAAAAATAAATGTTGTGGCCCGGGGTCGAACCCGGGACCTCTCGGGGGGGAACATGTGCTTAACCGGTGAACCAAAGGCCTAAGCCGCGGTAATATCCGGGTTTTAAATCTTTTAAACACAACCCTTTACAATTCCCCCGAATCGAAGAACCCTAGATCTTTGAATCCAAAATCGAAACCCAATTCGCCAATAATCACAGAAATAAACATGGGGCTTTTGATCCCCGTGTAAAAACGAGCATGTGGGTGTGTTAATTACCACAAAGATGTCGATTTGATGATGAACCCACGAAGAACCGGTCGCGGATGGTGATGGTGATCAAACGTGGTGTCTGTGTGTGTTTTAATTGATTGTGAATTGCGCAATCGATCAGTAGAAGATGAAGGTGTATTTATAGTCAATTAATTTGATTATTATAGTCGTTAGTGGCGATCGTGGCTCGATTATTTGGCCGACAATGGAATTAGTCGGTTTTAGGGATTTAACACTCGTTTTATTAAATTGAAAGGTGGCCGAGTTCGGTTTATCCACGAGAGTGTGTCGGGATTTTTATTTTAGTCAAAACCACGTCCGTTTGGGTGTTTGAAGGGTCGCCGGAGTTGGCCGGTGGGTGGCCGGACGGCGAGGAGGTCGACGGGGGAAAATGGGGGGTTTTAAACATTTTACACATTTGGCCCCTGGGGTTTGGTGCTATTATCATTTCATGCAGAAAGGTTTTAAAATGATTTTTAAAATTTACATTTAACCCTTAAGCTTTTTAATCTTATAACACAATTTGTTATTATCATTATTATTATTATTATTATTATTATTATTATTATTATTATTATTATTATTACTATATTATATTATTATTATTATTATTTGTACTAAATAATAAAATGGATTAATTCGCGATAGTATTAACCGAAAAAGAAAAAAAAAATTCGGGTTGTCACATTATCCCCTTGTTGAAGAAATTTTCGTCCCGAAAATTAGAACACACGCGTTAACGAACTACTAGCAAGCAAGCTGGTCAATGAGTAACTGATTAGTTATCTAGGACATAGGCAAGATAGGGTCTCCGGGAGTTTCTGAACAAACCGTAAGGTTTCGTGAGAGCTATTTCTATGGCATGTTCAGGGTTCAAGTCAGCAGGTACTATTCCTAGTAACTTACTAACCTGTTGGATACCTAATTCTAATTGGCACCAAAATCAAAAGAGAAGACATAGTGACTATCTACTAGAAGTCTACCGGATACTATAGTAGGGTCATTAAGGGTTTACTGAGCCTATGATAAACACTTGCCTTTGGCACCACCGTTGTCATTCCCATTTCCGTTCCTGTTGCCATTTCCATTGTTCTTCTGTAGTTTTGGGCAATACCTTTTGATGTGCCCAGTCTGACCACACTCATAGCAGCCTCTTTGTTCCCCTCGTTGAGCTGGTTGCTTGTCTGATAAATTCACACGACAATTCTTAGCAGAATGACCAAACTTGCCACATCTCTCACAGTTGTTCTTGTTACACGACCCCAATATGGTGGTAGTTGCATTCTTCACACTTAGGTAATGTTCCATTGTAGCCACTACCATACTGTGAAGATGTAGAAATTTGGTTGTCGAACTTCCGATGCTGGTGGGAAGGGTTCTGCTTGTTATGTGAGCCAGACTCCCACTTTCTTTTGTTAAGGCCGTCAGTAGTGGTAGAGGTAAACCACGTGGAGGTAGTTTACCTTGTGCGACAGCCTGATCAGTCAACTTGTGGGCCAGTTGAACAGCTTCCTGAATGGTAGCTGGTCTAGCAGTGGTGACATGCTCTGGATTTCAGGTACCAGTCCGTCGATGTATCTTTCAACCCGTTTGTAAGCCGGGTTAATCATAGTAGGGCACAGAGTAGCCAACTCGTGAGAACGAGTTGTGTAAGCTTCAATTTCAGAACCTACCATCTTCAGGTTCCAAAATTCGGTTTCCAGTTTTTGTATTTCATCCCGTGAACAGTACTCCTCTTTCAGCAGATTCTTGAATTCTACCCATGTTGTGGCGTTTGCAGCTTCAACGCCCAGCATCTAAACTTGTGTGTTCCACCAGCTTAGAGCAGCACCATCCAGTGTGCCAGCAGCATATTTTACTCTATTCCCAGCAGGGCAGTTGCAGATTTCGAACACCGATTCTAGCTTTTCGAACCAACGGAGCAGTCCTACCGCTCCCTCAGTTCCATTGAACGGGTTAGTTTTACAGTCCATAAAGGACTTGTAGGTGCAAGTCGGTTGTCCAATAGGATTCTTCTGTGGAGGGGGTTGGTTTGCCAACGCTGCGGTAATACTATGATTGATTATTGCTGCCAATTCTGCAGGCGTCAGTGAGATGTTACCTCTTCCACGTCCACGTCCTCTTCCAGACATTCTTTACATTACCAAATATCAAAGCTATCAGTCATATGAAAATAGACCTTTTGTCTTGGAATGAAAAGGAAGAGGAATTCGAAGTTTTAAAGAAATAGTCAAGGTAGAGAATCAGTCCGAATCTGAGGGATTAACACAAATTTCATGGTTTGAATTTCGTCCAAATTCAAGGTAAGTGTGAGCATTCCTACAAGTAGAACTGATAAATAGTTTCCACATCAGTGGTTATGTTCTATGAGAACCGAGCTTTCTTGCTCAACGTGTAGGAATGATGACTTATACTGATACAACGTTACCACCCGACCAAATTCACCGGACTTAGCATGCACGACAAATTACAATTACGTGTGCACCGTAATGGTAATTTGCTTTGCATGATCATCCCGGTTCCTCCTATCAGGTTAACATATCTTGTCAAGTACAGTGGTCATCAATGATAGAAGTACCAAGTATGTATGTATTATATCGGGGTTGTTTAATCAAAGTATACGAAAGGATCAGTGAAGTTTTGGGTATCATTGACACGCCAAGGTAATTTGACCCATTTGCCTTAGAGACCTGTGTATTGACCATAGTTTATCACTCATCCCAGAAATCCCAGGTAAGCATACCAGGTCTCGCAATGAGATATATGCGATATGCTTGCCTTAGCCCGAGGGCCTTTTGCCAGGAAATCCAGAATACAGGTGTCTATGTGTCACAAAATCACGAAGAACATTTAGGCGATGTCAAATGCACACAAACTCTCCCGTGACTCACAGCAACTGGAGCCACCATCCGGTAGCCATATGCTCACAGGGATATGTTAAAGCAAAAGTTTTCAGGTAATTAAAAGTTTGGGGAAACCTTGTAAGTAATTTCCCGTGACTCACAGCAACTCGGAGTCACCATCCCTGTAGTCGTAAGCTCACAGGGATATGTTAAAGCAAAAGTTTTTCAGGTTACTCGTAAGTAATCCTTCCGTGACTCACCGCAACTCGGAGTCACCCTACATGTAGACGAACACTTACAGGAAGACACCAAAGCAAACAGTTCTCAAGCAGATAAAAACCAGTAAGGCATGCAAACAAAACCAGCTAACAAAACTAAACGTGTCTATATGCGTGTAACTAAGGCAACGGCTATAGTCTAAATGCAATGCAAATGAGATGCAATGTCAATTTAGTTCACTATAACCAATGGCTCTGATACCAATCTGTCACACCCTCAAATTTCCACAAACGGGGGTATTACCGTTAGGCGTGTGACTTTTAGGATCTCAGCCATTAGTTACATCAAACGACACGTTAATTGTAAAACATAATCATTTTTGTTTGTTTATAAGAATTCCGTTTTTAGTAAACATAACAGAAGTTGCGGAAGCAAGCATAGTAAATCTTAATTGTTTAAATGGCGCAACACGCGCAAACCGAATAAATGGAAGTTACTGAAAAATATTAAATAAGCCACGTGAGATATGCATGAGTGAATGCTCCTAATCGTGCGCGTCTTGTGAACCTGAAAGAAACATGCTAAAGTATCAACACAAGGTTGGTGAGTTCACAGGTTTTTCAGAAAACAGTATGTATCAGTAATGAATCCCCGGATTATGTAATCCGATAAGTATCAGTAATGAAATCCCCGGATTATGTAATCCGATAAGTATCAGTAATGAAATCCCGGATTATGTAATCCGATAAAGGTGTAATTCCCGGATTATGTAATCCGTCAAGTATGAAATTCCCGGATTATGTAATCCGTCAAGTATGTATTTTGATAAACAGAACATAAAGTAAACCGATACAGTAAACAAAGTAATATCAGTAGGTAGCTAGTCTACTAAACCAGTTACTCAGTGTATGAAGTTCGAACCGAAGCTGACAATCGAAACTGAACGCCTCGGCTGTGAATACCAGGTCACAGCAACAGAACTTAGGTCAATTAAACACCCGTTTGACGAACGTTGTGCTAGCGCGACTAGCCCGGGTGGGGTTTGTCAAACCCAGTAGATCTACTCAGAATTGCCTCGCTATACTACATACATTAACGGTTCGAGAGTGAGGACTTTAGTGGTATCACACTAGTAAACCGGTGATATTACAATAATACTGATCAACGAAAATGAAATTGTTTCCACGTTTCTACTTGCGTAGTAACGGATCGAATGAAATTGTTTCCACGTTTCTACTTGCGTAGTAACGGACCGAAGGGCAAAGTATACGAACATAGTATCATGTATATGCAGTATCAACAATCCAATATAATGTAACGTTTATGAAAACAGCATGTTCTCTCCCCCAAAAATAGTATAAAGTAAAAGTGAGGCTGTAAACTCACTTGGCGTATGTATATACGATGATTGAATAAGATAATAATTGATGTTTCAACGAACGCCTTCACGAAGTACCTAAACATATATATATATATATATATACTTTAAGATTTAGGTTATTAATAAGGTTTAACGATTATACATGAACTAGGGTTTCGATAAGAATTCGAGGCTTTTTATAGATAATATGTCTTTAACGTAATTATTTATGTTTTGATTCAACTAAAAAGACTATTCATTTAATTATCTTAAATGAAAACAATTTAAATATAAAGGTTGGATATATATTTGAAATTTCATCGGATCAAAAGTTTCATTATTTGAAACAAATGATTGGTAATAAGTTAAATTAGGAACATAATACAGTTGTATTATTGAACATGTAACGTGTTAATAAATAATCTATAAAAGTTAGTTTGATTATATCCTTTGTTTTGGAATTATTAGAAATAAATGTTATGATATTTTTAAGAAATAAATTCCATTAAATTAATTTGGTTGTTTAAAAATAAAGAGCGTTTATAAAATGATTTTTATAATTTTTAGGTATTTTTTCGTAATTTTTAAAAGCTTAGAAGGCTGTTAAAAAAATAAATGTTGTGGCCCGGGGTCGAACCCGGGACCTCTCGGATGGGGGAACATGTGCTTAACCGGTGAACCAAAGGCCTAAGCCGCGGTAATATCCGGTTTAAATCTTTTAAACACAACCCTTTACAATTCCCCCGAATCGAAGAACCCTAGATCTTTGAATCCAAAATCGAAACCCAATTCGCCAATAATCACAGAAATAACATGGGGCTTTGGATCCCCGTGTAAAAACGAGCATGTGGGTGTGCTTAATTACCACAAAGATGTCGATTTGATGATGAACCCACGAAGAACCGGTCGCGGATGGTGATGGTGATCAAACGTGGTGTCTGTGTGTGTTTTAATTGATTGGAATTGCGCAATCGATCAGTAGAAGATGAAGGTGTATTTATAGTCATTAATTTGATTATTATAGTCGTTAGTGGCGATCGTGGCTCGATTATTTGGCCGACAATGGAATTAGTCGGTTTTAGTGGATTTAACACTCGTTTTATTAAATTGAAAGGTGGCCCGAGTTCGGTTTATCCACGAGAGTGTGTCGGGATTTTTATTTTAGTCAAAACCACGTCGTTTGGGTGTTTGAAGGGTCGCCGGAGTTGGCCGGAGGGTGGCCGGACGGCGAGGAGGTCGACGGGGGAAAATGGGGTGGGTTTTAAACATTTTACACATTTGGCCCCTGGGGTTTGGTGCTATTATCATTTCATGCAGAAAGGTTTTAAAATGATTTTTAAAATTTACATTTTAACCCCTTAAGCTTTTTAATCTTATAACACAATTTTGTTATTATCATTATTATTATTATTATTATTATTATTATTATTATTACTATTATTATTATTATTATTATTATTTGTACTAAATAATAAAATGGATTAATTCGCGATAGTATTAACCGAAAAAGAAAAAAATTCGGGTTGTCACACTCCATCAACTCTTTCATCTCCGTCGGAGCCAAGCGATACGGTGCTTTTGCGACAGGTTGAGCACCCGGTATCAGGTCGATCTGGAATTCGATCTCTCGGTCAGGTGGCAATCCCGATAAGTCTTCCGGGAACACATCTGGAAACTCGCACACAACCGGAACGTCGGATAGTTGTGGTGTTGGCGTTTCCACATTCTTCACATAACATAGGTAGGCGTTGCACCCACGCCTCATGCACTTCCCCGCCACCGCCATCGAAATTACCTTCGGAATCATCGTTACCCGATCACCGTATATTGTCACCAGACTTCCGTCAGATGCCGTCAATCTAATCATCTTCTTTCGACATACTATATTCGCTTCGTAGGTTGCCAACCAATCCATCCCTAGCACTACATCAAATCCACCTAGGGGCATCACATGTACTTTGGCAGCAAACCTATGGCCTTCTAACTCTATGGTACAGTCCTCTATCACATCAGTAACTCTAGTGGACTTACCAATAGCGGTTTCTACATCAAAGGGCTCATCAATGCATTTACTACTAGCAGACAATTTAACACAGAAAGTAGCAGAAATGAAACTCCTACTAGCACCAGAATCAAATAACACAGAAGCAAGAGTTTGATTTACTAGAAAACGTACCTGACACAACATCGGGGTCCGTCCTAGCCTCCTCTCTGGTCATGGTAAAAGCTCTGGCGCTCGCCTTCTGCCCTTCAGTCCCGGCCGTCTTCCTTGCCCCGGAACTCTCCACCCTCTGCTTCCTACAGTCTTTGCTCATATGGCCCGCCTCGCCATAGTTATAACACCTCAGCTCCTTACAGTCTTTCAAGATGTGGCCCGGCTTTCCGCACTTGTAACACACGTTGAGTCCCGATTTGCACTCACCCGTATGCTCCTTCCCGCACTTGCCACACCTTTTGGGCCTCGAGCTTGATGACCCCACCCTACGGTCATCCATTCTCATCCTTTTGTTGTTTGGGGTAAAGCCACCACGCCCGAACCGCTTCCCATTCCAGTTTCGGTCACCCCCACCAGCCTTCTTCACCTCCACATCTGCTACCTCCCTCTTATCGTAGAGTCTTCCAGCCAAATCCACTGCCGACCTAAACGTGCTTGGCCGAGCAGCAATCAAGTGCCTATGAATGTCGGCTGGTAGTCCCTGAATGTACCGGTTAATCTTTCGAGACACCGGCGTCACTTGATCCGGCACCAGCCTCGCCATCTCATTGAATTTGGCAGTGTACTGCTGGTGGGTCATGGTTCCCACTTCGAGTTGTAGGAACTCCCTCTCAATCTTATCGAGTTCCCTGTGAGGACAGAATTCCTTAATTACCAGCTTCTTCAACTCGGACCACTTCATCTTGCTTATGGCCCTGCTGCCCTCAGCCTGGACAATATTGTCCCACCAACATAGGGCTGAGTCAGTAAAGGAGTGGGTGGCAAACTTCACCTTCTGATCTTCCCGGCACTCACTGATCTCGAGTACCACCTCCATCTCCCTTACCACCGATGGGCAGCCGCAGCATTGCCATTTCCATCAAAAGTCGGGGGCCTGCACCTCTGGAATGCCCGTAATTGCATCCCTGGTTGTCACCCCTACCACATCATCTTCCTCTTCATCAGATACTACTATCTCTGGATCTGGTCGTTCCTCTCCTCCCTTGCTTTCCTTCCCAGTTGACCCTCTCCTATCCTCCTTCTCCTTCCTTTCCTCATTCCTCACAGCACGAATAACATCAGTCACCACAGATGGCATAACTGCCTGCAGGACTTGGTGTACCTCATCAGCAATCGCCTCCCTAGTTGAGGCATTCAGGCTCGCATTCTCGGTTTCTTCATTCCGGTTAGGAACCTCAGGGTTCACAGGAGTCGTCGCAGGAGCTTTAGTACTGTTCCTAGTCGTACGCGGACGACCTCTACCTCTAGCAGCCTTAGAAGGTTTCTTCCCAGCCATTCTCCTATGCACTATAAGATTCAAACACTAAAACAGTTATTCAAGGAACAGCTTAGTTTATGTCAAGTATAGTAAGTCCCTAATTACAGTGGCCAGTTGTGATTAGCCACTTACTTTACTCTTCACACCCCAAGCACTTCCTATCCTGACTACATCAGCATCTAAATCTACTAAGAACACATAAATCACATAGCACACGCACATAACACTGATTAACTTTTAAGAAAAGCAATACCTGATGGCACATGGCTACTCGGGCTGACATCCCTCTTTCCGTCCCATTCTCAGTTTAAGTTAAGGTTTATTTTTTAAAAATTTACCCGTTTCACTTAAACTTTAGCTCTGATACCAACTTGTAAGGCCCCCTTCCCGGGCACCTCACAGTTGGTCATTCATAGCATAAACATACATAATATAATTTTAAGCAGCGGAATTATTTTAGCAAAAACCATCCATTCATTTAAAACACTGTTGTTAAGCAATACATTTTAGTTCACAAGCCACAAAATATTTAATTGAATGAATTACAAAACAACAGTATCGTCAAAACATGATGGATGTCAGTCTTGCCCACCAAGTAGTCATCCCCTTGTGCCATCCTCGGCAACCTGTCACCTGCCAACTGGAAAATACATAAAAGTCAGCGTTGCTGAGTGAGTTCTAGTTTTATAGTTAAATACTTTACTTTTCGTTCAAAAACCGTTCCTCATTTTCACAGGTGATCATACATCGTACGTACACATAGGTAATACTTTCATTATCTTCATCACCGTTCAATTCGTACTTTTATCATTCCTCTTTTATTAAGCTGTGAGTCTGTTGCGACACCAAGTCGCTCACCTCTATGTCAATCACAGAGATTGACCTACATACTGTGAGTCTGTTGTGACACCAAGTCACTCACCTCTAAGCCAATCACAAAGATTGACCTACATCCTGTGAGTCTGTTGTGACACCAAGTCACTCACCTCTATATCAATCTCAAGGATTGATCCTGTGTGCATCCTTCGGGGTAGCGAACCCGCATCACAGTTGAGCTAACACCTGCCAGGGGTGTGCACCTCCATTTATTTGCTTGCAAGACTTTCGTTCATTCGTTCACGTTCCATTCCTCATTATCATTAATCTTTCACTTTATTAATGATAATAATTATTGATCATGATCATTCCACATAGAAACATACAGTATTATATTAATAAACATCTTAATAATAATAATAATAATAATATTATAAATAATATTATTCATACTCTTAATAATATCTCTAATCATAATATTAATTATAATATTAGGAAAAGAATATTATTACATTCAAACATCATAATTCACATTCATCATCATACATAGCATCATACCATACTTACAATATTTTATTAATAATATTGTTAACAATAATAATACACTGATAATAATATCAGTAATAATAAGGGTTAATCATAATCATCATCGTGTGCACAAAACATCATCATTAAATGGCCCTTGGTCAACCTTGGTCAAATCCCCGAAATCCAGATTTTCAGAAAATTTCTGAAAAAAAAATTCTAAGTGTTGGACACATGAGCACTGTTGGAAGCATGAGCATTGTTGGGCGTATGAGCACTGCTGGACGTATGAGCACTGCTGGACTTTTTACCCTACACTTAGAAAAATTCTCTGGTCATACGACCACTGTTCAGACTTTTCATCTATACTTAACTTATTCACGGGCATATGTGCACTGTTAGACTTATGAGCACTATTGGACTTATCACCTTATACTTAACTTATTTTCGGGCATATGTGCACTGTTTAGACTTATGAGCACTATTGGACTTATTACCCTGCACTTAGTTTTTCTAAGTCAAAATTCAGACTCATGAGCACTATTTGGACTTATTAGCAGCCTGTTCACAATTTTGAGCTGTTCTCAGTCCCAAACATCATATTACCTAATTCTAACATTCACATACGGTTCTAAGCATGAACTTAACATATTCATAACCATACATCTTCCAAAACATACCCGACCCACATACACATGCATATGAACATACGGGTATAATACCCAACCTTATAAAAACATAAATACATGTATTTTCCAGCCCCAAAATCATTTGAAAACATGTAAAAAGGGGATCTAGAAACTCACCTTTGCAATCTCTCGGGTGTTGACTCGTTCAAAACCCTTTTTTTTTCCTTCTCTTTTATCTTTTTATTCTCTTAAAAAAAAATACGGGTGTTACAATAATAAAGGATGTCAAAGAATAGGGTCTTGTATATAATGCCGAGGATTGTTAACGTTCAACCTAAGGAACGTCGCGTTAAGCTAATCATGATATTTACAGTGTTAATGGCATACGGGAATTCATGGTTTAAATTTGTGATTTTTGGATAACAAGTATAATTATTTATAACACATTAACTATGATTTTTTTAAGTTGTAAGATGCACACCACTTATTATTATTTTAATTTTTAAGTGATTAGAATTTTAGGGTTTAAAACCATTAGTAAAAGTTAACTTTTCTCATCAAAGAATTATTATTCACTATTTGATAAAATAATAAATTTATAATTTAAGTGATTTAAAATAATTCTTGTAAGCATAATGAATGTGTATTTATATAGGTACACACAATCTAAATTTGTAAATATATATATATTATATATATATATATATATAATAAATGAAGAATGGAAATTCTTGGGAATTAAGGAAGATTAATTTCTTAAAATCAATAATAAATTATATTTTATAATAATTTATATAATTCCAAGATAAAAGAATTAGAAATTTATTAACCAAATTCCTAAGAAAGTTTAAGAGAAAAATAATTTTATTTGGTTTTTGATTAAAGTTGATTTTTTATATAATTAATATTAATATTACATATTTTCTGCATTTTAAAAAAACAATTAAACACATTTTAAAAAGAAATGTTGCGTTTGAACCCGTGACCTTTGCTTCATATGTACAAGGTTTTAACCGGTGGTCTAAGCCCAGTCTTGTGTTATAAAATGGAAAATTTTATCTAAAACACAAACCAGAAAATCCCTAAATTTCAAGGTTTAGAACCCTAAATCTGAAATCGACCCAAATTGAGTATCGATTTGTTGTTTAAACACAAATTAAACATAGGGCTATTGATCTTCATGTAAATACGATCTTAAGCCCTAATTTAATTACCTGGATTGATGTTGTTCTTGTTGATCCTAAACCCAAGCAAACCTTCGCCTGTTCACGATGGGGAATTCAATGTGTGCATGTGTTTGGAATGAAATTGAGTTTACAGACAATGAAAAGGAGACGTCTAGAGTATTATCCCTCTGTTTAATAAGGTTAATGAGTGATTCGATGTCCAACGCCTCTCGATTGATTTCAGGGGTTTCAGGTATAATTGATTAGATTTAATGTTGTTTCAAGTGAAGTTAATCATTCCATTAAGTTCGGTTTGATTAACCGGTCATTTATAACCAATTAATTTGATATTTACTGTGATTTAAGTGTGGAATCGGCTTTTGGTTTGAATGAATTCGATTTTGGTTTCGGATGAGCATGTAATCTCACATTTATGACCCGAATGAATGGGTTAATGTTCGAATCCGGTGTGCGAACGGTTCAAAGGCTTTAATTTCAAGAATTGATGATGTTTTGGTGATGGCTGGCTCTCGCCGGAGTTTTGGCCGGACTTTTAACCGGAAAGTTGAGAGGGAGAAGGGGTGGGGGTTGGGTTTTTGATTGTTTACAATTAGGTCCCTGTAGTTTAGGAATTGTTTATTAGTTTCCCAAAACTTATGTTTCAATTTTTAATTTATTTGTAGTTTGGTCCCTGGAGTTTTAAGATGTTAACATTTTATGTTATAACTAGTTATTTACAAGTTTTAAAATATTAAAAATATTATATTTTTATTTATTTACAAGATTACCCTTAATATGATTATTTTTATTATCATTATCATTATTATTATTGTTATTATTATTATAATTATTATTATTATTATTATTTATCAAAGTTTTACAAACGAATCCTTGTAATTGCATTATAACAACCAAACTCCTACAAGAAATAACGACGACTAACAATCGTTAAAAAATTACGAGAGGTCACAGTCTCCCCAACTTTAAGGAATTTCGTCCCCAAATTAAAGACAAGACTAAACAAAAAGATGAGGATATTTCTTTCTCATGTGATCCTCGCGTTCTCAAGTGAACTCAGCTCCACGTTGTTTTCCCATAAACGATTGAAAAAGTTGGGAAGCTTACTAGGTAGGGAGTATTTGTCATATATGAACTTTACAAGAAACAAAGGCACAACAACAGAAGTTGCAAGGGTCATGGCTGTGCTTCACAAGCAACACCATAATCAAGTCAGCTTTAGGAATGAAGTCAGTGGTCCAGTTATGTAATTTCTTTTGGTTGTTAGATGTATGAACATAATATGCATATGATCTACTTTATGATTAACTTTTGTTAATTAACATCCTATCGATGGAAGTTAATGATTTTCTTTTGCTTGTTAGATGTATGATCATGTTATTCATATGATATATATTAAATCGGGTTTGTGTAACCATTGCATCACAAACTTTGAAATTTATACATAACAGTGCAACATTACATTACATACAAATGTGAAACTTTAACACTGCATTGCATTACTACACATTACTATTCTGCTACAATTGATGATAAAGTAGATGACAGAGATAATCTAACCAAGAAAAAGTACACACTTCAAGTTTTCGTTTTCAGCAACCATTTTTCTCCCTTTTTCTTCAAGATTTTTTACTCTCCTCATCACGTCGGTTATGATTTCAGTAGACCTTGCACACATAGGGATCAACCCAAATAACGAAGCTACAACCTCTTCCCCATAATTGTGCCCATGAAATCTTACTAAAACACATAGTTGAAAAACATGAAATTACTTGTCTTAAACAAGAATAAACCGATCTCCAGGGTTAGTATTAGTCATCAAGGTTAGAATGGTAGGTGGATACCCACATTTGCATATAACTATGATTATTTAGGTTTAGGTAAATGTCAGGGAAGAAGATGGAACGTAAAGAGTGGTTATGAAGCAGAAGAAGTCTTTTTATATTTACAAGGCATGAATAAAATTATTAAAATGCCTCTCATTTGAAGGGCGCATAATGAGTGCTAACGAAGTAAGTTGGACGGCGTTAACCTAAAGGGCCTAAATGGTTACATAAAAATAAACATAAAGGTTAATATATCAAAAGATTTTTTTAAATGGAATTAAATGACCCTAATCTCAAATATCAAAATAGTAAATTACTCTGTTATATTATTGATACAATCATTTAGGGGGTGTTTGGGATTGTTTTTAAAAACAATTTTTTGACTTATTGACTTTTTCAATAAGTTAATAAGTTAGTATGGAGTGACTTATTAACTTATTTCCCTTACAATATAATATTCCCAAACACTATAAAATAACTTTTTAATTTTCAAAAGTTAATAAGTTAAAAAGTTAGTAAAAAAAAACACAAACGCACACTTAATACTTTTGAGCGATATTCAACGGCAGAAAAGTCCTTGTTCTATCTACAACATCGATCTTCGTACCTAATATCAGATTCATATATACATATACATAAACATATACTGATATACATATACATATATGATATACCCTTCCCCTACGCAACTCAACTCTTCTTCTTCAGTTTATACCAATTACAAAACCATATCTATCGTACTTCTGGTGAGTTTTCAAGTGTTGATAATCTTATTGATATCTGTGATTTGTTTCATAATTTCACTTCTGGTTGTAGGCTTTTGGTTCGATCATCAACAGGAGCAATCATGAGTGATGATTCCATGATGAATCCAGAACTTGTAATCAGTCACAAATTCCCAGAGGTATATCTCAATTTCACCCTAACTTACTGATGTCTGTCATCTGTTGCCTTCAAATTACCATGATCTTTGGCTACTGTGATCATCTTGAAATCAGCGGTGGTTTGAAATTCGCTGGTTATGTTGTTAATGATGCGTTTCTAGTTTAGGAATATTTACTGGATTACGTAGAGATGTCTGTTATTTGAATTTGGGCTTAATCTTTAATTTTGACCTAAATTCAGATGTGTTATTTTTCAGTTTTAAATTTAAATATATACAGCATCATGTAGGACTTTAGTCATGTCAAACTAGGGGTTTTTGGCTGTGGGTTTTAACTTTTAACAGTGGGTTAACTGAGAATTTCTTCTCATGATTGCCAAGTTAGAGTCAAATAACCACTTACAACAAAACTAATTATCAAACGACAGAGTAAAATTACCTATATAATCTTATTGTAGACTTATCTCATCTATCATTATATTCGAATGATTAGAATTTGCCAAAAATCTCAATGCCATATGAAGTGTTTTTTTCTACTTCAAGTGGCAGAAACATATGCTGATACACTAGAATAATTTTACATAGAATTAGGGAATGGGTGATGGGTAATGTGACTAATAGATCAATGTTTACAGGATTTACTATCACCTTTGTAAATCCTTTGTTGTTTATGTCTCTTTAATTGTAGGCAAGTATAATTTTAGAGATGTGATTGAACCAGTATATAATAATTTACCGTTGTTGGTTTAACTCCATGATGTGAGGACCAGACCTGGCCACCCTTCCAGCCCGGTTCAGCTGCGACCCGCTAATGCCGGCAGTTTGGTTGTGCATGCAAGGGCCTGTATCCGCATAACCGTCTGGTTCCGGCAGTTCTGCGGTTTTCAAGGCCAGTTCAGGCCACGGTTCAGCTGCTCAGAGAGAAAAAAAATCATTTTTTTCAAATTTTAAGCAAAGTAATGATATAAACTATTCTTTTTTTAAAAACTTATGATAAAATAAAAAATAAAAACTTGAGTTCTTTGTTCAAATTTTAGGTTTAAATATGTTTATTTGAATCTTTATATTATTTATGACGTCATCTGGTTATTAAATCCGGTCCACTCTGTGAACCTTTGAGTCTTTTGGTTCGCTCTCCGGTCCATTTTTTCAAAACATTGGTTTGATTTGATTTTATTTTATTTTGTTGCAGGTGACACACACCTATAGTGAAAGGTAGGATTTTGACATATTTGTATTGTGTGTTCTGTTAGACACTTTCAAGAAGATGGATTAATTACTACTCTTTTACACATCAATATCTTCCCTTTATTTGAAAACAGAGACGTCGCACTATACGCCCTTGGAATTGGAGCATGCGCCAAAGATGCATTAGATGATAAGGAGCTCAAATATTTGTACCATGAAGATGGCCAACAATCCATCAAGGTGCTACACATTGGATAAATTGTACATCTAATTTTTCCACATAAATATTACGATGACCTTACCGAGCCTATAGTTATAGCAGTCCGTCTGGTGCTGCAAAGAGCTCCCGCGTTTTCGCAGGGTCCAGGGAGGGTCCGTCCCATTTAAGGGAAGATGTACGCGGTCTTTCCCCCACATTTTGTGGGGAGGCCGTTTCCACGGATCGAACCTATACTTATAGCTGTCCGTCTAGGTGCTACAAATTGGATAAATTGTACCTTTAAATCTCCCACAAATATTATTATATCCTTACTGAACCTATACTTATAGCAGTCCATCAAGGTGCTAAACATTGGATAAATCTTATTTCTAAATAAATATATAGCGTGCCTACTATGATTACAGAAATGATATAATACAACAAAACTTTGTTCTCAATAAATGATTTTATGCAATAAAAATACACCTTGATCGACTTTGACCCATTTCCTGTTTGATTTGTTAGATGAAGCATAACCCAGATCGACCCATTCCTAAGCAAACCCGAATAAACCGTTTCTCTACAATTTTTGAAAATTCATTGTTTTACACTAGCTATACGATTTCTGTATCTTAAGAGAAGAGAATGTTGTAGGCGAATAAGCTGTGTGTTTTAAACAGTGTACTTTATGTCTCACATGGTTCAAAATTTTTGAGCCATCTCATCCTTTCTAGGTTTTTCCAACATTTGCTGCTTTATTTTCCAACGGACTCACTTCGCAACTAAGCCAATTGCCAGGATTTACGTAAGTGACTAAACTGTGTTGCTAGTATATAACTTCTTTTAGATACGTAATTGGCTCTAATTAATCAAGATTTTCTCTTAATAAGATTTCAAATTTTATTTCTAAATGCTTCAGATTTGATCCACGCCTTCTTTTACATGGGCAACAATATATTGAGATCTACAAGCCTTTACCTTCTAATTGTTTGGTACGAATCCATTTCACAATTTCTTCATGCAAGTATTGTTTTCTTTTTTCCCCTAAACAGGCTATTGATTTCTATTTGGACTTATCAAAACAGTAATTGACAAACTACTAATAGTTAGGTGGCAAGTTGGGTAGGTTGGAAGGTTTGGTTTAAAAACTGTTATTTTTTGGCGGATCAAAACGGTTAATAATTTAGGTGGCAAGTTGGGTAGGTTGGGAGGTTTGGTTAAAAAAATTTATCTTTTTGGTGGGTCAAAACGGGCAGGTTGACTTTATCTTCCAACAACTTCTTTTAATATCACAAATAACAATACATCAGATGTGGATACAAAAAACTATCATTAAAATAAATGATTCATTTAGGTTGGAAATACTTAAGTATTTAGTATGCCATGGACAACTTTTTAAAGTGCTTGATCTGTCCTTTTTAGCTGAATTTTTAAATTTTACTAGTTTGAACCATCAGCAGTAAAATATAACATAAACAGACCCATTTTGGACATCTATGGTTGAAATCGTCCTCGCTAAATAATAGTTAATTTATTGCAGCAGTGATCTTTTTGTTGTTGACTTCTTTTATCGTTTTTTATGCTTTCAGATGCAGAACAAGGCAAGCATTGTTGGATTGCATGATAAAGGTTTGGTCAAGTGTATTAGATACTGGAAATTTCTTTCCTCAAACTTTCAAAATTTTTGATAAAAATCCTCAAACTTCCAAAATTTTCGATTTTAAGGTGGTAGATGATGTGTCCTTACCTTTTACAATTCTGACTTTTTTGGTGCTGAGAAACCAAAAAAGACTCGTCAAAATTTTGACTTTTTACAATTTCCTCAAAATTTTGACTTTTTCGAGTCCGGGTCTCTTTGGAAGCGGTCTCTCTATCTCTCAAGATAGAGGAAAGATTCGTTACCACCTACCCCTCCCATACCCTGCTTTTTAGTGGGATATACTGGGTATGTTTGTTTGTTTGTTTGTTTGGTGCTAAGAAACCAGTTACGCGCAATTAAGTTTGAAAAAGTACATTAAATTAGAAGTTTTAATGTTTATTATAGGGTAAACAAAGTTGCTTGCTTGAATAGATAGTGGACCTAAGTTGGTTATCTTGTTATACAAATTACAATTAACCGTTGGTAAAAGTCGTCTAAGAGTAACAAGAATTATGAATTAATTTTTTAATTCCAAGGTCTAATATTTTGGCATTTGTTTTATAGGTAAAGCTACAATTCTTGAGGTTGAAGTTATAAGTTATGAAAAGAGACTGGCGAACCATTATGCATGAACAGGTTAATACATGTTAAATGATTGTCATAGAAGTGGCAATTTCGACCCATTTATGGATAACTGGGTTGATTTGCATTATATTTTTTCTCTAACGGATCAAATGGGTAGACATATAAAACTTATTAGATATGAAAACGGGTGAAATCGATCAAAAGTGACCCAAAGTGTATAAACCTCATAAGTTGTTTTATTAAATCAAATGAGATTATTATTGTAGACTTGAAGTATTATAGTTTATTCCAGACATTCAACGTTAGCAGTTCTAGAATTCAATACTGAATGAAAAGAAACTGCTTAGGGGTTGTGTGACATAATGCATTCCAATTAATATAACCTGTTTTAAACCGAATCCATTTGACCCATTATCCAACCCACCAATTGTACCGTGTCTAAGAATGATATGGAGATAATTGTGGGCAAGTGTGGTCGGTTTGACACAGCTAGTCTATTACTACTTAAAAGAATTGTTTATTTATTCAACTATTGTTTTTTTGAAAAACAGAACAACAGTTTATTTGAGGGGTGCTGGTGGCTTTTCAAAATCATCTCAACCATATTCTTTCTCCAAGTATCCTAGGAATCAAACATCTTCAAAAGTTCCTAGGACTCAACCCTTTGTAGTACATGAGGAATGTACTCAGCCAGCACAGGTTTGTAAAGCAAATTTGACTTGACATTAAGTTTAATAAAATGCTTGCCTATTTGCCAAATATCTGAAGATAGTAAGATACTCTTTAACAAAGACAAAGTAAGTTCTTGTAGACCCAAAGGTTCTAAATGTCTGTGATAAGGTATTTCACTGTCTTTGAGGAAATTATGCCACCTGCCTTTTTGTTTTTAGGTTGATAATAGATTTCCTCTTAACATAGCCTATAACAAACACTGATACCAAAAGGTCATAAATTATGTTTGAACAAAAACTTTACAAGAAATATAACTTGAACATTAACTTAGTGTTTGAATACATGATAAGCCTTGTAGAAACATAATCTTCAAACAATATGGACAAACAGGTATCAACATAAGACTCCACAAGAAAGGAAATGTTGGAACTTTTATGGATGGTGGAAGCGCTATCCAAGTTCCATCATCTAAACTTAATGAACAACAATTTACGTACTCTGATATATTCGTTAAGTAGGTACATTTCACTGAGGCTTGGTAATTGTTCTTTTTTGACGTTAACTCCCCCATTTTTAAAGGGCTAATTGCAAATTAAGAAGGTAGTTTGTTTCAATGATACGCCTACTAAAAGGTAACAATCACACAAAAAATGGGTGCATTGTTGGTTATTTTACTTATGCTATTACACAAAAGAAATTGTTAAAAGGTGCTTTTGGCTATTGCCAAAAGAGTGATTGTATATTTTGTGAGATTTTACATGAAAGATCTGTGCATGATGATATTTAATACCTCAACGCAGCCTTCATTAACATATATCTTTCACTCCATGGATAATAACTGACTGTGATGGTTGGATGTGCTTTTTTAAAGGTGATTATTGTGACCTGAAGAATCAAATAATTACAATTATAAATGGTTACGTACTTTTACATTGATCTCAATAATCAGTTTCTCACTGCAACTATGTACCTGTTTTTCAGAGTCAATATTTTACCCTAAATAATCAGAAAAGGAGAAGCAAAGTTGGTTTTCGCCAACACTCTCAGTAGTCACTTTAAATGCACATCGAAACATCACCTCGAAATAATCTTTAGGAAAAGTATTTTTTCTTCTGATATTAGAACTGATGCGTGTATATAGTGCTCAAGTACTTGCAACCTTTTACGTTTATGATAAATCCTTATGATTCTGTGCAGGCACTGCTTTACAGGCTATCTGGTGATTACAACCCTTTGCATTCCGATCCTAAGATTGCAGAAGTGGCAGGGTATGGCACATTTGCTACTGAAATGTTTCATAGTCTGATTATTTTATTTTAGAGTTGACAAAGGAGGCGGATTGGATTAGGGGTCCAGTCAAACAGGTCAGGTGGATCCATGATCCACCAACACTTTTTTAATCATTTTCTTGAATTATCATTAATAATTAACGCAGTAATTAATTATCTTAAAATAGTAAATTATTAAAACAATATATATCATATTTTCAAATAAAATGAATTAAGAGATTGTAAAAATTTTGAACATGAATTTTGACTTATTTGACCCCTTTGACCCAGTTCTTGTAGCTAAATTTTATATTAATCTACCAAACTTTTTTATCTTCTTTCTGGATTTATGGGGTCATTTCTTAGATGAGGTTATTATGGTGAAACTGTATCGTATATTGAATGATAAATTGGTGCAACTAAGCAACATATATATAGTACATGTACAACTTGGCGAACAACCAAGGAAGACAGGTGCGCATTTGGTTTGTGCCCTAACATAAACTATCAGCAATTACATCATAATACGCCCCCATATGTAATGTAGGAATGTAAGGATGAAAGTCTAGGTGTAGCAAGCTGGTAACTTGTCGAGATGAATTGAATTTGGAGCTCCTTTCGTGTCACTTTACTAACAAAGTAGAAGCCAACATTCACATGTTCAGTGCCATGGGATGTTGGATTAGTAGAAAGTGGCTTCAAGATTGTCATGCCATAATGTTACGACTTTATACTATGGAGCTCCACTCAAGGGGAAGAGATTAAAACCCATGTAAGTTCGGTTCTTGTGTCTGTAAGGGCTTTATATTCAGACTCGATGCACAACCAAGATACCGCGTGTTGTCTCTGAGAAGTCCATGTATAGAGATTTATACCAAGAAATATTGGATACTATGTCCCACCCAACTTAGCATCATAATTGGTATCCATGAATGCATCAATGAGGAAGATAGGATACATGTTGTATAAGGAGACATGTCAATGTACCTATGAGATACCAAAGTTTTTGTTCTACCATATGCATTAATTAACGTACCTTGACAAAAGGAAGATCAAATTTGGTGAAAGCATCAACAATTTAAAGATATTGGAATTTAATTGCTAGATTAGTAGGAGAGATGAGACATTTAATAGGCTTAGCATGTGAGAGACCTGCTCAATGTAGTAAGTAGTGTATCTTTGTTGAGATAGTACAATACAACACTGACATGGAACATCTTCAATGTCTAGAAAGAAGTAAAGGTAGGAGGCCAAAATTCTTAGGGCCTTGATTCTCCTAGAGAAAGAATGATCGTCAAGTTCTACACATATCTGGTGAGAATGATATCACCCACATAAGTAAACATCCATGTAATAAACTTTCCTTGAAGTGTTCTTGCCAACAGATCCATTACATTTATGGGACCAAGATCGTGGGCTTGTAAACCTTAAAGAGAGATGTAAGGAGCGCACATGGTTATGACGAGCTAGATCAATACTTGGTGGCTGACACGTCTCATTCAAATTCCCATGTGAGAAGACCTTTTTAACGCCAAGTTGTTAAAGAGATGATAACGTTGTGAATACTCAAAAGTATTTAGTAACTAGACATGCTTTATGTTCATTGATAGCACAAGGTTTGTCTCACTTTAACTTGTAAACCCACAAACAACCAACATTATTAATACTTTTTGAGGAAAGAATAAGTGATCATGTGCTATTCTGGAGTAACGTCAAATACTTTCTAGTAATACTCTTGTTCAATACGGGTGGGCTCATCTTTCAATGACTCTAAATGTATAAATTCTGTCGTGGTAAATAGTGAGGGTTAGGTTTTAGTTTGGGCAAAAAGTCATATGACGAGTTTGAGTTTGAAGAGATGAAGGTATTGAAGAAGACGTGTATATGATGTGGCAGGAGAAGAAGAGTATAATGATTAATGACGAGGAGACCGGGATGAAGAACTCCCTTTTACTCTGATAAAACTAGAGGAAGGTGGTGGAATGTTTGAGGAAATATAGTAGGATGGTTACATGAAATGGATAATCGTGGCCAAGAATGTGAAAGGGAAGACATGTTCATCAAACCGAACATGTCGTGCAGTGTACATGCGGCATGTCTTGATCTATTTAAGATCAAGACACTGGTAGCCATGACGTGCGTGACTATATCCTAACAAAAGTCCATTTTTCGAATGTTACACGGTCGTTTATATGGAGAGCATATACGAGGAATCTGTAGTCATGTAGCATATGGAATATTCGTAAATATAGGCAAAGAGGCCTGGAAACAGTCAAGGGCATATAATTTATGAGATAGACAATTGTGTTAAAAGGCATAATGCCTATTTTCAGTAGGAACACAAGAGCGTGCAAGAAGTAACAACCTTGTTTCAACCACATGACGATTACATTGTCAAACAATGTCGTTCTTTTCAAGTTGAACCTAGATGATTGGATGAATGATTGTATATTGATTGTGTGGATATGTAATTACAACAAGTGGATATATATACTACAATTTTGTAATTGAGTTCCATCTATTTATGATAATTACAATTCTAATCTGACATTCCCCAAGCTCTGCATCTTGGGACTTGGACCGTAAAAACAAAGATCTTTGACTTTGTTATGGCTTTGTGAAAATATATGCTGATCACTTGTTGATATGAACTGCACTCGTAGTCTGCAACTTTTTCTCTAACAAAGTGAGAATCAACTTCAGCATGCTTCTTCCAAGCATGGAAAATGGGATTGGCAGAAATATAAGTAGTGCTCGAATTATCACACCATAGAGTATAAGCAGAAGCTGTACTAACAAGTTCACGAAGTAGAGCTTCCAACCAATTGAGTTCAGCAACTGTGTTAGCAAGAGTTTTGTACTTAGATTTATTGGAATGCTTATAACTAGGGTTTCTAGTATTGAGCCCACAGACCCATTCGGTTAATTATGGTTTACTTATGATGTTTATATATTGCAAGGGACCCTACTCAGTAATAAATCAATTCAGCCTTTTACCATTATTGGAGTGTGTTAAATTAGGGTGTTAGGATCAAAGAGCTCAAACACACGAACACAATCACGAGAACAATAATCGAAAGCAATAAACGAGACACGAGATTTATAGTGGTTCGGTTATAGTGTGTAACCTACGTCCACTTGGGGCAACTAGGGTTTTCTTTTATTGAGGTGTTCAATGTTTACAAGTACAAGAGATATATTTATACTAACTAGACAAATTAGGGTTAACACTCTTTGCCTAAAATAGCAAACTGGGCTTTAGGGCGGTCGTCCCTTAATCTCCTAATTCTGTCTTCAGTTAATACCGGGCCCACCCAAGATGGGTCGGAGCCCACAACTTAACAATCTCCCACTTGGGCTTCGAGACATCTTCTCTAACGAATGCGTCAAACATTTCAACCTGCTTTCACCTGGATGCGTAAAATGTCTTCACCTGCATTGTCTTGTACTTATAAATAAACCCGAACTGGTTTAGCTCCTCCTAGTTACCCCCACCTTCTCAACTATTCCTGAAGGCCAGCTAAAGCCCTGCAAAGCTTCAGCTTATCCAGCGTGACAGACTGAGTAAACATGTCTGCTGGATTCTTGTTCCCCTTGATGTTGTTCAATTGAATAGTACCTTTGCTGATTAGCCATCTGATGAAATGATATCTGATATGAATGTGCTTCGTCTTCCCATGATGAGAGGGATTCTTTACTAGTTTAACAACACTTTCATTATCACAGTACAACGGATACTTTGCCTGTTTTCTGCCTAACTCACCCAGAAAATTCTTCAACCAAACGAGCTCTTTACTAGCCTCAGCAGCTGCCATGTACTCAGCCTCTGTAGTAGAAAGTGCCACGCTCTTTTGGAGCCTAGACATCCAACAAATTGTTGTATCACCCATAGTGAACACATACCCTGTAGTACTCTTGTAGGTCTCATTACATCCACCCAAATTAGCATCTGAATAACCTTTGAGAATTGCATCTCTACCCTTGAAACATAATGCCATCTTTGAAGTACCCTTCAAATATCTAAGCAGCCACTTAACTGCTTCCCAGTGTTCTCTCCCCGGATTAGACATATACCTGCTGACAACTCCCACTGCGTGAGCAATATCGGGCCTTGTGCATACCATTGCATACATAAGACTGCCCACAACTAATGCATAAGGAACCTTCGCCATCTCGGCCTTGTCTTTCTCTGTCTTTGGAGACTGATCTTTAGAAAGCTTAATATGACTAGCCAGTGGTGTACTTCGAGTAGTAGTCTTCTCATCATTCATTCTGAACTTCTCTAATATCTTCTGAATGTACTTCTATTGAGATAAAATTAGAGAACTGTTCTTGTGATCTCTGGTGATGCTCATACCAAGTATCTTCTTAGCTGGACCCAAATCTTTCATCTCAAACCATGCAGATATCTGTTTCTTCAACTTGTTAATCTCTGCAATATCTGAACCTGCTATAAGCATATCATCAACATAAAGGAGAAGAATGATATAGGAACTTTTAAACTTCTTGAGGTAGCAACAGTGATCCATCTCATATCTCCTATACCCGTTTCTGCCCATAAAGTTATCAGACTTCAAATACCACTGTCTGGGCGCCTGTTTTAACCATACAAAATTTTCTGTAGCTTACACACAAGTTTTCTTTCCTTTAACCTGAAAACCCTCTGGTTGTGCCATATAAATAGTCTCATCAAGATCACCATGCAGAAACGCAGTCTTCACATCTAACTGCTCTAAATGTAACTTCTCTGCTGCAACAATACTAAGCACCAATCTGATTGTAGTCATCTTAACCACAGGAGCAAATATCTCACTGTAGTCAACCCCGTGTTTCTGTTGAAACCCCTTAGCGACCAATCTTGCTTTGTATCGTTTGTTACCATTGTGATCTTCCTTAACTCTGTAGAGCCATTTATTCTGTAGAACTCTTTTATCTGGTGGAAGCTTAGTTAAGACCCATGTATTATTCTTCATCAAAGAGTTCATCTCATCCTGCATTGCATGCTCCCACTGAAGCGAATCTTTCAATTCAACTGCTTCTGAGTAACTTTCTGGTTCACCATCCTCAGTCAAAAGAAGATAATTAACTGAAGGACTGTACCTGATAGGCTGCTTAGAAACTCTGGTGGATCTCCTGACCCCGTGTTTCTGTTGAAACCCCTTAGCGACCAATCTTGCTTTGTATCGTTTGTTACCATTGTGATCTTACTTAACTATGTAGAGCCATTTATTCTGTAGAACTCTTTTATCTGGCGGAAGCTTAGTTAAGACCCATGTATTATTCTTCATCAAAGAGTTCATCTCATCCTGCATTGCATGCTCCCACTGAAGCGAATCTTTCAATTCAACTGCTTCTGAGTAACTTTCTGGTTCACCATCCTCAGTCAAAAGAAGATAATTAACTGAAGGACTGTACCTGATAGGCTGCTTAGAAACTCTAGTGGATCTCCTGACCCAATGAGATTGGTCTGGAGTCTGTGGATGCTGTTCATCTTCAGAATCTAAACTTCCACTATCAGAAGCTTCCACTGCCTCTTCATCTCCACCCATACCACCATCTTCAAACTCAGGAACTGTATCATCTTCAGTTTCCGTCTCTGGTTCATTAACTGGATCTGGATCTGGTTGTTTCTGAGCATCAACATCAAATTCAACTTGCTCTTTCTGAACCTCTGTAGTGGTTGTGTTTCTATCTTTGTATAACTCAGCCTCATTAAAAGTAGCATGCTTACTTCTGACTAATTTTCTGCTTTCAGAATCCCAAAGCCTATAGCCCATACTGTCAAACCCATAACCAATGAAAATGTACTTCTTGGCTTTAGCATCAAGCTTGTCACCATCTTTCACTAGATCATAAGCACTGCACCCAAATACTTTCAAGTGCCCAAATTTAACTGCTTCACCTTTCCACTCTTCTTCTGGTATCTTGAAACCCAACGGAACAGATGGTCCCCGATTAATTAAATAGGCAGCAGTATTAGTTGCATCTGCCCAGAACATCTTTGGAAGCCCTGAATTGATTCTCATACTTCTGGCTCTTTCATTCAATGTTCTGTTCATACGTTCTGCGACTCCATTTTGTTGAGGAGTGCCCGGGACTGTATAAATCATTCGAATACCGTTCTCTGCACAATAGTTCTGGAACTCTTTGCTGATGTATTCACCTCCGTTGTCCGACTTCAAGCATTTCACCTTCAAATCAGTTTCCAATTTAACAGCAATTTTCCATTTCTTAAATACATCAAAAACTTCAGATTTATTTTTAAGGAAGTAAACCCATACTTTACGTGTCGAATCGTCTATGAAAGTGACATAATAGTAAGCACCTCCCAAAGAAGCAACTGGAGTAGGTCCGAAAACATCCGTGTGAATAAGCTCCAATTTCTGAGCTTTCGGTGGCTTTCCTGTCTTCACAAAAGATACCTTATTCTTTTTCCCGAATACACATGGCTCACAGAATTCAGATTCGACCTTCTTTAACTCTGGAAGCTTTCCACTAGAAACGAGCATTTTCATACCTTTTTCACTCATGTGACCTAGTCGTTGGTGCCACAGATTAGATTGACTCAGGCCACTGGTCACTGCATTTACCTCATCTACAGGAACTTCAACCATGTACAATGTGCCCCTCTTTGTACCTCTGGCAATTACAAGATTTCCTTTCACGACCTTCCATTGTCCCCCACCAAACATGACATCATATCCTTCACTATCCAACTGCCCAATAGAAATTAACTTCTTTCTGAGACTTGGAATGACCCGAACATCTTTCAAGGTCCATGTGGTGCCCAATGGAGTCTTCAACACAACGTCCCCCATCCCTGTGATATCAGGAGCATGATCATTAGCTAAATGAACTTTACCAAAGTTACCTGTTCGTAGATTCTTTATCGACTTCGTGCTAGATGTAGCATGAAATGATACTCCTGAATCCATGACCCATGACTCTGTAGAATCTTCAACACAGCAGATAAGAACATCATTTGAATTATCTTCAGCCAGATTAACTTCCTTTTTGTCTTTAGAAGCAGATGGTTTAGGGCATTGGCTTCTGAAATGCCCATGTTCTTTGCACTTCCAACACTGGATGTCTTTCCTAGGCTTTGACTGACTTCTTCTTCTAGACTTTGAACGACCCCTACTACTACCCCTTTCTTTTCCCCTACCTCTTCCTTCAGTACTCAGCAGAGAACTAGATGATTCACCAGAATTTCTCCTTCCAATGTCTTCCCCAAAAATCAAATCACGGACCCCTTCAAAAGTAAGCTTAGTAGTACCACATGAACTACTAGCTGCAGTAACTGTCCCTGACCAACTTTCAGGCAACGAAGATAACAATAACAAAGCTAAAACTTCATCATCAAACTTGATCTCAACAGATAACAAGCAAGAAATAATGGTATTGAAATCATTGATATGAGAGGCAACTGAACCACCCTCTTTCAATCTGGTGTTAACTGTCTGATTAGAAATACCTTATTAGATCCAGACGGCTTCTCGTACATATTCGATAAGGCTTTCATCAAACCATGAGTAGTAGTTTCCTTCAAAATATTGAACGCAACATTCTTTGCCAGTAAGAGTCTGATAACAGCAATTGCTTTCCTGTCCAAAGTCTTCCAATCTTTATCAGTCATATCTGCCGGTTTATCCTCATCCAAGGCTACCATCAAATCCTTTTGACACAGTAGGTCCTCAATTTGCATCTTCCAAAACTCAAAATCATGTCCATCAAATTTATCAATCTTTGTTCTCCCGTCATCAGTCATTATTCCAAACTAAGTGCTCAACAATCGAGTCAAAAACCAGACAACACCAAAATCCCGAACAACAGCAGCGGCTGTTTCCGGCGGCGGCGGAGAGGATTTCCGGCAGCGACGGTGCCGGAAACCTAATACGGCGGCGGCGGCAGCTGACGGCGGCGGTGGCTTAACCCTAATCGGGGTTAGCGCGGCGGCGGCGGCGGCGGTTGACGGCGGTTTTACGGAACGGCGACGGAACCCTAGTTCGTGTGTTCGTACGGAATCTTCAAAAAAAAGAGCCTGAAGCTCTGATACCAGTTGTTAGGATCAAAGAGCTCAAACACACGAACACAATCACGAGAACAATAATCGAAAGCAATAAACGAGACACGAGATTTATAGTGGTTCGGTTACAGTGTGTAACCTACGTCCACTTGGGGCAACTAGGGTTTTCTTTTATTGAGGTGTTCAATGTTTACAAGTACAAGAATATATTTATACTAACTAGACAAATTAGGGTTAACACTCTTTGCCTAAAATAGAGGAAAAACTTGCCACCACCTACCCCTCCCAGACCCTGCTCTTGAGTGGGATATACTGGGTTTGTTTGTTTGTTTTTTGTACTCTTTGCCTAAAATAGCAAACTGGGCTTTAGGGCGGCCGTCCCTTAATCTCCTAATTCTGTCTTCAGTTAATACCGGGCCCACCCGAGATGGGTCGGAGCCCACAACTTTACATAGGGTTTCTAGTATTGAGCCATGGACCCATTAGGTTAATTAGGGTTGACTTGGTGGCAATCGCTAATGTTGCCTAGGAAAGACAATAACGAGAATCCTAACACTCTTATACAATGTAAGATGGTAAAAATTGAATTGATTCATAACTTGGTGGGGTGCCTTACAATATATAGACATCATAAGTGAACCATAATTAACCTAATGAGCCCGTGGGCTCAATACTAGAAACCGTAGTTTAACACATTCCAATAGTACCATGTTGCCTCTGTGCGCCTCGTGCTATTAAAAGACAGTCCATAACAAAAAGAAAAATAGAAAAAGCAAAATACACATAGTTATCTTGACAATTTTGAACTGATAAAAGAAGTTTAGAAATGGAAGGGACATGCATAACATCAGAAATACGAAAGGTCGTTAGTAGGTAACTAGGTCAGCAAATGGTGTTGAGCCTTCGTGAAGCACATGAAGCCCTTCACTGTTGCTGGTTCCACAAACCAGCAAATGGTGACAAGGTCAAACAAACAAACAAACAAACCCAGTATATCCCACTCAAGAGCAGGGTCTGGGGAGGGTAGGTGTAGGCGAGTCTTTCCTCTATCTTGTTAGGTAGAGAGACCGCTTCCAATGAGACCCCCGACTCAATAGCAAAAGTCATACTGTTTAGCAAGATAACATACAATAAAACATTCAGCACATATCATACAGTATACAAAAAACCATATCGGCAGCAGGACATCATACAATAAATCATGCAACACATATCCTACAGTACACAATAAATCATACAACACATAGCATACATAAATCCTAGGTGCATGTAGAATCATCGTTAAAGGGCAGATATGGGCTACTTAGGCCCCGAAACCAGACGTCAAATACCCTTCCTGCCTATAGGTCACACTAGAAGTCCTTAATTTTAATTCTACGCCTCCACTCAGTCCTATCCTCGATCATGTGCTCAGAGAGGTGCAGGTGTATCATATCTCGTCTAATTACCTCATCCCAAGTCAATCTAGGTCTTCCTCCACTCCTCCTACCCTCTAGAATGATGTTCTCTACTGCTCTAACTGGTGCGCCATTGGTCTCCTCTTGACATGCCCAAACCATCTTAATCTTCCCTCTCGTATTTTATCTGTGATACAGGCCACTTCTAGCTTCTGTCGATACACTTCGTTTCTTATCCGGTCAAGTCTTGTGTGACCGCACATCCACCTCAGCATTCGCATTTCCGCTACCTCTATTTGTTTCTCGTGCGATTTCTTTATGGCCCAACAGTCTGTTCCATACAACATAGCTGGACGTACTGCCACTCGATATAGCTTTCCCTTTAGTTTTGCTGGGAACCTCTTATCACATAGGATCCCTGCTGCTGCTCTCCACTTGCACCATCCAGCTTGAACACGGTGCGTTACATCGCTGTGTATCTCTCCGTCCTCCTGCAAGTACGAGCCCAGGTATTTGAACCTAGACGTTTGTGGGACCGCCATACCCTGAATAGTGATTTGGATGTCCTCTTCCGCCTCGCCACTAAAGTTACAATGCATATATTCTGTCTTTGAGCGACTTATCCTTAAACCTTTGCGCTCTAGTGCTGCTCTCCACTGTTCTAGCTTGTCGTTAAGCACCCTTTTAGACTCCGATATTAAGACAATATCATCCGCAAAGAGCATGCACCACGGAGCTGGCTGCTGTATAGACTTGGTCATCTCATCCAACACTACTGTGAAGAGAAATGGGCTCAGTGCCGATCCTTGGTGGAGTCCCACTTCCACTGTGAATGAGTCCGTGTCTCCGATCGGGGCTCGCACACACGTTTTTGCCCCATCATACATATCCTTGATTATTTTGATATACCTCTCTGGTACCCTTCTAAGTCGTAGACTTTCCCAAATTAGTTGACGCGGGATGCTGTCATAGGCCTTTTCTAGGTCGATGAATACCATATGGAGGTCCCTCTTCTTTTCTCTGTATTTCTCCATTATCCTCTTTATGGCGTGTATTGCTTCTGTCGTAGAGCGTCCTGGCATAAATCCAAATTGGTTTGACGCTATCTGCGTTTCTCGTCTAATTCTCATGTCAATAACTCTTTCCCATAATTTCATCGTGTGACTCAATAGCTTTATTCCCCTGTAATTTTCGCAACTTTGTGCATCTCCTTTTTTCTTATATATGGGGACTATAACACTGGTTCTCCACTGGTCCGGCATCTTCCCTGTCGTAAAGATAGTGTTGAATAAATCTGTTAGCCATTTGAGCCCCTCATCTCCCAGGCATTTCCACACTTCAATCGGTATGTTGTCTGGCCCCACCGCTTTAGCCCTTCCCATTTCTTCATAGCTCTCATAACTTCGTCTACTGTGATGCTTCTACAATAGCAATTGTTTTGTTGTGTTGTTTGGGTTGTATTATCTATCTCAGCTTGATGATTTGGGTTCTTTATGTTGTAAAGGTTATCGAAGTAAGTTTCCATCTCCCCTTGATGTCCTTGTCGTTCACCAAAACTTTTCCATCCGCAGCCTTTATAAACTTCACAATTCTCAGGTCTTGTCTTTGCTGTCTCTTGCCTTGGCTAACTTAAACATATCATGCTCTCCTTCTTTCGTCTCTAGTCGTTTATACATCATCTCATACGCCGTGTTCTTTGCCTCTGACACCGATTTCTTCGCCTCTCTCTTAGCCTCCTTGTATTTATCTTTTAGCTCTGGGCGTTCTTCCTCATTGTTACAGCGTATAAGCTTTCTGAAACTTTGTTGTTTTATTCGTATCTTCTCCTGTACATTTTCGTTCCACCACCAAGATTCCTTATGGTCGACTGTCCTCTTTGTTGTAACTCCAAGCGTTTCTTTAGCTGCTTGGATGAGCGTATTTGCCATGGCCTCCCACTTTTGGTTTGCGTCTTCCTGTGGTCCAGGATGTTTCATTGGTATGACCTTATCTCTAAAAATGGTAATGTTTTCGTCCTTGAGCTGGCTCCATTTTATCGTATGTCTAATTCTCTTGTTTTGTTGGACAATTGGTCTCTTCACGCGTATATCCGCCACTAACATATGATGTTGTGTCACAACTGACTCTCCTGGGATTGTCTTACAGTCCTTCCACGAGCTACGATCTTCTCTCCTCGTCAGCAAATAGTCTATCTGTGTGTGTCTCCCGCCGCTGCTAAACGTGATTAGATGCGATTCTCTTTTCTTAAAAAACGAATTTATGATTCCTAAGTCATGCGCTACCGCAAAGTCAAGAAGCTCCTTGCCGCCTTCATTCCTAAGGCCATACCCGAAGCCTCCATGCACCAACTGGAAGTGGTCATTGTCCTTACCGATGTGCCCATTAAAATCTCCTCCTATGCATATTTTCTCGTCTCTAGGTATGTCGCCCATAACGTGATCTAAGCTCTCCCAGAACTTTTTTCTTTCTGTTTCTCCTAGTCCAACATGTGGAGCATACGCACTAACTACTGCCACTACTTCATCCCCTATTACTATTCTTAACAGCATAATTCTATCATCGTATCTTCTTACCTCCACTACATTATCTTGGAGTTCCTTAGCAACTAGAAACCCTACTCCATTTTTCGTTCCGTCCGACCCTGAATACCATAGTTTGTAACTATTGTACTCTGTTGCTCTCCCACCCCTCCATCTAGTCTCTTGGAGACACGCTATCTGGACCCTACGTTTACTTAGCACATCAATTAGCTCTAATAACTTACTAGTTAGGGTTCCTACATTCCACGATGCCACTCTTAATCTAAAATCCTTTTTCCTTGTATTCGCACCTCTCGTCACCGAACATGATCTCGGAGCAGCATAATGACACCTGCTGTCTATATTACCGCACTAACACCTTAAACGACCGCTAAAGACAGGGCCACAAAACAGGAGGTGAACAAACACAAGCCAAACAATGCTTTAAACGGAACAAACACAGGTATTAGCGAAATATAATCAACAGAAGCACCCAAAATTAATCCAGATTGTGAATGCACGCACACAAGAAATATCAGTCAAATGATGCACCACTAATAATCAGAGAACACACCAATTTATGAGACAGAAATATAGAAAACACAGAATTATCCAGTCAAAACAGGCCAATTTATGAGACACACCAATTTATGAGACAGAAATATAGCACACCAATTTATGAGAACGAAATATAGCACCCAAAATTAGTCCAGTAACAAAAGAATGTAATATACCAACGGATGAAAATGAAATATATGAGAACGAAATATAGCACACCAATTTATGAGAACGAAATATAGCACCCAAAACACACCAATTTATGAGACAGGAATATAGAAAACAGAGAACACAGATACTGGTACTCCTAACCCAGTCAAAACAGACCTATTAGACTATGGAACAAAAACAGTAGGAAATAAGGGAGAAAGAATATCCTCACAGCGGGGTTTTCCCAAGTTAGGGTTCTCCTTCCAGATCTCAAGTAACTCACAACCTTCTAGGGTTAGAAGTCACCCGAGATCGATAAGCTAGATCGAAAGCAGTTAGTTTTTTAAAAAATAATAAATGATAAATAATAAAATATCTAGGGAGAAAACCTTTTTTTTTTTTTTTTTTTTACCAATTTCTGTAAAATGAGAATATGAAGAAGGGGGGGGGGGGAGGTGAAGTAGGTCAGGTGAAGTGGTCGGTGAAGGCGTTGGTGTCTCCGGTGAAGATGGTGAAGAAGGTGGGTGAGTCCAGTGAGGATGATGGCAGAGCAGGGGCTGGTGGTAGGCGGCGGAAATCCGGCTCTTCGGTGGGGATGGCGGAGCAGTGTCTTCGCTGGTGGTAGGCACAAGATGGTGGTGACGGAGCAGGTGGTAGGTGGTGGTGCTGCTGCTCTTCGGTGATGGGGGTGAAGAGGGTGATGGGGTAGGGGCGCCGGAAGTGAGGCACACGATGGTGACAGTTGGGAGGCGGCGGAACTCCGGCTCCGGTGGTGGTGGTGCTGCTGGCCGGTTGTGACCGGTGACCGGTGGCCGGTGAGGCTTCGGCCTTTGACCGGTTGCCGGCGGCTGTTGTGTCTTCACAACGGAAATTTGCTAGAGAGAGAGAGAAAGCAGATGTACTTGCTAGAGAGAGAGAGAGAGATGAGATCAGGGTTATTAGTTTAATGGTGACAAGGTCGCTACCATTAATTTTCATGTATAGAGAAGTGGCGTGGAGTGTTATATGTTTGACATTTACACCACCTCCTTTGTTGTAGCCCTCCTGATTGACTCGTCTTGTCTTTATCATCCCAATGTTGATTGTCATGGTTGCTACCACGGCAAATCGGACGCCCTCAATTCCTACGCTGGTTTCCACTAGAGGTGCTAGCTGTTCCACTGATAAGAGTTAATTGGTATAAGTTGAAACCAAGGGATGCTATAGTGCAGATGATTGATTCCATGGCATGTTGCTGAGATGTAGGGATGAGGGTGTCGGTGCTTGTAACACTAAGAAAGTTGATGGTTTTGGTTATGGCGAAGACAACTTCATGAGCATTGAGGAGACACTGAAGATCATGATAAAGCACTGGTGCTACTCAAGTCATGAGCACAATGTAAAGATAAGAGAACTCATCATGGGGATTGGAGAGAATCACAGCCACTATATCTAAATTTCTAACAGGGTTCATACCTCGATGACAACTGCGAGGGAATCAGCAATGCTCTTTGCTAAATATTCAACTTATGATTTTGTTCTAAAACTTTTAAACACGTCCCTTTTTGCTTTGATCTTGGTTAGTTCCATATTTCTTCTTTTTGTTTCATCTCGTGAGTATGAATCACATTCATGTTATAAGACTTCTTACAAGCAGATATATGTTGTATCTAATTATCAATGAAAGTCTACACTTCCATATATTCATTTTGCTCTTTTGAAGTGTTATTTCTTGCACCTAATATTTAAACCAACTACTGTATGAAGGTTTTCTCGTCCAATACTTCATGGGCTGTGCACTCTAGGCTTTGCTGTCAGGGCTATCATTAAAACCATCTGCAATGGGGATGCGAACCTTGTTAAAGCCATTTCAGGTCGATTCCTGTTGCATGTTTACTCTGGTGAAACATTAATCACTGAGATGTGGCTTGAAGGCTTGAGGTATTGTATATGTTTCAATCTATTGTTGGGTTGGGCAATGGGTCACAGTGGGCAATTTTTTATGTTAAAGTACCCAACGAGACCCGCCAACTTCTTTTGTTCTTTTTTTATATTGTAAAAAGAGAGTTGTAACCTGTAAGCATTTTGTATAACATATTACGTGACTTTTGACATTTTAACCCTTTCAAATTTCAACCCATTGGACTATACTTTTAAATAATTTTCTAAATTGGACTTGCATACATATAATGGGTTGAAAATGTTGCCTCTGAAGTTTATGCGCACAGGGACTCATTTTGGCCTATTGATGAGCGGTGGAAAATAAATTTTAGACTAAAAGCTTTGACAACCGTACCATAAATCATTTATTTCACTAACTGTACTTCATATCCCTATCATGTTTTGCCTAATGGCTTAAGACGGGGTTTCTAAAAGGGAAAATGGCTCGGGCTAGGTTGATCCACCAACACCCTTTTGTGTATATGTTTTGAAATTTATAAATAACTAATGTATAACAAAAACTTATATGTGGTGTAGTAGTAAGAATGTCGTTCAAAAACCAAAAAACAAACAAACGAAAAAAATAATAATAAATAACTAATGTATCAGTTATCATTATAAAATACTATTTGCTAAGCAAAATCTACTTTTTAAATTATGTGATTTACGAGTTTGTAAGCATTTGAATATGCTCCACGTAACTTTTAACATGCTTGATCAATTTCTTTTGCAAATCTTCTTTTGATTAGACCCTTTTGACTCGTTAGAAACTAATTATAACCAAGATTCATATTTTGGGTAACTGGGTCGAAATTGCTATCTTTACTTGTTCGTTTTAAACTGATTTAGAAATTGAACTTTGCAGAGTTTTTGTATCAGACAAAGGTTAAAGAACGAAACAGAGCAGTGCTTGCTGGATTTGTGGACCTCAATAATTTAAGATCTTCATCCCTATGAGTTCTTGTGAAGCAGAGTAAGAAGTTCAATAGATGCTTAAAATTCTTACATGATGTTGTGCATGTACTATTACTTTTACCATCTGTTATTTATATATATGTTACAATTTACATAATCTTAAACGGGTCAAATCATAAATAAAAGTAAAAGTGGGACAAGTTAAACCTTCTAAATTGTTTATAACCAGTTAACTAAATTGCTGCAACATTATCTTTGTAATAATAATTAACACAACATTTATTAATTATTTATTATTTAAAACAGACAAGCAAGTATATTTGAGCAGACTGGCTGATCTTGACCTGATCCCTTGGTGATCGTTTCAACCTCAGCTTGTTTCTACTACTAACATGATCATTATGAACAATGCTTGAACATTTGGCTATTGGGGCAAGAATGGGGTGTGATATGTGGAGGTTTGTTAGGTATCTGGTTAATGCAGTACCTGCCTGCACATATGACCTAGGTGCCTTGCCTTGGCCAACATCCCCTCGACTTGATGCTTTGTATTTCAAGGCAGTGGACCTGTGCCAGGGGAAGAACTGGTATATCTAATCATAGCAAAATTGGGAGTAACCTAAAGAGGCAACATTTATTTGGTTGCATTTCAATAAAATTGAGAGCCTTCATTAAGGTTTGTATTGTGCCCGTGTATAAAGATGTTAACATAACCTGGGAGGTAAACTTGAACTTGATTCACCAGATATGTCTATTGACTTCTTATGAGTAATAAACTGAGTTGTAAATGAGTTAAGCTTATTGCAAGTTGTTAACATGTTAAAGGTTGGTCAAATGGCAACATCTAAGAGTTAGGTGCAGTTTGTTATCTGCAGACATTTGTACAAGAAGTGGTGGACCAAACCTCTGTAGTCTGCAAGAAGAAGAGTTTTTTTAACGTTGTAGACTGCTAAAATAACAGGTGTTGGTGTACGACGGTGCTGGATGATGGTGGTGATGGTAGACGGTGGTGGTGGACGGTGGGTGGTGGTGGACGGTGGATGGTGGTGGACGGTGGGTGGTGGACGATGGGTGGGGGACGATGGGGGGGTGGTGGTGGTGGTGGACGGTGGGTGGTGGCGATGGTGGTGGAGGTGGACGGTGGTGGACGGTGGTGGTGGTGGACGGTGGTGGTGGTGGACGGTGGTGGTGGTGGGGGACGGTGGTGGTGGTGGACGGTGGCTGTGGACGGTGGCTGTGGACGGTGGCTGTGGACGGTGGCTGTGGACGGTGGCTGTGGACGGTGGTGGGTGGTAATGTTTAACTCTCTGCAGACCTTAGAAGTTGTTGGGTCAAATCTGCATCAAGAATAGCTCATGAAGATGTTTTTTAATGAAACGTCTTAAAAAAAACAGCCTGCAAATGACAATATCTGCGCGTGGTCTGCGCGCACAAACAGAAGAGCCCGGACAAACTTTTTTTTTTAAAACAAACACCATCTTAGAGTGGTGAGCTTCCTTATGAGGTCAAGAGTTAAAGCTTTGTCTATGACTGATTGGTAGTTAGTTATGGTGTAAATTAGAAGTATCTTAGATGAACGTGTGAGTTATCATTCTAAAAAAATATTAAACATGTGTTTGGTGATATGAGTGTATTTAATAAAGTGGTATATGCGCTTTTAACTAGTTAACAAGTTGAACATGTAAAATAATCCTTAAAAGTTATTTTAATTTTCGTTGATGGATCAAAGGGCTCTAATTTATTTTACAATGTGGAAATAATGTGTTAGAATTCACATTATATTCCCTACTTAACCTAAACATCATTCTCCAAATTTATCTTCAAATTTTAAATAAACCTTCTACATCTCATTCTATGTTCCTATCTTTATATTTTATTTTATCATTTCTTACCCTTTCTTTAATTTACAATCTTAAATAGTACGTAATTAGTTTTATTATTATTTTATTTAAAATTGATTTGTAATAAAATTTTATAAAATTGGTTCGGATCGGGACGGGTCCATCTAAAATTGGTCATTTTGGTTCTGGTTAGGGTTGCTCGATTTTAAAATTAACAAGAGTCAATGACTTTCAGGGAACAAAACAAACCTTAAATCTTTAAAAAAGATTATGCTTCTCAGTGTGCTGTATCAAGTTTCATCAAACATCTCAGTAGCATAATTTGCAGTAGCATACAAAAATACACAACTCAATCTACAGCAACACACAGCAAAGTATGTATCTATTGCAGGCATGTATCTGCAGGAAAAAATGGTGAGACATTTAGAAACCCAAACAAGATAAATGAGGTTTGTTCAATAAATTTAAATGAATTTTGTACATCAACGTCCCCCAATTAAGTGGTTGGGCCCCTTTGCAAGGATATATAGGGATGGAGAGTATATAAGGATGGAGAGTGAATAGTGAATCGTTAAATATGGCGATCCACGTCCTTTCTTTAACAATTAGGGATGAGGTCATGAGGATTTAGAGCATTCACAACCCGTGCCCTATAATCATGTGAGTGTGTGGGTATATTATATGGAATGATTTTGAGTGGTTGTGAGTGAAGGAGAGAGAAATGTTATTGTGGATTGGTATATTGAAGAATCACTGTACAATCCTTATAAATTTTTTAATATTTTTGAAAGTGGTTGTGAGTGAAGGAGAGGGAGAGAAAGGTAATGAAAAAGTATAAAATTATATTTAATTGAAAGGAGAGAGAAGAAGAATAGTGATTTTTAGTGTAATTATATGGATAAAGATAAGGATGGACTGTGAATGCTCTTAGATGGATTGAAAATAGAGAAATTTTATATTTTATTTGTATAGAATAGGTTGACCTAAGAGCTGAATCCGTTCTGAAATGGGATCTAATGCGATCCAGATTGAAGATTATTCAGAGATTTGAATTATATTTATTTTATTTAACTATCTTTTTATGTGTCTTTTATCTTTATATTCATGTTGTTTATCATTTTATAAGTTCATCATTATCTTTAGGTTTTAGGTTCTTTATAAATATTAAGTTTTGCTTTGTTATTATTAGCTTTTTGTTATGTTTGAATATAAGATAGTTGTTTTTGAACCTTTAGTTTAATTACTGTATTTGATTTCGTTAGAACTTTAAGTTAGTTTATTGCTTCCGAATGTATCAATATGCATAAAATAAGACCGCTTTAGTTTTGTTCTATGGTGTTTATTAATTAATATACAAACAAACAAACAAACCCAGTATATCCCACTCAAGAGCAGGGTCTGGAGAGGGTAGGTGTAGGCGAGTCTTTCCTCTATCTTGTTAGGTAGAGAGACCGCTTCCAATGAGACCCCCGACTCAATAGCAAAGGTCATACTGTTTAGCAAGATAACATACAATAAAACATTCAGCACATAGCATACAGTATACAAAAAGCCATATCGGCAGCAGGACATCATACAATAAATCATGCAACACATATCCTACAGTACACAATAAATCATACAACACATAGCATACATAAATCCTAGGTGCATGTAGAATCATCGTTAAAGGGCAGATATGGGCTACTTAGGCCCCGAAACCAGACGTCAAATACCCTTCCTGCCTATAGGTCACACTAGAAGTCTTTAATTTTAATTCTACGCCTCCACTCAGTCCTATCCTCGATCATGTGCTCAGAGAGGTGCAGGTGTATCATATCTCGCCTAATTACCTCATCCCAAGTCAATCTAGGTCTTCCTCTACTCCTCCTACCCTCTAAGATGATGTTCTCTACTGCTCTAACTGGTGCCGCCATTGGTCTCCTCTTGACATGCCCAAACCATCTTAATCTTCCCTCTAGTATTTTATCTGTAATACAGGTCACTTCTAGCTTCTGTCGATACACTTCGTTTCTTATCCGGTCAAGTCTTGTGTGACCGCACATCCACCTCAGCATTCGCATTTCCGCTACCTCTATTTGTTTCTCGTGCGATTTCTTTATGGCCCAACAGTCTGTTCCATACAACATAGCTGGACGTACTGCCACTCGATATAGCTTTCCCTTTAGTTTTGCTAGAAACCTCTTATCACATAGGATCCCTGCTGCTGCTCTCCACTTACACCATCCAGCTTGAACACGGTGCGCTACATCGCTGTGTATCTCTCCGTCCTCCTGCAAGTACGAGCCCAGGTATTTGAACCTAGACGTTTGTGGGACCGCCATACCCTGAATAGTGATTTGGATGTCCTCTTCCGCCTCGCCACTAAAGTTACAATGCATGTATTCTGTCTTTGAGCGACTTATCCTTAAACCTTTGCGCTCTAGTGCTGCTCTCCACTGTTCTAGCTTGTCGTTAAGCACCCTTTTAGACTCCGATATTAAGACAATATCATCCGCAAAGAGCATGCACCACGGAGCTGGCTGCTGTATAGACTTGGTCATCTCATCCAACACTACTGTGAAGAGAAATGGGCTCAGTGCCGATCCTTGGTGGAGTCCCACTTCCACTGTGAATGAGTCTGTGTCCCGATCGGGGCTCGCACACACGTTTTTGCCCCATCATACATATCCTTGATTATTTTGATATACCTCTCTGGTACCCTTCTAAGTCGTAGACTTTCCCAAATTAGTTGACGCGGGATGCTGTCATAGGCCTTTTCTAGGTCGATGAATACCGTATGGAGGTCCCTCTTCTTTTCTCTGTATTTCTCCATTATCCTCCTTATGGCGTGTATTGCTTCTGTCGTAGAGCGTCCTGGCATAAATCCAAATTGGTTTGACGCTATCTGCGTTTCTCGTCTAATTCTCGTGTCAATAACTCTTTCCAATAATTTCATCGTGTGACTCAATAGCTTTATTCCCCTGTAATTTTCGCAACTTTGTGCATCTCCTTTTTTCTTATATATGGGGACTATAACACTGGTTCTCCACTGGTCCGGCATCTTCCCTGTCGTAAAGATAGTGTTGAATAAATCTGTTAGCCATTTGAGCCCCTCATCTCCCAGGCATTTCCACACTTCAATCGGTATGTTGTCTTGCCCCACCGCTTTAGCCCTTCCCATTTTCTTCATAGCTCTCATAACTTCGTCTACTGTGATGCTTCTACAATAGCAATTGTTTTGTTGTGTTGTTTGGGTTGTATTATCTATCTCAGCTTGATGATTTGGGTTCTTTATGTTGTAAAGGTTATCGAAGTAAGTTTCCATCTCCCCTTGATGTCCTTGTCGTTCACCAAAACTTCACAATTCTCAGGTCTTGTCTTCTGATGTCTCTTGCCTTGGCTAACTTAAACATATCATGCTCTCCTTCTTTCGTCTCTAGTCGTTTATACATCATCTCATACGCCATGTTCTTTGCCTCTGACACCGATTTCTTCGCCTCTCTCTTAGCCTCCTTGTATTTATCTTTTAGCTCTGGGCGTTCTTCCTCATTGTTACAGCGTAAGCTTTCTGAAACTTTGTTGTTTTATTCGTATCTTCTCCTGTACATTTTCGTTCCACCACCAAGATTCCTTATGGTCGACTGTCCTCTTTGTTGTAACTCCAAGCGTTTCTTTAGCTGCTTGGATGAGCGTATTTGCCATGGCCTCCCACTTTTGGTTTGCGTCTTCCTGTTGTCCAGGATGTTTCATTGGTATGACCTTATCTCTAAAAATGATAATGTTTTCGTCCTTATTAATTAATATATTAACAACTATATCACATGGAGAGTAAAAAAGATGATGGGGACTCATGATCACTACAAACACCTAATAAGTATTAAGTGTTTACTTTGGGTCTTCTTCTTCCAACAATTCTTTGTTTTGATAAATCATAAGATACATTCAAAATGTGTTGTGTCATAGAGGTTAAATGGTCGCTAAATTATTAAAGAAATGACATCTTGCGAACATTTTTAACTTACAAAATGGTGAGAATGTTGTATGTATAACCAGTGCGTTCAACGCAATATGTTACCGTTTGTTAAGGAAAAAATAGTCAGCATGGAGGTATAATTACAACAAAGTTAGCTAATGACACATGACAGCATCACAATCCTTCTCATCAAAATTTTCCGTCCCTCTCTTATATTAAATAATTACCATAATTAATAATAATATTATTTAATATTTTTTAGATTAAAATAGTTTTTTATAAATAAATTTTTTTTATTAGTGTTATTTCTAAATAAATAAATTTTTAAATAATATTTTTTCTATAATCTCAAACTTTTTTTAAAAATACGATATATTATAAAATTGATGTTTTTAAAAATATTTATTTAAAAACCAAAAATGATTAAATTTAGGAGTTATGATAAGGAAATTATAAAAAATGATATTTTTATACGGTTTGTTAGAACAAATGCTTATTTTCTGAAATTAAAAATAAAATTTTAAAAAGTTGATATCATTGTTTATTACTTATATTACTTACTCATACGTAATTTCAGTCATATCATATCTTGACATATCGTTTTACATTCCATAAATTTCATTATATAATATTTTATTTATTCAACCCGTGTAGTACACGAGTTTACTAAAGCTAGCTAAGCTATATTATCTTCATTTGACTTCCGTTGTAATTATTATTATGATATATAAATAACTATTATACGAACAAATTATTTGATGTATATTTATTGTTTATTGTTTGGTTAATACCTCAATTTGAACAAACAATTAATATATAATTTGGTTCGTCTTTATGAACAATAACTGGAAAAAAATGACGACTCATGATAATAAATGACTAACATGATCGGAAAATATAAGTTGATACTTAAAAAGGGTTCGCGTATCACATATTGTGAATATTATTTTTCTCTGACATGATTATGCATTCCTAACATAACCAGAAAAATTGATGACTCAGTAATTTTGTTAATGAATGAACTTTACATTCATTTGTAACGAATTATTGTCTATTAAACTCTGAAAATATTGTGTTTTATTTAAAAAGAACAAGTTGGTGGTAGTATCATCATTAGATACATCTTTTATGCAACAAAATTTATTATTTAAATTTTGCAAGCAAAGTGGTTAGTAGGCAATAATATATTTGCCTATATATATATATATGTACCTGGAAAGAGACTTAATTACTTTACAGTTGCATAAACCATGTGATTCAATGAATCATGGTGGCGATAGAATCATTGAATATTTTCTTCTCTTCAAATCAATATAAGTTTTCAACAAGAGTACAAAAATGCAAATTGAACCAAAAGTAGCACTTTTCTTTTCTCCAATGTCAAAATTCTTTTTCCATCAAATTTGATGAAATGAAAACTTGAAATCATGCAAAAGTTATGGAAATTAGAAATAGGAATGAAAAATATACTTAATCAAGTTTCCAGTATACAAACTCAAAATGTTTAAAAAAAAAAAAAATGAATAAGTAAAAACACACGTAAAAACAATCAGAAAAAGCTCGTACACAAGAACATAAGAATGTACTTGAATCAAAATGCAAATAACAATTAAACACAACAAACATCACAAACCCACCATCAAATCAAGCCAAACAAACAAACTGAAAATGTTTTACTTTAGTAATGCTCCTTTTCCTTCTTTCTTCACTCTTTGAATGATGATGGCCATGAAGCTTGTCCTTAATCTTTTCAAAGATACCCTTCTTCTCTCTATGTTCAACTTCAGCAGTGGCATGGTCGTTATGCGACACCACGGGATGTGGTGGTGGAGCACAACGCATTCCTCCTCGATCTTCTCAACGAATACCTTTTCCTCCTCAGCTGGTTCACAAGTTGGCTCTGGAAGGGGTGCCTTTTTCTCCTCGTATTGCTTCACTGGGACACAAGCTTCTTCCTCATGCTTCTTGATGTTCTCAACTTCTTTCTTTTCTTTCTCCTCTTCTTTCTTTCCTTGTGTTCCTCAATTCTTTCCTTAATTTCTTCTTTTTTATCATTAACCTTTTCCTTGAGTTCTTCGGTCTTCTCCTTGATGTTGTCTTTAACTTGTTCTACTTTGCACTCAATATTTTCTTTAAGTTCCTCTATTTTGTACTTGGCCTCCTCTACCTCCTCCTTAAGTTGTTCTTTAAGGTTGTCTTTCTTGTGTTTGGCCTCATATTCTTTTTCTTGGATTTTCTCTTTGATTTCTTCTTCTTCTTCACACTCTATTTTTCCTTTGAGTTGTTCTATTTTCATCTTAGTTTTCTCCTTTTCCTCTTCTACTTGACACTCAACCTTCTCCTTGAATTCCTTAGTTTTGTATATGACCTCCTCTACTTCTTCATTGAGTTTTTCCTTGTGCTCTTTGTTTTTATACTTGATCTCGTATTCCTTTTCCTTGATTCCTTCTTTGGCTTCTTCTACTTGGCACTCGATCTTTTCCTTAAGTTCCTCCTTTTTATGTTTACCTTCCTCCACTTTTTCTCTATTTTTTCTTTGAGCTCTTCTATTTTCTTCTCAATTTTCTCCTTTTCCTCTTCTATTTTAAGGTCCAACTTCTCCTTGAGCTCTTCAATTTTGCACTTAGCCTCCTTTATCTCTTCCTTGAGCTTTTCCTTGTGCTCTTCATATTTGTACTTGGCCTCATATTCTTTTTCTTTGATTTCTTCTTTGGCCTGATCTTCCACTTCACACTGATCTATCTTTTCCTTCAGTTCCTTCTCTTTATGTTTAGCTTCCTCCACTTTATCCTCTATTTTTTCCTTGATCTCTTTGATTTTCTTCTCAACTTGTTCTTTTCCTCTTTTACTTTACACTCAACATTCTCCTTGAATTCTTCTATTTATGCTTTAGCTCCTCCACTTCTTTCTTGAGCTTTTCCTTGTGTTGTTCGTTTTTATACTTGGCCTCGTATTCTTTTTCCTTGATTTTGTCTTTTGTCTCTTCTACTTTACGCTCGATCGCTTCTTTGAGTTCCTCCTTCTTGTACTTGATCTCTTCTGCTTTGTCCTTGATTTTTTCTTCGAGTTCTTCTATTTTTGCCTTCAACTTCTCCTTATGCTCTTCTACTTTACACTCAACGTTCTCCTTTAGTTCTTCCATTTTGTATTTGATCTCCTCCACGTCTTCCTTGAGCTTTTCCTTATGCTCTTCATATTTGTACTTGGCTTCGTGTTCTTTTTCTTTGATCTCCTCTTTCGCCTCTTCCACTTCGCACTCTATCTTTTCCTTGAGTTCTTCTTTCTTATATTTGGCCTCATCTACTTTTTCTTCGATTTTTTCCTTGATTTCATGTACCTTTTCTGCAATTTTCTCCTTCTCCTCTTCTATTTTTTTCTCAATCTTTTCCTTCAACTCATCTGTCTTCTTATCCTCATGATGAATATCCTCTTCATAGCAAGACTGCAATAGTCACACAAAGTAAAATTTAGTCCAAGTTAAAATCCCACATGACAAAATATTAAACATGTAACGTACGTACGTACGGTTGTTTACAAATATTGACACTCTTATTTTTCTTATTTATAATTTTTATTTTACATGAAAAGTGGAATACTTGGATAACTAATAAGATGTGACCAACGAGTTAAGTAGAATTTGCCAAAGACTTCATCATGTTTTTTTAAATAAACTAGCTAGTCTAAAAACTTGTGTACTACAATAGTTAAATAAAAAAAATATTCAATTGAATTTTAATAGTTATAAAGATTTAGAAAATAATAAAACAAAACGAAAACCAACTTATTTATTAAGTGAAAAAGAATTTAGAAGAGAAAATAGATAGCAAAAACAAACTTATTTATAAGGTGAATATATTATTTAATTGCACGCTCATATGCCTGTTGTTGTGTTCTTCTTATAAGTTCAGTAATTTTCTTGATACATATATGATGCATATGTAATTATGCATTCATATCTTCACTTTATTTTTCATTACAAAAACTCTGAAAGATCTTATACAACTTTAAGTTTGTAATAATTTTATATTGAAATTAACTTAAAGAAAAATTAAAACAACTTTATGAGTGCATTTCCTAACATTAAATTACAATATAACAATCTATAGAGGAAAACTAAAATAAATATTAAATCAAAATGAATAAAAGAACAATAAAAAGAAAACTAATATATCCACAGTGAGAACCCATGGTTTATAACGCTGACTAATATTAGAATACAATAAAAAAACACTATATTTGTATTACATAGGTGTTACGAAAAAATACTAACTATATTTGTAACTCTGATATTAGTTTTTATAGAACCTATAAATTTTATATCTAGATTTCTAACAAATATCAAAAAGTATAAATTGTTAGAAAAACAAAACTAAATTATATGTTAAATAAAAGCTAAAAGAAAAAAAAAGAAAGAAAATATTTTGAGAGCGTGCCACAGGTTATATTAGTTTTAGAAAACAAAGAATAAACGTTATATTTTACAAATTATTTTGCCTCTCGTAATAATTTTACAAAAAGTTTCTATAAACATGTGGAACATGCAATTTACATATGGATGCATATATATAATTACTAAAGTGGTGCTTTCCTTTGGATATTTAACAAGAATCTTTCTTGACATTATTAACTCATAGCTTCACTATTTTTATTTACATGCATACCACATATACATACACATGCATATATACACGCACAGAAGATAGATCTCAGATGACATAGTTTTTAAGAGAATAATAAGAACAAAATAAATCTTTCATGTTTTCAATCTATATTATTTTTTCAAAACATAAGAAAATTACTAAAATACCATATTTATTCATCTATCTTGAAATTAAAAAGGATGAACATATTTTATTATTTATTATAACTTTTTTGAACGGCCAACAAATAACTTTTTAAGCCCGGTCACCCGGGTAAACCCATTGGTGAAAGACCACCCACGCCCACGCCCGCGAACACAGACAACGTTGGTGACCCGGCTCGCCCACCATTCCAAGGGAAACCCACAACCCAAAGGCCCACTGTAATAAAACCCTTGGCTCACTTAGAGCATATTGCACCTAGTGAGACTCCAACCCATGACCTCCACTTTAGAAAGTCATAAGGTGCCTCCTCCTAAACCAGTGGCTATTATAACTACACATATGCAAGTAGTTTATAGAACACTTAAAAGTTAAGAAAACACATAATAATATTTTAATGATTTTTAATATAGATACCATACACACATATGTAAAAACTGAAACTTTTTAAGAAATAAATTATTGGTAAAAAGTTAAACCATTTAGTTTTTTTCTCATGGTAATTTAGTGTTCTGAAATACATCACAACACACATACGCATACAAATACACATACACATACATAACCATCATTTAGAATAATTTAGATGTGTGTGCTGTCATATTGTTCAAAAGAAAAAATGAAAACTTACACTGCTGTAGTTGCTTTCTTTCTTCTCTTCCTCACACTCTGGTTTCAATGACACCTTCACAACCGCGACACTTTCGCAGTCCTCATCGGCCTTAGGGACTTGGTGGTAAACCGAATTATCAGCCATGATAACAGAAACAACAAAAAACAAAACACGCGATAACAAACGGTCACAACAAGAAAAAAGAACAAAACACACGGGTAAGTATGTGAATAACTTGGGTTGCTTTTATGGAATCAAATGAGAGATTGATGCTTTGAAATATGAATGAATGTGTGTTGAAGAGAGAAACTATGGGTGTTTATATAGGGACTTTCACGCGTAGGGGCTGCTAATAAGATGAAATTGCATAATATTTTAATGAATAAAGAATGAAGGTGACAATTGGTCAGAAAGTGCCAATGGATTAAGTAACCTATAGGGGTGGTTTATTTGAATTCCACAATTCTATCCTAACTTTGTTTTTCTAGAATGATCATACACCCTCTTAATTGTTATGGGACTTGATTATCTATCATTTTTTTACGGTAAATGTACAGTTCTGTTTTGAAAAATAGTTATTATTTTAATTTGGTTCATTTATTTATTTCTAGTCGAGCACTACTAGAAAATAGGCCTAATGTAACATTTTGAAAGCAACATTTTCAAATAAGCTGCATTTAACTCTAACGCAACTTCGTTGAACATAAATGTTGCATTAGAAGATCTAATGCAACCGTTTTCATAAAAAGTTGCAAAATTATATTAAATTTGCAACTTTTATATTTAAAAGTTACAAATTTTACCAAAGATTGCAACATTTTTCTTGAAATGTTGCAAATATTATTAAAATTTATAACTTCCGTTAGAAAGGTTGCATCATAAAATTTAAATGCAATTTTTTAAAGGTTTTTGTTTTAAATGACCAAATTTACTTACATTTTTATTACCACTCAAGGACTTTATATGAGTGTTATTATTTCATTAGGGTCAATAAGTTTTGATGTTCATGTGTATCAAGAGGACTTACAAATTTTGAGGCTGATTCAGGCCGTTTAACATGATCAATATACAATCCATTATATATAATTCATATTTTCATAAGTGACAAACATTGTTTATTTTGACATAATAACAAGGTAATGCATAGAATAGGGATCACATAAAGTTTCTAAAAAAAAGAAGTTATTTCTAAATGAGAATTAAGGATTTAGAAATAGGGTAAAGAAATTGAACTTGTGGCATTGATTTTATTGGTTTAAATTAAAAAAAGGTAAAAGTAGAAAAACGTTCAAACATGAAATATTCGAACCCGTAATTAACCTCAAATTAAAGAAAAAGACAGTATTCCACTCTACTAACAGAACTTTGCTGATTATTTGCAGAAAAATTTATATATGGCAGGACGAGCTAAAAAACCCTAGATCAATCCAAGGTTTTTTTTGCAAGAATTATCAACTACCGGCGCGTAAATTACCGATATAGATCATTCTTCGCAGAAGATAGATCAGAAGAAGTAATCCAAATACTTGATCATTCTTGGTGGAAGTCAAGATTCGCGGAAGCAGTAATCTATTCAATTTGTTTAATAATCGATCAACCGAGTAAATTAAGGGAGTACGAGATTGAAGAACGAACAAGACAGCAACATCAAGGTTTGTTCTTTTCTTTATTCGACATCTATGTCAAATAAAAGCTATGTGAATCATTAAGAGCAAAATAACAGCAACAAGCATTCTCATTCTTATTGTTACGAATTGATCGAGTGACTAGTAGGCAATGGATTCAAGAATAAACCAATTAATTAAGATCAACAAGTAATGTTTACCACTGATGTTTTGATCGATCCTGATGCCAATAGGAATAGAATGATTAGTATGTAATGGATTCAAGAATAATTATAGTTGTTGATGCTGTAACTCTAAATTATAACTTTTTTCTAATATCAATAGAAACAAATTGACTTTAAATCAAAGGTCCAACCCTATAAAAACACATCACACTTAAGGAGCCAAATGATTAATGTGTAAGTTCTTAAACTCTTGCATTCTGTTTTTAATTTGATGAACTTATAATTAAGTTCACAATTTGACTCCATAATCTGACTTTTTGAAGTTTTAAGTTCATAATTTTAACAAAGGTTTGTTGAATAAACACCTACATTATTAAGGATATGCATTTTGAGCATCAAAGGTATGTAATTAGATCAGCTATACGTGAACCAGTAATAGATAATGACTTTACATTAATGCTTTCAACACTCGAAATATCATTCTAGGAAAGCAGTGCTAATTTTTTAATTAATCCATCATATATAAAGTCTTTTTTAATGGAGATAGGATGTTTCAACAATCGATTACATAACAAAAATCCAAACATGATCTGCGAGATGTAGTCAAGATGATAACCATAACTCAATTTAATGAAAAATTAGAAATGTTTGTACATTTACCATCAAATGATTAACTGAATGTTGGGTGAAGTTTCAATTTACAACAGGTTTTGATTAATTTTGACTTATATGAGTCAATGAATATGTTTCCATCGGTAGCAGACTGAACCTAATCAACTATAGCAAACTAAACATGTAATAATTTTTTATTTATTAGTTCTACCAATTGGGTAATAATTTTGTGAAATCAGTGTTCTAAATGGTTGTAAAAATAGGTGAAAATGGCTAGATAAATGGATGCGTTTGGCTGCAAAATTATACAACTAATGCAGTTTTTTAATAATTATTTTCTTTTTAGAATGTCTTGTTGGTTTGACTCATTACTTTGACTGATACTGCCTGAACCGTGTCATAAACGTCCTCTGTTTATAATTTGAATTATGGTTAATGGTTTGTTGTTGTTTTATTTTGACCCAGATTGATGGAGTTTATTATCATCTGCAAGGCTAATAATCATCACGCGACTGGTATAAGAGATGCAATCTTATCTAGTTTTCCCAACACAGAACCCAAAACTATGGTTTACACAACAACTATTTTCCCATTGTGTGCTAATGCAAATATGGATTGGACAACAAGTATTTTTAGCTTATATACCACAGAAAAAAAGCCAAACGCAGCAAGTTTGGATAGCAACTATGGTTTATTAAGCTGTTTGCACTATATTCAATTGGAGTGTAGTAAATATACATACATACACATTTGCTAATTGCTTTTTATTTTTTTCAGCTTGAAATCTTACTCAAAAAGAGAAAAGGGTGCAGAAAGAACCTGGAAGGAAAGGGCACAAGAAACCTGTTTTTAGCTGAATGATTTTTTTATGTTTTTGTTTCCATGCTTCTGTAACAATTTTTGTTTCTTTCTTGGCTGTTTTTTTCTCCTTATTGGTTGTTTTACTTGTTTAGATTGAATGTATTGGTGATTTATGAAAGGTTCAATTTTAAAAGTCAAGTGAGAGATGACAGTCTTCAATGCAGGATGGGTAATTTTAAAGCATAATAGTAATTATCAACTGGGTAATTTTAAAAGTCAAAATAAAAGTCAACTGGTCATGCAATGCTTGGAATTTGCAAGCAAAATAGCAAAATTACCATCGGTTGACTTTAGCTGGTCAAATTGATCAACTTAACCTTAAATTACCATCATTTACCCAAATTGATTGACTCCTACTGGTCAATGTTCATCAACTTAAACTCAATTTAGCAACATTAATGGTAAATTACAATAGATTGACTCTAGCTGGTCAAAAATGACCAACGAGCATAATTGACCCTAATTGTGCACCATTGACCCTAATTGAGCAACGATTACCCTAATTAACCATCGATTAAATCTAACTTAGTTATAAGTGATCAAATTAACCTTAATTCAACATTTGACCTAATTGAGCATCGATGACCCTAATTGAGCATAATTGACCCTAGTTGTGCACCATTGACCCTACTTGAGCATCATTGACCCTAATTGAGCAACGATTACCCTAATTAACCATCGACTAAATCTAACTTAGTTATAAGTGATTAAATTAACCTTAATTCAACATTTGACCCTAATTGAGCGTCGATGACCCTAATTGAGCATAATTGACCCTAGTTGTGCACCATTGACCCTACTTGAGCATCATTGACCCTAAGTGAGCATCAATGACCCTAACTGAGCATCACTACCCTAATTGCGCATCGATGACCCTAATTGAGCAACGATTACCCTAATTAACCATCGACTAAATCTAACTTAGTTATAAGTGATCAAATTAACCTTAATTCAACATTTGACCCTAATGAGCGTCGATGACCCTAATTGAGCATAATTGACCTAGTTGTGCACTATTGACCCTAGTTGTGCACCATTGACCCTACTTGAGCATCATTGACCCTAAGTGTGCATCAATGACCCTAACTGAGCATCACTACCCTAATTGAGCATCGATGACCCTAATTGAGCAACGATTACCCTAATTAACCATCGACTAAATCTAACTTAGTTATAAGTGATCAAATTAACCTTAATTCAACATTTGACCCTAATTGAGCGTCGATGACCCTAATTGAGCATAATTGACCCTAGTTGTACACCATTGACCCTACTTGAGCATCATTGACCCTAAGTGAGCATCAATGACCCTAACTGAGCATCACTACCCTAATTGCGCATCGATGACCCTAATTGAGCAACGATTACCCTAATTAACCATCGACTAAATCTAACTTAGTTATAAGTGATCAAATTAACCTTAATTCAACATTTGACCCTAATTGAGCATCGATGACCCTAATTGAGCATAATTGACCCTAGTTGTGCACCATTAACCCTACTTGAGCATCATTGACCCTAAGTGAGCATCAATGACCCTAACTGAGCATCACTACCCTAATTGAGCATCGATGACCCTAATTGAGCAACGATTACCCTAATTAACCATCGACTAAATCTAACTTAGTTATAAGTGTTCAAATTAACCTTAATTCAACATTTGACCCTAATTGAGCGTCGATGACCCTAATTGAGCATAATTGACCCTAGTTGTGCACCATTGACCCTACTTGAGCATCATTGACCCTAAGTGAGCATCAATGACCCTAACTGAGCATCACTACCCTAATTGCGCATCGATGACCCTAATTGAGCAACGATTACCCTAATTAACCATCGACTAAATCTAACTTAGTTATAAGTGATCAAATTAACCTTAATTCAACATTTGACCCTAATTGAGTGTCGATGACCCTAATTGAGCATAATTGACCCTAGTTGTGCACCATTGACCCTACTTGAGCATCATTGACCCTAAGTGAGCATCAATGACCCTAACTGAGCATCACTACCCTAATTGCGCATCGATGACCCTAATTGAGCAACGATTACCCTAATTAACCATCGACTAAATTTAACTTAGTTATAAGTGATCAAATTAACCTTAATTCAACATTTGACCCTAATTGAGCGTCGATGACCCTAATTGAGCATAATTGACCCTAGTTGTGCACCATTGACTCTACTTGAGCATCATTGACCCTAAGTGAGCATCAATGACCCTAACTGAGCATCACTACCCTAATTGCACATCGATGACCCTAATTGAGCAACGATTACCCTAATTAACCATCGACTAAATCTAACTTAGTTATAAGTGATCAAATTAATCTTAATTCAACATTTGACCCTAATTGAGCGTCGATAACCCTAATTGAGCATAATTGACCCTAGTTGTGCACCATTGACCCTACTTGAGCATCATTGACCCTAAGTGAGCATCAATGACCCTAACTGAGCATCACTACCCTAATTGAGCATCGATGACCCTAATTGAGCAACGATTACCCTAATTAACCATCGACTAAATCTAACTTAGTTATAAGTGATCAAATTAACCTTAATTCAACATTTGACCCTAATTGAGCGTCGATGACCCTAATTGAGCATAATTGACCCTAGTTGTGCACCATTGACCCTACTTGAGCATCATTGACCCTAAGTGAGCATCAATGACCCTAACTGAGCATCACTACCCTAATTGCGCATCGATGACCCTAATTGAGCAACGATTACCCTAATTAACCATCGACTAAATCTAACTTAGTTATAAGTGATCAAATTAACCTTAATTCAACATTTGACCCTAATTGAGCATCGATGACCCTAATTGAGCATAATTGACCCTAGTTGTGCACCATTAACCCTACTTGAGCATTATTGACCCTAAGTGAGCATCAATGACCCTAACTGAGCATCACTACCCTAATTGAGCATCGATGACCCTAATTGAGCAACGATTACCCTAATTAACCATCGACTAAATCTAACTTAGTTATAAGTGATCAAATTAACCTTAATTCAACATTTGACCCTAATTGAGCGTCGATGACCCTAATTGAGCATAATTGACCCTAGTTGTGCACCATTGACCCTACTTGAGCATCATTGACCCTAAGTGAGCATCAATGACCCTAACTGAGCATCACTACCCTAATTGCGCATCGATGACCCTAATTGAGCAACGATTACCCTAATTAACCATCGACTAAATCTAACTTAGTTATAAGTGATCAAATTAACCTTAATTCAAAATTTGACCCTAATTGAGTGTCGATGACCCTAATTGAGCATAATTGACCCTAGTTGTGCACCATTGACCCTACTTGAGCATCATTGACCCTAAGTGAGCATCAATGACCCTAATTGAGCATCACTACCCTAATTGCGTATCGATGACCCTAATTGAGCAACGATTACCCTAATTAACCATCGACTAAATCTAACTTAGTTATAAGTGATCAAATTAACCTTAATTCAACATTTGACGCTAATTGAGCGTCGATGACCCTAATTGAGCATAATTGACCCTAGTTGTGCACCATTGACCCTACTTGAGCATCATTGACCCTAAGTGAGCATCAATGACCCTAACTGAGCATCACTACCCTAATTGCACATCGATGACCCTAATTGAGCAACGATTACCCTAATTAACCATCGACTAAATCTAACTTAGTTATAAGTGATCAAATTAATCTTAATTCAACATTTGACCCTAATTGAGCGTCGATAACCCTAATTGAGCATAATTGACCCTAGTTGTGCACCATTGACCCTACTTGAGCATCATTGACCCTAAGTGAGCATCAATGACCCTAACTGAGCATCACTACCCTAATTGAGCATCGATGACCCTAATTGAGCAACGATTACCCTAATTAACCATCGACTAAATCTAACTTAGTTATAAGTGATCAAATTAACCTTAATTTAACATTTGACCCTAATTGAGCGTCGATGACCCTAATTGAGCATAATTGACCCTAGTGGTGCACCATTGACCCTACTTGAGCATCATTGACCCTAAGTGAGCATCAATGACCCTAACTGAGCATCACTACCCTAATTGCGCATCGATGACCCTAATTGAGCAACGATTACCCTAATTAACCATCGACTAAATCTAACTTAGTTATAAGTGATCAAATTAACCTTAATTTAACATTTGACTAATTGAGCATCGATGACCCTAATTGAGCATAATTGACCCTAGTTGTGCACCATTAACCCTACTTGACCATCATTGACCCTAGGTGAGCGTCAATGACCCTAACTGAGCATCACTACCCTAATTGAGCATCGATGACCCTAATTGAGCAACGATTACCTAATTAACCATCGACTAAATCTAATTGAGTAACGATTACCCTAATTAACCACCATTATTAGTTAATAACACTCTTTTTTCTCCCAGTTCAATCTATTAAATACAAAAAACAATTTTATTCATCATAAAATTTTCTTGAAATTATTTATTTTGAATTTAATTTCTTATCTACATATCTACTTAAAAAATTAGAATTCCCTCCTAATTTCAGTTTCCTCTTAATTTACTGAAATTTTCCCTCTAATTATACTAACAAAGCCGCCGATATACACTAATACACACAATTCTTATTTTCTCCCGGTTCAATCGATGCATCAAATCGAATACGCGTGGGTAGAGACTGCAGGCGCACGAGATTAAACATGTAAGTACTAGCAGTCCTTCATCATCGATTAATTCTGATTTGGTGTTGAGCAGCGATCAGATTAATACCGATTTGGTGTTAAGCAACGATTGTGAACACTGATTGAAATTGATTTTTCTTGTATCCATGTATATACGATCAGATTAATACTGATTTGGTGTTGAGCAGCGGTCGTTAGGTGAGAACATTGATTTGGAGTTGCGATCTGGAAAGCAAACAAGTTGATCATCAAGCGTGATTTGTGTTCTGTGATATAAAGTTGAGTCCAGGTCGGAAATAGGATATTGACATCTAATTTTGGTTAATGGATTTAGGGAAGAAATAGGACACCTCTGGTCTTAGATATTGACATCCAATTCATAAAGCAGCTAATAAATGAGTTTAGCATCTTATGTCAACTGATATTTGTTGTTAAATTTGATTTTGAGCAGGTTTAATGGCAAGCAAAAGCAAGCAAATTCAAAGCGTACAAAGACAAGTCAATGATTATGAAAGAAGTAGACAATTGAGGGTTCAAGAAAACAAAAAAAGAATACAAGACTTAGGATTAAAAAGGATTGCAAGTTCTCTGAGAAGTTTGGTGGAAAGTCAAAAAATGAAGAAAAAAACAATGAAACCAACATATACTAGTGCAAAAGATGTAGACTATATTCCTGATAATGGTGATGATAGTGAGGAAGATTATCAAGAAGTTGATACAAGTGTTGAAGCTTCCAAAAAGGTGATACAATTATAAATTATTTATTTATTTTATTTTGTTACACTAATTTTCTAACAACAAGAAATTTGTTATAGAAACAACGTCCACAATATATTGCACCACTATCCATGACTTTGATTGCTAATTTGGCAAAGCAAAACTTAGTGGTTGCTCCAAGAAGAATCAATGTAAAGCAACAATTACCATGGGTGAAGTAATTTCAAAAACACAAAAGGAGGTATTGAGGAAAAATACAACACATGCTAATCGTACAAAGATACGATTAGTTCTTGATGATGAGGATGATGAGATATTTCAAGGTATTATTTTGTTGTTTAAAAGATTATTTAATAAGACTATTTTTCATATAAATTTACACTTTATGTGTTTAGATGTTAATGGATTAAATATGAATATAGATGACTTGGTAACTAATGACAATGAAGAGGATGTTATGAGATCTCAAGGTACGTGTGTTTAGTGATTTAATTAGATTTTTGTTTGTTTCTACTATATTATTGTTATTGCTATTTACATATCAATGATATATATTTTAAATGCTAAGATGATGTTGATCAAGATGAAGAGTATGAAGTGTTGAAATTTTGGACGCAAAATAATTATATTTTATATATTGTTATATAAATAGTTATTCTTTTATTGGTTTAAGTTCTCGTTTTTGCAACGAACTATACCGTGTCCAAACTGAAGCTAAGATGAATTGATATTGATGCTCGAAGTTGAGTGTACGGAATGAAGAAAATAAAACTTGGGTGACTATAGTAGGAAATTGTTGTAATTTATTTAATACTAATAAAGACATATATTGATTTAAATGAATGTTTTATGTTGATCAAGTATTTTAATAAATATTATGAATATTTATTATGAATCATAATTTTTATTAAAATCGGTATTAAACATGTCATGAATAAAATGAGAGTTTTAATTTGATCTCATAAAACATTTCATAAATCAAATGGGAGTTTTGATTTTAAATCATAAAGCTCGCATTAATATGAACTTATTAGCATGAGTATATAAACAAACTCATGATGATGAAAAGAGGAGACGAAGAAATTTAATTTCTTGAGTGTCAACAAGTTTTATAGAAATTTAGAGAGGAGTACTCTCTAAATTGTTCATCCTACGTCATCAATCATCATCTTTAATCTTGTTCCATATAACTTCATAACACATATACTTTACCCGATGATCTCTTGGGCCGAGGCACTCTCCGGCAGTACATACTGCTTTGGCTGTTGTACCCTGGGAAGCAGACGCGTTGTCTTGAGTAGAGACGCGAAATCTGTTTAAGGGACCCGTGTCTAACACGATCCTCAGCCACAACCGTTAATCTCTTGTTTGTTAATTGTTGCTGTCAAGGAGTATAGTTGAAGATTCGAACGTGATGAAGACTTGTGTCAAGAATGTTATATGAAGACTGTTGGAGTACATACTAAAGACGGATGTTCGAATCAAGTTTGGTATATAAATATTGTTTATATTTATTTTCTATTCGTTTTGTAAACGGTATTGTACTAGAATATTTCCCATGACTAACGAGAGTATCGTTAAAATTATTATCTTTTAATATAAAAGTGAACCTATTTCCTACATGAAGATCTAGATGATATAACAATTACAAATAACGAAAATGAGATACAATGGAGGATACCAATGATGATTTGGAAAACGAGGATGATGTACAACTACAAGGTCTCGAATTACATAAAGCCAAAGGTTTGATCTAACTACTTATACCATGTGTTTAGTGTGTTATTGATCAACTTTATTCATATAATTCTTTTATTGTATCATGTCGTTTAGAAATATCTAAAACTAATAAAAGAGGACCAACAATGCTGCATGTTGTGCACACAAGAAAAATCGACGAGCGCGAAGCCATCATATGTAATGAATTTGGACAACCCATTGGACCGGTAAAGGAGAAGAAGGATGTAGTCGGACAATTCTCTCGATTTTTAGGTACAATAGCTCGTAATCATAGTTACGCACCATTGATTCATAGTTCATGGCAGAAGGTGCCACATAAAGACAAGATATGGGAATACGTCTTGGTAAGATTTTAGTAGTGTTATTGCTTTTATTTGTAAGATTTTATTTTTCAACTAAATGCTAACTTTTTTAAATGAAAAATATGATGTGCCTGATGCTGCTAAGAAGTGAGTTTTAAAGAGTATTGGAGAGTCGTACAAGGTACACAAATGTCGGTTTAAGAAAAAACACTTCTATCAATATAAGGATAACAAAACAAGATGGGGGAACCGACCTAAAAACATTCCAGAAGATGATTTCTCACAACTGTTGCGTTTATGGAATAATAAAGATGTGCTGGTATTTTTCTTGACAATTTTTATTAAATTTTATTTGCTATTTAATGTTGTTTATTAGCTTAGTTGCATATATTGATGTATGTACAGAAACGTTGTTTAAAAGCAAAGGAATCACGCATGTCTCAAAAAAATATGCATACAGCTGGTCCAATAAGTTTTGCAAGAATTCGTGAGGAGATGGTAATATGGTTTTGCCTTGCTTGTGATTTGTGTCTTTTTTATTAAATATGCAAATATTTTAGATATTTATGTTTTTATCAATACAGAAAAATGATGATCCAAACCAAGAATTACCAACTTTAACTCAGTTGTTTGAACGTACACGCAAAAGGGTGAAAGGACGTGCATATGTTGATACATACGATGACACGGCAAGAAAAATAGTAAGTTTTTTCGACCATTTTCTTTTTATAATTTTAGGTGATATATGTCTAGTATGTGTGTTGCCTCTTATTCATGATTCATTGTTTTCTACAAATAAGTTCCATTTAGTATTATAATGCCCTTTGGAGTCTTTGGCTCACATACATACATACATTCTTTCATATATATATATATATATGTATGTATATATATGTATGTATATATATGTATGTATAATTCACTTGCTTTTTAGTGAAATAATATGAAAAACCAATCTTATAGAAAATAGTGTTATTTGAACAATCTCTCCACCATCAGTTGTATTTTAATTTGAAACATTCACTATAGCTAATGTTATGTATATAATATTGTGTTGATAATCTCTTCATAATGATTTTGGACATTATTATAGGAACAAATGAAGAACTATGTGCCTATAAAGGATGACAACATTACGGTAGATCCTTTTCTGGTTGTAATAAACAAAGAGAACTATGGATATCGTCGACTTTACGGTAGAGGCGTTACAAATACATTAATAAAAAAAGTTGACGATGGTAGCAAATCATATATGATTCCAGAAGGGCTAATGGAATCATTAAAAACAAACATTGAAGTTGAGAAAAATCAGCTACTAGAAATGCGCAAAGAAATTGAAGAGGATAATGAAAGAAAAAAATCCGAGCTTGAAGCTATACGAGAAGATATTGACAAGCAACGACAAAATTTGGAAGCTATGATGCTAAAAGTTATGAAACAACTACCAGTTGAAGATTGAGACGAGTGAATGTTTTTTATCCTTAATATTGTAATTGACACTTTTTTTTGACAATATATATATTTTTTAGTTTGGACAACTATGTTAAAGTACATCATTTGACTATCAAGTGCTATCCATATTATTATTATGTGTCATAATTACTATTGAATGCATTTAATTAATAACAATTGATTTTATGTTACAAGTTGTGTTAAGGGTTGTATTTGTTACAAATAAAAGCGTAATATTGTTATATTTACTATAAAAGGTTGTATTTTTATTCTATTAGAATGACATATAATGGTTGCATTTTTATAACGAAGCTTTAATAAAAGGTTGCACTTCAATATTGAAAAGGTTGCAATATAAAGTAAAAAAAGTTGCATACTAAAAAGTTGCATTTGAATAGTAAATGCAACGCTTTCAGAAAATATTACATTATCTAACAAAAATGTTGCATAAGGTCTAATGCAACTGTTTCTAATGCAGCTCCCGATAAAATGTTGCATTAGGTCTAATGCAACTTTTTAGTGGCCTAATGCAACATTTTACCGGGGTTGCATAAGCTTCTTTTTCTTGTAGTGGGAGACTGCACCTCTAATACCCAGTAAATTCACATTTGTAAAAACCACATGGTTCAACCCTGGGTAGTTTGCCCTAAACTAGACTCGAACCATCGACCTCCTCTATGATCGAGAACCTACCGGAATACCACTGCGACAAACGGCCAATGGTGTCACTTATTTAGGAACACCTTCTAAACATTTGTATTGTTAAGTTATAATCCTTTTGTTTCTAACTTGGTGCCAGCTCAAGCAACTTTCTTTACGTTATGAGTTTATTATACGATGTTTGTTTTTTATATTGGTCAATCAAGTTTTGACACCATATTAACTAGCAAAATAACTTTACAAATAATGGTAAAATTCTTTAACGACTAACTCACACATCTATTGAAAAAATCTATTCAAATTACTCATAGAATATTTTTTGTTCCTTTAAGATTAATTGACTTTCAATAGATGTTCCAATCCTATGTAATGTTTTATGAGGGTTTAAATTTATTTGTAAAGTTAAGTGAGGCAAATAAAATATATATGTATCTTGGTTAGTATTTAGTGATTATAATTTGTTTAAATTTAACAATCATAAAAAATTCTTCATTATTACTCCCTACTTCAAGTTAATTAAAAAAATCGTATGTTTATTTTACCTCACTTAGTTTTAAAATGTTAGATATTTCTAATATATTATATAGGATTGAAACACATAATGAAAACTTTATGAGTCTAGAATGAAAATAACTCTAGGTGACTTTGATAAAACATTTAGAAAACTTGGTAATATATTAAGAAAAAACTTAACTATAAATAAAGTGGTGGTTATTGTCAATTGAAAAAATAAAAATAAAATAACAAATTGTGTTCCCAATTCAGCCACAAATTTCATAAGAGAAAACAAACAGAAGAATACAAATATAAATGTCATCGGAAAATCGGTGGCCGTATTTTTTAAAAAATAAAATAAAACATGTTCGCAAACGCATCTTGCTAATAACTAAAAAGAGAGAGAATATAAGAAATTGCAGCCACATATCCGAGGACAACTTTTATTTCAAAAACTTACGGGAAACAATTAGGTCGCAAAAGGTTCAAAAATTCAATCTCTAATGTGGTTGAAGCAATAATCATAACCAAAGTAAATCATATTCATAGCAATGCTATTAACGAGGTTGGTGAGGGTAAGTTGTAAGCAAACTAGAAATGACAGTTAAACCCAAACCTGATAAAAAAACCCGAAACATTTGGGACGAGTATGAGGTCGGGTAAGCGGGTATGGGACCGGTACGGATCACGGGTTTGGGACGGGTATGGGATGACATGATAAACCCGTTTACCCGTCCCACTTACCCGATTAAACATACACGTCTAACAAATTATATTCCCGAAATAATTTTGGTTTTTCGTTATCTTAATTATATTAGATTTTATTTTAGTTATTTTATTTATGTTATCTTATTGTCAAGTTCTTTAGTTTCCATATTCTTCTTATTTTGTCATTTTTTAATATCTTACTTGAGTAACTTGACAATTAGAGTTTTTATTCTCCTTCGAACCCTAGGCATCATCAGAAGAGAATCAGCAAGACATTAACAAATAGATTTGGTCGAAAAGAAATAGTAACAAAGAGATTTGGCTACAATATCAAAGAGATACCCGATGGGTATACCCAGCAGGTATGCTTCATGAAATTAACAGGTATACCTCATTACCCGCAGATATGCACGATACCTGACGGGTAAATATGCGATACATACCTAACGGGTTTGAGCCGGATACGAGATATGATTATAATGGGGTGTGAAGTTAGGATTACCTAAACTCGTCCAATTGCCATAGTAAGCATTACCTCTTTCCTAGAAAATAAATATGCTACTTCCAGCAAGATCCTCGACAAGAACCAATTGCTCAGCAAGGACGATAAATACACATAAGATATATGAAACACACACCGGTATAATTCTATCGGACAACACATATCCATCAATCAGTATATAGTAGAGACAAACACATATAATAATCAACAATATACAAGGGCCAATAATCAATCACTACACAATTGATACCATAAAGCAAACAATAAACAACAATAAAACATGACATAGATGAGGCAAATAGTGACACTTAGCGAGTGACAATAATCAAACAGGTACTAACACATAGGGCTACAGGCTAAAATCCATATACGATACATTTAAACCCTCTCCTAGATGTCCTTAACCTTAATTCTACGCCTCCATGTACTCCTATCATGTACCATATCCTCAGAGAGGTGCAACTCTAGCACATCCTGTCTAATCTTCCCCTCTCAACTCATTTTGAGTCTACCTCTACTCCTCCGCCCTCGACATTTAGGTTCTCCACTATGGTAACCAGTAATTTCATACGTCTCTGCTTCACATGCTCAAACCACCTTAATCTCATTTTTTAATCTTATCCGCCATACTAGTTACTCCTAACCTGCGTTTAAAGACGTCAGTCCTTATCTGGTCTAGCCTTGTTTCCCATACATCCACCTTAACATCCTCATCTCTACTACTTCCATTTTACGTATATGGTTCTTCTTGATTGCCCAACACCCCGTTCCATATTGTATAGCTAGATGAAACATAACTCAAAAAAAATCATTATCCCGGTTGGGAAGTTTTTGTTACAGAGTACCCTAGAGGCTGCCATCCACCTACACCAGCCTACCCAAATCTGGTGTGTAACATTGGTGTCTATCTCTCCATCACCATGTACATATGAACCTACATTCTAGAATACATGCGACACCGCTTAACCTTTAATGATTATGTCGAACTCGTTGTGGACGTCTTCTCTACTGAAGTTACAATACGTATTCTCCATTCGTCTAACTGCACATCCAGTGTCCTTTTACAGTGTCCACTAAGTATGGGCGAAGGATATAAGGGGCCAGAGGGCCCTTCCTCCCAAAATTAAATTTGATTTCGCCTCCGCCCTCCCTATAGGATTGATCAAGCTCCACCACCGCCACTTAGACAATATCATCCGCAAAAAACATGCATCACGAAACTATCCCCTACATCGACCTTGACATCTCATCAAGGATATAATGTGGTTGAAAATAGGTTTGAAAAGTGTATGAAATTTTTTTCAAATGCACTTATTGAACGTTAAAATAAAAATGGCAGCAAGAGCAGACACCGAGCAGACACATTTATTATTTAAAAAATTAATACGGTAAAATAAATATTGTTATACAACTAGTCACAAACCTATCCTATTAACTCTGAAGCAAGGAAGATTCTTTGCTTTGCTACACTACATCCTGGACGGAAAGGAGATGGTTGTTGAACATCTTCCTAGGCCCCTTCCATGTACTCTTCCCTTCTTCTTCCCCTTCGAACCTGTGCTATCCATTCTTCATACAGTATTATAATATTAGTCGGTCTTGGTTCTAGGAAAAGCCATAAAGAGGCAAGTTGAACCACCATAAGCGGATCCTAAGCATGAGTCAGCACATCAACAATCATAAAAAACCTCCATATAACACATTTCCCATAGATAGATTCTTCGTCAGGCCTTTCCAATGCTGGGGGCAGCAGCAAACCATCTTTTTTATTCATAAATGATTATGATTGTGGAGTTGAGGGTGCTAGACAACTCGCCGATTCTACCCAATCTTTTTCCTAGGATTTGATTGTTGCTTGACGAGAAAAATGCTTTTGTATACAATAAAATAAATATGTTTTTGTTGAACTTAGATGCTCAAGAAATAAGATATAACAACGTATAATTCTAAAGGGTCACACACCAAGCTACTTGTTTGTTTGAATAAACATCATATGTTTAATATTATGATGGATTATTTATTTCTATATATTTGAATTATATAAACATAATTCACTACTATGGTAAAAATATACACAAATATAGTGTAACTAGGTTAGTCCCCGTGTAATACACGGATTGAACAAATATAATATTAAATTATTATTAATAAAAAATTACGTATTATAAAATCATGCTTAAAAATAAAATATGATTATAACTACGTATAAATAGATATTTTAAGTAAAATAAACAATAATGTATTTTTCTTAAACTTTTATTTTATAAAAAATTGTGATTTTTAAATATATTGTTTTAAGAAAAATGATTTTTTTTAAAAAATTCGTTGTATTCTATATTTTATAATTTTTTAAAAAAGTGTGTTTTTAATAAACAATAGGTTTTAATTTTTTAAATTATATATTTTTAATTTGAAAATAGTATGAGTAATATTATAGTTTAATATTATTATTAATAATATACAGAAATAAAAAAGTAAGTATAATAAGATCTATAATTGTTTCACACTTATTTTAGTTTTTTTTATAGATAGATAGATAGCTAAACAATTATTAAATAAACGGATTAAATTTTAATATAAAATATATATGTAAAATTAACATGAATAATTATAGTATAATATTTTAATATAAAATATAATTAAAATTATATATAGGTAATAGTTTAAAAAATAAAATAATTATACCATTTTTTAACTCTTTTGTGTAAATAGTTTATTTTTAAACATTCGTTTTAAAAAAAAATATTTTTTTATAAAAATCTTGTTTTTAAAAAATATGATTTGTAATTATTCTGCTTGTTTTAATAGAATGTTTTAAAATATTTCACCTATTTATAATTTTTTTTAAAACACAATGATTTTAAAATATTTTGTTTAAAATATATTAAATGATTTAGAAAATTTCATATTATATAAACTATAGTTTTTTGTTATTTAGATTTTAATTAAAAGATGTTATTTTTAAATTCTTTCATAAATCTATTTTATAAAAAGATAGTTTAACTTTAAAAAATAGATAAGAGAGAGAAACATAGTAATTATAAAATTTATTTTTAATAAGAGAGAAAAACTTGTATGAGAATTTAAATTACTATAACACCTTTTGGAGGGAAAATTGATTTGTGAATCTCTAGAAAAATGACAAGTGGCAAAAACATGAATTAAGATAATGACAAGTGACAAAAGAAACCTTGATTTATTAAAGGTTATAGATATTCAAATGAGAGCTAACTAATACCGCGATAACTCGCAAGAATTCTTAAAAACAATTAATTATTTGAATAAATCATATTATTATTAAAATACAATATTTTTGAATTTATATGTATAAGTACATATATATATAATATAAAAATTTAACGTAGTGTACTTTACTATTTACACATGTGTAATTCTTTTTTTTTCTCGTTTACACATGTGTCCAAAACTTGTTAAGTAATTTATAAAGGAGATATGAAAGAGAAATTTCATCACGTATGACATGATCGAGCAGTTAAAGATTTTTTTTGCAACAAGCTCACCGTGAGTGTTATAAAACTATCAAAGCACTCACTGGATGTCGTATGCAAAAAGAACTCGGTTTCTTATTTTGAAGATGAAGGGCTATGCTAATCAATTTGAGAGATTTGGTTTTTTCTAATTAGTGGACATTTTATGCGATATCTTTCAAGTGTTGATGATCAATGAGGAAGACTTAAGATGCCTAAGGTAATACGAAGGGCAAGAACAACAAGAAGAAGGGCAAGGGCAAAACAGAAGCAAAAGAAAATGTTGTTGTCAATTACCTTGTTGAACTGAACATCAGATAAAAACTTCCCCAATTACCTTGTTGAACTGAAGAAGGGTGATGTTAGATATGTAAGCACTTCAGATATTCTTATGATATAATTATTCTTTTTTTCCTGTAATACTAGAGTATTTGACACTATGTGTGACACTTATATTTACAATGAATTATAGGGACTAAATAAACTTAGAGAACAGAGAGTAAGCGTGTCTTCAGCTACAATCTCTTTGAGGAGAGACACTCTTTATAGAACTAAAAGCAGTGAGTCACGAGGAGCACATATTGTTGTGAACGCAAAAGGGTAATATTTATGTTGTTACCAAATGGATTATATTTCACATAATAGAATGTTTGGATATTATTGTGAACGCAATAATCACTCATTTACGCACGTGACTTATATTTCACATAATAGCACATATTGTTGTGAACGCAATAGTCACTCATTTACGCGGGTGGGTTTTTTCTTCTAGACGATATTATTTTGGATTATGTGAATTATGATTTTTTTTAACGCTCATATTAAAATTTAGGAAATCGGAGCAGTGGCACAATAGTTCTATATATAATTAAGAAATGAAAATATTAAAATTAGACTTTAATCAAATGTATTGATGGCATTATGTGGTTGTCACTACAAGGAAAAAGCTTTTTTGCGGCGATAATAATCGTCGCAAAAAGCCCCATTGTCGTCGCAATATATCTTTTGCGACGAAAGTTTCGTCGTAAAAAAAGTCGCCGTAAAAGAGTGGTCGCAAAATGTTATTTGCGACGAAATTTGCGACGATTTCTTTGTGGGCCCCACTTATTTTAAAAAAGTGAAATTCTGAGAGAAATCTTTTGCGACGATATTTTTTGCGACGAAAACTTCTTTTTTGCTATACGACGTACTCATGTTCCCAAATGGATTGAAGCCATCAGCAGCCAACCCTAATCTAACATTTCTAGGTTCTTTGGCAAAATTAGGATACATTGAATCGAATTCTTTCCATGATGTACCATCCACCGGTGACGTAATTTACCATCTTCCGTGCAACGTCCAGAAGCATGTCATGTCATACGCTTTGCAGTGTGTCTTGAGCTATAAATACGCTTTAATCTAGTAATTAATGGAAAGTAACGCATAACCTTGTTAGCAACTTTCTTCCCCTTAGTGTTTGCGTCCTTCCATCTACTTTCATAACATATGGGACATTTTTGCAAATCTTTGTATCCTTCCCCCAAAATAAACAACAGTCGTTCTTACAAACGTGGATCGATTTATATCCTAACCCAACTTTCTCATTATCTTTTTCGCTTCATAGTTTGACGGTGGGATTTTAGCAAGCGGAAATGCAGTTTTCAGAAATTCTAACAATTGGTCAAACGATGTATCGGTCCATTTATTGATGGCCTTCATGTGACTCAGTTTTGCCAAGAAATCCAATGAAGACATCCCGTCACAACCAGGGTATAGTTCGGTGTCGGCAAGTTTCAGTAATTCAGCAAGTTCATCATTTGTATCACTCGGTGTATCTGTTGTGTTCATTGGCTCGTCGTCGTCGTATGTGTTGTCCTCTTGTGGGACATTCTCCTGACGAACATCGTTAATAAAATCATGTATTGGGTCTGTCGTTTGAGGTATGACTGGAACTACCGGTGACGGAACATATGATTCACCATGATGCGTCAACGTTTTGTAAAATCGGCAAAAACCGTTATTTGTATATGGCGCTCTATGTTGGAAGAGGAAACCAATAATGTTATTGCAATTATTACACGGACACGAGCTTTATTTTGGCCATTCGTATAATTCTTACACCTTTCCATGAATGCTTTAAGACCAATAAGACATTCTTTAGAAAATTATTTTCTAAAGTAGTCCAATCTTATCAATCGTCATAACTGTGTCTACAAACAAATATTAATTATCTTAACACATTTAAAACTAGGGAAATACAAACACAAATACACCTATACATCCATACACAAATACACATATACATCCATTTAATCACAATTTAACATTCATTTTAATCTCAATTTAACATACATACACACATACACATATATGGATATCCATACACAAATACACATATACAAACACAAATACCACATATACGCATACATATACATCCATACACAAATACACAATACATCCATACACAAATACACATATACATCCATACACAAATACACATATACATCCATACATAAATACACATATACATCCATTTTAATCACAATTTAACATACATACACACATACACATATACATCCATACACAATCACGCATATACATCCATTTTAATCACAATTCAACATACATATACACATACACATATACATCCATACATAAATACACTATACATCTTAAATATCCATTTTTTATAACCATAAACTTGCTAAACCTAATTCAAAACAAATACATACATATTAACACATAATTAACATTCCAAATACATACATTCTTAAATTCATAAATCACACATGTTATCTCAACTAACTTAAACACCCATGTTCATAACCATATAAAAACAAAATTAGGTAAAATACATACATTCATCTCATTTTAAATTAGGCAAAACACAAATTAGACAAAATACATACTTCATAACCATATTAACACACTAAACACATACATTCTTAAATACATACATACACACATAATACTTCATCTCAACTAACCTAAACACCCATGTTCATAACCATATAAAAACAAATTAGGCAAAATCATACATTCATCTCATTTTAAATTACACACACATATACATATACATAATACTTCATCTCAACTAACCTACAAATATACATCTTAAATATCCATTTTTTCATAACCATAAAACTTGCTAAACCTAATTCAAACAAATACATCATATTAACACATAATTAACATTCCAAATACATACATTCTTATATTCATACATACACACATGTTATTTCAACTTGCTGAACCTAATTCAAACCATAAAACTTCATCTAAACTAACTTAAACACCCATGGACACAAAAATCCCTAATTTTAAAATATTATCTACAAATTAACACAAAAATAGGCAAAATTGAGGTTATTTACTTGAAATCAGAAGTGGTGGGTGGCTATGGTGCAAAGCAGGCAGCGACGGAGGTGGAACAGCGGCGGTGGTGACTGAAACATCAACGGAGGTGGAACCACAACAATCGTGGAGTGACGGTGGAGGGAGCCGACGGTGGTGTGGGGTGCGACGGGGCGGAGGGAGCCGACGGTGGTGTGGGTCGTGCGCAGTGGGGGTTTGGGGGTGGGTGCGCAGTGGAGGTTTGGGGTTAATTTTTACGAATGCTGAGAAAGAGAACTCCCGACTATATTTGGGTAAAAGTTTTTTGCGGCGATATATCGCCGCAAAAGATTAATTGCGACGAAGACTAATTTAAGTATAAATATTATTAATTATTTTCATTTATTGCGACGACAAGTCGCCGCAAAAGATTAAGCGGGATTTTTCTCCTACAATAAGATTTTAGTGTTTTTTAGAAAACAAAAAAAAAATATACATTTTATTTTTCGACGAAAAATCGCCGCAAATAAGTTCTTGACTTTAAAAGTCAAAAAGTTAATTATTTTTTTGTCGTTTAGTGTGTCTATTGCGACGAAATGGGTTCGCCGCAAAAAACATAGTCGCGAAAAACCATTTTTCTTGTAGTGTGTATACACAAATAAAAAAACTTCATTACATAATACTTATTTTTAATTAGTATATATCACACCAAGTAAGAAACATCGTGAACCCACCCCCACCCCCCTTTTATTTAGAACGAATTTACCCATAGTCCATACATTCAAATTCTGATCAAATTAATAATAAAAAATAATGGTAGTGGTTGGATTGGTGGAGTTTCAAGTGGCCTTGATGATCGTGGCTAGCAAATGGTGATGGTGGTGATATGATGTGTGGTAGTAGTAGCGGCGGTGAGAGTGTGCCCACAGTAGAGGTGGTGGTGTTGGTGTGTGGTGGGGGTGGAGATGGTTGCCAGACGATGATTGTGGTAGTGGAGAAAGAAGAGAAAGGGTAGAGAGAAAAACTAAAATGTAGAGAGAGAAATTAAAAAGTGAGAGAGCGGTGAGATTTTCTATAAACCATTTAAGTCCTTAGGGTAATTTAGTTTTTTCAAAAAATCTAATAGAAATGTTAGCATTGTTAGTCAAAATGATAAAAATTGAAATGATTTATAAAACTCAAGCTAATAATAAAGTAAATAAAGGTTGACATTCAAATGGAGATAATTTACAAAACTCGAGGACAAAAACCGAAATTTGCTCTAAAATACTCATTGCAACCCTTAAATGTAGGTCATATCTACCAGAACAATGTAAATCCTTGTGTCTTGTGTTCGTTTACGTTTATTCACCGATTGTGTATGTTTGCAATACTCGAATTCCTAACATAGAAGAATGTTGCTTGTATATAAACTTTAATGCATCCAAATGCGGACGCATAGGAATTTCATGTCACCCTCATAATCAATTAATTTTGTTAATCTAATGTTAATTGAGAAAAATAAACTCTTCACCTAAAAGTGTATAAAAATATTGATGGTGGGATAAGACTTAGGGCCTATTAGGTCATGGGTTTGAATCTCACAAAGGGGGGGTTTTCTCATAATTATGAGTTTCCTCCTGAATTGGTGACTTGGTGGTGGAATATGATCGCTGGTAACACTGGTGGCACGATGATACTCCAGTGATCCGTGAGTGATTCCAATTTAGCCGTTCTAAAAAAGTGTATAAAATGTACTCCAAAAGTTTTTTTGTTTTTTTGTAGCTTCTTTATCAACGAACATATATTATTAACTCTACACATGTTATACTTTTAAAATTATAATATCTATATTATATAGGATTTGAATCCATAACAATTTATTAGTAAGTATACCATATTATCATCGGAATATTGTTTGGTCTAGCTAATATCTACACGCATATATATCAAGCATAATTATCGAATTCACATAACAAACAACAAACAAACATACCCAGTGTCTCCCGCTGAAGGGCAGGGTCTGGGAGGGGTATATGGTAGCAAGTCTTTCCTCTATCTAGAAAGATAGAGAGACCGCTTCCGAAAGACCCCCGACTCGTTAACACAGGCAATAACAATAACAATCAAAATACAACGCAGGTCTAACATAGATCACTGGAGTATAACAATAGATTACTTTTAATGATCAACGCAGGTCTCATTAACTTAAATTAAGGAGCTAAGATTTGTGAGGAAATTAAGGCTTAAATCAAGATTTGATAATGACCCATTATGGTGTTCAAAGTCACTATATTATTCAATTTCGAAATAAAACATCTGACGTTTTTTTTTTTTTTACCAATATCGACATAAATATTCATAATAGTTTGTGTAATTGTGAAATTTATACATTATGCCTACCAAATTTTTACAAATTTTAATTCATATATTGCTCCAACTTTTAACAATGTAATAATATATAAATGCAGACGTCAACAAAAATGTTTAGACTTGCTCATTTGAGTTTTTATTTAATATGTTAATTTATACTATATTACTTTCCAGCTACGACTATAACTATTTTTATATGTTTTAATATCGTAAAAGCTGATGCTAATTTTACCAAACACACCATAACAGTGAACTACGTCTTTATTGATTTACATATTAACTAAACCACATATAACAAACAAAACTTTATGAGATGGAATTCTAGAAGCTCGGTTACAACTGTGATTACTGCATGTTAATTAGTTTTCTCCTGAGCTACGCGGTAAAAGTTTGGTCATTTTCCTGTCGACTGTCGCTACGCGTTAAAGTTTTGTTATTATCGTCACTGGCGGACCTAAAGCCAAGGGAGGGGGGGCAGCCGCCCACCCTAAAAGTTTTTTTTCCTGTGTTATATATATGTGAAAATCCTGACCCCCCCATAAATTTTGTCATCGTCCCCCTTAAAATTCTTGAAACTAATGAAGAGCAAAATTATCTCAAATATATTGTTTGGAGCCGAACTATAATGGGGTCCGGTGATCTTCTGATAGGCCGGCGGACCATATTTTCTCACTAACTAGGTCTGTAATCGAATGGATTTTTAAAGTTTCACTCTCAAATAATCATGTAATTAGTAGGGAGAAAAAAAAATATCAAGATAAATATATTTGATAATAATATATCTAAAACATGTGAACGTATCGCTAATTTTATAAGTATAATTGTTTCAAACATCAAATATCACCACTTTCATGAGTATAATTGCTTCAATACGATTTTTGTTATATATACATATAAGCAAATTCACGAGTTTGGGACCATTTTAACGATTTTTTACGTCAATGACCGACTCGACCCACCTGACTCGAACCGGACTGATAAACTATATATTCTATTGCGGTGGCCAAATAACACTTAAAATTTCCGCCCCCAGTGAAAAAAGTTCTGGATCCGCCACTGATTATCGTCTCGGCTTGTTGATACCCATAAAAGTGAATACCGATACTAGTTCTAATAATACCAATGCCAACAACGATGATGTTTGCTCATAATCGGTTAGATGCGTACGTACCACAACGATTACTACCTTGTTATAGCATACAATCCAAAAAATACCATTTTTTTTAAACAGCCTAGTTTAAACGGACAGGGTCTACATTGGCTAGACCGTCGATCAATGTAAGTTCTGACATCGCTACACTCAATGGTATAATTAAAAACATATAATATATAATGAGTTTTCATTAGTTTACGAGCGTAGATCAAATTCTTTGTTATTTCATTTTGTATATTTTATCCGATTAATATTTGTTTACAACAATGGTTAAGTTTGAGATCATCTGAGTCGTTATATATATGTTTGTATAATGTATGTATATATATATTAGTTTTAATTAGAGTTAGTAAAACATAACAAATTGCTTTCTCTTGTGAATTTCGAATCCTAGTGGGAAAAAACAAGAATAAATGTTCAAGGAGGGGATAAGGATTATGTTATGTTATGTAATGTTGATTTGGTATTGGTTTCTTTGTAATGATTACGATGGTTAGGTATTAAGAATAGATGACTTTTTAACTTTTTTAAACAGCTGAGACTTTTTAAATGGTTTATAATAAATTATGAGGGTGAAGGGGTTGGAACCTCTGGTTAAATTTAAATACATTCAATTGGAATTTACAAATAATAAAGTAAGTAAATAAATAAAAATAATAACTAAAAAACATAATTTTTACTAAACTACTAATTGTATCCGACACCATGATGTTTAAGTTGGTTGCAATGTATTTCATAAGGGTAAATTGGAGTCGAAAATGTGTTTTTTGATCCCCCGATCCGAAACGATATTTTTTGTTAACGACCAGATCATCAAGGATTTGGAATGAACACTGGTGACATTGCATTCCCGTAATGTTTTAGGATTATATATATGTAAAATAATACACGTATACATGACATTTTATATCTTCTCATCTTCACCACATCAAGTTTAAGTATTGTCCATTTAGATTCTAAAACATCAAAGCTTGTTCGACGTCTTTCCCCGCTGACTCTTACCCCTTCTTGAATTTTTTTTTTCTCTTGGGGTCGGTTGGCCAGGAAAGGATTTAAAAAAAGCAGACCAACAAAAATTTCTCAAATTTCTTTACTATAATTGATGACTCTTCTTGCCTACTGAGCATCCAACAAATGTCATGTATATATTTATATGTATCATACAAAAATGTGCTGTCATGACTAGTTGGTGCATGTTTATATATGTCCTAAACGAAATTTAAATATAAGTCATTCAGCATTCAAAATCTCGTTATAAACATGTCTTCATCATATATTGGCTCTTTGACAAAATAATCTTTGATCACAACGCACATATGGTTTTCTGAAACTATCGTGTCTTTGAGTTTGGATGTGTTGAAAAGTAACATACAAAATATTGAAGACAGCTGGGATCAGCACAAAGTCATCATCTCCCTATTTTAGTGATAGTGTTTTCATGGAGTGGTGTTTTCTTGTCTTCCTTAACAGCAACAATGATTGTTAAAACTGTATAAAAAGAGGAGAATTTCCTCTTGTTGAAATCAATAAAATACAGTTTTCTTAATCAATTCAATCATCTTTTGTTAGATGGTATAGAGCAGTGTTTACACTAAGTTGTCATCATCTACCCAAACACAACCCTTCTATTCCAATCTGAGCCACCATGTCCGAAGACAGCAGCTCAAACTCAGAATTGTCTTTACAGCTTGCGAAGCTGTTAAAAGATTCACAACCCAACACCCCAAACTCTCCGACAATTTACAGATCAATCTCAACTCAACAGCCAAAATTACCCACTATGGACCCGAATGATTCGAGTCGCAATTGGTGGAAAATCAAAGAATTTACTCAAACATTTGACCACAGAATCTCCAGGTCAGAATGATGAGAATATAGAGCAGTGGGGAACAAGATGACTTGATCGTGTTCTCATGGCTCATCCAAAACATAGAACCAGAAATTGCAAGCAACCTAACCGAGTTTCCAACAGCTAAAACACTGTGGGAAGCCTTGGCAGTTACTTACAGCAGTGGAAAGGACAAGCTCCAAGCATTCAATCTTCACGTTAAAGCCAACGAAATCAAACAAAACGGTACAACCCTTGAAGCTTTTTGGATTTCATTACAGGGCATTTGGGGAGAAATCGACAGAATCGATCCAAATCCCATGAAATGCCCAGAAGACATCAAAGCATATACAAAAATCAGGACAGAACACAAGCTCTTCCAATTTTAAATGCCCTTGATCGAAAGTATGATCCAATCAAACGGGAATCCTTCGGTGGGAACCCCTCCAACCGCGGAGGCGGCATACGCTGCGGTCCGGAAAGAAGCCGCTCACCAGAGCATCCTCGGAACAACTCCAAGTGAAACACAAGGAATCGCAGCAGGACTCGCTGCCACCAATCCGGGTGGGTTAGGTCGTATCCAAAGGGTACCGCCGACCCGAAACAACAGGTAAGAAGAATGGCCCTTCACTCAAGGAGGATAAAACTCACCTGAAGTGTACCCACTGTGGGATGACCAAGCATACCAAAAAACACTGCTTCAAGATCGTTGGCTATCCCGATTGGTGGTCCGATGGCCATAAAAAAAAGGAGCAAGACAACGGGCAGGAGAAATCAAAAGCATCAGCATCGGTGCGGTGGGCAACGATGATGCCGCCGGCACCGACAGCAACCACCGAAACCGGTGGATTTGGGGGATGGCAGCAGTCAGCCGGCAACAATGATGAAGAAGAGGGTTTCTCGGTGTCCACAGGTAATAGGGAGGAGAGAAGGGTAGGTAAAAGGTGGAGAGAAGATTCTCAAAACACTCTCCCTTTCTTTTTTTTAATATACACGAAAGTTACCAAATGTACCCTGCAGAATATGGTGTGGCACAAAACATTCAAAACAATAAATCAGGGGACAGTCATGGATTTTTGATTGTGGAGCGACGGATACCATGACATATGACCTATCCGACTTTACTGCACCTTCGAACCCAACAAAATCCTATATACATACTGCAAATGGAGAAACAATGAAGTTGAAAATGGTGGAACGATTGAGATCTCACCAACTCTTAAACTTTCAAATTGTCTCTATGTCCTTCATTGTCACACAAATTACTATCCATTAGCCATGTAACAAAAGAATTAAATTGCTCCGTGCTTATGCAACGACATTTTGTATCTTACAGGATATCAGGACGGGAGCGATCATTGGGCGTGGCACTGAAAAAACAAGGGTTATACTACGTGGATGAGGTGACTCAAATGGCAATGCTATGCTATCTCATGGAACAGTGGAACGTGAAGCTTGGCTATGGCATAGAAGACTTGGACATCCGTCTACGGGTTATTTGCATATTTTATTTCCCAAATTATTTCCTTCCAATTGTAAGTCACATTGTGAAACTTGTGTGTTAGCTAAAAGCCATCGAAAAACTTTAACCAAATAACACAAGAGTTGATTCACCTTTTTCGTTAATTCACTCGGATGTGTGGGGACCAGCTCCAACTATCGGAGGTCAAAATCTTCGGTTTTCGTAATATTCGTGGATGATTGTACACGAATGACTGGGTATACTTATTAAAAAGTAAATCCGAAGTGTTTGAGAAATTCATCATGTTTTATACAATGATACAAAATCAATTTCAAAAAACCATTAAAATCCTTCGATCTGATAATGGTGGAGAATTTGTTAATAATGAGCTGAAACAATTTTTCACAACAAAAGGGATTATTCATCAAACAACCTGTCCTCACACACCTGAACAAAATGGTGTTGCGGAGCGAAAGAATCGTATTCTATTAGAATAACTCGGGCCCTCCTAATAGAGTCACACGTCCCACAAGTTTTTTGGCCAGAGGCCCTTGCCACCGCCACCTATCTGATCAATCGTCTTCCAACTAAAATCCTAAACTCCAAAACTCCTTTACAAGTTCTTTCAGAATTCTTCAATCCCCCGTCGATCCTTACACTCGAACCCCGGATTTTCGGATGCACTGTATTGTTCATATACCAAAAACACATAGGACTAAACTTGATCATGTGCGGAAAAAATGTGTTTTTGTTGGATAGGAGTAAACCAGAAGGGGTATCGGTGCTACAATCCTAAAACCCGGCACATGTTTACCACTATGAACTGTGATTTCCTGAAACTGCATATTACTATGCCTCCCAACACAGCGATGAGGGGGGAGCAAGTATCCTGAATCACTGAGTTGGCTAGAATACCATACCCAGATATGAGTCACCTCTCCCATCTAATCCCGAAATCAGTGCCACCACCCAAGAAACTGCTCCGAATTGGTACCAGAGGTAAGTAACACTGAATCCACCGAAACTCCTGGAAATATCACTAACCAAACAGAAGAGCAAAGTGAACATGTGCAGGAACCAGAGGAGCCTATCATACAGACAAATGTACAAGCAGAGCAAATAGAACACGAACAAGAACAGGGAATACCGTCACACAGGAAGCCACACCAAAAACATACGTGCTGCCACCAAGAACAACCGAGGAGTCCCTCCAAAAAGATACTCTCCTGAAAAAGAATCTCGAGGGTCCAATATCCTATGGCTAATATAGCCGAGGGAAAGTTGTCAGAAGAAGCTAAGGCGTTCTCTTTATCGTTGTACACTGAAGACATTCCCACCAACCCAGAGCAAGCCTTGAAATCAAAACACTGGAGAAATGCAATGGAAGAAGAGATGAAAGCTTTAACGAAGAACAACACGTGGGAGAAGTGTATCTTACCTACAGGGAAGAAAACCAGTCGGATGTCGATGGGTGTTTTCAATTAAATACAAGCCGGATGGTACGATCGAAAGATATAAAGCTAGACTGGTGGCCAAAGGCTATACCCAAACATATGGGATTGATTACTCCGACACTTTCTCTCCAGTCGCAAAGATGAACACAATCAGGGTCCTGTTCTCAATAGCAGCAAATAAGGAATGGCCACTTCACCAGTTTGATGTAAAAAATGCATTCCTACACGGAGAGCTCAAAGAAGAAGTATATATGGAAGCACCACAGGGTTTCACAAGCAACTTCGGTGATAAAGAAGTATGTCGGTTGAAGAAGTCCTTATATGGACTAAACAGTCTCCCAGAACATGGTTCGGAAAGATTCACTCTTGCTATGAACCGCTGGGTTTCAACAAAGTAACTCAGACCACACATTGTTCCTAAAAAAAAGGGATAATCTGACGACTTGTTTGAAATATATGTGGATGACATGATTATTACAGGGGATGATGAAGAAGAACATCACCAGACTAAAGGAGAACTTATTCAATGAGTTCGAAATGAAGGACCTAGGAAGACTTAAATATTTCCTTGGAATTGAGATCTAAGATCAAAACAAGGAATATTTATGTGTCAAAAAAGGTATGTCCTTGATCTTCTAACCGAAGTTGGTATATTGATTGCAAACCAACAGAAACCTCCTATGATCGTGAATCAAAAGCTGTACATGGAGAACAAGCAGAGCTAGCTGACAAGGAAAGATATCAACGAATTGTGGGAAAATTAATATACCTCTCACACCCGACCAGATATAGCATATGCGGTAGGGATAGTGAGCCAGTTATGCATCGACCACAAACAACCATATGGATGCAGTCTTAAGAATTTTAAGATATCTCAAAGGCACCGTTGGACATGGAATTGTGTTCAAACCAAATGGGAACTTAGACATTCAACTATACACTGATGCAGATTGGGCAGGAGACAAAGACAATAGAAGATCAACCGCAGGTTATTTTACCTTGTTGGAGGAAATCTGGTCACATGGAGGAGTAAAAAAGAAGGTAGTGCATTATCGAGCGCTGAAGCCGAATTCAGGGGAATAGCCAGGGGAGGCAGAGGTTCTGTGGGTACGGAGGCTCCTAGTGAAATAGATTTCCACCACAAGAAGCTAGTAGAATCATGTGTGATATAAAGCTGCAATCCAAATATCAGAGAATCCGGTACAACATGATCGAAACGAAGCATGTTGAAGTTGACCGACACTTCATCAAAGAAAAATTAGAATCAGGGCCTCATTTCTCTCCCATTCGTCAGGTCTGAAGATCAATTGGCGGACATCCTAACAAAGCTGTTAACGAAGGGATATTACGCAAATGTTGGACAAGTTGAACTTTGGAGATCCCACCGTTCAACTTGAGGGGGGCGTGTTGAAAGTAAACATTACAAAATTATGAAGACAGCTGGGATCAGCACAAAGTCATCATCTCCCATGTTTTATTTGATAGTGTTTTCATGAGTGGTGTTTTCTTGTCTTCCATTAACAGCAACAATGATTGTAAAACCTGTATAAGAAAGAGAGAATTTCCTTTGGTGAAATCAATCAAAATACAGTTTTCTTAATCAATTCAATCATCTTTTGTTAAGAGGATGTGGCGACAAAGTTTACAAAGAAATTAACATCAAACTCGTTGGTGATGATGCCGGAAGAATAAGAGGTGGTCTCATTTTGTTGAGATATGATGGAGTAGAGATGGTGTGTAAATAAGTAAAAATAGTTTTGGTTTACATTTTTTTGAATTACATTGTTAATTTTGGTTAATTTTGTCATTTCATTCAAAAAACAATTTTGTTTCAGTTTCTGGTCCCTAACTTTTAAACGTTGTCATTTTATTTATTTTGTTAATTCAATTATGTGGACCAAAAGAACCAATGAGCCAAGATCAGGAAAACCTCTAAGTCCCACATGCCACTACAACAAACAAGTGAAGACTCTCATCAGCTATTGTGTTCTCTTGCCGGAAGGTCAGAGAGGAACTGAGGACTCTCATCAGCTATTATGTTCTCTTGCCTGAATGTCAGGCTCGAGAGCATCTTAGTGCCAGCTCTCTTGAGATGATGAAGTCTGAAGAACAAATTCTGAAGATCAAAGAACTGAAGATCACAGCTGAAGATATCAAAAGGCTGAAGACCTAAAGAACTGAAGATCTTCCGAAGCACAAAGTCTGAAGACAAAGACTGAAGACAACAACTGATGATATCTACTGAGATCATCAGTTGTTACATCTTCCGAAGCTGTTCTATCTTCCGAAGCAAAGTCTGAAGAAAAAGACTGAAGACAACAACTGATGATATCTACTGAAGTTATCAGTTGTTACATCTCCGAAGTAACATCTTCCGAAGTTTCATCTTCCGAAGCCAAGTCTGAAGGCCAAGTACTGAAGACAGAGTTTGTCTCAACAACTGAAGAAGTCCTCTTCAGTTGTTGTGGTGGTTTTTCCTTTTCCGAAGTTTATTTTATGTCAGTAGTTGTACAACAGCTGAAGAGAATGTTCTTCAAGCTGTTATAGTTTCAGTAGTTTACTTTTGTCAGTACTTAGGAACTTTTGTAAGAAGATGTCAGTTGTTGACATCTTCAGTAGTTTTATGTTTTGTCAGTTGTAATTTGAATATTCAGTGATGTCAGAAAAAGGACATCATGCCCATCCTTTTGCCGCCTATAAAAGGATGGGTAACCATACTGTTTTAATTGCCGAAACGTGCGAACCAATAGAACATATTGTTTTGCAGAAACTCTTCTCTCTATGTTCATGCTTTAATTGAAATATCTTTTATGTTCTTGCTTTAATTGCTAATTAGTGAGCTAAATCCGCTGCAAACATAATCTAATTGATCAACGAGAGAGGCTGAGATCCTGTCAAATGGTATCAGAGCGAGGTTAATCATTGATCGATCTTCATTGATCATTTGAAACTGCTCTTTTGATCTCTCAGTTTGATCGAATTAGCAATTTGCAAGAGTTAGTCATAGAGAGTAAGTTCTGCAGTTTCCGGCCAAAATCTTGAGATCTTTTGGTGGTTTGAGTCACATTTGTCGTGTTTAAACTTGTTTTTGACCAAAACCTGAGATGACAACACCAACCAATGATCCTCACAATACTGGTTCCGCAACCAAGCCTCCGATGCTGGTTAGGAACGAGTATAAACATATGGCAAAGACGTATGCTACACCACTTGGCTGTCAACAGTGCTGGTTGTTGGAAGTCAGTGGTGCATGGGCCATACAAGCCTATGGTGAGCGTCCCGGAGTCTAATGAACAGGTTGCCAAGAAACCTGAACAATATTCGGACGAAGATCTAAAGCTGTTCGAATTGATGCAGAGCCCATGGAATTTTAGCCATGGCCATTCCAAACGAGATATATCAGGGCTTTTGCATCATGAGTCTGCTCATGACCTATGGGTTGCTCTAAAGGAACAATTTGGAGGAACTGATTCGGTCTTAGCAAACAATAGGGAAATCCTGCCCAACAATATGAGACTTTCTCATATAGAAAGGGTGAGACTCTGACCCAGCAGTTTGAACGGTTCTCTTGTTTAATCTCTGAGCTGAAGATGGTTAAACAAGAGTACTCCAAAAGCCAGATGAACAACAGGTTCCTCAGGTCATTGCCTGAGAGATGGGACACATATACCATTGTCCTACGCTCTAGTGCTGACCTTGACACTCTATCTCTCACCCAACTTCATGGGAAGCTACTCACTTTTGAGAGAGAAGTAGAGCAAAAGAGGAAGTTGTCATCTTCTGGCAAACTTGCTGATGACTTTGTCCAAGGTAATACTGCCTTGATAAGTCATGAGTCAGAATATGCTTCATCTGAAAGTTCTTATGATGAGCATATCGATTTCTCTACCAACTCAGAACAAGCTTTTGTTGGTGTTAGTAGTTCAGGAGGTGGTGGTGACAACTTGTGCTTTCTGATGGAGGATTTGAAGGGCATTCCAGATGATGATCTGGAAGAGATGGATATTTTGAACCAAATGGCAATGATAAATATCCGATCTCAGAAGTTCTACAAAAGAACTGGTAGGAAATTCCCAGGACTCTCTGGCAAAACCAAAGTTGGTTTTGACAAGAGCAAGTTGAGGTGTCACAAGTGCCAAAGGCTTGGACACTTTGCAAGAGAGTGTAGATCATCTGGATCTAACTCATCTGCACCCTTTGTGACTTTTCCCAGCAATAGCTCACAGCACAAAGGGCAACCTTCCTACAGTTCTTCCCATCCATCTCAAGCACAAGCACCACCTGCTTATTTTGTGCCACAGGGTCATATGCCTTATCCTTACCCCTGTTACTACATGTCTCAGCCTGGTCAAACTCAAGCACCCTCGGCTCAACCACCTCATGCTCTTCCGAGCCTCATTCTTCCCAATCTCATCATCACAACAACCTCAACAACAAAGCTTTTTCACCCCAACTGCTGTTGACTGGAGTAGTCTACCAGAAGAGCTATCTGGTCAGGAACCACTACTCCAAGGTGCTGGTCAACATGGTGGTGACCAACCTTTTGGAAATCTTGCTCTGATGGCCCTTGATTCTGCTGAAGGATCATCATCTAATGCCTCATCTCAGGTATCCACTAGGCAAAAGCCAAGCTTTGTTCAGAGTCATGCATAGCAGCATTTGCTTCTATTAGAGAAGCAAATGTATCTTTAATAGATAAAAATCTTGAGCTTGAGCACACTATTTCCAAAAGAAAAGCTGATTTTGAGGTTGTTCTAAAAGATAAAAATGATGAGATTTACAAGCTTAACTGCCAAATCAAAGATGCTAAAGCTAGGGAAGATGTACTTCTTGAGAAGTACAAAGATCTCAAGGAAACTCTTGCAACCACCCAAGTTGAGTGTGATCGATGGGTGCAATCATGCAAGGGTTTTGAAATGCTTCTTAGCAAGCAAACAGCTTCCAATGTGAAGTTTGGCATTGGTTATAATCACACTGCTCCTCCCACAGACTTCATTTCAAGAGCAGAAGTTGAATCTGATGGGAGAGCAATAACCAATCCTTCTCATCATGTGACTTACTATCCTCTGAATCAGCATCATCAGAGATAGACTATCACATGACCAAAAGGCTGATCAACTCAGGAGTTGTCACTAGAAGTACTGAAGGTACTGGAGAGCAAGTGACAACACCTGAAGTTCATACCTCAAATACTGTTAGCACTAAAGAGAAGAAAACTAACAGTAGGAAAGGTTTGAAGACAGCTAAAGAGGATACCAGGAAAGCAGGCACTAGGAAGAAAACTGCTAGTACTGATGACAAACAGCTGAAGAACAAGACTTCAGCAGTTAAATCCTCTTCAGCTGATGATCAGCATAAGATGAAGAAAAGGCCATGTGAGATATGTGGCTTATTCAATCATCTTACTGATGATTGCTGGTACAAAAGGGGTTCCAAACTCAAACAGAAGGAGCAAATCATTGAGAGCATCAATAAAATGAAAAATGAGTTTGAAACCAAGTTTGTATTAGCAACATCCAAACCTGAAATCCCTAAGCCCAAAGCTAAATCTAAAAGAAGGTAGGGATAACTCAGGCAACAGCTGAGGTTGCTCAGAAAAAGATGGTACAACATAGGAACTCATCATCAGCAAACTCCAATGTGTCTGAAGAGCTGAAAGCTCTATCACAAATCAGACACAATTGGTGATGATGGTTCAGCACTAGTGGGAAGAGTCAACCACTTAGATGCTCCTATGTTGAAACACAGAAAAGGAAGTCCAAGCCAAAGGGTTCCTCTTCTGTACCATCTTCTTCACCTCAAGCTGTCACACACAACACAACTGTTAGTGCTGCACTTGTAGCTGAGAACAGACCTAAAACCAAGCAGGTTTGGGTCTCCAAGACTAACTAACACATGGTTGTGTTTGCAGGGTTCTTCAACATGCCATAGAAGCATCTGGTATGTAGACAGTGGAGGATCCATGCATATGACTGGAAGCAGCTCCCTTCTTAATGACTACTCTCAAGGAAAGAAGGGATTTGTTTCTTTTGGCAATGATGCAAAGGGTTACATCATCGGAAAAGGCTTTGTTTCCAATGGGGAAATAAGGTTTGATGATGTTAACCATGTGGAGAATCTCAAGTACAACCTCTTGAGTGTCAGTCAAATGTGTGACAAAGGCCATGTTGCCCTTTTCACAAGCCAGAACTGTCGGATTCTGTCATCCAAAGTTCTGAATTTGATTGACAAGGCATTGGATGAACACACTCTCCTGAAGGCCAACAGGACAGGAAGAGTGTATGCCTTAGATCTTTCCAAAAAGATGGATTTAAAAGGCCATCCTTGCCTATTCTCCAAGGCATCTCCTCAAGAGTCTACACTATGGCATAGAAGGCTGGGTCATGTAAATTTCAAGAACATGAATCAGCTTATAAGCCATGGTTTAGTAAGAGGATTGCCTCTGAAGGAGTTCAAGTGTGAAGATGACTGCACTGCTTGCTTGAAAGGAAAACAGCACAAAGTTTCATTCCCTTAATAGAAGAACCAAAGTCCACTGCCTGCTTACAACTTCTCACATGGATCTCTTTGGTCCTGTGAGAGTGATGAGCATGGCAAAGAAGAAATACTGCCTGGTAATTGTGGATGATTACTCCAGGTTTGTATGGACTTTCTTCTTGCACTCCAAGGATGAAGCAGCAAAGACTATAATGAACTTTGTGTTACAAGTAGAAAAGCAGTATTCCCTACAGGTCAAGTGTGTGAGGAGTGACAATGGAACAGAATTTAGAAACCACACACTTGATGACTTCTACCTGTCCAAGGGAATTAGAAGGCAGTTTAGCATTCCTAGAACTCCTGAACAGAATGGAGTGGTGGAGAGAAAGAACAGGACTCTCATTGAAGCAGCAAGGTCAATGCTGGCTGACTCAGGGCTGCCACTGACCTTTTGGGCTGAAGCTGTCAATACAGCTTGCTATGTACAGAATAGAGCCTTAGTAAATAAGAGGTTGATGAAGACTCCCTATGAAGTTCTTCATCATTTGGCTCCTCTTATTTCATTCTTTAGAGCCTTTGGGTGTCCTTGTTTCATTCTCAACACTAGCAACCCACTCCATAAGTTTGCTAGTAAGGTGGATGCAGGGTACTTTGTTGGTTATTCATCAACTTGCAAAGCATACAGAGTCTTCAACTGTAGAACCAAAGGGGTTGAAGAAACTTTGCATGTTAAGTTCAATGAATCTCCAAAGGACAAGATTCCACAAAACCCTGTGGAGCTGTTTGATCTGGACATACTGCAATATGTTCCTTATCAATCTCTATCTGTTGAGCCTGTCAACAGATCTCCACCTGGTGGTACTGAAGATGATGAAGTCAGTAATCACCTCTTCAGGTTCAGTGACAACCTGCCTAATTCCACTGAACCTGATGCTCCTGTAGCCTCAGCAGCTCCATCCACTACAAATGCTGATGAGATTTCTGCTTGCTCTACTTCATTTGAGCTGCCATCCTCTACATGGTTTCAGGAATCTCCATCACCATCTGTTGCTGCTGATGGGTCTACAAACACTTGCACAGATATCATAGTTTATCAAGAGCTCAAGAATCACCCCACTTCACAAATCATTGGTGATATTCATGCTGGAGTTTCAACCAGGAATCAATTGTCCAACTTTTGTTCTATGCTCTCTTCATCAGTCAGCAAGAACCAAAGAACTATCATATTGCTTTAAGAGACAATGGATGGGTGGAAGCTATGCAGCTTGAGCTACTTCAATTCAAGAAACAGCAAGTGTGGGAGCTTGTTCCATTACCCAAAGGTAAGTGTGCTATAGGCACCAAGTGGGTATTCAGGAACAAAACAGATGAGAAGGGCCAAATTGTCAAGAACAAGGCCAGACTGGTTGTTCAAGGTTTTGCACAGGAGGAAGGCATCGATTATGATGAGACCTTTGCACCTGTGGCAAGACTGGAAGCAATCAGACTATTCTTAGCTTATGCTGCCTTTCACAGTCTTAAGGTTTATCAAATGGATGTCAAAAGTGCCTTCCTATATGGAAAAATCAAAGAAGAGGTTTATGTGTGTCAACCACCAGGCTTTGAGGACAATAAACATCCTGATTGGGTGTACAAGCTTGATAAGGCTCTTTATGGCTGAAGCAAGCACCTAGAGCCTGGTATGAGACACTCTCAACTTTCTTCTAGAGAATAATTCACTAGGGGCACCATTGATAAAACCTATTCATCAAGACTGTGGGACAACATAACTCCTTGTTCAGATTTATGTTGATGATATCATCTTTGCATCCTCTGATCCAAAGTTGTGTGATGAATTTACAAAGCTTATGAAGCTGAGATTTGAAATGAGTGCTATGGGAGAATTACAGTACTTTCTGGGCTTGCAAATCAAACAACTGGATGATGGAATCTTCATCCATCAGTCCAAGTATACCAAAGAGTTGCTGAATAAGTTTGATTTACAATCCTGTAAGCCCTGTTTACTCCCATGAGCAGCATCACACAACTAGATGTTGATCAGAAAGGTAAAGCGGTTGATGAAACCCTTTACAGATGTATGATTGGGTCCTTGATGTACCTTACAGCTTCTAGACCAGACATTATGTTTTCAACATGTGCTTGTGCTAGATTTCAGGCTGCACCTAAAGAATCCCACTTGATTGCAGTCAAAAGGATCTTTAGATATCTGCAAGGTAACCAATCACTAGGACTTTGGTATTCAGCTGGGCATTCATGCAAATTAGTTGCTTTCTCTGATAGTGACTATGCAGGATGCAAAGTCACCAGAAAATCCACTTCTGGTGGTTGCCAATTCCTAGGCAATTGTTTAGTTTCTTGGCAGAGTAAGAAACAAACATCCATTGCTACATCCACTGCTGAAGCTGAGTATATTGCTGCTGCAAGTTGTACCTCTCAAATACTCTGGCTTCAGAACCAACTTCTGGATTATGGCATTACTGAGACTAAGACTCCATTATTAATGGATAGTGCTTCAGCTCTTTGTATTGTTAAGAATCCAGTCCAGCACTCTAGGACCAAACATATTGAAATCAGACATCATTTTATTAGGGATTGTTATGAGAAAGGTCTGATTGATCCTAAGTTTGTACCTAGTGCTGATGAGCTTGCAGACATTTTTACTAAGCCATTAGATAGTACCACATTTCAAAATTTGGTACTAAGGCTTGGTATGCTGCAGCTTGATTGATTTGACCTATGCTGATGCTCTCAAACTCACAACTACTGAAGAGCAAAGGTCAAATACAAGTACTGATGAGTAATTAGTCTTCAGCTCTTTCACAACTACTGAAGACTAAAATAACTCAAAGTACTGATGTACTTAATTTATTGTAACACAATGATGTAGTGAGGTGGATTACAACTACTGATGTATGATTTAATAAATAAGTACTGAAGAACGAATTTTGTTCACAAGTACTGATGTGTAATCTTACACAAGTACTGCAAAATTTGTTCACCAGCTCGGAAGACTATTTCATCAGCACTTGTGAACATCTGATCACAAGAGCTGAAGGCAAATATTCTCCAGAGCTGAAGGGTCAATGAAACATCTGAAAGTCAGCCAAAAGGAGCTGATGAGTAAATGTGGAGGCCAGTATGAAACAACTGATTTGACGGAAACAGCTGATGAGAAATTTCACATCAGCTGATACCAACAGCTGCTGTTTCATATCCAAACAACTGAAGGACAAAACCATGTCTTCAGTAGTTTCACAACTACTGATGACTAACACCAAGTCCTCAGCTGTTTACACCTAAAGCAATACCATGTCTTCAGTAGTTCACAACTACTGATCTCAGTAGTTCACAACTACTGAAGGCTAACACCAATCTTCAGTTGTTACAACGTCTGAAGAAGATACTAGGTTATCAGTAGTTCATAACTACTGAAGATAGTAATTCTTCCGACGTTTACAACTTCCGAAAAAAAAAAAAAAAAAACCAAGGTCTCAGTAGTTTCAACTACTGAAGACTAATACCAAGTCCTCGGAAGTTACAAACACTGAAGGTTAAAACCACGTCATCAGGTGTTATAACAACTGATGACTAACACCAAAACCTTCAGTAGTTTTCTTTCAACCTTTAGCCTACCCTATAAATATCTTACTTTCAGAGCATTTACTTCACTTGCCCTAATCTTACCAAACCCTCTGAAATTCCCACACACACCTTTAATGGCGTCCTTGCACATAAAGCCTAGACACAACTGTGTCGCACATCTCACTAAATCGCCATTATGGCCCAAGTTTCACAATGCCGTCGATCTCATGCACGACTCCCCATACAAAACGGCATTTCTCATCAACCCCACCATATACACCGACTCCTTGACGGAGTTTTGGACAAATGTGACCGTCCACACTGGAGAGCATGATGGCGAGGTCTCTCTCCCGGTCCTCCGTCAACGGCAAACCGGTGGTTATCACTCCAGCTACTCTACGCCAAACCCTAGAGCTGGATGATGCCACTCACCCAACCTCCTACCCAAAGGTACCCTTGATCTCTCCTTCACATCTCATGACTATCAGGGTAACCTATCAGCCTCTACCTTGTTGAAGAAACATTTCACTGACCCTCAACGATTGATCTTCCACATGGTAAATGTTTGTCTGGCTCCCAAACCTCCTCATGGGACCAGATGTCCACAAGGTGGCAACAGGTATTGTATTCTATCCTTGAGAAACAACCTTTAAATTTTTTGAAATTTTATTTTTGGAACTCAAGGACATGGCCACAAAACCTTTTTCTAACCGTTGGAACTTATATCCACGGTTCATAATGGCCATGATCGAATACCAGCTTCAGGCTGAGGGACTAGTTGGCACTGGGGTCCCTGCCATGGCTGTTCTAGCCGAGGTATACTCCAGGCACAACACTGACCACACACTCAAACAGGCTGGCCGGCTGCGAAAACCCACGCAGCGGAACCCACAGCCTCCACCTCCAAATCCAAAGTCCCCACCAAGCCAAAAGCCAAAAAGAAGCCCACAAAGGCTACTCAGGGAGATGAGTCCCCTGAGGATGCCCCTGCCACACAAAGGCAGGATGTGCCTGCTGGCTCGATTCTCCCAGCAGGTACCACGACTCCACCCACCACAACCGCACAGGCTTCCTCTCAACAGGAGCCTGATGTAACCAATTTTGGGGCAACCACATTACTGGGGTCTTCCTCACTTGAGGAGGCTGCCATTGAAGAGCACAGTCCTCCCCATGTGCATACTGCTTCTAGCCCACATACTGAGGAGACTGCCCCACTAAGCCCAACACTGGTAATAGCCAGAGTGCTGACTGATCTGAGCACTCCACCCTCTCCCCAGAAACCTATTACAACTGGGGAGACTCCAACCGAAGAGAGGGTGGGCACAAGTGCTGATCAGAGCCCACAGCACAGAGAATCAGTTCACTCTCCAAGTGTGGCTAGGGAGAGAGAACATCTGGTGAGGCTGCCACTTCCCCTGCATCAACATCTGAGCAGGATGAAGCTGGTAACATCTCTAAGACCTCACCAGAGGCAATGGCCGATGATGGATCCAATCCGGAGGCCAGAAGTCCCCAGTACCAAGATCAAGGGGCACATGTCATTACTGAGCCACACTCAGGACATGTTCATCCTGACAATGTCAGGAGGTCAGGTGATTCAGCTTATGCTGATGATGACCTGAGCTTCTTCTTGATGTATGTAGTGCTCACAACACTATCCTTGAGGATGAGATCAGCAGACTCAAAGAGCTGCTGGCTCAGATGACTCAGGATAGAAGTCCATCTGCCACCACTACCCAACAGATGCACCTTCACCCGAAGGTCTCACAAACACTGAGCCAACCCCACAAACTCGGCCACCAGCCCCTGCTTCTGGCACTAGCTCTCAGGGTCAGAACCCCCCTGAGCAGCTGGATGCTATCTTCCAGAAATCCCTACCTCTCATCACACCCATACTTCAAATATAGTAATTCAGACCCTTGATGAGAGGCTTCCCACATACATACAACCCTTGGTGGAGGTTGCCGTTTCTAAGGCGCTTGCTGATAGTCAAACCCCAACCAATGCACCCAAAAGGGGGAGACATCAGTGCAAGCCAAGAGGAAGAGGGGTGAGGAAGAGGGAGAGGCAGAGAAAGAGGTGGTGGTTGAGAGGGAGTTGGTTGAGGAGACTGGGAAGGTGAGGGAGAAGGGGAAGAGGAAAGAGAGGGAGGTAGAGCCAATAAAAGTGACTGACATCCAAAAGGATTTCAGTGTCACTGATAAGAATAAGGGAGAGGGAAAGAAGGTGGCTGATCCTGATCTAGCAGCCCTTGTCAAGGAGGCTGATGCTGAACATACCCGTTCAATGAACAAAGTCATTGAACAGCTGTTCAGGCAAGGCTTTGACAAGGACACTGCCTTGCTAGATCAAGAGATCAGGAATATGGAGAAAGGGAGATTGAGTACCGATGGACTACTCTTAGCCAAGAGGAAAGACAAAAACTTGAGGCTATGAGTAGGTTCACTTCGAAGTACCTGGGCAGACCAGTCCTTGATGTTAAGGCATGGACCAGGGACAGACTCTTGGCAATAACCACCAAGATCTGTTCAGCTGGTGATTTTACCAAGGGACTGGTCGCTGAGGCCCTATCTGAAGCCGGTGTTGGGAACAGGACACTGCTAGTAAAGCTAACCAAACCAGCCCTTATCTCTAGGCTGCTAGCGGTGCCTGCCAACATTCCCACACCAACCACCAAACCACAACCACAAAACCAACTCCTTTACCACCAAAACCCGCAGCCAATGATCCACCCTGAAGAAGAAGAGAATGGGTGCTGAGGCTGCAAGATGAAGAAGAGGAGGATGAGGAGGATAGTCTGCCACTTTCAGCAGTTATACCTTTACCCAAAGCCAAATCACAAACCATCACTCCCACCTCACAGCAGGACACTGTGAGGGCTAAGTTAGAAGAGAGGAGCAGCAAAAGCGACATGATGAGGAAATGCTGAAAAGCATTGACAAATGTTATGCTGCTTCGACCTCTATAATAAATATGCAGAGAGAAGCTCTGAGGTTATTCACCCTCAGACAAACCTTTCAATATAAAAGGGAGAGGGTGAGAACTTGGCCTGACCCAAGGGTGGCTCACAGGATAGTCAAGAAGGACATGCCTGTGAGATACAAAAGCCAACTAAAGAGAATCGTAGATGAAGAGGTCTCTGTGGCTATTGTAATAACACCCTGGGAAATAGTAGATGAATTCGAGAAAGCTTATAGAGCCGGCCAACCACCCTTTTCAATGCTAGATAATAGGGTGGTTAGGAAGGGTCTGGTCTATAAGAAGCTTGAGAATTTTCATCGGAATGAGCTCACTTTGTTGTTAGAGGGTATACACCCTGATGAGTTTGCATATAGGCAAATCACAACACTTGAGCTCAAAAATGGAAAACAGGTCAAGTATCTCTCAGAGCTGTACGGTCGGGAGGGGTTATTCGAAGGTGAGCCTGAAGACCTGTCCAAAGAAGAACAATTGATCTTTCTTCAGGCTTACTGTAGAGAATCCTACCGGCTTATACATGGGAGGTAGATCTCATGGATGGGGGAACAGCTCTGTGTCCAATTCCCAAGACAGAGCTCTCATCCATACTTAGCCAAACAAACACTTGACACTACCTCTCCGGCCAGTGCTTATCTGGGTCAACTCCTAATCTGATCTAGGAGGAAATAGACCAATTTTATGCCACCAATAAGTGGGACATCCAATAATTAGAGGTTTTGGCTGCATTGGTTCAGGGGGAGTTTGTTGGACCAAAAGAACCAATGAGCCAAGATCAGGAAAACCTCTAAGTCCCACATGCCACTACAACAACAAGTGAAGACTCTCATCAGCTATTGTGTTCTCTTGCCGGAAGGTCAGAGAGGAACTGAGGACTCTCATCAGCTATTATGTTCTCTTGCCTGAATGTCAGGCTCGAGAGCATCTTAGTGCCAGCTCTCTGCTGAGATGATGAAGTCTGAAGAACAAATTCTGAAGATCAAAGAACTGAAGATCATCAGCTGAAGATATCAAAAGGCTGAAGACCTAAAGAACTGAAGATCTTCCGAAGCACAAAGTCTGAAGACAAAGACTGAAGACAACAACTGATGATATCTACTGAGATCATCAGTTGTTACATCTTCCGAAGCTGTTCTATCTTCCGAAGCAAAGTCTGAAGAAAAAGACTGAAGACAACAACTGATGATATCTACTGAAGTTATCAGTTGTTACATCTTCCGAAGTAACATCTTCCGAAGTTTCATCTTCCGAAGCCAAGTCTGAAGGCCAAGTACTGAAGACAGAGTTTGTCTCAACAACTGAAGAAGTCCTCTTCAGTTGTTGTGGTGGTTTTTTCCTTTTCCGAAGTTTATTTATGTCAGTAGTTGTACAACAGCTGAAGAGAATGTTCTTCAAGCTGTTATAGTTTCAGTAGTTTACTTTTGTCAGTACTTAGGAACTTTTGTAAGAAGATGTCAGTTGTTGACATCTTCAGTAGTTTTATGTTTTGTCAGTTGTAATTTGAATATTCAGTGATGTCAGAAAAAGGACATCATGCCCATCCTTTTGCCGCCTATAAAAGGATGGGTAACCATACTGTTTTAATTGCCGAAACGTGCGAACCAATAGAACATTTATTGTTTTGCAGAAACTCTTCTCTCTATGTTCATGCTTTAATTTGAAATATCTTTTATGTTCTTGCTTTAATTGCTAATTAGTGAGCTAAATCCGCTGCAAACATAATCTAATTGATCAACGAGAGAGGCTGAGATCCTGTCAAATTATGGTGTTTGTTTAGTTAAGAGCATTTAAGTCATTACATAAATCATTTAAGTTAAGTTTTCATTTAAATCCAAAAAACTTACGAACTTACAACTAAGAACATTCACAACCCATTCTCCATCTTTATCCATATAATTACACTAAAAATTACTATTTGTTCTCTCTCCTTTTTAACTATCATTACTTTTTATCCCTCCTCCACTCGCACCACTTAAAATATATTAAAAACATTATAGGGTTTTGAATGTGTTTTCTAAAAATACAGATTAAACAATAAATTTCTTATATCATTCACTCTCAACCATTTATAACCATATCTATCTATTTTAAAAACCAGGTTTTTAAGGACACGTGTCGCAATTCTATGCATTCTCAGGTCGGTTTTTCCCGCCCAAACTCATTACATATTTAATTTAAATGATTTAAAACACTTATTAAATTTTATTCTCCTTTCCTTATATGAATTTCTCATTTCCTTTCTTGTATTTTTCTCTTTCATTTTAGATTAATAATTTTATTATTTTCTCTACACAATCAAGCACCTAAAAGTTTTCAATACTAATTTTAAAATCATTTGTTTAATTGTGTTTCAAGATTTTAACTATTAGTAAGTAATTATCTTAGTTACTGATAAGTTCCTTTAAAATATTAAATGATAATGATTTAAGTAAATAAACTAAGCAATTATGTATCTAAAATGTAAATCTTCTTATGCTAAGAGTTTATTAAGATTTACTAAACTATAAGATTTTAATTACACACATTTTTTAAAATATATTTTAATGCTTACTTCATTACATATCTTTTAAATTTTTTTTTCATATACTTTTTTTATTTCTTATTTTACCAATGGTTAATAATATCTAATATACAAAACTTTCATAAAAAATAATGATTTTAATAAGTTAGATTTATTCCACCCAGTAATACATGGGTTCTAACCTAGTCATATAATATAAGGAGTACACTCATATAAATTTAAGAAACGGGTTATGAATGCTCTATCACCTCTAATTTAAGAATGAAAATGAATTAGTTTTAAATTTAATTATAATTAATATATTAAAAGAAGTTATTGGTCATCAAAAGTTATCAATCATTTATGTTTAAAATTTAAAATAAAAAAAAATTGAAATCATTTAAATGATTTTTAATCAATGAGGAGTTTAAAAATATAAATGAAATTAAATAAATGAAAAATAGTTTAGACCGAAAAACAAATCTTATGCATTCAAAATGAAGACATTTGATACCAAAAACTTTTATTTATTATAATTTATAGATTTTTACAAAGTCTTGTTATTGTTATATTAAATAATTATAATGCAAGTTAGGAGGTAACTTTATTGTTTAAGAAAACTTATTCTATGATTCAAACCGACCAACATCATATTGAAACTTTATGGGGAAGCCGAAAGAGGACGATGGCTAAGTATTAGAGGAGTTGGTGATATATAATAATAATATATGTTATTATATATATAGCCGCCACAAAAGCAAAACGATGACGTATGGATCTACCTGCTCCACTAGACACGCATGCATTTCGGTGTGTGGGACCATTGCTTACGTGGACGTCACGTGGCAGTTGACAAATATGTTAATGCTTGACAGCGTGTTCATTCCATCTTTTTCCCAACATGCTTTCACTTTCCCCGTCAAGCCAAGCCGGCCTCTTGACCATAATAGTTAATTAAGTGTTAATTACTAAACGATACTTAGTAAAACAGGTTAAGTTAAGATGCTCATGATCATATATATATTTATGACCATATTAGGGGGTTAGTAATAGATTTCCTCCTAAGAGTATTGAAGGTGTGATCCCGGCCGGAAAACGAATAGTAGGTCCATCCTCCATTGCATGGTTGTACATTTGTTGTTAGAAAAAACAGAAAGAAAAAAAAAAGTTAAATGCTAATCAAAATTCCTGTTTTATTTTCTTTATGTTATACAGTAAAATATTTTAAATAATTTCTTATAAGAAATTGTTTTATACATTATATGTTGGCAAGTTAATTGTCATTTTCATTTGTAAAATATTTTTAAATAATTTCTTATAAGAAATTGTTTTATACATTATATGTTGGCGAGTTAATTGTCATTTTCATTTATTAGTTTTGGTCTGTTTTGTTATTTTCGTTCAAAAAAGTATTTTTCTCCTTCTGGGTCACTAATTTATTTAAAAGTTGTCATTTTTATTGTTTTTCGTTAGCTCATTTAAAAACCATCTTTAATTCTATTTTTTTCATTTTTGAAATATTATTAATTGTTACTATATAAGTGTTTTTTATATTTGTTAAAACAATTTAATATGCCACACTTGCACGCAACAACACATAAAATCTATACTCTATAATGAAACAAAGTATGTTGTCACGTGTTACGTTTCTAAACATCCTCATAATATTTTTTTCCCGCCAAAAATGTATTATAGTCGTTTTAACACTCACACTAATCTCTCTTAATAAAATTCACTTTAATTAAATATTGCATCTCTCTCTCTCTCACACACATCTAGATTTTTTAAAATCAAGCTATTCTTTTAAATATGAAATCTTCTTCAACAATAACTTTTTTGAGAAAAATATTTTAACTCGGCATATAAAAAGTTATAAAAGTGAGATTTTCTAAAAACAATATTATCAAAATAACAAAAATAATTAGAAACTAGAGTTTTTAATAAACAAGATTTTTATATAAAAATAAAAAAATCATAACAGTTTTTTAAATCAAATGCTTAAAAATAAAGCTATTTAGTTAAGAAAGTTAAAAAAAATATTTATATTTATTTTTAAACTATTATCTATATGTAATTTTAATCATATCTATATATCTTACGTGCCACAATTGTAAGCTCCTCCTGCTAACTTTCCCATCTCTATCTTATTAATGGTAATACTAAATAAATATTATTATCATATTTTTTGTCAAATTAAAAACATATATTTAAATAAATTAAAACCTGATCTTTTATTAAAACACACTTTTTTAAATATATAATTTTTATAAAATACAAAATATTCTAATAGAACCGAACTTTTTATGAAAGTTTTCATTTTTCTTTGAAAAAATCTTAGAATGAAGTATTTAAAAAACATAAAAATTTATAAAACAAAGTTTAAGAAAATGATGTTGTTGTTTGTTTACTTAAACTAGCTATTTATACATAATTTCAATTATATTTTTATAATTCATAAGGTTTCATTACTAAATTATTTTTATATCCTATTATTCAACATGTGTAATACATGGGTACTAATCTAGTCTATTATCTACACTACATAATAAATAAAAAATCAAAGGATCACATACATGACTTAATTCTAGAGCCCCTACATAATTTTTTTCGCCTAAACATTATAGTTCATTAATTTAAACAAACCAGTTTACATATTCAAATTCAATATCATAATAAAAGTATTTTTGTTTCATTACTTAATATTTTGATTAATTATCAACCTAATAAACAAAATATTCTTTTAATTTTTTGCTTAAATCAATAATGAACATAGGATTTAAATTGACATTTCCTTTCATAAATCTAATAAAATTAAGTCATTTGCTAACTATGACCCTTTAAAAATAAATAATAATTTATTAGCATATAATATATATTTATTTACTGTAAGTTTTTTATAATTCAATTTGTATAATATATAGGAATCTAATATAGTACTAAATAAATGTACCAAGAAAATGAGTTTTATGATGAAATATTATCAATTTATTTACATATGCTCCAAGTTTGCCACGAAAGATTGTGTTTTGCATTGATTACAAAAGACCATGAAGTTATTTTAAGTTTATAAAGACTGGTCACTCTTTAACCTCTTTAATGGGTTCATGGATATCTATCGAGGTTGTTTCACATGTGAAAGACATTTGTTATACATATGAAAGAAAGTGTTTCAAATTTGAAACAAAGTTAACACTAATGCAAAAATAAAACAACTAAACAACTTGAAACTAACAAATCAACAACTTACACAATCTACAAACTGTTAAAATCTTCAATGTTTAATCTACAACAAATCACATCCTCCACCAAACAATTAATCGACGTGTTTATGTACATTACATATCATATAGCTGTTTAACAAACACGTCTATATAACTATGGAAAATGTTACATTGATTAGTGTGTGAATTTCTTAGGTCATGGAGAAAACGAGTTAAAATGATGAAGATTTGATATTAGTGAACAAGCTGTTAATTTGTTTAATAAGTAAAATGGTAAAAGATCCAATGCAAATGCAACTAAAAACTTTTGAAGGTTAAATACAAGAACACTTTGAAGACCATTGTTGCAATTAGTTATTTTCAAGAATAGAGGATGGTGATGGCAACTAATAGAAGACATTTGGGCTGAAGAATTAAAAGAAACAGGCTCATGAGAAAAGATTATACGTGAGTTCAAAATAAAGTAGGTTGTTGGGCTTAAGTAAAGGGCTAAATTCACCAATTTAAAATGGTGTCAAAATGGATCTTGGGCTGGGCCAACGAATGAAGATAACCCAAAACAAAAAGAAGGAACTAAAAACAACCCGAGATGCTCTGCATCATGATCAATCACTCATAGATGAATCAACATTTCCGAATATGTTAATAACATTATATACATTTGAACTATGTTGAGCTTCAGACTCGGATCGGATCTGCCGATCGAAATCGAACCGAGATTTGGAGGTCAGACATGTCAGATCCACCCAAAATTGTTTTGTTTTCAAAGAACCGGCCGATTCGTCGTCAGATCCAGTTCAAAACATCAAATTGATGTTGAGCTTTCCTCGAAATTTCAACCAAACTTGTTGCCAACGTTTCCAATTAAAAAATACTAAAAACCTATCAAATTAATATCAAACTGTCATTTTCTTCTTATATTTATTAAATGAAAAAGTCTATTGTTTTCAATGTCATCAATCTCCTCTTCCTTTGTAACAACTTCATTATTCCTTTGATATTGTGACCATTAACATTAATTCCCCTAACCTCATCTTCATCAATTTCCCATGGTCCTTGTCTTTGAAATTTAAAATTGTGAACAATTCTTAATTTCTAGAGCACTGAAATTAGTGTTTTGAATCTTACTTCCATCCCTTGAGGCGTTTCATCAAACTCACTTAGAGCCCGATATCAAACCCGCACATACATTAACAATGACGCAATCGCTCTATATGTTCTATATGACATTGGACTATAGCGTATTTCGCTAAGGTCAATAAATCAACATTTTCGAGAATACTGTTGTCTAGATACTATTAAAAGAAGCCCAACTAAAATTTGTTAGTTAAACCTAAACTTAAGTGATAAAAACTTGTTTGATACCCAACCAAAAATAATGCACGAAATGCTAAGGGAGCGTTTGGTTAGAAGGAATAGAATGGAATTGAATTGAATTCAGAAACTAGTATAATTTTCAAGTAAAATTATATTTGAGTGTGTAATGAAATGTAAAACCCAAAGAAATGTTTCATCTCAAATTCTCTTGGTTGTGGGATTTCAAATTCCTCTCTAGGTGGAAGGATTTTGAATCCCACATCCAAAGGAATTTGAGGTGGAACATTCCCTTGGATTTTGTATTTCATTACCCACTCAAACATAATTTTACTTAAAATTTATACTAGTTTCTCAATTTAATTCCATTCATTTCAACCAAACGCTCCCTAATAGTTTAATGTTAGAAAGGCAAATCAATTTATTATGGTTAAGTGGACAATCCATTTTACTACCTCTCATTGGTTATTCACTAGATATTTTTTCCATTAATCGTTTCTCTTAAACAGAAGAAATCTCCCGTACACCAGGTGTTTCACCAAATAACGATAATGATGACCTTATGCAACACAAGAATGGAAGATTGGAAGTTCTTGCACAACTCTTCTTTTTGCTCTTGGTCTTTTGAACTTAAATCTCTATATTCAATTTGATGTTGGAAAGTACACATGTACATGAAAGTATTTAGAACAAAAGGGATGAGTGGAAATGGTTACAAAAGACTTGTATTTATAATCACGACATAAAAAACAAAAAAGATGATTTTTGACCGAACCATGATCGGTCCCATGGTCACTGAGACCATGGATCATCATTACAATCTTTTTTTGTCTTTTGTTTTTATGAATGTTATGTATCATCAAAACCTTTTTTAAACCAATTTCTAAACACCTACGTCGGATTTTGAAGTTCGAAAAAAGGATATTTTACTTAATGCACAAGGTTATGAACCTATATCAAAATTATAATATTACCTTTGTATATTGAAAACTATGTTTGATGTTTTCCAGTCAGGTTTATAACTTTTAACCCTCTTAGACAAATTGTGTCTTCAATGTTAAAACACATTTGAAGACTTCCATATTTAGTATATTACATCTACTATATCAAATCTCATTTGATGAAAATCATATATATATATATATATATATATATATATATATATATATATATATATATATATATATATATTATATATATATATATATATATATATATATATATATATATATATATATATTAAAATGTGTATATAAATTAATTTTGCAAAAATTTAGCTAATGCTTTGAAAAATAAGTTGATAACTTTGGAAGAGATCAAGACTTCAAACAACTTTATAAACTAAGGGGCTGTTTGATAAAACTGACTGGGTAAGATCTGACTGGGTCAGAAGCTGACCCAGTTAGAAGTTCTGACTGGGTATGTGTCTGACTGAAACATGGTTGTTTGATTCGGTATGCGTCTGACCACCACCTACATACACATACATCTACATACACATACATCTACATACACATCTACATACATATACATCTACATACACATATACATACACATACATCTACATACATATACATCTACATACACATCTACATACATATACATCTACATACACATATACATACACATACATCTACATACACATACATCTACATACACATACATCTACATACACATACATCTACATACACATCTACATACATATACATCTACATACACATATACATACACATACATCTACATACACATACATCTACATACACATCTACATACATATACATCTACATACATATACATCTACATACACATATACATACACATACATCTACATACACATACATCTACATACACATTTACAAACACATACATCTACATACACATACATCTACATACACATACATCTACATACACATACATCTACATACACATACATATACATACACATACATCTACATACACATACATCGATCATCCCCTGTCGAACCTCCAAATCGATCATTCCCCGATCGAACCTCCAAATCGATCATCCCCGGTCGAACCTCCAAATCGAACCATCATCATCGAACCTCCAAATCGAACCTCCAAATCAATCGCACCATCATCATCAAACTAGAAATTGAGCAAATTACCAACTAATCATAATACAAGAACTAGAAATTGAGCAAACGTAACAACAAAGATGAAGTAGTAGGTACTTTACCTCGGCAGCAGGGGGCGGACAAGGGGGGGAGGATGGAGGCGGTCGACGGCGACTGGGGGCAGGGGAAGCCCGCGACGGAGGCGCAGGGCCGGCGGGCGGAAGGGGGGGGAGGATGGAGGCGGTCGACGGCGGCTGGTGGCAGGGGAAGCCCGCGACGGAGGCTGAGGGCGGCGGCCGGGCGGGGGGGGGGAGGAAGGAGGCGGTCGAACAAGGAGAAAGGGGGGAAGAGGATTTTGGGGTCAGTGGTCAGACAAGGAGAAAATAAAGACTCGGTCAGCACATCCTACCGGGTCAGACCAGCCAGTCAGACGGATCAAACACACTGACTGGCTGAGCGGGTCAGCCAGTCAGTGGTCAGAACCTTGGTTAGACCAATCAAACACCCCCTAAGTCATATTATATGAAAACCATTTTGGAATATCTCCGATGTCCAAACACATCAATGTTGTCGTTTAAGCTTTGATTCATGTATGTAGTTATCGATTTTTGTTATAAGCCCTTGTATTTTTTGTTATCACCATTGTTATTACATATTAGCTTTAGTTTTCACATTGATGACTCATCAAGTGTACAACGATATGTATTTTGTATATGACTATTCTTAATCAATAACTTGATAACACAAGTATGAATTTTAATCATTATCAAACAAGGGATGATTAGATTCATAATTTGCAATAAACCTTTGTTATCCCCACAATGACTATATGAATAAAATCCCAGCCATATCAAACCTATTGGTAGGATATGAGGAGCATGAGATGTAGGCAAACGTTACCTTTATCACATAGAATAGAAAGTCTGCTTTTAGTGAGATCCCCAGCTCCAAAACACACAACAAACCCAAACATTTATTAAGCGAAGAACACAATAATCATTGGGCAATCAACTTAATAGTATACCACTTAAAGCACACCATCATCAACAAAATATAATGACTAATAAGGATCAAATAATGACAATAAGCTATAAAGAAGAACACACTAATAACTCATATACAACAGGAAGCAAGATATATAGAAACCGTAGTCCATAGATAATCCCTATAAAATATATAGCAACAAGCACATAATGAGCACACGATCATGTCTACCTCTCATCCTAAGTATATTTGGACCTGCCTCTACTCTTTTATACCCTTGATAGTGAAGGTCTCAACTGCTCTAGTTTGTATCATTGTCTGTCTTTTTTAACATGCTCCAACCATCTTAATCTTTTATATTATATCTTATTTGTTATATTAGTCACTCTTAATTTATTTCTAAAAGTTGTTAGTGTGTTATCCAATCTAACCTTGTGTGCTCATCATACATCCACCTCAACATCCTTATAACTGTTACTTCCATATTATGTGTCTGTGTGTTCTTGAAGACCCAATAGTCTGTTCCGTATAACTTTTGATGTTCATTGACTTAAAATACGTATGATGGTATGTATTGATTTTTGGATAGTCTATAGGTCAAAAGAGCTCTTGGTAAGTATATAAAACTAACAAGGGGTATGTATGACATAAAATAAATTAAGAGTTAATTTCATTAATGGTCCCTGTGGTTTATCTAAAATAATAAGTTTAAATATTGAGGATTTTTTTTAACAAGTTCGGGTATTATGTTTTAAATTTTGTAACGAATTAAGATACTAAGACTAACAAACGTTAGTTTTTCTGTTAAATTTAAATAAGTTGACTAAAATCCGCTTTGAGGGAATACTTTTGTAATTCTATATATTTCTTTTATTTAGGGACCATTAGTGTAATTATATATACCCACCATTACCACCATCTACCCACCATCACCACCATCTATCTCTATTGGCCACTAGCCACCAAGCCCACCACCCAACCCTCCTGCCCACCAGCCACCAGCCCACCACCGAACACCCACGAAACAACACAATGACCACCATTACCGTATCATCACCCCCATCACAGCATCACCATCATCACCATTACCACATCATCACCACCGCCGCATCACCGCCGCATCACCGCCATCGCCACATGATCACCACCATCGTATCATCATCATCATGATCATCATCACCATCACCATCATCATCATCCTCATCCCCACCTCCCATCGTACCACCACCACCACCACCACTATCATCATCAAATCTCCCCGTTAACCTAAAAAATTTATTGTCGTATCATTGTAGTCGTCAATAGTCGTCGTCGTCATCATCATCATCATCATCATCATCATCATCATCGTCATCATCATCCCACCTCGATGTGATGATGTAAGGGAACTGGATGTGGTGGTGACCGACAGTGTTGGTGAAGAAAATAATATTCTACAGATGTGAAAACAATATACAAGCGTGTGTGTGTAATAATATTTTTTAATTAAATTACACAAGTAGTCCCTCTAATTTACATAAATAGTCAGTTAAGGTGAAAATACCGAAATGCCCTTATATTAACAAAAAATCTAACATATATTAGTCTTAATACTCAAACTTGTTATAAAATTAAAAGTGAGTACTTAGATATGTTATTTTTTAGCTTAGTATCCAAGCCTGTTATTTTAGACAAATCATAGAAACAATTTATGTAATTAACTTTAAAATTAAAAATGTTTCTGGCCTACTAATATTATTGAGTGGTGTGAAAATATGTTCATCCATAAATAAAAAGGTTTAAATAAAAAGATAAAGAAAAAATATAGATTTAAAAATGCAACTACATGACACTTCCGAAAAATAAGATTTTACATGATGTCCACACTAATTTGTCATCCCTCTTCAAAGACTAAAATATCTTAGATCAATCTCTATATATAATAAATAAAAAGAGGTTAGGTCACGTGGTAAGATTTTAGCAAATACACTGCCACATGGCATATTCACATCATACAATTGCCACGTGGCGTTTTATTAGCATGTGGCAGTGTATTTGCTAAAATTTTGCCACGTGGCCTAACCTATTTTCATTTATTATATATAGAGATATGCTTCTAAAAGGAAATGCCTAAATATCATTTAATTTCTAATTAAACAACTTTTAAAATTAGATTTTAAAAATTAATATTAGAAACGAAAATTTAAAAAACCTTAAAATTCAAATTCAATATCCAATTCAATCCAATATTTTATCTAAAAATAACTAACTTAATTAGTTAAAATTTAAAATTTAAAACTAACAATTTGAACATTCAAATGAAGCATAAGTAGTTCATAAATTTTAAATTCTAACGGTAACAATCAATTCGAGAATTTTGGGTTAATAGTTTCAAAATTTGAAAATCTTCTATATTTTAACAATATCGTATAATATTTGTCTGCATTATATAACATAATACATTATTTATTATATATATATACAACAAATATTTTCTGCTTACTATTATTCCACTATCAAAGATCTTTAAAAAATATACAAAATAACTATTAAATTACCTTGCTCAACAGGACATTATCAGTATTAAAAGTAACTTATTAAGAGATCTTGACATATCACGTCATGATTCGTATATGAAGATAGCCAATGTATATTAACAAGGTAGAAACTTACTCTATTAGGTTTATTATGGTTGAGGATGAGATATTATTCAACTAATAGAATTGTTATCTTATTCCTATAATATTTATTTTATAAAACATATTTGCTATATATCCTTAATTTTTTATATTTTTAATTACAGAATACTACAATACATGAGAATATTCTAAATAGATGATTTAATAAATTTGAGAAGTTAATCATTGAATATGGTTAAAGATTTATATATAATACAATTTTTAGATATTTATAATATTAATATTATTTTACTATGTATTTGATTCTTTTATTTAATTTACATGTATACATTTATTTAATCGACCTTCACATGCATAATATTACAAGCTTATTAAGAATAACTGATAATTTATGTTTCTATTTATTTTAAAGAGTAAATTACATGGATGGTTCTTGTAGTTTGGTTAAAATTTTAGATTTGTTTCTTAAACTTTTAAAATTTCAAACAAAGTCCTGGATGTTATATTTATTTTTTATCAATGGTGTTTATTTTGTTAGTTCAGTTAATAATGTTAAGTTTTTATTAAAATGACTATGTTACTTATAAAGATCATTAATGTAATTTACTTTTTATTTAAATAAAAAATATTTTTAAAAATATTATTTTTAGAATGTTCAGGTTTTTAAATGTTTCTCTAAAAATTTTAATTTTTTAAATATCTCTTTTAAAACTTTTTGATTTTTAAAGGTACTTTTTAAAAGCATTATCCTCTTTATTAAAACCATTCTATTTTTTAAATATAATTTTTATATTATCAATTTTCTAAATACTGTTTTTAAAACTATTTGTTTATTGAACGCTTAAAAAATACTAAAAATGTCGTTTGAAAATGAATTGCTTTTGAAAAAGATGTTTAAAATAGTGATTGTTTTTTAAATATGATTTAAAAATAAATGGTTAAACTAAAAATTCTTTAGAAAACAAATAGTTTTATAAAAACTTTTACAATTTCAGACGGTTTTAAGAACAACATTTAAAAAATGGACAGTTTAAACATGTTAAAAGCAAACATTTTATAAATTATGTTATTATAAAATTGTTATTCATGTATTTAAAACGTATTTATTATATAATAAACATATTAATAATGAAATAATAAAAATATTCAATAATAAAAACTTTAAAAAACAAGAATATAAAGCTTTCTTTAATAAAAATAATACTATAGTTTAAAAGGTAAATTAAATGGACAGTCGATGCGAGTAAAATGTCATTTTTATAATTTTTAATATTATTAATTGTTGACTAACAGAACTTCAGACCATAGATGAAAAGAAAAAAAATTAGAAATCATATTAAAAAATATTAAACTTTAAGTACCAAATTCAAAATTTTAACATAACATAGGGATCGTATGTGTAATTTACTCTATTTTAAATTTAAGTTTTCAACCCATGTAACACACGGGTGGTTAGTCTAGTAGATAAATAATTCCTTTCGGATATAAAATTTCAACGTTTACTTTTAGATCTTAACATGATAAAAATTATATTATTGTGTTGTTTTCACATCTCATGATTTTCTTCTAATCTATCGGAATCAATGCACAAACCTCGTTTAGGATCACTATTATCGCCTTTTTTTCCACTTTCATCTTCTTACCGCCTCTCAGATCCCTCTCTCTCTATCCACACGAGTGTGCACACTCAGATGCCTCCAAACTTTCACAAAATCTGTAATCTTTGTGTATTTTTCTCTCATTATATCTCAAAATCACCACTTAGAAACAAATTTTCATCTACATAACCCCTTTTACACTCTTCTTTCTTGCTTGCTTTCTTGTGTGAATATGGTTCTTCACTGATAATTACAAGAAAGTCTTTTGCTTTCTGAAGATTCAGGTGTTTTTCTTGAGATTTTGAGTGATGGGTAGTTGTAGTTCTTGCTTTTCGAAAGAACCCAGATCAGAAAAAGATAATAATCGCCAAAACACTCATCACCACTCACCGTCGAACGGAAAAGGTGCTGCTTTCGCCGGAGATGGTGGCGGAGTGCCGGTGTTTTCTGAGTACTCACTGGCGGACTTGAAGGCTGCAACTAATAACTTCAGTACAGAGTTCATTGTGTCTGAAAGTGGTGAAAAAGCTCCGAATGTTGTTTATAAGGGTCGCCTTCAGAATCGGAGGTGGATTGCTGTCAAGAAGTTTTCGAAAATGGCGTGGCCCGATCCGAAGCAATTCGCGGTATCGATTGCTTGTTGTTCTTGTTTTGATTTGGGTATTAGGGTTTACTGCTCATTTGATGTTTAGGGTTTACTGTTATGGGGGTCTGTTTTGAGTGGCATTATGTTGTTGAGTAGGTTTTGAGAAGTGATTGTTGATGTTTTGATTGATTGTGCATTTGGGTGATTGTAGATTTATTGTTACAATAGTTGGTTTAGTGATATATAGGTTATGGGATGTTTGGATTTGCTTTCTGAATGTGATTATGTGATATAATCAAAGTCTGTTAACAGTGGTGCAAAAGATACTGATTAGACATGTTTTTACTGTTTGAAACCCTGAAGATTATTACTTTTTGTGGCGTTAAATGTACATCAAATAAGGAATATTAAGGAATTTATATGTGAAAAAGGGTATCCACATTATTATAAGGGAGGACTTTAAGGAGAGAACTGTGAAAACCACAACAACTGCCTAAACACTTTTATCTACTGCTTTAACTTTGACATATAAGGTGGTTATGTAAAGGGCATAACCGCCACTCTCTCTCCCTCCTGCAATATGTGACATGCATAACATATAAGTGTTTATGTGGTACTCAAAGTTCTTTACTTAAAATTGGTTCTATAATGAACACACCCGTTAATTATAAGTGGAAGTATCTTACCCAGACACTAAATATTGATTAGCATAGTCACTTTCAAATGGTATGTCCAACTCCCCATTAGTTTGCAACTCAAATTCATTTCATTGTTTTTACATGATTCTATAAAGCAAGATATGTTATATGATCTTCCTCTTATATTTGAAAATTTATTTGATGCGGGTTTCTCTTATTTGTTCGAGTGCAATGCTCATTGGTACTTGACTCTTCAATTATTGAAGTAGTGACTGTACTCTTTCTTTCTCATAGTGCTATTAGCTTTTTGGATTATTGTACTTGTTTTTTGATTTGAGACCAATCATGTTTCTTGTAAAAAGGCAAGAAAAATATTGAGAATTAGCGATTTTGAACAATTTGTGTTAAACTAAATGCCAAAAGTCATCATATGTAGCATTTCATGTTAAAATCACTCTTTCATGCAAAGTGTAGTATCATATTCTGTTTTGGAAGTTGATAGATTTTTTCATGTGATTTTATGGTGTGATGCACTCATGATGATAGCTTTATTTATCTAGAAATGATAATTGTTAGATCTCTGTTGTTTTGGTTACTTAGGATGAAGCATGGGGAGTTGGCAAACTGAGGCATAATAGGGTGGCGAATTTGATCGGATATTGCTGTGATGGGGATGAAAGGCTACTTGTTGCAGAGTATATGCCTAATGATACCCTAGCGAAACATTTATTTCACTGTATGTCTTCATAACTATGTTACTTTTTTGTGTTTCCTATCTTCTTTTTCAAAATATGTCAGGCTCAAACTTTCAATTCATTCTCCTTTGGGCTCTTTGAGCTCTGAACTCAAAAAGTTCTCACTTCTCAGGTATATAATAAAACATTTTGATGTAGACTCCTTTTTCAATGAATCATCATGCTTAAAGTTCTGTGAATCTTGTAAGTGAATAGCCGATGATATATAAAGGCTTGAAAAGCTGCTAAAATGATACAGGTTTGGATTAAAGATTCTAAATTAAGAACTTTAGCAAGAATGACATACAAATTTTAATAGAAGTTTAGATTCTGTTGTTAAGATAGCATAACATCATAGATTGAGGACTTGCTAGGAAGAGGGTGTTTGTAACTTTGTATTTGTAAATTACTGTAAAAGTGATTAATTAATTCTGAATGATCTAAATCAGATGATAAATTGTAATAAAACACTACCAGGAATTAGGAGTTAGTGTTTCAATATTTTATTTGTACTTGAAGTATTACTAGTCATTTTTTATGGTGTTGAGTGTTTGAAAAGTTATAATTATCAATGGAAGTGATAGATATTATTAACTCTAAAGTATGGGTATACAAGTAATTTTACTTTATACCATACATAGAAATATACAACATGGTATTCCAAGAAAGGATATATAAACAAACAGATTGATAATAATAGAGGTGGAAATTTCATCCCATTTACTCATGATGGGTCCAATTTGTGTTGTGTCTTTCTCAAACTTGTTAAACAGGCCAATTAAAATTGTTTAGCTATAAGGGGGACAAGACCAATAAGTTGAACATGTCAAAGCGTGTGCTTAATTCATACAACCTCAAAACTCTTATATTCAATGATTTAGATACTTATTGTACTAGTATTGGTTTTGTATAAATAGCTAACAAGTTAATTATTTTTGTACGTTTTCAAAGTGGATAATTTTTTTTGATGTTTTTCACAGGGGAGAATCAAACAATTGAATGGGCGATGCGTTTACGAGTTGCTTTATGTATTGCTGAAGCATTGGACTACTGCAGTACCGAAGGCCGTCCATTGTATCATGATTTAAATGCATATAGAGTCCTCTTTGATGAGGTGCTGTACTGAAACACAATATCTTCAGTATCTAACTTGAACATCATTTTGGAGATGAGAAAATAATTCTGTATTTCTAGGCATCAAATTGATAATTTGATTGGAATATGTGGCAGAATGGTGATCCACGGCTTTCATGTTTTGGTTTGATGAAAAATAGTAGGGATGGAAAAAGTTACAGCACAAATCTTGCATACACTCCTCCTGAGTATCTAAGAAACGGTACATAATTTCAATAACTTTTGTCATATATTACTGAAAAATTGTAGGAAGCCTTCTTCTCTCAATGTATTTGTTCAAAAGTAAGGGGGTTTGTTTTCAACGTGACTATTGCACCTTGAACAATTAGAACAAGATTACTAGTTATTAGGGGATGAACGTTAGTGGTATTTAATTTTATATTTAAATTAATTTTGTTATAGCAATTTTATAACCGCTTTTCCAAGTATGATTGGTTTGATCTTTCAAGGTAGTTAACTTGGAGCCACGTTGGGTAATAGGTCAAAGTCTGTAAAAAATATTAATATTGGTGAAAAACAAGCAGTATTGACCAGTGAAAAATTCTTTTGAATTTATTAAATGATATAAGTTTATTAGTTTTATCAGTAAAATTTTACCCAAGTTGACTTTTGACAAAAAAAATGTTGAAATTGTCACCCATTTTGAGGAACTTATCTGAAGAAGCAACTATTAAGCGGTCATATTATATGCATTGTTGCCTGATAAATGTGTTTTGTTCTATAATAGGGAGAGTTACACCCGAAAGTGTTAGTTTTAGCTTCGGGACTGTTCTTTTGGATCTTCTGAGTGGAAAGCATATTCCTCCGAGTCACGTAAGTAATGTTAATGACTTAATGCATTAATCATATCTTATACTTAGTTATCTGGACATTTGATGTTTGTTGCAGGCGCTTGAAATGATTCGGGGCAAAATATTCTTTTGTTAATGGATTCACATTTGGAGGGAAACTTTTCAACAGAAGAAGCAACTGTTGTTTTTGATCTTGCTTCACGTTGCTTGCAGTATGAACCAAGGGAACGACCAAATACCAAAGAGCTTGTTGCAACACTTGCTCCATTGCAGAACAAACCAGATGTCAGACCCTACTTTCCTTCTCATGTTTTAGTTATTTATTATTATTATTATTAATAAAGTATAACACAATTTAGATTACTTGTGTTATAGCTGAGGTTTTGTACTCATGTTTAATATTGTAATTATTTATCAATAAAAAAATGGGCCAAAAAAGTGTTGGCTGGTCAACCCTATCTGGCTCATTAGTAGTTTTGACTTGTTGCATAGCTCTCCCGACTCGTCCATCTTGCAACCTACATGGTCATATTATCACGTTTGTGGGTGCCATCGATTTAATTATTGTAACTTGTAAGCACACTAATAAACTAAAATTGGATCAATGTAGATTATATATCGCCATTAAAAATGTAGATTATATTCTTATCTCCAACGGTCAAATGGGCCGAGTTTGTGGAATGTGTCACTGTGTCAGAAATCACTCAAAAGTGAATATTCTAAGTCTAGTTAGTTATATATAGAAATAAGATTTTATATAATAGTGTAGTTTCTATAATCATAAACTAAAATGCTTATTGTTTATAAAATTCTGAAATGTTTGAGAAGATGTTGGTTGGTCAACCGAATCCAACCCGTCCCATTTTGACCCATATTAGATTACCTGTTTTGACTTGTTACCCAAGCCACCTTTATAATCATGTCTCATTTGTGGCAATTGTTGAGGTCAGTAATAACCTAAATCAATTATATTTGTAGGTGCCATCTTATCAGATGTTAGGGATCCCAAAACATGAAGAAGCACCCGCCACACCACCACACCCTCTTTCTCCAATGGGTGATGCGTGTTCAAGGATGGATCTGACAGCCATCCACCAGATATTAGTGATGACACATTATAAAGATGATGAAGGAACTAATGAGGTGAACTAATGTAAACTTTTGGTTTAATTACAAGTTTTTGTTTCATGCCTCTGATATTTGTATTTGATTGATGATTGTTTTTCAGCTTTCTTTTCAAGAGTGGACCCAACAAATGAGGGATATGTTGGAGGCGAGGAAGCGCGGTGATCTTGCTTTTCGTGATAAAGATTTTAGAACCGCAATTGATTGTTATTCTCAGGTACTTATTACGGCTTTATATTTATCGTGAACTTCATCTGCCCCTTTGGATTTGTTATTGCTTTGTATTCATAGAAGATACAATCATACAAGTGTACCTAGTGTTTCAGAACTAGTCTATTTGTCACTCGTGTCATAAGAATAAGAGCATGTATGGTGGAGTAACAATTTTGACCAATTTACATCTAAAGAGGTTGATTTGGTTTATTTTTAAACTGAAACTGGTCAATAAAATATTTTTAGCTAAAGGATTGGAATAGATCAAATGGGTTCGAAGGCACCTAAAGTCAAGTTTTTAGTATATACAACATCTAAAGTCATTTTTCTCTAGAAATTTAGATTATGAGTATATAATCTTGTTTTTGTTATTATAATGAAAACATTAATTATGTATAAAAGTTCATAAAAAAGAAGTGTTTGGTGTCCAACATAGCCGTCACATGTTTTAACCCTTGCTAAGAGATGGCTCATTCAACTTGAAACCATTGTGCTCTAGAACCCAACCCGATGTTTGACCACCCCTAATTAGTGTAGCGAGTTGTAGACTTGAGAAATGAGAACTATAAGCTTGATTTTAAAAAGCACGCCTCACGCACATGAGGCAACGGACCAACGCCTCAAGATCGGGAGGCGGTGCTTCTTGCAAATGTGTGACAAAATTAGGGTCTATATGTAAAACGACCAAAAAGATGAAGAGATTATGAATGGTTTAGTTGATGAAGAAGGCTCTTATGTACAAGAGATGCATAATTTGGTTGTACATTGTAAACAAACATCCTACGTATGTGAAGCGTCGTGCTTTTTAAATCCAAGATTTGTGAATCATATAAGTCAAGTTTGATGTCATAAGATCAAAGTATGGGTGACCTCATAGCCCCCCATCGTATGACTTCTCCATGTCACTAATTGTTAACATATATTTATACATCAGTGAAAGGGTTTGACGATGATTATGTCTGTACACTACAGTAAAATATTTATTTTTTATTAATAATTTCTTTTTGGAATTTAACATGCAGTTTATCGATGTTGGCACTATGATATCGCCTACTGTGTACGCAAGGCGTAGCCTGTGCCACCTCATGTGTGATCAACCTGATGCGGCTCTTAGAGACGCTATGCAAGCACAGTGCGTGTACCCTGATTGGTCAACTGCATTTTACATGCAGGCTGTTGCTCTTGCCAAGCTGGACATGAACAAAGATGCAGTTGATATGTTGAATGAAGCTGCAACTCTTGAAGACAAAAAACGAGCGAAATGATCATATTCACTGTTCTGTTCTTGTAAGCATGTCCTGATTGTTGTTGTGGTCAAGTAGTAGTTATGGGATGATGGGAATAACCAACTTTTATTTATTTATTTTTAACTTTTATTTTCTTGATATGGAATGTGTGAGAAGCAAGTGTACATTTACATTGGTTTATCAAACTTTGTTGCATAAATAGTGTGGAAGTTAGGAATGTGTAGAGTGCGGCTTTGCTATCAATGAAAAGGGTCGTGGATTCTTCTCTATCGACAGTTTCTTTCTCCACAAGGAACTGCATTTATGCAACGTTCGTTATATGGACTCATATAGTCCCAAGTGCATGGTTTTGGTGTTTTTAGGTGTACACTAAGAGTTTGATTTGATCATTGGACGATTTAGTGTTATTTAGACGTTATGAAGGTTGTCATATCATTCTAGTAGTCTGTGGTTGATGATCACCACATGTGTTGATAATACTTGGAAGTTTTGAGTTATTATCTTTCTTACCGTCTCAATTTCAAGTCAAATGTCTCGAACGCCTTCTTTATTTCATCAGGGTAGGAGCCTCCCATCTCCTAAAGGGATTCTACTACCTTAATGAAATATATTCTTAATATGTTTATAAGTGTCTACGAGTCAAGCCAAGCTAAGCTCGTTACAGTAACTGAAACTTTATATAGTAGCTAGTGTTTAGTTTTATTTCGATTGTATTTTCTATATAAATTGAGGAGTTGACACATATGTAATATAAGTCTAGTATCCTGAAATCTATTTAACTACAAGAAACAAGAAAACATGTACATCAATTTATCGAACTTTGTTACATAAAAAGTGTGAGATCTAGGCAATGTATAGTTCGGCTTTGCCATCAATGAAAAGGCTCATGAACTCTTCACCGTCAACAGTTTCTTTCTCCATAAGGAGTTGGGAGAGCTTGTGCAAGATGTCGATATGTGTTGTGATTATAGTTGTTGCCCTCTCGTATGCCCGTTCAACAAGTTCCCTCACTTCTGCATCTACAATATCTGCAGTAGCCATTGAATAATCTTTCTGGGATGACATCTGCAAATAATTTCCATATTATAAATCAAAATATTTATAAATATGATTGGGGAGGTCAACTGTAGGGGTGTGCAAAAAAACCGAAAACCAAAAAAAACCGAACACCGATCCGTATTCGTAACCGTAAAAAACCGAACCGAATTATGAATTCGGTTTTCGGTTCGGTTCACAACCGAAACCGAATTGGGAATTCGGTTTCGGTTCGGTTTTCGGTTCTGGATAATGTTGAAATCGGGTTGTTCGGTTTGTTCGGTTTAACCGAACTAACCGAATTCAATGTGTTATAATTTATATAAATTTTTATAGGTGTATAGTTTAGCCCAACTATCTCAACCCAAAAACTATTCAAAGTGAAATTACTTGAGCCCAAAAACAAACCTTTTTACTTTTGGCCCAAATATATGTTTGCCTTGAGTACATCGACTATTTAAAATCTCAGATACCTTGCCTTTTCCACTTTTTCAAACCCTAAAGAACACTTGCATACATCAGGCTCAAGTGACTCTTAACCCTTTACCCTCATACGATCGCGCAATAGGCTGTGAAAGTGTGAATTCGGTAACCTCGGTTGAATTCGGGTTTTTTCGGTTTTTAACCGAAACCGAACCAAATTGAATTCGGTTGAATTCGGTTGAATTCGGTTGAATTCGGTTCGGTTAAGCATTTTCCCAATTCGGTTCGGTTCGGTTTTCGGTTATGCATATTAAATTTTGAAAACCGAATAAACCGAACCGAATAAACCGAACAAACCGATAACCGAACCGATGAACACCCCTAGTCAACTGTGTTGGGTTGGCAAGTTAGCGAGTTTGATCTGAACACAACACGCATATTTATTTGTGTTCAGGATATTAACCGTAACCCAAACAGACTTAAAAACGTATAAGCTGGACATGGCCCTTTGATTCAGATATGTAAACGAGTCAAATGGGGTGACGTGATCACGGGTTGTAAATGTCAGTGTTTTCACGACCGGATCGGACCGGCCGGTCCGACCGGTTCAACCGGGGATCGGTCCGGTGGCCGGTCCTTTCATGTATGATTCGTTTTTTAGTGGTTGAACCAGCCGGTTCTTCCCGAACCGGTGGTCGGACCGGGAAACCGGACCGGTTCAGACCGGTTTTCTTTTTTTTTTTTTTGATTTTTTTGAGTAAAAACGGGGTGTTGAACTATAAATTAGTGTGTTAGATATACAAATATACTTATGTTTTATATATAACTATAAAATACATATATAAATCATATATAAATTACTTATATTTGATTATATATACAACTATATATATAATATACTATATATATAATTATGACGTCATCCGGTTCTTAAATCTGGTCCGACTGGTCCGACCACCAAACCAGTAAGGCGTCCGGTTCGACGTCCGATCCGGTTCTAAAAACATTGGTAAATGTGTTAAACATGTTGAAGGGTTGTAATAAATAGGCCATAAATGGCGTGGCGGATCCACCTACAGTGTTGTAAAAATCAGCCTAGGACGCCGATTAATCGGCGAGGAATCGGAAATCAAAGGGCAGGCCGTTGCGATTTCATGTAATCGGAGGCAATAATTAGTAGTCGGTCAATGGTGGTCAAAATCGGACCTAGGCGGACCCTAGGCGGACCTAGGCGGTCTTAATCAGCCAAAAATCTATGGTTCGGGCGAAAGTCCGGTAGGGTTCCGGCGAGATTCCGGCGACTTCCCAGCGACTTTCAAAAAATCCGGCCAAAACTTGGAAATTCCGGCCAAATATGTGAATTTATATATAAAAATGAACTTTTTTATTAAAATTACATATTAAAATGTGTGTATTTATATATAAAACTAAAAATTATATATAAAAATTCCAATCCGATTAATCCCTAGTCCCTACCTCGCCACCCGACTAACGTTTAGCGATTTTTACAACATTGTCCACCTGTTTAAACAAAAAGGTTGATAGGAGACCTTTTTAATCAAACAGGTTAAATAAGTCAACCTGATCAAACAGGTTAAATAGGTCTTTTTTCAATAGTTAGAAAAAAAGGATCTTCGTCAGCCATGTTCCCTACGTACCCTCTTGTGATACAAAACTCAAACTTAGTTATTTTCATATCGTGTCCAAGTAGTGTTTCGAGTCGTGTCAAGAATTGTTCTCTCTAATTCCTACCCATTTTGCTTATGAGTGTTAACACGGTTTTTGTTTTATCTCAACGGGTAAAATGAAAATTAAAAAAAAACTAGTACCTGTTGTCCCAAGAAAGGGTTACCACCGCCACCACCTATTGCCACCTGACCGATCTTTTTGCTGAACCCAAACCTCTCCACCATTTGCCTTGCTACACGAGATACTTGCATGAAATCGTTTGATGCTCCTGTTGTAACATTTTCTTTTCCAAAGATAACCTCCTCGGCAACCCTGTGATGTAGTTGCGGTATCAAATGGTTGTGTTTTCAAGTTCAAAACAAAAAAAAAAAACTAATATTTAGATTATGATAAAGTAGCAGTTACGCCCCTAGACTACATACTGAAGAGGGTTCTCCACATGAAATGCGTGTTATACCTTCCACCGAGAGCGACTGCCATTTGGTTTTCAAGGTAGCTTCTGCTGTATAAACCAGACTCGAGCCTTTCCTCACTAGGGGCAAAAAAGGTAAGACCGCCTGCTTGACCACGGGGAATGATGGATATCTTTGCTACAGGATCATACTCTGGCATCAAGGCACCAACTAGAGCATGACCAGCCTCTACAAAATCAACCCGACGGTTTCATTCTTAGTAAAATGTCTAAAATACCCTCGTGCACCAGAACAATAAGATCACTAGTTACAATTATGGCACCAGGTGATAGCGTAATGTCTAAAATACCCTTTCGTGGAAAAATGGAAAGAAGAGTATATGTTTGGTTACCATGATACGCAACAAGCTTCTTTTTCTCTTCTGAGACAACAGCGTTTTTCTTCTCTGGCCCTGCAATGATTCTCTCAAGAGCATCTGCTATCTCATCTTTGCTTATTTCCTTGAGCTCACGCCTAGCGGCAAGAATGGCGGCTTCATTCATCAGGTTTTGCAAATCAGCACCGGTGAAACCCGGGGTTCTCCTAGCAATCTTATCAAAATCTACATCTTTTGCAAGTGCCTTTCCCCTTGAGTGCACCTGTCACATACAACAAAAATTCAATTCCATCTCCTAAAGATGTGATCTTTGACACTCTGCACTTAGTTTGATACAAGTATGTCCCTATCTGTAAAATGACAATAATTTCCTCAAAGATCACGAAACACATATTCTTGGAACTTAAATCAATAGCATTACCATCTAATCAGTAATCAGTAATAAGGATGACAATAGGAAAATAAGTGTTTAGTGTACTCATCAATTCAAATGCACATCTAAACACCCTGTATTATTGTAAAAATCAAATCAAATGTGTATCCAAACACCCGTAAGCATCATGACTTGTGTTGTGTTCACTTGTTACTAAGCATCTACATAATCAAAAACCCATTAATGCTAATGAAATTCATGCAACTTTTAGTCAACACATAACACATCTTATTTTCTGCTCTTCTGGGACAACCATCTCAAGTAATTTGCATATTCACATCATCAAGCATGAACCAAAGGTTGTTAACACATCTATGATTTGTGCATTCACATCACCAAAAGTTCATAATAAATGAAATTAAGCAACAAACATTCATCAAATACGAACGAAAGATGGTCAAACCTGAAGGATCTTGACTCTGCCAGCAACATCAGGCCGATCAACAGTCACCTGCCTATCAAACCTCCCTGGTCTCAACAAAGCCGAATCAAGAACATCAGGTCTGTTAGTAGCAGCCAAAACAATAACACCCGAATTACCAGAAAAACCATCCATTTCAGTCAACAACTGATTAATCGTTTGCTCCCTCTCATCATTCCCACCACCTAAACCCGCGCCTCTTTGCCTACCAACTGCATCTATCTCATCAATAAACACAATGCAAGGTGCTTTGGCTTTCGCCTTTTCAAACAAATCTCTAACCCTCGACGCACCAACACCCACAAACAACTCAACAAACTCAGAAGCAGCACACGAGAAAAACGGCACTCCGGCTTCACCAGCAACGGCTCGAGCCAAAAGGGTCTTCCCGGTCCCAGGCGGTCCAACCAGCAAACACCCTTTTGGGATCTTAGCCCCTAAAGCTGTATACTTATCAGGGTTTTTCAAGAAATCAACAACTTCTTGCAACTCCAACTTAGCCTGATCGGCTCCCGCCACGTCAGCAAACGAAACGCCCGTTTCAGGAACTTCCTGAAACTTGGATTTCGACCTGCCGAAATCCATTGGTCCGCCGAGCCCACCGGGCCCACCAGGGCCCCCTTGGGATCGACGGAAGAGTAAAAACAAACCACCAAAAGCTAACAAAGGGAACAACAAGTTACCAATGAAACCAATCAACCCATTACTTGTTTCCCCTTCAGACACTGATATATCAACACCATTCATCGCTAAGATATCGATCAAATCGGGGTCATTGGGGACGACGACGGAGGCACGGCGGCCGTCGGTGGCGGTGAGCTGTAAAACGCCACCGTCTTTGCTGAATCTAACTCTTTCAACTTTCCCCTTTTTGACAGCATTCAAGAACTCACTGTATCTCCATTGACTACCCTCTGGGAGGTCCGAATTGGATTGGGGTTTTGGTGCTGTAAGAACATTCGATTGCGAAAAGGGTAACGAATTCGTCGGTTGATTTTGCTTAACAAGCTCAGCTTGAAGTGGAGTTTGCGGTGGTGATGATGGTGGTGGTAAATTGGTGTCAGCTAATGCTTGTGGTGTTGCGATTGAAGAGAACAACAGAGCAGCTAAAGTGGCCTTCGATTGGAGATTGAAATCGTTTGATGAATTGGGTTTTTTGTTCAAAATCGATTGGGGAATCAGGAGCTTGTTTCTTAAGGTTTGTGGGTTTTGGGTGTTGGGGTTGAAATCAAGAGATTTGAGCCGAAGAAATTGGAAGAAAGAATGGTGTTGGTGGTGGAAGCCATTGATGATTGATGAAGTTTTTTGTAGAAAAATTGATGAATTGGGGGTATAAATAGTGGTGAATTGTTTGAAACTTTGAATTGATGAGATGAAAATTGGGTATTTGATTGAATTTAAGGGGGAATATGTTTGATTATTATGTGAAGGATGCAGGGGTTTCATGCAGCAATGGAAGCCATAGGTTTTTTGACTGATGGATTGGATTGCATATACGTGTTCTAATAATCACCCTGTTATCTACACTTTGATTTTTTATACGTTTTCAAATGGAGTTTCGTTTCTTAACAAAGTACACATTAGTTATTTTTGTATCTCCAATACAAATTTATTATCAATCATGGTCTTAAATAATCAAATTTATTACTAGGAAATCATCAATTCATCGTATATGTATAGATAGAGTTGGTTTACTGTAGTTTTTTTACACAGTAATTTAAGAATTTTTCTAAAAGACTTTTATTCTAACAGACAAGACTAGAACTTATAACATCTTAGTTAACAGAACCCACCTCTTATCTCTTATCATTAGATCCAATGATAACACTCATCCTGGTTTGAGCTTGTTAACTCAGAAGCATTTGTAGAAGTTATGGATGAAAATGTAGGTTTTTTTAATGTTACCATAATAGTTTTCTTTTTCTTTAAATTAATAAAAAACCAACATTATTTTTTTTTACAATTTTATATTTAAATCTCTAAGTATTTTTTAAAACTAACCACAACACTTTCTTTTTTTTTTTTAAATTAATACCTACTCATTTTCTCTTTAAAATTTTTTTACATAAGCATTCGAGTTATGTCAAATTTACATTTAATCACATAAACTTTTTATAAATTTTATACTTAAGCGTTTGAGTAATGTCAAATTTACATTTAATTACTTGAACTTTTTTTAAGTTTTATATTTAAACCTTCGAGTTATCTCATATTTTCTTTTAACCAATTTACAATATAGCTCGTTAATTATGATAAAATATCATTTACATATTTGCTATTTTCTATTCTGTTTTAAGTTATTTATTTTTTATGGTATTTTTTTCTACTATACTTTTTTATCAGTCCTTCGCACGTAATCTTTTTTCCGGTGGTTAATGCTAACGTATGAATAATCAGAATTAAATCATTTAACTTTTTATAACCCCCGCTGCATCACGCGGGTCACACCCACTAATCTTTTACGATATGTGCTAATTATTATGCTGTTACTACTCTCTATATTGTGTTGGTGCAACTATATTTGGAACTTTATTTTGATACATGTTAATACCATCCATATGTTTTGCTACTTGAATATATGTTGATGGCTTGCTACTATAATTTGTTACATTTGGGACATTGATTTACATTGGAACTTTATTTTGTCAGATTAAAATGGAACTTCATTCAATCATGATTGATTGTGGTATCATTGAAAATCATTATGTTGATTTGATTCTAGTTAGACCTTGATTTGTGAAATAATATTTGGTTAGTCATAATATATTTTGGTATATCTTGCTTTAAACAAATATATTGAATTGATTAAAATCACATAAAACCATGTTACAAGCTAAAATAATATAAACAAGTCAATTTTAACTTATAATTCAATCACTACAAAAGAGAAACGAATAAATTCTTACATTTTAATGCCCTAAACAATTATAAGAAACAATTACATGAGATAACCATAACAAATGTTAACATCCCTAATGCTAAGAACAACATAAGTATGAGAATGTTATTATTCAATATCATATTCTTGAAGTAGGTAGCTTGTTTTTTGACATTTATATCTATAAATAACCTCAATGACACGAACCCACGTTAATGGATCAACCCATCAAAGAAATTAAGTAACTTGAACCCAACATCTAATGTTTTAAGTCAAAATCAAAATCAAATTTGAACTTACCACATGAGGACAACAATAAAACTGACAACTAGGGTTTGGATGAATCCAAGATGTTCAAAGGACAATTTCTCTTCCATAATCATCGTCGATGAAGCTAATATATCCTCACCTTGAGTTAATTTCCTGTTACTTTTAAACGGCGTTCCACTCTAAAAATTAAAAAAAGTAATCACTTTATAAACAATAAAAGTCATGAGTAGTGTCTAATACTTTGAGGCTAAATATTTAAACATACATCATAGACAATTGGTGTAATTTATTCATCACTACATTCTATATCTCTTAATAAGTTAATATGATACCTTTTTCAAACCATCACCCTTAGACCTTGTCTATTTGTTTTGTTAAAATAATTTATAATCTACATTTTTTTAATGAAAATTGTACGACTGGTTTAAAGGATAATAAATAATTTAAACTAGGCTTATTTTGTTTATTTCACAGTACGGACCGCACTCCCAATTCACTTAGGATGAATTATATAACTAAAAATATTTTTGCTCCAAACTAGCATCGAATCAAGCGTTTTCGTGTTTCTAGTTGTCTTAAATACTTTATGCCAATCACTTGGGCTAAATAGTTAAGAACTACTGTTATTAACTATCATGTTAAAATGCTCAATCTTATTCATCTGTCTGTTTGTACTTGTAAATGACCTATGAAACATTTCAACCGCCATTAACCGGAATCCACACTGAATTCAATCATTCTATTTTCAGTTCAAACCTCTCCCAACAACAACCATTGACGTCAGCAGCTGTTGCCGATATTGATTCCTCAAGAACTCTTCACAAACAACAATCAACAAGCGATGTTCGTCAAGCTTCAGCATTTGGACACAAATTGCATCCCAATTCTCCATCCATTCAAGACCTCAAAACCCACCAACATCAATGGCGGAGTTTCAATTCATCTTCCACGACACCGTACCGAAAGAGAATTGCAAGAAAAACCCACCAAGAAACACAGAATCCCACCTCAAAAACAATCTGATTTCAACAAAAGATCCGTTTTTGTTAAGCCAAAGTTGAACCCAGATGGTTCTATTGAAACCCCAGTGAAAGAAGACATCGTGGTTGAAAATGATAGGGGGTTCAAGGGGAGAATGTGGTCAAGGAGGGAGAATGTGCACACCAAGTGTTCGACGAAAGTTGCGAGTGGGAATGAGGTGGTGAAGAAAGTGCACACCAGGTATTCGATGAAATGGGCCAGGTATGGAGGGTGTATTCCTGCTATATTGGAAGCTTTGGAAAGAGTTAGTGATTTAGACGAAGCGTTTAAACCGTGGGAATTTAGCTTAAGTAACAAGGAAAGGACTATAATCTTGAAGGAGCAAAGAGTTTGGCAAAGGGCTGTGGAGATCTTTGAGTGGTTTAAGCGAAAAGGATGCTATGAGTTGAATGTGATTCATTACAACATAATGATTAGGATTCTTGGCAAAGCTCGAAGATGGGATGAACTTGAGATGTTGAGGGATGAAATGGAGAAGAATGGGATCGAATCGATTAATTCCACGTTTGGAACTTTGATTGATGTTTACAGTAAAGGTGGAGTTAGGGAGAAAGCGATGTATTGGTTGGATGTAATGAACGAGAAAGGGATGGAACCCGATGAGGTGACTATGGGGATAGTTGTTCAAATGTACAAAACCGCAGGTCAGTTTGAAAAGGCTGAGGAGTTCTTTAAAAATGGTCATTACATAAAAGCATGGGTATGAACATTAGTAATGATAATACACCAACAAAATCTGCAGATCTGACTGTTGATCATGTTGGTTTAAGCTCGTATACGTATAATACTTTGATTGATACTTATGGGAAAGCTGGAAGACTGAATGATGCGTCGGAGACGTTTGAGCAGATGCTTAAAGAAGGTATTGTTCCAAATACAGTGACACTTAATACAATGATTCATATGTTTGGTAATCATGGTCAGTTTGAGGAAGTTGCATCATTGATGCAGAAAATGGAACAATTTCAATGCGTACCAGATACAAGAACATATAATATACTTATTTCACTTCATGTTAAGCATGATGATATCATTGTGGCAAAATGGTACTTTAAAAAGATGCAAGAGGCCTCTCTTGAGCCTGATGCTGTGAGTTACCGTACGCTTTTATATGCTTTTTCAATAAGGCATATGGTTTGTGAAGCAGAGGAACTTGTAAACGATATGGATAAAAGAGACATTGAGATAGATGAGTTCACACAGTCGTCACTTACTAGAATGTACATTGAGGCTGGTAAGCTTGAAAAATCATGGCTATGGTTTAATCGGTTTCATATTCAAGGGAAAATGAGTCCCGAGTGTTACTCAGCGAGTATTGATGCGTTTGGAGAACGTGGATATATTTTGGAAGCCGAAAAGGTTTTCAAATGCTGTCAAGAACGAAGAAATCCAACTGTACTCGAGTACAACGTCATGATCAAAGCTTATGGACTAAACAAGAAGTATGATGATGCATGTCGTTTAATCGATAGTATGAATGGAAATGGTGTGTTCCCAGATAAATGCAGCTATAATTCACTCATCCAAATGTTAGCAAGCGCTGACCTCCCACAAAAAGCTACTTTTTATCTAAGGAAAATGCAGGAATCCCAATTGGTGTGTGACTGCATACCATACTGTGCAGTCATCTCAAGTTATGTGAAATTAGGTCAGATGGAAATGGCGGTTCGTTTGTTTGAAGAAATGATTGAATTTGACATAAAACCTGATGTGGTTGTTTATGGCGTGTTGATCAATGCTTATGCTGATGTTGGAGATGTTGAAGAAGCTTTACATTATGTGAATGAAATGAAAAACATGGGTTTGGATATGAATGGCGTTGTATGCAATTCTTTGATTAAACTCTACACGAAAGTTGGGTGTTTAAAAGATGCCGAAGAAGCATACTATATGCTTCAGAAATTAGAAACGGGTACAGATGTTTATTCTTCCAACTGTATGATTGATTTATACACCGAACGATCCATGGTGAAACCAGCAGAAGAAATTTTTGAAAAATTGAGAAGAAATGGGAATGCAAACGAGTTTTCTTACGCCATGATGTTGTGTATGTACAAGAAAATTGGGTGTTTTGACGAAGCATTTGAGATGGCAAAACAGATGAGAGAATCAGGGCTGTTGACTGATTTATTGAGTTATAACCATGTTCTTGGACTGTATGCTTCAGATGGAAGATTCAAAGAGGCGGTGACAATATTTAAGGAGATGATTGAATCGGGTGTTCAACCCAACGATTCAACTTTCAAATCACTTGGAGTTGTTCTTATGAAACGCGGTGTTCCAAAGAAAGCGGTCAAGAATCTTGAAACTATGTGGAGAAATGATGATCAAAGTGGTTTGAAAGCATGGTTAGAGACTCTCAATTCAGTTGTTGGTATGGTTTATTATGATATTAGTGATTAGTGATGGTTTACTATTAGTAGCTCATTATTTAGAATCTTGGATTATGTTGTATGTTATCAGAAGCTTTTTGAGTTTTGGTAAAGATTTGTAGTATTATAGTGAAAGCATGTATGTTGTATGTTATTAGAAACTTTAACATGATATTATTGCACACATTTTCTGAGTTCCATACTCATTGAACAGAGGTGACTTGTACGCCAATACGCCATCAAATTTGATGTATATGACCATTTTACTCTTCTAGATAGAAAGAGTTTAATGTATAAAAGGCAAAATAATATGTCATAAGAGGTGATAACTGAGATACTCATTGAAGCTACTTCAAAAGCTACATAATTGTTTATTATAAAGTTATAGCCCTTAATCATTTTAAGAAGAGATATTTGTCCTATAAATCATGATACCATTAGATGACAGAACACTTTAATAAAATAAAAGCAAATGTCATGCGTTATATGGTAATGTTTGGGACAATAGAGGAGTGTTGGACACACATTTAACTTTCCTAAATACAAATGACGATGGAATCGACTATAATATATTTTTGGGACAATCATCGAGGCTACAACGCCAAAGCAAATAAATTGTTACTAAATCCTTAACCATAGTTCCTCTGGTATAATAATGAAATGTAAGTGATGGTTCAAATTTAAAATCTTTTAGGTTTCAGGTTTAAACTTAATTCAAGAGGGTTTTCTTATCGTAATTGGTTTCCTCCTTAAAATATATATGAACGATTGACATCCCGTGTAAAAAATAATCACCCGCATATTTGAAGTATTTCTAAACGCGGTTAATTTTACTTTCACTAAACCTCAAGTTAGCATTGTATCCTTAGGGTGGTGGGGGAGCTGTCGCCGTGAAGACGCAACGAGGCCCAACGCCGCACAGCAACACCGACGCGGTCCCCCACGCCACAACTATTGACCATCGCACACGAGTTCACGCCGAGCCACACCACCTCCAACGGTCATATTTTCAATCATTACCCACCCCCACCCCATTCCCTCAAACCCGCCGCCATGGGGATCTCGTTAGAGATTGCGTCGTTGTTCTTCTCGCCGGCTGTGGATCTTTAACCATTCGATTAAGGTTAAATAAAAGTTTCATTTACACCACCCTTAGGCTGCGTTTGGTTGAAAGAATGGAATTGAATGGAATGGAATTGAAAAATTAGTATACTTTTCAAGTAAAATTATGTTTGAGTGGGTAATGAAATGTAAAACCCAAGGGAATGTTTCACCTCAAATTCCCTTGGTTGTGGAATTTCAAAATCCTTCCACCTAGAGAGGGAATTTGAAATCCCACAACCAAGAGAATTTGAGGTAAAACATTCCCTTAGTTTTACATTTCATTACTCACTCAAACTTAATTTTACTTAAAAATTATACTAGTTTTTTAATTACATATTTACATCCCATTTCATTCCATTATTCTGACCAAACAAACCCGGTCTTATATTCTTTTGTAAGGTCACTCACACATCACACATGTATGTAGTACTCTCTAATATTACATGATTCTTGCTAGCTTCATCTTCTTCTCAAGATCATATACCCTGATACAGATCATTGGAAGTGATCTGATGATCAACTGTAATGAAAATTGCCCACAAAGCCAAATCACTTCCTTCATTTCTCACTCATTCGACCCTAAAACAACAACCCATAACTCCAAAGTGCTATTCCACTTCATCTCTTCAACAACACCACCTCAATACAACAACCAATTACGAACATACACTTGTAGAAGCATTAAAATCATCATCATCTCATCCTACACCCCTCCTCCATGGCCAACATCTCCATTGTCACATCCTCAAGTACGGCCATGACTCCAACATCTTCATTCGTAACAGTTTGATCAGTTTGTATGCAAAGTTTGGTGCTTTAGAGGATTCAGAATCATTGTTTGTTAATGGGTATCGATCGGATCGTGTTTCTTGTAACATTATGCTTGCTGGGTATGTTAAGTTTGGTCGTTTGAAAGACGCGTGCCAACTGTTTGATGAAATGCCTGGGAGAAATAGCATTTCGTTTACGACGATTATAATGGGGTTGGGTCAAAGTGGGTGTTGGTATGATGTGATACGCGCTTTTAAAGAAATGAAGGCGTTGGGTTTGGCTCCGAATGAGGTGACATTGTCGAGTGTGCTGTCGTCGTATGCACATGTTAATGGGGATAAGAATGGGGAAATGCTTCATGCATTGGTTGTGAAATCGGGTTTTGAAGTTTTTAATCTTGTGGTGACTAATTTGGTTCATGCGTATTGTGCATCGTCGTGTTTGGATTATGCAAGAGTTTTGTTTGATGGGATGTCCGAGAGGAATATAGTTTCGTGGAATGTGATGTTGAATGGGTACTCAAAGGCTAGATTACTCGGCTTTGCAAGAGAGTTGTTTGATGAAATGCCTCAACGGGATGTCGTTTCTTGGGGCACCATAATTGAATGTGTTTTACATGTTGAAAACTTGAGGGAAGCTTTGATGTTATACAGAGAAATGGTAAATAGTGGGATCTCTCCTAATGATGTCATGGTGGTGGATATAATTTCAGTTTGTGGTCAAGTAATGGCTTTTCTTGAAGGTCAACAATTTCATTGTATAAGTGTGAAATTAGGGTTTGATTGTTATGACTTTATTCAATCAACGATCATCCACTTCTATTCTGCTTGCCACAATATTGATCTTGCTCGAGTTCAGTTCAGAATAGGGAGAAAAAACCATCTGCCTTCTTGGAATGCTTTAATATCAGGTCTAGTAAGAAATGGGATGATCGATTCAGCAAGAGAAATGTTCGATAAAATACCAACTAGAGATGTTTTCTCATGGAGTTCAATGGTTGCAGGATATTCACAAACGGGTCAACACGAAATGGCTTTACAACTCTTTCATGAAATGATAGCTAGTGGTATTAAACCAAATGAAGTAACTATGGTAAGCATGCTCTCATCTGTTGCTAATCTGGGGTCATTGCAAGAAGGACGATGGGCTCATGAGTTTATAATCAATAATTCAATTCCCATAAATGATAACCTAAGTGCTGCCATTATCGACATGTATGCCAAATGTGGGAGTATAAACACTGCAGTACAAGTCTTTAATCAAGTCAAACACAAAGTGTCAACCATCTCACCATGGAATGCTATTATATGTGGTTTAGCCATGCATGGTCACGCGAGATTCTCTCTTGAACTATTTTCAGACTTGTTGAGACGTGATATACAGCTTAATTCCATAACGTTTATTGGAGTCTTAAGTGCATGTTGCCATGCTGGTTTGGTGGAAGAAGGCGAGAGGCATTTTAAAAGCATGAAAATGTGTATAATATCGAGCCAAACATCAAGCACTATGGTTGTATGGTGGATCTTTTGGGTCGAGCAGGGAGGTTAGCCGAAGCAGAGGAGATGATAAGGAACATGCCTATGAAGGCTGATGTTGTGATATGGGGCACATTGTTGGCAGCTTCTAGAAACCATGGTAATGTTGAAATTGGAGAAAAAGCTGCTGAAAATTTGGCAAATGCAGAACCATCACATGGTCCAGGTAGAATCCTGCTTTCAAATCTTTATATAGATGCAGGGCGTTTGGACGATGCAGCTTTTGTAAGACATGAAATGCAAACTCAAAAGTTAACTAGGTCGTTTGGTTACAGTGGTGTAATATGACCGATAATGTGATTTATAATATGAGTATACAATCCGGTCTTTATAAATCTTATAAATCGTCACTTTCGTGTACCCATCGGACGGCAGCCCTTTCGGGGGTTCTTTGGGGGCCGATTCACTTTGCGTAGATTGACTGAACCCAGAAAACCTTCCACTGGCAGGCGATCATGTTTTTCACAGGATTTCTCATTACTCATGTCAGCATTCTCACTTATGAAATCTCCAGGTCTTGTCACCAAAAACCTTCCCCAATTGACAGAACGTTCCGCTACTGACAATTGAAAAAGCCGCTTTCAAGGTCAAAGGAACGCTTATTCTCTTTATGTTAAGAGAAGATATATTTCTAACCCCTCAGTAACTAATAATCAAGCGACACACAAATTTTTTAGTTCATATTTTTTGGTAAAATAAAAAAGGAGATAGGATTCTTGATTATTAAGCAATTAGAGGCCTGATTACTTGACCACATATAGATATTATACAGATAGATGAGGAGTTAATTGGAAGGATTTTTTAAACTGATCTTCCTTTCTTGTTAGATCACTATCAAGATAATATAACTTTAACATGCTAGTTAGTGTCTCTTATGACAACAAATACTGATATTCATGTGTCCTTGTGTAGAGGGCGGACCTTGGAGCAACTGGTAAGGTTGTTGCTTTGTGACCTTGAGGTCATGGGTTCTAGCCGTGGAAACAGCCTCTTGCACAAAATTGTGCAAGGAAAGGTTGCGTACATCAGATCGCTTCGCGATCCGGCCCCTCCCCAGACCCTGCGCAAAGCGGGAGCTTCATGCACCGGGTACGCCCTTTTATGTGTCCTTGTGTAGACTTGAACGCACAACCTTTTTATTTGTAAGAGTAAGAGTGGAAGACACATTATATATAAAACAATGTTGGTATTAATAACTTTTTATTCTGTTATAGTTTATATATTGTCTGTGCTAAGATAGGATAAAAAATGGGCTAAAGCAGTTGGTTATTGCTCATTTCATAGATGAGGTCCCAGGTTGTACCCTCGGCACCCGCATTTTTGTTTTTTTTTACTTACCCAGATTTCCACTTTAAGCTCACTACCCTTGTATGATCTCTATTAGTATTCTAATTAGTGTTGGTGTGAATTTAACGCGTTTGACCTAGATAACTTATTCTCTTTTAGCTGTGTTTTATAAAGTTTGTCCGTTTGATCCATTAGATAAGTAAGGGTGGTGAGAGCTATGCGGATAGGGTACCTCGGGTACCCTAGTTATGGTCCTCGGGTGCTTAATTCGGGGCTTAATTCAGTGACTAATACCCAAGAATTTGAAGAATAAAAGTAGTTATTGTACGACATTTATAGCCTTGAGATTAATAAAAAAATCAAAAATTGATTTTTTATTTTTCTTTCATAGATAAAAGTTACTCTTTTTATTTTCCTACACCTTATACAACTCCTCTACTAAATTTCTACACACAAAAAAAATAAATACTCTGGAACCCAAAATCTCAAACGTTGGCGCAACAAAAAAAAGACGCTAAATCACAAGGAGGCGGTTTTAGTTCCAGAGGAGGTGGTTTTAGTTCCAGAGGAGGTGGTTATCGTTTGAGAGAAGGCAGTGGCGGAACTTAAACAAATGTGTAGGGGGACTAAAATTCAGAAACCTAAATCAGGAGGGTCCAGATTCAATACATATAAAATCTCGAACAAAATACATACAAATTCTCACTTATGCGTGAAAAAAACGCGCGCCGGGGGGGGGGGGGGGGACAAAGCTTCGCCCCTAAGAGGAGGTGGTTCTAGTTCGAGCCATTCATATTATGCGGTCATGCATACTCAAGTTGCACATAGTCAATGTATCTACTCTAGAATTAACAAAAAATTAACACACTAAAATACATACATTGTTAAATAGATACATACACACATATTACTTGATCTCAACTAAGCTAAACATCCATGTTCATAACCATAAAAACTACAAATTAGGCAAAATGAACACAAAATCCCTAATTTCAAAATATTAACTACAAAGTAACACCAAATTAGAAAAAATTGAGGTTATTACTTGAAATCAGAAGTGGTGGTGGTGACTATGATCCAAAAGAGGCGGTGAAGGAGGAGGAACAGTGGCGGTGGACGTGGAGCAGCAGCGGTGGTACGCAGGTGGGGTAGTGATGGAGAAGGGGGCCGGCCAACGGTGGAGAACGACAGAGTAGGGCCGGCCGACGGTGGAGCTGACGGTGGAAGGGCCGGCCGACGGAGCGGTGGAGGGGGCCGGTGCGCAGTGGTGGTGTGGGGTGGGTGCGCAGGTGGTGCTGTGGTGTGGTGTTTGTAAATGACTCAAAAATGGAACTGAATCCCGACTTAAATCTGGTGTGGGTTTTTTGCGGCGACATATCGCCGCAAATAACCAATTGCGACGATATTATATTAATTATTTATATATTAAAATTTATTGACATTTATTGCGACGAGATATCGTCGCAAATGATTAAGCGGGATTTTTCCCGCCTTAGAAAAAGGTTTTCGTGATATTAAAAAAACCAAAATAATTAATTTACAGTTTATTGTGACGAAAAATCGCCGCAAAAAACTTTTTGACTTGAAAAGTCAAAAAAGATTTTTTTTTTGTCGTTTTATGACTTTTTTGCGACGAAACTATAATCGCCGCAAAAAAGTTATTTTGTTGTGGTGTCTATACAAGATCAACTCGCTTTTGACCTCCTTGCACCTTGCTATGAAAACCTACCGTATAAGGGCCGACGTACCATTGACGAACGACCACTCTTGATTTATAATGTTCTAGGTGATGAATGTATTGTATTAGAAACTCAAGCTCAAAATAAGAAAGACGATGATGAAATAGTACTTGAAGAAGCTGAAGGCAAAGACAATGAGGAAGAAGTACAAGCTGGTGAGAAGAAGTTGAAGAAATACAAGTTGATTCACAACGTGCGAATGAAGGAAAATTCAAAGGATAGGCCGAAAATCAAACATAGATCAACGAACAAGAAAATTTTTTGTGTAAAGCATTAGTTAGTTCATATTTTTGAAGACCCGAAAAATCAGAAATCAACAAACAAAACATGGTTTTAGAAATCAACATTACAATGAATTTTTTGTGTAAAGCATTAGTTAGTTCATATTTAATGCATGTCATTTTGGCTTTGTTGATTCTGTCATCTGTTCCTTGGTGGCTTGGTGCTACTACCCATGATCATTTCTATTACGTCGATGATGATGGACCGTTGTTCATTTGAGACGTGATGATAAGCGTGTGCCTATCTAAGACCTGGTGTCGTTTAGGTTGTGATTTGGCTCCACTTTATTGATTACGATGAGTTTGGATGCTACTATTCATAATTGTAACAGGTTGATGATGATGTGCTGTTATTAATCTGAGACTCATTTTCGAGTCAATGATGTTAAGAGTAAGGTAAAAACTGTTTTTCGATGCAAGCTTTATGTTGTTAAGGTTGCAATCTACTTCTCATATATACATGATGACGAATGGTTGTTCGTCTGGGACACGAGCTGTGGTTGTGTAGCTCATTGATGTACATTACCATTTCTTTCATTTAATTATCATCATATGATATACCTTTGGTACTTTGAGGCAAGGCTGATTAGTTTATACCCTGATTTACGTCATGAAGACACCTTCTCTTCATCTTTTGGTGATTAAAATTGAGTTGCCTATAATCTTCGACAGTAATAACGCTAAACGTGTTGCAATAGCTACATATTATGTATGTAAAGGCCGTGATGATACCAATAAAGGTGACCACGTTTGATGAGGCAACATTTTTGGTTTGCAACCACAACGATTCACCAGAGACTTGAAACTATAACATTGAAACTATAACATAGGTTGTAATGACATGTTTGTTTAAGTTTGAGTTAACGATATGGCTTTATAAGTAATTCTCGTTTCACTGTCTATCAAATGAAATTGTTTGTATCAATTGTTTGTATTCTTTATTTCCAGCATATAACATTGAAGACTCGCGCAACGCGTGAAATAGAATACAACCACTTAACTTAAAATTCTTTTGCAACAAGTATAGAGATGTACAAATAATGCATGCATTGTTTCAAACGTGATACGGTTATTGCTTTAAACGTGATAGGGGTATATGGACACATAGACGTCTAGTTTTTATTTCTATAGTGTATAAGCTAAAAATTAATTGTGTATAATGTGTGTGTGAGATTCTACATTATTTTGTCCACTTTATTTATTTGCACCATTTGTCTGCACTACGTACCACAGCATCAAACAGCCTGGTTGGTGGTGATTTTCATATGGATATTGATGTAGGGATAGTAAGATACTTGGAGTTAGATAATTTAAACTTATATTATTCATACTTGAAAGTTCGACTGAAATTATACAAAATAATTTATGCCTTATATAGTTAATAACATGCAATACGTTACATTAGTATTAAAAAAATTGCTTTAAGAGTTTAAAATTGTTATATCAGACAAAAACAATTTTTTCTACCAAAGACGGCACATGTAACATTTTTGTTAGATAATGTAATTTTTTTCTTAGTAAATAAAAATTCTTTTTAGCAAATACAATCTTTTTTGAAAATTTACTTCAAAGAGTTTGCATTAGTCTCTTTTTTTAAGTTGAGTTTTTATTATTTTATGTTTCTTTATAAAAAATCAAATAAAAATATTAAAATTAAAAATTCTTAAATAAGTATTCTTTCTCCTTCCCATCTGATGTGAGATGTAACAATTACTCACGAAAATTACGATACGTATTGCGTCAGAAGCTTTCTCAGTGAAAACCACTAAGCATGGTAATAGTCACCAAAATCCGTTGGAATACGGTGATCCCTTGATATATAGCACTGACAAATTACCGACAAGACCTCTTCTATCGAAAGTTTTCGGACGAATCTACCCGTCCTAAAATTCTTCTGTTTGTAGTAAACTCGAAAAATAATATAATTAGGGCATGGATACGTAGATACCCCAGAATTATAAATCAACACCCCAAAATTATAAATTAACACCTCAAATTCGTATACGTGTCGTATAGCCCCATACGCGTTGTACAAGAGGCGTATAACCTCTCTGACAACCCCCTGAATTTTCCTCGTAATCAGTGTCGAAATTTACTAATACGCGTCGTATAGCTCCATATGTGTCGTATAGGGGGTCCTATAGGGCTATATAGGGCGTATAACCCTCTGACAGTCCCCCTAAATTTTTCTCGTTTTTAGTGTTTCCGACCCTATACACCGCGTACGGACCCATAGACGACGTATAGGGGGTGTCGATTTATCCAAGCGGGTGTCTGACCCTATAATTAACATTAATACCTGTTAGTCTGTCTCATAATTTATGGTTTATCGTACAGACTACAGACCTCGTTCCCTCGCATGCCCTCGTGCATGTATTTGTATCATCTGTACGGTGGATCTTTCAACCCGACAATCTTAGCTTATCCAGCTGTTGACACTTTGTCACTATCATACAAATATATCAAATCAATCAATACGTACACTTTCGTACCCTTTTCCTTTCATATCTCTAATCATATCGATCCATAATATTATATTACAACAACATGAGGTTACAAAACCAACTCTATATATGCACACAAACACATACACCACAAGATCATGTATTAATTCATTCAATACCATCAAAGAAATTCAAGATTTTTATTTGAATCTCAATATCCATCATCAATCATGTCAATGTTGAACTTCTTTTCTCTAAGAGACTTGCACGACTCCACAAACGACTTGCTCCATTCGCCACACCTCAAAAGCGCGCTCTCGCGCCATGAGCAAGGCCAAATTACGCGCGTCCAAATGGCGTCCGAGGCGTCTCTAAAGATGCTAGACTCGTGTGGGAGAACCAAAGACATACTCTTTCTAGTCAAAACTGTTGAGTGTGAAACCACTCCACAATTAATGGAAAGCAGGTAAACCACTAATAATAGTGGTGGAGTTGGTTTCTTCTTGTTTATCCTATATATGGGATCTAAATCTGTATTTGTAATTGTACCAAGCTTAATAAAAACCTCCTAGTTACCAAGAGTGGACGTAGGTCAGAGAGCCGGACCGAACCACTATAAATCTTTGTGTTGTTCTTATGGTTGTGTTGATTGTGTTCGTGTGTGTGATAACGTCCGATCCTAACCACTGGTATCAGAGCCTCAGGCTATTAATCGACTCACACGAACAGAGAAGGAGAAGATACTGACCTGTGAAACTGGAACTAGGGTTCCGATCAGAAACCATCGTCGCAGCCTGCCCAACCACTGCCGCCGCTCTCTTCGCCGTCGCAAGCAGCCGCAGCCGCCGCCGCTGCCCATCCGCTGCCCAACCGCTGCCGCCGCCGTTCTCTTCTCCCTCGCGACTAGTGTTTGCTGACCCAGTAGCCGCCGACTTTCTCTTCGCCGGAGCCGCAGCCGAAAGCCAAAGCTCCAGCCAACATATGGAGCTGAAATGAGGGTTTTTCACCTTTTTTATTCTTCTCGTTGGAGTTTGTAGAAAGAAAAAGTGAAGAGAGTAGGTGGAGAAGAAAGAATTATTAGGAGGAGAAGAAAGCACGCATGATTCACTTTTTTAGGTGGAAAAGTGTGTTTTTTTTTCAATTCTACCACAAGCCCCCTCAACTTTGAACAAAGATCTCATTGTCCATCATAATTTGTTCCTTGCCAATTAAAGCTTGAAACAGATAAGTTATTTTTTGTTTCTGATTATTACTTTTGCTCGTATAAATTACTACTTAGCAGCACGAATCCGTTTGGTCAGTAGTAATATGGTAATTTTTTAATGGCAGAGGACGGTAAAATTAAGATTGATAAGTTTGATGGAAGTGATTATGGATTTTGGAGAATGCAAATTGAAGATTTGTTGTATCAAAAAAGTTTGCATTTGCCTATGTTGGGCGAACAACCAGATGACATGTACGATGAAGATTGGAAGTTGCTGGATAGACAAGCTTTGGGCGTGGTTAGGCTTTCTTTGGCAAAGAGCGTTGCGTATAACGTTGTCAATGAAACAACCACATATGGTGTATTGAAAGCTTTGTCCAACATGTATGAAAAACCATCTGCTTCAAACAAAGTATTCCTCATCCGACAATTGGTTAACACCAAGATGAAGGAAGGCATGTCGGTTGCCGCTCACATAAACGAGTTCAACTCGATTATCTCTCGTTTAGCCTCTGTTGAAATAAAGTTTGAAGATGAAGTTAAAGCTCTACTCCTTTTATCATCTTTACCAGACAGCTGGTCAGGCGCAGTCACAGCCGTTAGTAGTGCATCCGGTACTACTAAGCTAACATTTGATAGCATTCGTGACTTGATTTTAAATGAAGATATTAGAAGGCGAACTAATGGAGAATCTTCCAGTTCTAGCTCTTTGTTGCATACAGAAAGTAGAGGAAGAAGGAATGACAGAGGGCATAATCGAGGCAGGTCAAAATCTAGAAGAAGGGGACAGTCCAAGAACCGCAAGGACATTGAATGTTGGAATTGCAAAGAAAAAGGTCACTTTAGAAGCCAATGTACAAAACCAGCTGCAAAGAAAGAAGTAAACAATGTATCCTCAGAAGAATTAGGTGATGCTCTCATCTGCTCCATTGAAGATTCAGTTGAATCTTGGATTATAGATTCGGGTGCTTCTTTCCATGCTATCTCATGCCCAAATATGGTCAAGAATCTACGAACAGGTAACTTTGGTAAAGTTCGTTTAGCAGATGATCAAATGCTTGATATTACAGGTATTGGAGATGTAGACTTGAAGACCTCATTAGGAACTATATGGACATTGAAAAATGTCAGGGTTATTCCTAACTTGAGGAGAAAGTTAATTTCAGTTGGAAAATTGGATGATGAAGGGTTTAATGTTCACTTTGGGGGTGGACAATGGAAAGTGATCAAAGGCAATTTAGTGATTGCCAAAGGAAAGAAGAAATGCACTCTATACATGGCAGAAGTTTTCGCTGAAGGTGTTCATGCAATGACCACCGGTTCGAGTCCATCAAATTTATGGCACAACCGACTCGGACATATGAGCGAGAAGGGATTGAAGATGTTGGCTCAGAAAGGAAAGTTTCCAGACTTGAAGAAAGTGGAAACCGAATTTTGTGAACCTTGTGTTCTAGGAAAACAAAAGAGGGTTACCTTTGTGAAGACAGGGAGGACACCGAAAGCTCAGAAGTTGGAGCTTGTTCACTCGGATGTATATGGACCAACTTCAGTTTCATCTCTAGGAGGCTCAAGATACTATGTTACCTTCATCGATGATTTAACACGCAAGGTATGGGTATATTTCTTAAACATAAATCTGGTGTATTTGATGTTTTTAAGATATGGAAATCTGCTGTTGAAAATGAAACTAATTTGAAGGTAAAGTGCTTAAAATCGGACAATGGTGGTGAATACATAAGCAAGCAGTTCACTGATTATTGTGCCAAGGAAGGGATAAAGATGATCAGGACAGTTCCAGGAACTCCTCAGCAGAATGGTGTAGCTGAGAGAATGAACAGAACATTGAATGAAAGGGCTAGAAGCATGAGGCTGAATGCCGGGATGCCCAAAACATTCTGGGCAGATGCAGTTAACACTGCAGCCTACTTGATCAACCGTTCACCATCCGTTCCCTTGGATTTTAAATTGCCAGAAGAAATGTGGCAAGGAAAGGAGGTAAGTCTCAAACACTTACGAGTCTTTGGTTGTAGTGCTTACGATTTGTTAGAAGTTGGTGACAGGGATAAGCTAGACTCAAAGTCCAAGAAGTGTACATTCATTGGCTATGGGTTAGAAGAAATGGGTTACCGACTTTAGGATAATGAAGGAAGAAAAGTAATCAGAAGCAAGAATGTCATCTTCAATGAAAACGAGTTGTACAAAGACAGAAACACCAAAAGACCAGAAGTTCAGAAAGAAAGTGTCGAGTTTGAAAGTGGTGAAAAAAGAAAAGAAGCTTCAGTCGACATTCCAGAAAATGGGAATGAGTCAAGCGGCAGTGGGAGCTCAGGGGATGTACCTAGTAATGTTTATGAGGAAGAAGAAGCTGCTCCTCAAACTCCAGAATCCCCAGAAACACCTCAAAATCAACCAAGGAGGTCGTCTAGAATCACTAGACCACCAGAAAGGTACTCACCATCAGTCAACTACATACTTTTGACAGATAATGGTGAACCCCAGTGTTACTCTGAAGCTATGGGATTGAAAGATTCATTGCAGTGGGAGCTTGCAATGAAAGATGAAATGAAGTCGCTTGAGAGAAACAAGACCTGGCACTTGACAAAGCTTCCATCTGGGAAGAAGGCTCTTCAGAACAAATGGGTTTTCAGGGTCAAGGATGAACATGATGGTACCAAACGGTACAAAGCAAGATTAGTAGTCAAGGGATTTCAACAGAAAGAGGGAATTGATTTCAATGAAATATTCTCTCCAGTGGTGAAGATGACTACCATCAGACTTGTTCTCAGTATTGTAGCAGCAGAAGGCTTGCATCTAGAGCAGCTAGATGTCAAGACAGCTTTTCTACATGGTGACCTAGAAGAAGACATCTACATGACATAACCAGAAGGTTTTCAGGTTAAAGGCAAAGAAAACTTGGTATGTAAGTTGAAGAAGAGTTTGTATGGTCTGAAACAAGCGCCCAGACAATGGTATTTGAAGTTTGATAACTTCATGGGAAGAGTTGGGTACAAGAGATGTGACAATGACCATTGTTGTTACATCAAGAGGTTTAAGGATTTTTATATCATTCTACTACTCTATGTGGATGATATGTTAATTGCCGGTTCAGACATGACAGAGATCAAGAAGTTAAAGAAACAAATATCTGAAGAATTTGAGATGAAAGACTTAGGAGCTGCAAACCAAATACTCGGGATGAGTATTTTCAGAAACAAAGAAGATGGTTCTTTGACACTCTCTCAAGAGAAGTACATTGAGAAAGTGTTAGAGAGATTCAGCCTAAAAGATGCCAAGATCAGAAGCACACCTTTGGGAAGTCACTTCAAGTTTTCTAAAGTTCAGTCACCCAAATCAGATGAAGACAAAGCAGAAATGGCTAATGTTCCTTATGCATCTGCAGTTAGTAGCCTCATGTATGCAATGGTATGCACGAGACCAGATATTGCTCATGCAGTGGGAGTTGTTAGTCGGTTTATGTCCAATCCGGGAAGAGAACATTGGGAAGCAGTTAATGGTTGCTGAGATACTTGAAGGGAACTTCAAAGATGGCATTGCATTTTAAGAAAAAGATGTTATTCTAAAGGGTTTTGCAGATGCAGACCTTGGTGGGTGTAAAGAGTCATTCAAAAGCACCACAGGGTATGTCTTTACAGTGGGAGACACTGCAGTAAGTTGGATGTCCAAACTTCAGAAAAGTGTTGCCCTTTCAACCACAGAAGCAGAGTATATGGCAATTGCTGAAGCAAACAAAGAGCTTATATGGTTGAAGAACTTTCTCAATGAATTTAGCAAAGAACAAGTTGATTGTACACTATTCTGTCACACCCTCAAATTCCGGGTCTGGAATCTATCACGGAGGGGTGAACAAATAGGATCGAACACAGTAGTTACACATGAGATGCAAATCTCTATATGATGGATTTTAGATAATCATTACAATAATTGTTCAGAGTAATATTATGCGTAGCGTAAATAAATATAGACTGTTTCATGACAACATGTCTTAATCATATTTCAGATAATAATCAATAGGTATCTTGAGCTCTTATATGATCCTACGTGCATGTCCATAAGCTCCTAGTAGATATCTGAGAATACATGTAAATCAAGTGTCAACACAGGGTTGGTGAGTTCATAGGTAAGTAAAACGTAATGATAAATCATCAATTATCCTCAATTAGGATTTACTATAAAAGTGTGAGTCTAATTTACTCACCAGTATATGAATAGCCTGTCGGAACCCTTTTTATTAAGGTGAACCCGCTATCCCACATACCCACTATGTACAAGCCCAACAAGTCCTTCACATAGGATTTGTCCATGTACCATAGTTTAATATCCTTTTCATGTGTATATTATATTATCATAATAATTTCAAATCAGAGGGAGCAAATCCTCCTTTACATTTATCCTCATATGGGTTGTATGTGGAACTATAATGCAAACTATAAAAAGTGCACATCTGCCTTCTCACTACAGAAACAGTCATCCCAAATGACAACAAGATCTTTGTGCATCTGATATGGATCACATGTCCATACCTTTGTGGGGGTAAGTCACTCCCCGATAGTACTATCAAAAGATCCCTGCTTATTTATAGTCCAGTATACAGAGAAGGATTTTCATAATAACCATATGTAATCATAAATGTGATCAAATTATTATTTAACATAATACACAAAAATAATTTGTAATTTCAATTACAACATGTATTCCAGCCCCAAAATATTTAAATGATTAAAAAGGGGAATTGTTATGAACTCACCTCAGTCCTTGTGTGGTGTTGACAACCTAGTAAATTCCTGCTAAGGAATTATATTTCACGTCAGCAAACAGATACAAATCCAAACCTAAATAAGTTAGATCTTGAACCTGGTGTTCAGTTGATCTAGGGTTTGGTTTTCTAGGATTTGTTATAAACATATAATTAAATCATTTAATTGTCTTTGTTCATTCTTTAATAATTAAAGATTTGCATTTCATGATATTTGATCAAATTAATAACGATTTTAATATATCATTATATTCTAAGTAAATCGTAGATACTATTTAAACATGTAAGTCTATATTAATTTTGTAAGATTTTATGAATATTTAAATTTATAAAAATCTACTTTGTATTTATATTATCAGGATAAATCCATAAATAATATAACATTCATAAATAATTTTGATGATTTAATTATCATTAAAAATCCACTTTTATAAGGATCATAATTTGTAACATAGGTAATAATTATTTACATAAATAATTAGGGTTTTTAAATAATTAAATTTCTACAATTATTATGATTTAAAAATAATATGGTGTCCAATCAATGGATTAATACTTTAAATCATCATTTAAAGTTTATTTTATAAAAATGGTTATTTATAATATTTTTAAATATTATTTTATAAATTTATTTTAAGGTGGCTTTAAATAAATAAATTACAGAAAATCATTTAAAGGTATTTAAAATAAAAGAAGTTCTTAAAAATTATTTTTATGATTTTTAGTAATTTTTATATATTTTTAAAAGTGTTAAAAAGGCATTAAAAATATAATGGGAGGGGGCCGGGTTCGAACCCGTGACCTCCTCCCCATTAACCCCCGTCCAAACCGGTGAGCCAAGCTCCAATTCGCAAATGAACTCGGTCTGTATTTCATTTAACAACTTAATCCCCGTTTCCCCCAAATTCGCGTAGAACCCTAATCTGATTTGATCCAATTGAAGATCAAATCGATGATAATAATCAAATTAATGTTAGGGCTTTTAATCCCTATGTAAAAACGAGTGTATGAGTAGGTTCAATTACCTGTTTCGATCGATTTGATGACAAGAACAATCAAGAACAAGTCGCGGCCAAAGAGAAATCTGATTGTTGATCAAATGGTATTGATAATCAAATTCCTTTTACAGGAAGATTCTAAAGGCTTAAATGATCGAAAGCCCTCTATCTATTTCGTTAATTGAAGCTCATAGGACAGAAGTCGACTGAGTTGCAGGTCGCGAAGGAAGATGAGTTCGAATTCGATGAATGTTGTTGTTTCAGATGTAATTCGAAGTGTAGACTGATTTGTTACATTTATAGCTTTGATCAGGTTGAGTTAGTTCGATTATTATTAAGTTTTTGGTGCGATTTGCACCTGTAAAGTTACCGACAATCACGTGGGTCGGTTTGGGATCGATCGCACTCAATTTTTGTGGAATTAACGTAGGGTAGTGGTTCGAATATTGCACGCGGTTGTGTCGGGAACAATATTTGATCAAAAACCGAGTAAATTCGATGTTTAGGAGTCGCCGGAACGTCGCCGGTGGCCGGCCGGAGGTAATCGACGGGAAGGGGGGTTGGGTTTGAATTAATTACAGAATGGTCCCTGGGGTTTCAAACATTATTATTTCTTGTTTTAAGTCTTTAAAACAGGTTTTAAAAATTACAAAACCACCCCTGGACTTATAAATCTAAGTTTAATAAATTTTTATAAATTATTATTAATAATAATATAATATTTTTATTATTATTATTATCATTATTAACATTATTATTTTTAATAATATCATTGTTTTTATCGATATCATTATTTTTAATATTATTAATATTATTATTAAATAATAATAGAAATATAAAAACAAATTGTAAAATCACATAAATACTATGTTAATATTGAAATAAACCGGAATTTTTCCGGATTGTCACATCATCCCCTGTTACAGGAATTTTCGTCCCGAAAATTAAGAAGTACTGGCAACATTCTTGAACAGGTTAGGATACTTGCGCATCATTTCGTCCTCTCGTTCCCAAGTGAACTCAGGACCACGCCGGGAGTTCCACCGAACTCTGGCAATCGGAATCATGCTATGCTTTAGTTGTTTCACCTCCCTATCCATGATTTCAACTGGTTCCTCGACAAACCTGAGTTTCTCATCTACTTGCAGTTCCTCTAAAAGCACAACAAGTGATTCATCAGATAAACACTTCCTTAGATTAGATACGTGAAACACATTATGCACACCACCAAGTTCAGCAGGTAGATTTAATTCATAGGCTACTGGGCCGATCCTTCTGACAATTTCAAAAGGTCCCACGTAGCGAGGGTTCAATTTCCCCGTTTCCCAAAGCGTATAACTCCCTTCCAGGGAGATACCTTTAGCAAAACTTTATCTCCTTCCTGAAATTCCAGTGGCTTGCGGCGTTTATCAGCATAGCTTTTCTGGCGATCCCTGGCAGCAGCCATGCGTTCTCTTATCTGGACAATTTTCTCATGAGTTTCAAAGATCAACTCTGGACCAGTAAGTTGACTATCTCCAACTTCTGCCCAACAAAGCGGTGATCTACATTTACGTCCATATAAGGCCTCGAATGGTGCCGCCTTGATGCTCGAATGATAGCTATTGTTATATGAGAACTCTACCAAAGGTAAATGACCTTCCCAGTTCTTTCCAAAGTCAATAACACAAGCCCTAAGCATATCCTCAAGAGTCTGTATGGTTCTTTCACTTTGACCATCATCTAGGGTGATAGGCTGTGCTCATATCTAGGCGAGTGCCTAGAGCTTTCTGAAGTTTTCCCCAGAAGATTGATGTAAACCGTGCGTCACGATCAGAGATGATAGACACTGGCACTCCGTGTCTAGAGATAATTTCTTGATGTACACCCTTGCAAGCTTCTCCATCTTGTCTTTCTCACGGATGGATATGAAATGAGCTGATTTGGTGAGACGGTCAACGATAACCCAAATGGTGTCATTGCCCATTTGAGATTTGGGTAAACCAGTGACGAAATCCATGGTTATCATTTCCCACTTCCACACGGGAATTTCTGGTTGGGTCAACATTCCTGAAGGCTTTTGGTATTTGACCTTGACTTTGGAACAAGTCAAACACTTTGATACATAGGTCGCAATATCTGCCTTCATTCTTGGCCACCAATAAACAAGCTTTAAGTCGTAATACATCTTATCCGCACCTGGGTGGATAGAGTACCTAGACTTGTGGGCTTCATCCATGATCAAGCTTCTAAGATTCCGTATAGGGGTACCCAAATCCTTCCTGCTATAAAGCGTATTCCATCCGAATGAACTTCAAACTGTTGGTCTAGCCCCCGAAGGTTTTCATCTTTAATGTTCTCTTCTTTCAGGGCTTCAGTCTGAGCATTCAAGATTTGTGCCGGCAGGTTGCTTTGAACGGTGAGTTGTAGAGCTCGTACTCTACGAGGCTTCATATGTTCTTTCCTACTCAAAGCATCAGCCACAACATTTGCCTTACCGGGATGGTACTTGATGGCACAATCATAATCGTTTAATAGTTCAAGCCACCTCCTCTGCCTCATGTTCAGCTCCTTTTGATTATACAGGTGTTGAAGACTCTTGTGGTCGGTATAAATAGTGTACTTAGTACCGTACAAGTAATGTCTCCATAATTTAAGAGCAAACACAACAGCTCCCAGTTCTAGGTCATGAGTTGCATAGTTCTTCTCATGAGCCTTTAACTGTCTTGAGGCATAGGCTATGACTTTGTCGCGTTGCATCAAAACACATCCCAGTCCCTGAACAGAAGCATCACAGTAGACTACAAAGTCTTCAATACCGTCGGGTAGGGACAATATAGGTGCACTGCATAACTTCTGTTTCAATGTTTGAAAAGCAGCCTCTTGCTTGAACCCCTAATGATATGCTACCCCCTTTTGGGTAAGCATGGTCAATGGTTGAGCTATCTTGGAGAATCCCTTGATAAATCTCCTATAATAGCCGGCTAGTCCCAGAAATTGTCTAATTTCCGTTGGATTAGAAGGTGTAGGCCAACTTTTGATGGATTCAATTTTAGCTGGGTCTACATGAATTCCATTAGCATCAATCACATGACCAAGGAATTGAACTTCTTTAAGCCAGAAATCACATTTCGAGAACTTAGCATAGAGCTCCTCTCTTTTAGTAGTTCAAGGACCAATCTCAGATGTTCTTCATGCTCCTGCTCATTTTTGGAATAGATCAAGATGTCATCAATGAAGACAATGACAAACTTGTCTAGATAAGGCTTGCATACACGATTCATGAGATCCATGAATACAGCAGGTGCATTTGTTAGCCCAAATGGCATGACTGTGAACTCAAAGTGATCGTATCGAGTTCTGAAAGCCGTCTTCATAATATCTTCATCTCTGACTCTCAGCTGATGATAGCCGCTTCTAAGATCTATCTTGGAGTCAATGCTCGAACCTTGCAGTTGGTCGAATAAGTCGTCAATACGTGGCAAGGGATAACGGTTCTTGATCGTCACTTTGTTCAGTTCCCGATAGTCAATGCACATTCTGAAGGTTCCGTCTTTCTTCTTCACAAATAACACTGGTGCTCCCCATGGTGACGAGCTAGGTCGGATGAATCCTTTATCAAGGAGTTCCCTAAGCTGGTCAGATAGTTCTTTTAATTCAGAAGGTGCGAGACGGTATGGTGCCCGAGCTATAGGTGTAGCTCCAGGTACTAACTCGATTGAAAACTCGACCTCTCTTTTAGGGGGCAACCCAGGCAGTTCATCAGGAAACACTTCAGGAAATTCCCTGATGACGGGTACATCTTCAATCTTCCTTTCCTTCTTCTCTTGTCAGTGACTAAGGCTAGGATAGCAGTATGTCCTTTTCGAAGACACTTTTGAGCCTTCAAGTAAGAAATAACTCCCATCACGACACCAGTCTTATCTCCCTCCACACATAGGACTTCATCATTTGGTAGGGGGATGAGAATCATTTTGTCTTTACAGATAATTTCTGCGGAGTTTTTGGATAGCCAATCCATACCAACTACCACATCGAAGCTTCCAAAGTAATGGGCATGAGGTCTATTGGTAGGATATGACCTGATAAGTCTAATGTACAATTTTTCAGGATTTGTGATGCGGTCAAGGATTCACCATTCGCTACTTCTACAACATATGGCTCATCTAGGGGTACAGGGTTTACATTCAAGTGATTATAGAAAGTATTAGATACGAAGCTTCTATCAGCTCCCGTGTCAAATAATACTATGGCATAAACATTATTCACCAAAAATTTTCCCATAATAACGTTAGGGTCTTTTAGAGCCTCACCTTTGCCAATCACGAAGGCTCTGCCCTTGGCTGTATCTTTCTTTTCCCCAGTGCAGTCTTTAGCAATATGGCCCTTTTCTCCATATCTGAAACAAATAACTTCCTTCTTTCACCATTCTGCTAATTACCATCCTTCTTTCCTTGGTCTTGAGTCTTGGCTCTACATTCAGGAGCAGTGTGCCCCCTCCTGTTGCATTTGTAGCAGATGATTGCAGTACACTTGCCATGGTGACGCTTGCTACACCTCTGACATCTAGGCGGAATGCCCTGATTGTCATGGTGCTTTTCTGATCTTGCTTCTTGCTTGTACCTTGACTCTCACTGTCTTTAGCATCTTCAAACTTTCTTTTTCTCGAGCTTTCAGCAGCAAACATCCTTACCCTTGTTTCTTGGTGGTAACTTCCCTGAGCCACAGCCTCATTAGTCAGCTTGTGAGCTATCCTAATGGCCTGTTGGATTGAAGTTGGATTGGAGGAAGTGACCATAGATTGGCTGACTGGCGACAGTCCACGGATATAGCCTTCAATTCTTCTGTGAGCAGGCTCCATCATATGAGGACACAAAGTTGCGTACTCATGATTTTCGGTGGTATACTTTTCAATTTCAGATCCCACCATTTTGTGGTTCCAGCACTCCGTTTCAAACCTTTGTACTTCTTCCCTCGGACAGAATTCTTCCATCATCAGTTGTTTGAATTCCTCCCAATCCATAGCATTGGCTAGGGAGAGAGTAAGTCTTGAAACTTCTGTCTTCTAGAACGAGAGTGCAGCTCCACTCAAGGCTCCAGAGGCATACTTGGTCCTACTCTCATCGGGACATTCAGATATAGCGAAGATGGATTCACATTTCTCGAACCACCTTATGAGCCCAATGGCCCCTTCTGCCCCAGTGAAGATATCTGGCTTGCAGTCTAGGAACTTTTTATACGAATAGTGATGACCATTCTGAGCAGCCTGAGTGGCTAGGGCTGCAGCAACACCTTGATTGACCAAGGCTTGTATTTCTTCAGGAGTCATCCCTATTGGGACAGTTCTTCTGGCGCGTCCTCTACCTCTGCCTCTGCCCGCTGGTGCGTCCATCTATCATGAAATTGTTTGGTGAGAATTCACACTTTGACATATTCAATAGATGCATTTTATATCAAATATTCAAAGTATGGACAATTACTGTAGGACAGATGGGAATTTAAGAAAATTGGGTTTTTCGATTAAATTCGGCAAGGCACTAGTACTAAGGAAACAAGTCTCGCTTTAGGTTAGGACAAGCGTAGCTTAGATTACCGAATGGAACATATCAAGGTAATTTGACCTATTTGCCTTAAAGACTTGTGTATGATCGCAGTAACTTCACGTGCTACAATAGCAGAAATCTTATGGCCAGAGTTTCTAGACCGTGAACGGATTGGACGAGAAGCCATTCTGAAGTATCATTAAGAATTTTCATGGAAATTGGGTAATGCGAGCTATTCAACACGAAAATGACAGTCGAGAATTTGGCATAATAGCAATGAGATGTTCCAGGTGTAATCGTTTGATTCGTAAATCAAAGCGAGTATGTTGACTAATCAAAGTATTGAGTCAATCACAACTTTGTTGAAGACATGCGTACCTATAAGCAGATACTCATCCCAAGGGTTCCCAGGTAAGGTAAACAGGTCCATCGGTTGATTTGGATTTATGCGAATACCTTGCCTAGACAGAACACCCCGAGATACAGGCATCACGCTCTTCCAGCATTACATGTTTCAAGTTGTAAGACACAGACTTTGACGAAATTAAAAAATTTTTGATTTAGGCACGATGATAAGTGTAGATTCCACATGTCGTTGAGAATAAGTTTAGGAATTATCGAAAAGAGTCAAAGAGTCAAAGAGTCAAAGTTATGTTTAGGAACACAACTATCTAAGTTTAAGCATATAACTTCTTAATCCTATTCCATCTCTAACTAAGGTAATTTACTTTGTGCAACTATTGTGTGTGGCTATAGGCTAGATGCAATCCCTAACTCAGTATAACCAATGGCTCTGATACCAATCTGTCACACCCTCAACTTCCGGGTCTGGAATCTATCACGGAGGGGTGAACAAACAGGATCGAACACAGTAGTTACACATGAGATGCAAATCTCTATATGATGGATTTTAGATAATCATTACAATAATTGTTCAGAGTAATATTATGCGTAGCGGAAATAAATATAGACTGTTTCATGACAACATGTCTTAATCATATTTCAGATAATAATCAATAGGTATCTTGAGCTCTTATATGATCCTACGTGCATGTCCATAAGCTCCTAGTAGATACCTGAGAATACATGTAAATCAAGTGTCAACACAGGGTTGGTGAGTTCATAGGTAAGTAAAACGTAATGATAAATCATCAATTATCCTCAATTAGGATTTACTATAAAAGTGTGAGTTTAATTTACTCACCGGTATATGAATAGCCTGTCGGAACCCTTTTTATTAAGGTGAACCCGCTATCCCACATACCCACTATGTACAAGCCCAACAAGTCCTTCACATAGGATTTGTCCATGTACCATAGTTTAATATCCTTTTCATGTGTATATTATATTATCATAATAATTTCAAATCAGAGAGAGCAAATCCTCCTTTATATTTATCCTCATATGGGTTGTATGTGGAACTATAATGCAAACTATATAAAGTGCACATCTGCCTTCTCACTACAGAAACAGTCATCCCAAATGACAACAAGATCTTTGTGCATCTGATATGGATCACATGTCCATACCTTTGTGGGGGTAAGTCACTCCCCGATAGTACTATCCAAAAGATCCGTGCTTATTTATAGTCCAGTATACAGAGAAGGATTTTCATAATAACCATATGTAATCATAAATGTGATCAAATTATTATTTAACATAATACACAAAAATAATTTGTAATTTCAGTTACAACATGTATTCCAGCCCCAAAATATTTAAATGATTAAAAAGGGGAATTGTTATGAACTCACCTCAGTCCTTGTGTGGTGTTGACAACCTAGTAAATTCCTGCTAAGGAATTATATTTCACGTCAGCAAACAGATACAAATCCAAAACCTAAATAAGTTAGATCTTGAACCTGGTGTTCAGTTGATCTAGGGTTTGGTTTCCTAGGATTTGTTATAAACATATAATTAAATCATTTAATTGTCTTTGTTCATTCTTTAATAATTAAAGATTTGCATTTCATGATATTTGATCAAATTAATAACGATTTTAATATATCATTATATTCTAAGTAAATCGTAGATACTATTTAAACATGTAAGTCTATATTTAATTTTGTAAGATTTTATGAATATTTAAATTTATAAAAATCTACTTTGTATTTATATTATCAGGATAAATCCATAAATAATATAACATCCATAAATAATTTGATGATTTAAATTATCATTAAAAATCCACTTTTATAAGGATCATAATTTATAACATAGGTAATAATTATTTACATAAATAATTAGGGGTTTTAAATAATTAAATTTCTACAATTATTATGATTTAAAAATAATATGGTGTCCAATCAATGGATTAATACTTTAAATCATCATTTAAAGTTTATTTTATAAAAATGGTTATTTATAATATTTTTAAATATTATTTTATAAATTTATTTTAAGGTGTTTTTAAATAAATAAATTACAGAAAATCATTAAAAGGTATTTAAAATAAAAGAAGTTCTTAAAAATTTTTTATGATTTTTAGTAATTTTTATATATTTTTAAAAGTGTTAAAAAGGCATTAAAAATAATAATGGGAGGGGGCCGGGTTCGAACCCGTGACCTCCTCCCCATTAACCCCGCGTCCAAACCGGTGAGCCAAGGATCCAATTCGCAAATGAACTCGGTCTGTATTTCATTTAACAACTTAATCCCCGTTTCCCCCAAATTCGCGTAGAACCCTAATCTGATTTGATCCAATTGAAGATCAAATCGATGATAATAATCAAATTAATGTTAGGGCTTTTAATCCCTATGTAAAAACGAGTGTATGAGTAGGTTCAATTACCTGTTTCGATTCGATTTGATGACAAGAACAATCAAGAACAAGTCGCGGCCAAAGAGAAATCTGATTGTTGATCAAATGGTATTGATAATCAAATTCCTTTTACAGGAAGATTCTAAAGGCTTAAATGATCGAAAGCCCTCTATCTATTTCGTTAATTGAAGCTCATAGGACAGAAGTCGACTGAGTTGCAGGTCGCGAAGGAAGATGAGTTCGAATTCGATGAATGTTGTTGTTTCAGATGTAATTCGAAGTGTAGACTGATTTGTTACATTTATAGCTTTGATCAGGTTGAGTTAGTTCGATTATTATTAAGTTTTTGGTGCGTGCACCTGTAAAGTTACCGACAATCACGTGGGTCGGTTTGGGATCGATCGCACTCAATTTTTGTGGAATTAACGTAGGGTAGTGGTTCGAATATTGCACGCGGTTGTGTCGGGAACAATTATTTGATCAAAAACCGAGTAAATTCGATGTTTAGGAGTCGCCGGAACGTCGCCGGTGGCCGGCCGGAGGTAATCGACGGGAAGGGGGGTTGGGTTTGAATTAATTACAGAATGGTCCCTGGGGTTTCAAACATTATTATTTCTTGTTTTAAGTCTTTAAAACAGGTTTTAAAAATTACAAAACCACCCCCTGGACTTATAAATCTAAGTTTAATAAATTTTATAAATTATTATTATTAATAATAATAATATTTTTATTATTATTATTATCATTATTAACATTATTATTTTTAATAATATCATTGTTTTATCGATATCATTATTTTTAATATTATTAATATTATTATTAAATAATAATAGAAATATAAAAACAAATTGTAAAATCACATAAATACTATGTTAATATATGAAATAAACCGGGAATTTTTCCGGATTGTCACATATTCTGTGACAATCAAAGTGCAATTCATCTTGCAAAGAATCCTGTCTTTCATTCGAAGACAAAGCACATACAGCTGAGATATCACTTCATTAGAGAAAGAATTAATGATGGCACTGTAAAGTTGAAGAAGATCAAAGGAACTGAAAATCCAGCTGATATGTTGACTAAGGTTGTTACCTTAGAGAAGTTGAAGCTTTGCACAGCTTCAACTGGCCTTCAGGATAATTGAAGAGAAGGCCGGGGTAACTAGGAAGATAGTGAATATGAAAAGTTTCTTACAGAAATACAGATACACAGTTGAAGCACAGGTGAAGATTGTTCCGTGGCTTCAAGTGGGAGATTGTTGAGTGTGAAACCACTCCACAATTAATGGAAAGCAGGTAAACCACTAATAATAGTGGTGGAGTTGGTTTCTTCTTGTTTATCCTATATATGGGATCTAAATCTGTATTTGTAATTGTACCAAGCTTAATAAAAACCTCCTAGTTACCAAGAGTGGACGTAGGTCAGAGAGCCGGACCGAACCACTATAAATCTTTGTGTTGTTCTTGTGGTTGTGTTGATTGTGTTCGTGTGTGTGATAACGTCCGATCCTAACAAAAACTCACATCCAAGACCTCCAGTCGACGTTTCACCGAATCACTCTTGGTGAAACGTCGACTGAGAAGAAGTTTGGCGAGTGTCATGTTCATAGAAAAGATCTCAAGAAACAAATGTTGAAGCGGCTAAAATCACTTAAAATGACCAAAGGCGCGAGCTTGAGCCACAGGTGTGATGATGATGATGACCTTATGGTTGTAGTGAATGTGTTGGGTGAGGTTAGGGAGACCATAATTTCGCTACTCGATTCGCTTATGTTACTTATGTCAATGCCCAACCCTAACCCTAAAGGTAGGAAATCAGTGAATTGTAATGTGAAGGCTAAGTTTATAAGGTTGAATAGGTTGAGCCCTTGGGAGAAGTGTGACGTAGACGCGGTTCGACGCGTGATAGAGCGATTGGAGGCTGTGGAGAGTGCTGTGGAGGATTTGGAGGTTGAATTGGAATGTATATTCAAGAGATTGATAAGAACTAGGGTTTTGTTACTTAATATTCTCTCAAATTAGAGAGAGGTATACACATATATAGTTTGTATTCTTTGATTCATTATGTTGTTTGATATATTAAAATAGATTATGATGTTTGGGACTTTTTGTTATACATTAGGGATTATAAGATTTCATTTTGACATATCTAGTAAATTGCTAGATGCGTGGCAAAAGTTTTAAGTCTCTGTTAAACATGCACTACAAATCAGAGTACCTTTAGCGACAAATTAAGAAATCTACCGGTGAAGCAGAAACTAGGGGTGTAAACGAGCTGAGCCACTCGCGAGCTACTCGAGAATCGGATCGATAAAAAGCTCGAATCGAGCCGAGTTTTATCGAGCCCGAGCCGAGCTCGAGCTTCAACGTATCGAGCTCGAGCCGGCTCGCAGCTTAAACAAGCCTTTTATATATATATTTTTTGTTTAATTTATTAAATACATTATATAAATAATATTTATTATATATAAAGTTATGATAAATAATAGTTAAATAATGTGTATAATGTTATTTATAAAATATATAATTATAAATATATAGCAAAATTAAATATAAAAATATTAAAAATAATATTTAAATAAATTAACGAGCCGAACTCGAGCTTGAAATGGTATTTATCGAGCCGAGCTCGAGTTTTAAAAATAAAGCTTGAAATGAGCCTAGCTTGAGCTCGAGCTCTCCTAAGTCATCACGAACCAAGCTCGAGCCCATAGGAGCTCGTGCTCGGCTCGACTCATTTGCACTCCTAGCAGAAACCATTGGTAATCATCCATGGACCATGGTGACACATGAACTGACAAGCTTTACTGACGGAACAACGAGATATCACGAATAGTTTTACTAAAAGGGGGTTCTGTTTCGCACACCATTGATTTGATGTTTCAGCATAAACGGTCGTTTATAAGACTGTAAACGGTTGTTTAGGCGACTGCAAACGGTCGTTTGTGTTGACTGTAAATGATCGTTTACTTTTTCTTAAACGGTCGTTTACTTTTGATTTGACAACTCCACATTCGTTTGCTAGCCCATCAAACCCACTCCACTCAATATATTCGACCATTTTTCACCTTCATTTTCATTTTTCACCATCATCTTTCTTCTTTACCATCATCTTCCTTTTTCACCATCATTTTCCTTCTTCACCATCATCTTCTTCACCTCAAATTATACCATCATATTCTTCACATCATCTTCTTCACCGAGTTGGCATTAATGGATGCATGCCAAGTAATTTTTCCAGAAGCAACCCGATTGCTTTGTAGATATCATATACAGGAGAATATCAGAAAGCATTGCAAACCATCTTTCAAGTCTCAAACTGAGTGTGATAAATTTATGTATTACTGGAGATTTCTGCTTCAATCTCCAATAATTGAGGCCTACTATGAAAATCGAACGCGATTGCAGACAAAGTTGATGAACAAGCATCTAAGTATTTTCCTGATCTATTCAATTTATTGTTTTTATTTTAATGAAATTGAAACTAACATATTTCATTTCTCTTTGCAGCTGTGTTTAATTATTTGGATGTTAACTGGTTGCAAAATTATAAAGAGATGTTCGTGTCTGCGTGGATTGATCAACATCTAAATTTTGGAGAACGAACAACAAACAGAGTAGAAAGCCAACATGCTCTGTTAAAAAAACATTTGAATTCCGACAAGTCAAATTTAGATAAATTTATAACAATTTTAAATAACATAGTACGTTTACAGTAGACACAAATAAAGGCAAGTTTTGAGGAAAGTCGGATTAAAATAAAACATCAACATAAACATAATTTATTTGTTTTATTGTTATCAAATGTTTCTCATAAAGCTCTGGATATATTATTTGGAGAGCTGACACGAGTTAATGAAATTCAAAACCAATCACAAAGCTGTGGCTGCCATATTCGTACTAGTTGCGGTTTATCATGTGCTTGTGAAATCGCACAGTATTTAAAAGCATGCAAACCTATTCCACTACATTCGATAGATATATTTGGAGGAGGCTTGACTTTTCACCGGTATCGTTAACGAAGATGAAGAAGATATTCAATGTGATGACGAAGTTGAGAGGTTCAAAGAAGCTTACCAGAAACAAAAAAATCCCACAGTGAAAAGGAATTGGTTAGAAAGGATAAAAAGCATAACGAATCCTATCAGCATAAATCTTAAAGAGCCTACGGTGCAAAAAAATACTCGTGGAAGGCCAACACTCAAATCTCAAAAACAAAACAAACCAGACCCTTTACTTGCTAAACCTACCCGGGGTCATACCTATACGACAGATGATTTTGTTAGTTATGAGTTTATGGGGTTGAGCCCCCCGAAACATATTTCAAACGTAGATAACACAACTCAATATTCTCTATATCACCATCCTTTACTAACACAGATTCCAAAACTTTTCCATCCGTATATAACACATATAGAGAACGTAAACAGTGATGGTAACTGTGGGTTTCGTGCAGTTTTCTTCTCCTTAGGATGCGGTGAAGAATATTGACTGAACATGAGGTATGAGCTTTTAAACGAGTTACATAACAATTCTAATATGTACAGAAATCTTTCTCCAGCTCATATGATGAGACAGAACGTAGTTTATCATGGTTACAACCGGGTCCAGCTCCCCATCAACACTGGATGATAATGCCTTACACAGGATTATTGATCGCCAACAGATTTAATATGAATATCCATTGCCTTTCATAACGCTGTTATGGAATTTTCACAAACGTAATAATGCGGCTGCGTAGGAAAGAAAGTACGAGGAGAGACTTCAAAGATATAGTCAATATATACTTCAAAATAAAACTGTTACTTGTTTCAATATTGATTAGATTAGTATCACTTGTAACTATTCATTTTATCTTAAGAATATATAAATTTAATATAATATAACTATTTATAGTTTTATTTTAAATTTATAAAAAAACTATATAATGTAATATATAATTTTTATCTTAAATTTATATAAAACTATATAATGTAATACAAAAACTTAATACATGTACATAAAAACTTAATAATATATAAATTATTAGTATAATATAATTATAAATAAAAAAAGTAAATTTATAAATTACATAAGTTTTTATAAGTTTTTATGTACATGTATTAACTTTTCTATTTACAATTATATTAAATTATATAATTACTATAATATGAATATAAATAGAAAAAATTAATATAGTAAAAACTTAATATAATTAATAAAAATTTAACATAATTAATAGAAAAAGTTAATACTTATATTTAATCTTAAATTTATAATAAAAATATTATAAATAACAAACGATCGTTTACTAGTTTGTAAACGGCCGTTTATTAACATGCAAACGCCCATTTCTTGGATTACAGACGACCGCTTACAGTCCTGCAAACGACCGTTTTTCAACATGTAAACGACCGTTTACTATGTGACAAACGACCGTTTACCCCTTGACAAACGACCGTTTACCCCTTGACAAACGGTCGTTTACCTATATGGTGTAAACTCCCTAACCGATGGTGTATGGAAGAAGCACCTCTTACTAAAAGTGTATTCTGTTTTGTGATTTGACCTTGCTTTCACTGTCATTAGTAAGCACCAATAGTTATACTAAAAGTGTATTTTGTTATGTTTTTATTATAAACTCTTTTATGTTCGTATGTCGATGATCTATTTAAATATTATGTTTATAGTAAATTTAAGTTAAATGTTATTATTGTAAGTTATAATTTTGATGTAAATAATAATTTAATCTTTAATTTAAACAAGCATGGTCAAACGAACGACCCGATGATCAAGCCATAAGTCGGATTTACTTTGGTTCGGGCTCAACTCGTTTTCAAACAGAGCCGAGCTGTCTAGAGCGCTCGGCTCTTCTACAAGTAGAGTGAAACCGATTTCAAGCAAACATTTTTCAAACAAGACGCGAGTCGCGTGCTTGTTAAACAACTCTAAATCCAAATTATTATAATAAGGAACCGTCTTTTGATTTCACCAAAAATATAAAATTATAATAAGGAACCGTCTTTTGATTTCACCAAAAATATGTTATCTTTTGTTATATGTAAGATATATGGTTCTTGAATCATTGTCAGCTACATGTGCATTTTGTCAACCGCTGTCGGTAAGTCAGAAACACAAGAATCATTTTAAAGAAGGATGTGAGAATGGGATAATTTTTTGACGAATTAGAAACAAGAATTTGTCACAAGAAAAAAAGGTAATTAACTAGTTTCAAACTTTATCCTCAATTCTCCGACATTTGTTAATTTGTTAGGTTTTATGATTGGTTTGTTGTTGATTTTATTATTCTTAATAAGTGGTTAGTGAACCACTGATGAGTTCATAAGCAACTTCCCAATCTCCAAGTATATATTAAAGCTATATCTAAATAATTAGACAATTGTGATGGTTCATATATAAGCAACTTCTTAATTAGTTACTTAACCACGCCTTCCATGTTAATTTTAAACACAATTATGTCAAATTACTATCTAATAAGTTTAAGAATGCAGAAGAAGTTGTAGCAAGGAGAATGAAGAAAAAGAAGAAAACAAAAGAGTATCACTGATTTGGTTTTCTTTTCATATCAGACTCTAAACTTAACAATTATAGTATGTACTATGAACCAACTTATCAAAGTATGCGTTCATCTCAATGTTTGCGGTATATAATCTAAAAGCACGCATAAGTTGCTACCCACAAGCGTACCCATGAAAACATCACAAAGTTCCAATCTCTAACCCTTCGCAACCAAGGAACTCTATCACTTAGCCGAATATGAAACATCAACTACAATTTAGGAGCCATGAACAACAAAAACCGCGTATGGACCATTGTACAAGGTCAAGAATTGTTGTAGTTTGTTTATCCTGAGTCTAGAATAGTTTATTGTTGTACGCTTGCTACATCGATAAAGGAAGCATCATCCTTCGCTTTGTTTTGCGGTTCAATTTTATTTGCTTTGTTACCTTCATACACAACACAAGTAACCATGTGATGGTTGCTAAGATTAAAGTGAGCCTCAAGTGCGTGAAATACAAGGAGACGATTGAGCAAACGATGAATGCTAGAATCACAAGTTCCCATATTACAAACATCATCATATCCATCCTGCATCCAGATAAACCATTCATAGAGCATATCAAACCCCTAAGCATGCATACAAAATCTTTTGAGTACAACTTTATATACATCAAGCAGAAAAGTTTCATGAAAATATTGGGCTCCAAGCTTTAGATATTTCTGTGAAATTCCACACATAATTGAAGAAATAAGTTCATCTCACACAACCACACAACTAGGTTCTAATGAGTCCAATTAGTAAGTAGCTCTATTGGGCCTAAGATTTTGGCTTGAGCATAATATTTAGGTTTAGGCCCACCATAGCTAGGCATGAAATATGTTAGCCTACTCCCTCAGTCTCTTATATAACTTAGAGCATTCATAGTAGGTTCCCTAATGACACAAGATGAGGCATAGATCCGATCCACAACGTAGGATCAATGTAGCAACATGGACAGTCATCTCGAGGTCAATGATCAATGATATCACGCAATATGTTGTGACAGCAGAAATGTAGTCTATATTCTTGATTTCAAAGCATTCACTCCATGTGATGATTGTTGTCCCATAATTAATATCTCATTACAAGAATAAATCGAGAATTTAGAGACAACCTTTCTCAACTCTACGAATATTATTATAAACAAATATCACATCAAATACAATAATTATAACTCCTTATTTATACTACATTTATGCTTAACCTAATCTAATTTAAACACTATTAAATAATCTATTAAACAAACTCAATCCTAGTTTAATACAAACTCAATTAAATATTAATAAACTAATATCAATAGTTATCTATTTATTTAAATCAAGATTAAACTTTTAATGATTCTATAAAAGCTCTTTGATATGTTCTGCATCATCATCCTACTTATTCTTATCCTCACAAAACTTTCATATACTACCAAATTGGTCAATTTCAATCTAGATGCTTTCAACTAGACAACTATATTCAATTTCATGAACTCTCTAGTCGATAGCCATCAATTTCAATGTCTATTTCCTTTCCTTTAGTGTATATACAGGTCGACATATCGATCATGCTTTTCATAACCAGAGCCAAGCTATTGGTGGTGATTGTTGAATAGTTAGTGAAATAAAGTCAATTCAATTGTCAAGTTTTATATGTTTGTGTATTAATTAGAAAGTACAGGGACTAAATATGTCTATAGTGCATACTTTAGTCTAGTATTGAACTTAAGTTGTTAATTGTTAGTTAGCACCTATATAAATCAGGGAATATGGAGATGAGGAAGTAGAGTGAGATCTTTCTAATTCTCTTTGATTTGTCTTGTGTAATTGATAATCGGTGAAGCAATTGAAGGTTCTTTGATGTTTAATTCGTATTGTGATCTTGATAGAGATTAGAGAATTTCTATTTAACATGTGGCGGTTTGTAGCGGTCTTAAGCATTTTTAGTTACTGTTTTCTAGTTCCCTTGACATCCATGTTTTATTAAATGGTTCACAAAATAATCGGCGTGTTCAGTTTCATCTTTTTTGACTCAGTTTGTATTTGATCTTCAAATTTATTAGAAGACACATCAATGATTAAAAAAGATACCAAAACGATATATTCAAGTTATAATTAGTCTAAAGAATGTGCATTTCAGGGTATAATCGATCAACTGACCTCATACAGATAACCAATATCCGAACACAAAACCACGATTAAAAAACAAGCATCAGATGATCTTAAACGATACATACCTCGAAGAAGAAGAAGATTTAGCATTGTAAGAGAATAAGGAGAGCGATGCCCAATCAATCTTGGATTGAATTTGATATTGTCGTAGCTGTTCGGCCAGATCCGATCGTTTAATCTTATTCTGTTTGAACATGCTAATGGTATGCAATTGCATATTCAGCCTTTGTTATTCTCCCTTTTGTCAAGTCAACAACGGAATTCTGTTTGAATGAAATGAAAATAATTGGTATCAATGATGATGATATGATGGAAACCAACGCAGGAGAAGGAGATGTAGGTTACAAACGTCCCTTTCTCTCTGCGTTCTTCGTTGGATGCATCGTGATTCCTAAACCTATGGAAATTCTACTTATACCTTGTTACCAGATTTACAATTCGCCACCTTTAACTTTCATTGCTTTTTTGCCGTTCGAATGAAATTTATATGGACATAGTTGAGAATGAAAATCATTTCATCGTACTCGTAACTCGTTTATCTTGATAGAACCCCCATATCACGCTTCCATATCCATGATAGTCTGTCAAGTTATTTGATAGCCGGAAACAATCTATGACGCGCACCCATTTGATCTACTCAAGAGCGATCGAAGAAGGAAATTTTTTGTGTGAAAATGACTTCCTCGGCCCATCGATCAATCCAGAAATAAACCAAATGTTAACCATACTAAAATGGCTCTTTTCGTTCCTACATGAGAAGCAAATATGATAATGAAATGCAAAGGATGATCAATTTGAGGATCATTCATTCGCTCACATATAACGTAGAATGTTAATGTAGGGAACTGATGCATTACAAGAATCACAATTATAACACTTGATCAATTTTTGAGTTCTTGTAAAATTTGCACTCCTTGTTGGAGCTCACTGGGTGAAAGCTCAATTCATAGTAAGATGTATTGACAACATGATAACTCACAATTCGTAAACAAATTATAGATTGAGTAACGGGTCAAAACAGTTTTTAATCAAATGTATAATTATAACTCGTAGAATTCCCCGGGCCTTGCAGACAGAATTGAATTTTGAAAGTAAAAAGTAATGAACATAAAACTTAAATGTAAAAATTGTGCAATCATAAACATAAGAATAAGCATTAAAAACATCAAAGTGAATTTAAAAATAAAAAAGAAAAATATATATTGTATTTGACTCATATCTATTTTGAATAAAATTTATAACAAACGTATAGGTCGGGCCGTCCACCTACATCTTTTTGTCCATTTTTTTAACTTCATGAATAGCTAACATATTGAATTTGATTATGAAAACTATATTTTTTAAAATAACAATTTAACTTTTTTTAATAATAAAGTGATGTTTAAATTGTTTTATCTGTTCAAGTAATCTTTTTGCTAGCTAAAGTTTTTCATTTAGACTTTGAAATGAATATAATAACCCAAATCGACCCATTTTTATGATAAATGGGTCGGAATTACCCTCTAGCTGATAAATGGGAATGAAAATGTTTTAAGAAGCAACACTACATCACATATCAAGGCATCCATCAAGCTACATTAACATCTAATTGTGTAGAGGAATAAACTGTTTCGCTAGTACATTGTTCTTAATATTTTAACACTGCTCATAAAAGAAAATGCTTCTCAACCACAAAAACTTTATTAAAAAAACAACTATCCCCGTATATACATCATACATACTAAAAATGTTGGAAGTTTTTTATTACAAATTCATAAATGAAAAACCAAAAGCAAAGAACATACCACAACAATAGTATTTACAACTTCACCCCAATGTTTCTCGTCTACAAGTTGAACAACAAGGTTGTCGTTGTCATCCTCCTACATTTTTTAGCAATGTTGTTAGGACCGGATCGGACCGGCCGGTCCGACCGGTTCGACCGCGAATCGGTGGCTGGTCCGGTCCGGTCGAGGGTGGATCGTTTTTGGAGCATTGAACCGGCCGGTTCGAACCGAGTCGCCGGTTGGACCGGCGAACCGGTTCGGTTCCGACCGGATTTTAAATTTTTTTTTTTTTTTTTTTTTTTGATTTTAATGGGTAAAAACGGGTGTTAAACCATAAATTAGTACTTTGTATATACAAATATAGTTAAGTTTTATATATAACTATAAAATATGTATAAATCATATATAAATTACTTATATTAATTACATATATAAATATAATTAAAATATAGTTAAATCCGGTCCATCCGGTCCGACCGGTCCGACCGGTCCGACCACCAAACCAGTAAGCCGTCCGGTTCGACGTCCGATCCGGTTCTGAGAACATTGTTTTTTAGTGAAAGCTTGATGATGAGAACTTTAGAAATAAAGCTAAAAAATTACAAACAACAAAATTCAATCCGAAAACCTACCTTTACCATGATCCACTTGACAACTCCACCCTATATACATTGAGTAGATGGCTTTAAAATGAATTCACTGAATAAACCATGCATCAATAAAAGATTTTAAAGATGTTAAGACATGTAATTTATATAAATAAATAACCAACACATACTTCTCTAAACTAAGGCATGTAATTTTTTCATGCAAAACATTTGATCAAACAACTGGTATGAAAGTTTAACCAATGAATCAAGTTTTGACTTGACAGCTGAAAGATAATTTATTAACTCGATCATATCGATCATATGGTTAAAAGATCACATATAAATGAGATATGTGTCAACCAAAGTCCAACTTGAGGTCTGCTAGAAGATGACATAAACCAACTTTCATTAAACTGCTAAAAGATAATAAAAACCAACTTCAATTAAACTGAGAACAAAGCTACATTCAAGTTATTAACTAAACACAACTTCTAATTATCATACAAGAAATAAGAACAGAAGTAGATTATTTACCCTACCAAAGAGAAAAGAAAGTTTAAAGTATGAATGATATGCTTATATGATAATACTGAAAACTAACTCAAAGTTTGTTAATAAAACATATAAATATCAATGATGGATCACTATCACTATAACAACTATCATCAATGAAAGAGTATAATAAAACATTAATTATTTAGAACAAAACAAAAGATCGAGGTAAACCTATAAGCATAACTACTTAGAATCATCAACAATCTATTATGGTAAAAAAATACAGATTAAACTGATTTTCAATGATGAAGATACGTTTATGACCATTCTAACCTAAACACGCGTTTGAGAAAATTGAATGTTTGTTACTCCCTGTAGATTAACATTTAATTACCAGACCAATTTACAACATATCAATTTTATACAACATTTAAATTTTACATATATAGTTTTAAAAAAAAATTCAATACCATCAATATTTAAAGTATTAATTTTTGTTGAAAGGCAATCCATACTATTTCTTTTGGTTGATCCCCCAACAATAAAAGCAAAAGGCATATTAAAATGGACAACCATACACATTTTAATGTGATTTTAATCTGTTAGTGTTGATATTTTTTATCAAGCTCTATAAACTCAAGGAACTTAGACATGTGTTTATGGAGAAAGATTTCATAAACTAATATTACTTCAGCTCAAGGTAACGTTTGAGGTGAACGACCAGAGGTGAACAACCGGAGGACATCAAGAACCGGAGGTGAACAGCCGGAGAAGGCGAAGTTGAGGGCGAAGGAGGCGTAGTTAAACGGGCGCGTCTTACGAGACATGGAAAATTACTCTTCTGTCCACCTCTCCTGCATTATATAGTAGTAGAGATATGTTTCACATATCCGAGTTAAAAACCCTAGCCGAGATGGAATCTATGATCTAGAATTTTGGTGAAAAGCCCAAATGACATTTCATAGCAATCTATGCCTTTTTTATTTTGATGAATTACCATCACCAATAAACCAACATGACAATACCATTAGCTTTTAAGGACCAGGTCCCTAAACCACCTTAATCCTTGGGAATGTTACTTGATACCATGCTACCCATCTTATGTTTGAGTAAGGATCCCAAAAAATAAAAAAAAAATAGTATTAACAACAATTAGAATTCACCCATCTTGATGTCTAAATCAAGTCATAGCCATGTTAATTCTTTCTAAGGTTCTACCTATATTGATTCAAAAAAAGGTCATAAAATAGTATTTTATAATCATAAATTGGTGAGAATATTGGATAAAGGTACTAACAAATATAGTTGGATCCAATTTCTGTTTAAGAGGGACTTTGGTAAAAAGAGTGTTTTTATGCGACAAAGTAAAACGGGGATCTGACAAGTCTATTCATAAATGATGATTTTCAATGATTAAAGAAATTGTATGTAATAATTAACTTGATTTCTACTTTGAACACATTTTATACAAGAAGCTGTTCTGATGGCTTGAATCATGATCTCAGGGACAAAACAACAATTTTATCAGTTGTTTCGTGACTCGTTCTCTGATTTTGAATGATTAATTAAATCTAGTTAGATGTGTTTAAGGTGTAAAGAAAGGATTAGACATATATGAAGCACATAATGCAAGGTTTTTTTTGTTATAAAAGAAGTCATCCGGGTCGAAATGAAAATCAAGGGATTCATATTCTTTATCAGTCGTTTATTAGGGTCAAATGAATCCTATAAATAAAATAATATAATTAGAATATAATTTGATATTAGAGTAAATCAATTGACTTTAGGGAATGGTTCAAATAAAAACTATCTCAAATCATGCAAACTCTTAAACTCAATTAGAGCATTCAAATCCCGTTCTTTATATATTTGTGAGTTTATTCTCTATATTATAGAGAATGATTTTAAGTTGTTGCGAGTGGATGATAGAGAACATGTTACTGTTCATCTCTATATTTGATAAAACACTGTTATCTCTATTAATTTTTAATATTTTTTAAAATCAGTTGTGAGTAAAGAAAAGAGAAAAAGTAATGATAAAGGTATTAAAAAGTATTATTTAATTAAAAGTAGAAAAAAAAAAGTGATTTTAGTATAATTATAGATATTAAGATCAATAGTGAGATGTGAATGCTCTTATAGCATTTAATTATATCTTGATGAATGTTCATTATTTTTTGTAATTAAATAATATAAGAGCACTCACATTTCATTTTTTATTTTCATCCTTATAATTACACTAAAAATCACTACTTTTTCTCTATTCTCTCAATTAAATAACATATTTTTATACATTTTTCATTACATTTTCTCTATCTTCCACTTACAACAACTTTTAAGAATATTAAAAAATTTATAAGAGGTGAACAGTGAGTCCTTATATTTACATATAAACAGTAAGATTTTCTCTCTACTCCACTCACAACCACTTAAACCATTCCATATAATTTAAGAACTCACACACACATAATTTTAAGGAATGGGGGCTCTAAGAGTGGTTAAGATTTAAAAAAGAGTAAAAATATAAATTGATTTTTCATCTTCTCTCTCCTAAATAACTTCTTCTACTTCAAAATTCCTATAATTTTTTATACGAGCTCGTTTTTAATAAAAAAATAATAGCACACAAATAAGGTTTCTTTTTTATCTTTAACTAGAATAAAGTCTTGCAAAATAAAAAAAAATTAAGAGAAATTTTGTCACACCCTCAAAATCCACGTGCGGAGTTCTACCGCGAGGCGTGTGAACAAACCAGGATCACAGTCAATAGTTACTTGGAACGACTCTATATGCAACGTTTAACATAACAAACCAAAGTTCAAACTTGTAATACATGCGGAAGCGTTTAAACAAATTAAACAAACCCAAAATATAAAGATAAACATAAATATATCATTGTTTAAGCGTTAAGATGCATGCTTGACCCGTGTAGTGCTCCTAACAGCAGTCCAGATTTAATGACCTGAGAATAGCATACTAAAAGTCAACACACGGTTGGTGAGTTCAAGAGTTTGCGTTTATACATAACAGTTTAACAAAAGTGTCATCAACCCAATGGTTGATGTGTCTCAAGAATTTGCGTATAAACATAACAGTTTACCAATAGTGTGTATCAACCCAATGGTTGATCAGTTCGAGAGTTTGCAGTTAAACATCACAGTTTAACAATAGCGTATATTTAAGCATGTGCATTGTAATGGCTAGCTAGCCCATTCCCAAACGATATTAAATAGTGATTTCGACATTGAAGCTGACTGTGTTATGTTTGCCTCCAGCCACGATGTCATATCGTGACTAATGTTCATAGGACAAATTGCACCCGGTTGACCTCGAGTCACACAAGTGGGACTCGTCACACCCAGTAGTACTACCCAACTTTCCCCGCTATCCAATATTAACAATTCGAAAGTGTGAGGACTTTTATAATGATCAACAGCACTATCTTTAATATCATACACATCTTAAATATATAATGAAAACGTTTGTAACATTACCAGTATGCTATCTCCCCCAAAAGAGTTTTAATAAAATGAACTTACCCAAAAGAGATTTGGTAAAATAGTGGGGCTTGAACTCACCTTGAATTGATGTAATGAAATGAACAAGAACTTCAAAGAATAAGGCAATGCACGATCAAACACGATCAACACCTATTATTAATTGTAATTAAATTTTTGAAATGTGTTCAACGTGAATAAATATATTTGGTCGGATTCGGGTCGGTTTGGTTTGACGTACACGATTTGGCATACAAACAACACCATGTCTTAATCATATTACCAATATTGATATTAATAATAACAATGGCGTGATCATAATTATAATGGTAATATTCGTATTTGTAAATAATTTATGAAATTTATTAAATATAATTCCTTCATTTATCATAATAAATCCATAATTAAAATAATATAATCTTTATTAATAACTTGATAATTTAAATCATCATTCACAATCCATTTTTATAAAAGTAACTATTTATAACACTTGTAATATTTATTCAGATAAATAAGTAAGGTTTTTAAACAATTATTATGATTTAAAATAATATGATATTCATTAATAATTCAATGATTTAAATTATTATTAAAAATCTATTTCTTTATAAAGTTACAATTTATTACATATGTTTTTATTTATTTAAATAAATAAATGAATAAGGTTTTAAAGGAATAAATTTCCAGAAAATAATTATTTACTTTCTAAAATAATTAAAGTTTAAAAAATTATTTTTATAATTTTTCGGAATTTTTCTATATTTTTTTATAAGGTCAAAAAGCCTAAAAAAAATACATGTCAGGGGCAGGGTTCGAACCCCTGACCTTCTGTTCGCAATTCACACGCACAAACCAGTAGACCAAGGCACAAGGCCGCGGTATAAACTGGTTACAATTACTTTTAAACACAAGCCCAAATCAATCCCCAAATCAAGAACCCTAATTCGAAGATTCATCAAATTGAACCTCGATTCGCAATTGTTTATGGAATCAAACATAGGGCTTTCAATTACCATATGAAATCGAGCATTTAGGTAGTTTCAATTACCTGTTTCGTTGTTCAAATCGTCCAGATGACTCGAAGAACAGGTCGCGGCTTGGGAGGATTTAAACAATGATTAAACGTGGATGGAAATGCAATTAACTTCACAGGTAGCTTCTAATGAGGCTAATGATCGAAAGCCCTCTATTAACTTCGTGAATTGAAACTCGTAAGGTCTAATTCGATTGTGTTGCAGGTCCGCGGTACAGGAAGGAATTGAATGGAGATGTTTGTGTGTTTTATGGTACAATTGAATGCGTAGAACGATTAGGATTATTTATAACATTGAGTAGGTGAGGTTAATTCGATTATTGTTTAGCTTTTGGTGCGATTTGAAGCTGTAAAGAGGCCGACAAGAAAACGTGGATCGGTTGGATCGATCGCACTCAAATTTGTTTGATTGTTGTGGTGTTTAGTTCGAATCTTGTTTTCGAACGGGTTGGTAGCATTTAATTGGATTAAAAACGCGTATTTTTGGTGGTTCGCGGTTGCCGGATTTTGGCCGGATGTTGGTGGCCGGCGGTGGGATCGACGGGGAAGGGGGGTTGGTTTGGGATATTTACAGAATGGTCCCTGTGGTTTTAAAATGTTTAAATTTTGTATTTAAGTTTTTTAAAACAAGTTTTGGAAATTACAAAATCCCCCCTGGACTTATAAATCCATTTTAATAAATTATTATTATTATTTTTTTATAAATTATTATATTAGTAATATTATTACTATTATTATTATTATTATTATTGTTTTCATTATTATCATTATTAATATTATTATCTTTAATAATAATAATATTATTATTATTGTTATTATTTTTATTATTATTAACACTATTATTAGATAATAATAAAAATATAAAATAAATTGTAAATTCATATAAAATTTATATTAAATCACGAAAAATTTTCGGGTTGTCACATCATCCCCCTGTTAGAGGAATTTTCGTCCCGAAAATTAAGATGTACTCGCAACATTTTTGAACAGGTTGGGATACTTGCGCATCATTTCGTCCTCTCGTTCCCAAGTGAACTCAGGACCACGCCGGGAGTTCCACCGAACTTTGACAATCGGAATCTTGCTATGCTTAAGTCGTTTAACTTCCCTATCCATGATTTCGATTGGTTCCTCGACAAACCTGAGTTTCTCATCTACTTGTAGTTCCTCTAAAGGCACAACAAGTGATTCATCGGCTAAACACTTCCTTAGGTTTGAAACGTGAAATACATTATGGACTCCACTCAGTGAATCAGGTAAGGCTAGTCGATAGGCTACTGGACCTATTCTTTCCAGTATCTCAAATGGTCCAACATACCTCGGATTCAGCTTTCCTCGCTTGCCAAACCGAACTACGCCTTTCCACGGTGAGACTTTTAATAACACTTTGTCACCAATTTGGAACTCTAGAGGTTTCCGTCTCTTGTCAGCATAACTTTTCTGTCTATCTTGCGCTGCTGCCATACGATTCCGTATCTGCACGATCTTCTCAGTGGTTTCATGAATTAGTTCTGGACCCGTTAGTTGACTATCACCAACTTCAGCCCAGCAAACTGGTGATCGACACTTTCTCCCATACAAAGCCTCGAAAGGTGCTGCCTTTATGCTAGTGTGATAGCTGTTATTATAGGAAAATTCCACCAAAGGCAGGTGAACTTCCCAGTTGTTCCCAAAGTCAATCACACAAGCACGTAGCATATCCTCCAAAGTCTGTATGGTACGCTCACTCTGACCGTCCGTTTGTGGATGATACGCGGTGCTCATATCCAACCGCGTCCCCAATGCTCGTTGTAAAGATTGCCAGAAGTGTGAGGTAAATCGAGCATCACGATCAGAGATAATGGAAATTGGCACCCCGTGCCGGGAGACTATTTCCCTTAGGTAGATACGAGTCAACTTTTCCATGCGGTCAGTCTCCCGAATCGGTAAGAAATGTGCGGATTTTGTCAGACGATCTACAATTACCCAAATGGTATCGCACCCGCTGGGAGTTCGAGGTAGTTTTGTGATAAAGTCCATGGATATCTGTTCCCACTTCCACACTGGTATTTCTGGCTGTTGGAGTAAACCAGATGGTCGCTGATACTCCACCTTAACTTTAGAACAGGTTAAGCATCTGCTTACGTATGAGGCAATGTCAGCTTTCATGTTCGGCCACCAGTAAAGGACTTTTAGATCGTGATACATCTTGTCTGAGCCCGGATGAATGGAGTACCGTGACTTGTGAGCTTCGTTCATTACTAGTTCGCGTAGGTCTCCACACAAAGGAACCCATATTCGATCCATGAAGTAGCGGATTCCGTCAGATTTGGTTTCCAGTTTCTTTTCCATGCCTCGTAGCGATTCAGCCTTCAAGTTTTCGTCTTTTAATGCCTTAAGTTGAGCATTACGTATTTGATTGGGTAATCCGGTGCGAATGGTGAGTTGTAATGCTCGAACTCGTCTTGGCTTGGGTGTCTCCTTCCGACTCAAGGCATCTGCTACTACATTAGCCTTGCCAGGATGATATTTGATCGCACAGTCGTAGTCGTTCAACAATTCAACCCAACGACGTTGTCTCATGTTCAGCTCTTTCTGTTCAAGGATGTGCTGGAGACTCTTGTGATCGGTGTAAATGGTGCATCTGGTACCGTACAAGTAATGTCTCCAAATCTTCAAGGCAAAAATCACTGCACCTAATTCCAGATCATGGGTGGTATAGTTCTTCTCGTGAACCTTCAGTTGTCTCGAGGCGTAAGCTATCACCTTGTCGCGTTGCATCAGGACACAACCCAATCCTTGAATGGATGCGTCACAATACACCACGAAATCATCTGTCCCCTCTGGTAGTGCCAATATCGGTGCACTACAGAGTTTCTGTTTCAATAGCTGAAAAGCCGCCTCTTGACTTTCACCCCATTTGTATGTCGTTCCTTTGTGGGTCAAAGCGGTGAGAGGTTGTGCAATCTTAGAGAATCCCTCTATGAATCGTCGTAATATCCTGCTAACCCCAGGAATTGCCTTATCTCAGTCGGTGTCTTCGGGGTAGCCCAATTCTTTATCGCCACAATCTTGGCAGGATCAACATGTATTCTTTCTCATTAACAACATGACCTAGGAATTGCACTTCACGTATCCAAAAGTCACACTTAGAGAATTTGGCGTACAGTTGCTCATTCTTCAACAATTCCAAGATCAATCGTAGATGCTCTTCATGGTCCTCCTTGGTCTTAGAGTATATCAGTATGTCATCAATAAACATAATAACAAACTGATCGAGATAGGGTTTGCACACGCGATTCATGAGGTCCATGAATACCGCAGGTGCATTAGTCAACCCAAAAGGCATGACCAAGAATTCGTAATGACCATAACGAGTACGGAATGCGGTTTTGGAGATGTCCTCCTCACGGACTCGGAGTTGATGATAACCAGACCTCAAATCGATTTCGAATAATAGCTTGATCCCTGAAGCTGATCAAACAAGTCATCGATACGAGGTAGAGGATATCGGTTCTTGACTGTGACTTTGTTTAATTCTCTATAATCGATGCACATTCGGAAAGTACCATCCTTCTTCTTAACAAAGAGAACAGGGGCTCCCCAAGGTGATGAGCTAGGTCGGATAAAGCCCTTATCTAAAAGCTCCTGAAGTTGTGATGACAACTCCTGTAATTCGTTTGGTGCTAATCGATAAGGTGCTCTAGCAATCGGGGCTGCACCGGGAGTCAGCTCGATTCGAAATTCCACTTGGCGATGAGGTGGTAGTCCAGGAAGATCCTCTGGAAACACCTCTGGAAAATCTCTTACCACGGGAATGTCTTCTATTTTCTTTTCCTCGGACTGCTTGTCGGTGACGAGTGCCAGAATAGCCACACGCCCTTTTCGTAACAACTTTTGCGCCTTCATGTAAGAGATAATACCCATTACTGCACCACTCCTATCGCCTCGGACTGTAAGAATTTCATCACCAACAGGGATTCGTATGATCTTCTCATGGCATATGACTTCCGCTTGCTTATTAGAGAGCCAATCCATGCCTACCACAACGTCGAAACTTCCTAGTGTAACAGGCATAAGATCTATAGCGAAAGTATGACCAGCGAGTTCTATCTTACAATCTCTAAGAATGTGTGTTACATGGATTTGTTTACCGTCGGCCAATTCTACGGTATATTTGGATTCTAAGGCAGAAGGAATATCACTTAGAAAATTACAGAACTTTAAGGATATAAAACTCCTATCGGCCCCAGTATCAAACAGTATCGTAGCAAAACATCCATTGACAGAAAATCTACCAGTAATAGTTGTAGGATCATTTAGAGCCTCACCTGAGCCAATGACGAAGGCTCTCCCTTTGGCTCCATTATTGTTACCACCGTTACCATTGTTGTTGTTGTTGTTGCCTTGATTGTTGTGTTTTGGCCAGTGCCATTACCGTTCTTCCTCAGCTGCGGGCAGTTGTTCCTGTAGTGCCCTTCTTTCCCACACTCAAAGCAACCCTTTCGAGTCTCCTGAGTTTGCTGTGGCTTCCTAACCAACTCACCACGGCAATCCTTAGCCAAGTGTCCCATTTTACCACACCGCTGACACTTGTAATTGTCACATCTTCCAACATGATGATAGTTGCACCGTGGGCACCTCGGCTGTTTACCACCATAACTGCTCGATCCTTGATTGTTCGAGGCTGACTGGTTGAAGTTATGATTGTTGTCGAACCTCCTGTGTTGTTGTTGTGGTGTTTGTTGCTGATGTTGACCACCGGACGATGATGTTCTATTGTTGTTGTTAGTGTTGTTAGAGGTATCCCACTTTCTCTTGTTGTCGGACACGCTCGCCGCAGCGCCCCGTTTTGGTAATCGTCCTTCCTCCACAGCTTCATCAGTCAGTTTGTGGGCTAGGCGGATAGCTTGCTGGATAGTAGTCGGGTTTGAGGAAGTAACCATACTCCTAATCTCTGGCACCAATCCTCGGATGTAGTGTTCCACTCTCTTGTGCATCTCGTTTACCATTCCTGGACATAGAGTGGCCAGCTCATGAGTTCTTATGGTATAAGTCTCAATTTCTGATCCTTGCATCTTCAGCTGCCAGAATTCCACTTCAAGTTTTTGTACTTTGCTTCGTGGACAGTATTCCTCAATCATCATATCTTTGAACTCGTTCCACGGGAGTTGATCTGCCATGGCTTGCCCTAGCATTTGCACTTGCGCATTCCACCAAGACAATGCAGCACCATCCAACGTCCCCGTAGCGTATTTCACCTGGTCAGCAGGCAGACAGTTACATTTTGAGAATACGGACTCCGTCTTCTCAAACCATCTCACTAACCCTACAGCTCCCTCGGTTCCATTGTAGGTGTGAGGCTTACAGTCCATGAAGGACTTGTAGGTACACGTTGGTGGTCCTGCTGGCTGTCTTACTTGGGTAGCAGCTACCGCTGCCTGAACTTGTACGTTGATTAGAGCAGCCAATTCCGCAGGGGTCATATTGATAGTACCAGCGCCTTGGTTACCGGCACCTTGGTCACCGGCACCACGTCCACGCACGCGTCCTCGTCCACGACCACGTCCATGTCTTTGGGCGTCCATTATTCACTTTATATTCACAAATATAATAATAAGTAATGAATCAATCCTTTTTATCCCATTGAAGTATAGTAAACAATAAGGAAATAATGAATTCATCATCACCACAACATTTATAACAGATTGAGTTTGTTGTTTGGGTGGCGAAACAACTCTTTCCACATAGGTTTCAAAATAAAGAAACGCTACGTAGTCCGAATCGTTTAAAGGAAATAGAATAGAATCATTCAGCTATGTCGTGCTGTAGTGTATAGACATTGCTTGTGAGTCGCCGGACTCGGTATTGTTCCATGTTCAGTAAAAAGGTATCCCATTTACCTTATGGACTTGTGTATTGACCATAGTTTATCACTCATCCCAGAAATCCCCAGGTAAGCATACCAGGTCTCGCAATGAGATATATGCGATATGCTAGCCTTAGCCCGAAGGCTTTTTGCCAGGAAATCCAGAATACAGGTGTCTATGTGTCACACAAGTTCATTTGGTTCATGAAATTTTAAAACCTCGATATGATTTTCATAGTTTAGACATAAAGTCTAAGGATTTGAACCTAAGATAATCAGTTAAGTTTAGGAAGTCTAGAAACAAGTAACTAACTAACTGTGTGCGGTTATAGTCTAGTGTGTATGCAACCTAGTTCTCTATAACCAATGGCTCTGATACCAATCTGTCACACCCTCAAAATCCACGTGCGGAGTTCTACCGCGAGGCGTGTGAACAAACCAGGATCACAGTCAATAGTTACTTGGAACGACTCTATATGCAACGTTTAACATAACAAACCAAAGTTCAAACTTTGTAATACATGCGGAAGCGTTTAAACAAATTAAACAAACCCAAAATATAAAGATAAACATAAATATATCATTGTTTAAGCGTTAAGATGCATGCTTGACCCGTGTAGTGCTCCTAACAGCAGTCCAGATTTAATGACCTGAGAATAGCATACTAAAAGTCAACACACGGTTGGTGAGTTCAAGAGTTTGCGTTTATACATAACAGTTTAACAAAAGTGTCATCAACCCAATGGTTGATGTGTCTCAAGAATTTGCGTATAAACATAACAGTTTACCAATAGTGTGTATCAACCCAATGGTTGATCAGTTCGAGAGTTTGCAGTTAAACATCACAGTTTAACAATAGCGTATATTTAAGCATGTGCATTGTAATGGCTAGCTAGCCCATTCCCAAACGATATTAAATAGTGATTTCGACATTGAAGCTGACTGTGTTATGTTTGCCTCCAGCCACGATGTCATATCGTGACTAATGTTCATAGGACAAATTGCACCCGGTTGACCTCGAGTCACACAAGTGGGACTCGTCACACCCAGTAGTACTACCCAACTTTCCCCGCTATCCAATATTAACAATTCGAAAGTGTGAGGACTTTTATAATGATCAACAGCACTATCTTTAATATCATACACATCTTAAATATATAATGAAAACGTTTGTAACATTACCAGTATGCTATCTCCCCCAAAAGAGTTTTAATAAAATGAACTTACCCAAAAGAGATTTGGTAAAATAGTGGGGCTTGAACTCACCTTGAATTGATGTAATGAAATGAACAAGAACTTCAAAGAATAAGGCAATGCACGATCAAACACGATCAACACCTATTATTAATTGTAATTAATTTTTGAAATGTGTTCAACGTGAATAAATATATTTGGTCGGATTCGGGTCGGTTTGGTTTGACGTACACGATTTGGCATACAAACAACACCATGTCTTAATCATATTACCAATATTGATATTAATAATAACAATGGCGTGATCATAATTATATGGTAATATTCGTATTTGTAAATAATTTATGAAATTTATTAAATATAATTCCTTCATTTATCATAATAAATCCATAATTAAAATAATATAATCTTTATTAATAACTTGATAATTTAAATCATCATTCACAATCCATTTTTATAAAAGTAACTATTTATAACACTTGTAATATTTATTCAGATAAATAAGTAAGGTTTTAAACAATTATTATGATTTAAAATAATATGATATTCATTAATAATTCAATGATTTAAATTATTATTAAAAATCTATTTTTTATAAAGTTACAATTTATTACATATGTTTTTATTTATTTAAATAAATAAATGAATAAGGTTTTAAAGAATAAATTTCCAGAAAATAATTATTTACTTTCTAAAATAATTAAAGTTTAAAAAATTATTTTTATAATTTTTCGGAATTTTTCTATATTTTTTTAAAGGTCAAAAAGCCTAAAAAAAATACATGTCAGGGGCAGGGTTCGAACCCCTGACCTTCTGTTCGCAATTCACACGCACAAACCAGTAGACCAAGGCACAAGGCCGCGGTATAAACTGGTTACAATTACTTTTAAACACAAGCCCAAATCAATCCCCAAATCAAGAACCCTAATTCGAAGATTCATCAAATTGAACCTCGATTCGCAATTGTTTATGGAATCAAACATAGGGCTTTCAATTCCCATATGAAATCGAGCATTTAGGTAGTTTCAATTACCTGTTTCGTTGTTCAAATCGTCCAGATGACTCGAAGAACAGGTCGCGGCTTGGGAGGATTTAAACAATGATTAAACGTGGATGGAAATGCAATTAACTTCACAGGTAGCTTCTAATGAGGCTAATGATCGAAAGCCCTCTATTAACTTCGTGAATTGAAACTCGTAAGGTCTAATTCGATTGTGTTGCAGGTCCGCGGTACAGGAAGGAATTGAATGGAGATGTTGTGTGTTTTATGGTACAATAGAACGATTAGGATTATTTATAACATTGAGTAGGTGAGGTTAATTCGATTATTGTTTAGCTTTTGGTGCGATTTGAAGCTGTAAAGAGCCGACAAGAAAACGTGGATCGGTTGGATCGATCGCACTCAAATTTGTTTGATTGTTGTGGTGTTTAGTTCGAATCTTGTTTTCGAACGGGTTGGTAGCATTTAATTGGATTAAAAACGCGTATTTTTGGTGGTTCGCGGTTGCCGGATTTTGGCCGGATGTTGGTGGCCGGCGGTGGGATCGACGGGGAAGGGGGGTTGGTTTGGGATATTTACAGAATGGTCCCTGTGGTTTTAAAATGTTTAAATTTTGTATTCTAAGTTTTTTTAAAACAAGTTTTGGAAATTACAAAATCCCCCCCTGGACTTATAAATCCATTTTAATAAATTATTATTATTATTATTTTTTTTTATAAATTATTATTATTAGTAATATTATTACTATTATTATTATTATTATTGTTTCATTATTATCATTATTAATATTATTATCTTTAATAATAATATTATTATTATTATTGTTATTATTTTTTATTTTATTAACACTATTATTAGATAATAATAAAAATATAAAAATAAATTGTAAATTCATATAAAATTTATATTAAATCACGAAAAATTTTCGGGTTGTCACAAATTTGTTATACTTTTTTTACATGTATAAATCAAATTTCTTGTAAACCAACTTTTCCGTCTAGCTTCTTTTTAAATTCAACTAGTGTTAATATCCAGGCGCGCGTTGCGCGTCTTGAAACGCTGTAAATCGATACTCTATAACTATCTAAGACAGCAAGATGACACCGAGAGGACCACGTCGACCACAAAATGTCGGTAACACCACAGTTTGAGACTATTAAAATCAATAATTTTTCACTTTAATGTCGGGCTCAGAGTGTGTAAAGAAATGACTCTATCATGGCCGGAGGGCGGGTTGCAGGCAATAACCTGCCATCCTACACCCCTTCCAGGGCTAGACAATGTCCTCAATCAATTTTTACTCAGACCCATCAACTCATCACAGCCCATTAGAATGAAATTAAAAGATGCTACCTTAATCTGTAGCAAGAGCTCATACTTCCTTAACTGATTCAATTGTACGTTCCTGAGGAGCATGTAGAATAATTGTTGTGGATCCCACAACACATATACATCAAAAAATACTGGTATTTCTACCAGGCCCAGTACCCCAGCAGCTGATGAAATCATCAAGGAACCTAAAATACCAGTTTACTAAATGAGTAATTTACCCTTTTGGTTCATGTAATTCGAGTCAATTAAATGTCAATGCTCACATCAAATGTGGGCTAAACTTTATGAATAACAAATAAGTTTTATCTTATAAGTTTTAGTGAATCAGCTAAAATGTTGCTAATCTTCAAGTATTAAGCTATAAACAATGACATGACATTAACATTGGTTGAGGCCCCACAATACACACCCTCAAAACAACTCAAGTGCGCAATGTTTTGCTTTTGGATTTTGCTCGCGATGGGAAAAACGTAAGTACAGAAGTGAAGGAAACAATACGCTAATGTGCGGTTTAAATAAAACATAGCATACCTACTACGCTGATGTAACGCCCCGAAATTTCCCGAGACAAGCCATTTAATAATAACGGGCTTTAAGGGTTAATTTAAGAAATAAAGGGTAAATTAGTGGGTTATGGATCAAATTAGCCTTAATGGGCTAGACTTGGTGGGTTTAAGGGCCCTAATCAGCCCTTAAACATGCATGATCAGATCCATCTCCTCACTTCAAACCCTAGCCACCAAAATTTCGTAGAGAGAGAAAGTAGAGAGAGAAAGTGGGAAGAACTCAAGATTTGAGCTTGGAAGATTGAAGGATTGAAGAGCTGAGTGTTTGGAACATCAAAACCCAAGGGAATAGCAACAAAACAAGGTAAGAATCGACTTCTAAGACCTTCTGTAGATCAAACCCGGATTCTAGGGTTTTGGGGTTTTGAAAAGTTTAAAGAAACACATAAAGGTCGAATTTTTACGTATGAAAACGTGTAAAAAGCTTAGATTTGGCTTCATGGAAGGTAAACTAAGGATTTGGACGTAAAAAGTTAAGATTTTGGTTAAAAACGGGCTGGATCTGAGTTTTTGTTCATCCAGCGAAACTGGGTCCCGATCCAGCGAATTTAAGTATTCATCCAGTGAAACTGTGCATTTATCCAGCGAAACTAGGAGAATCCTAGCGAAACTACAGTTTCGCTATAGCGAAACTACTGTTTCGCTGATAGCTTCGCTAAGTATTTAGGCTGGCCTTAGACATTGCGAAACTAGGAAATTCCAACGAAAGTTGGGCGCTCATGCCAGCGAATCTGTCCAGCGAAACTGACAGAAGTGCTGCCCAGCGAAACTGGTAGCGAAACTGCCAGCGAAACTGGCAGCGAAACTACCAGCGAAACTGTGGGCGAAACTATGAAGAAAATGACGTTTTTGCATATTAACTTTCGTGCAGCTAGAGTATTCAGGCTATAGCTTAAGTGACTTAGAATCTAAGCCATTGGACAAGTTCAGGTGAGTTCTAGACCCCTCCTTTACCCTTATTTATTCAATGTTTTGGGGTGATATGCATACTAAAATACATACTTTTATGAGAACGGTTTTTAAGACCTTTTATCAAGAAAATAAAAATTTCCTAAAGTAAAATGCGCCATTAAATAGTCCAAAATAATTTTCGGGCGCGCTGACCTGGCAGCCCGGCCCCAGCCAGGGGCGTTGCCCCTTGGACCCCACTAGGGGCTGCCGCCCCTAGAACCCCGCTATCAGGGGCTGCCGCCCCCGAACCCCCGCTGTCCCGCGGAGGGTTAGTTATCTAGTTTATCTCTCATGACTGATGAAATGTGAATGCTTAGACTAAGAGTTTGCTTCTTATTATGTGTTAAGTGTATGTGAAAACTAAAGATATAAGTGAAACTTAAAGAATTGTTATTGGGCCCATAACGTGTACCTGGATAAAGTAAAGTCTTGCAAGTAAAGTCCTGCAGGCAAGGGATAAAGTAAAGACTTGCAAGCAATGGCTAAAGGAGGGTTGCATTTGTTGTGCCCTCACCCGGATAAAGTAATGCTTGAACAGGCAGGTCTGTAAGCCCTGAATTGGCATGACAATAATGGCCCGATCGAGTACGACTGTAAGCCCTTAATTGGCGTGTCGGTAAAGTCCTAGGCGAGCCTAGGCACCGATAGTGACAGAGAATTGACGGATAAAGAAGAGTAATAAATAACGAGAAATGAAAAGTAATGATAAAGTATCGATAAAGTGATAGCCTGTATGTATTGATGCTTGATAGATGAGAAGTATTTTCAATTGATAAGCTAATATCTCTTACAAAAGTTATTTAGCAAAGTAAACCTAGAATTCACTCAGCGAAGCTGACTTTTGTATGCATATCAGTTGACAGGTAAGAGTTAGAGCTACGAATAGAGGCATGGGACTGAAGCTTCTTGGCACTAGAAGACTGGCATCCCTGATGAAGAAAAGATTAAGAGGACTTTAAATAGATTTTAAGAATTAAAGACAATGTTTATATTTCATTCGTAATGGATTGAAATTTACATTATTATCCGCTGCAATATATATTTTATACACATATGAGTGAATGACTGTTTTAAATCAATGTTATGCTGTGAATGACCAACTGTGAGGCTTCCCTGAGAAAGGTGGGCCTTACAGCTGATGTGCTGATGAGCTCATTTTCATTACCTCCCCAGTAACAATATGCTAACATGAAGGCACCAAGTTCTTTTGATGGTGCATCATTCACATCCTTTATGTTCATCCGTGTAGTTTGTTCCTCAAAGTGTGAAACTTTATTACCATTAGATATGAAACTTTATCACCATCACATATAATATTTTCTGTCCCTACAAGCATCCATAATGTATCTATTATTAGCAATCAGAGTCGAAGTTAATGATCCCCCACAACAACCCTGCTATTCCTAATAATAATGTACTACTAAGATCTCCCCCTATTGGCGTGTTAAGCCATGACATAATAAAACAATAGATCTAAGACATGCACAAAAGAAAATTAATGGTAATCACAAAGCAAAGCCCATGACATTTTTTGCATCCTACCATAGATTCTAACCCAACCAAATCTACTAATAAAATATACTTTATGAAATCTTTGTAATATTTGAGGCAAGAGAATATAAACAACTACCCTTTTAGTTATTGGATCAACCAACAGAAGCTTAAGAAGTCCCTAATTTACAGACAACCCCTCAATTTGCAATCATTCATCATCTTATACAACAAAATATAACCCTTATCGATAGCATCATTTATTTGTTTCTTGATTATAGCCCCATTAGAGTATTGTCATGCAAAAAGCAGATCAAACATTCAAACTAATGAAATACACCTCTTACATGACTCATGTAATATAAATTCAGACATATTCAATAAAACTAACAATGTAGCATAAGAAAATCTAATCAATTCTATTTCTCCAAATCAATTAAATTCTTTCAATAATGCATTGTTCTTCACCTTCAATGGCAGATTACTAACATATACAGTTCTTGATGGCTTCTCTTCATTAAGCAACTCATTTGGGTATCAACTAAATATTACTTCACTGACACAACTTTGTTCTAATATTACAGAAAACAAAGCTACATGATTTCATGAGCTAATTAAGTTGTAATAAGGCACAAAGGGACACAAATGAACTGTTATAAGCTAGGAAGAATATTGTTTCTTGACCATACATACGACTTGAAGATAATTAACAAAATAGAATGAACAGCTAAACAAATTAGAGTTGCAGCCATGGCACTCATCTTTTCCTTTACCAGTTTGACTGTAATCTATGAAGGACACTCATGTTCTTAATGCCAAAATCAATACCGTTTATAGCAAACTACTTTAGGCCAATTTCAATTTCAAACTACATAACAATCTAACAGACTGGTAATTTCCACAGGTACACGACAACTCCTACGCATTGATAATAAGCACCGAAAGCATTACAGAAAACTTTTACCTCGGAAACGATCGCTCAAAGTTCCTCATCAACTGCCTCTTCCGCGTCGGAGGCGCCGCGATCCTCCTCTCCAACCGCCGCTCCGATCATAAAACCTCCAAATATCAACTCCAAGAAGACACCGCCAGAATCATCGGCATCAACATCAACAAACACCTCCGCCTCCACCAACGCAGCCACCACCACCGACCTCCGCCTCCACCAACGCAGCCACCACCGTCGACATCCGCCTCCACCAACAAATCCACCACCCCCAATTTGGGTTTTAGGGTTCGTAAGGGGTAGCGGGCAGCGGGAGCGGAGGTGGCAGGCAGGGGTGGTGGGAGCGGGAGCAGTGTGCCCGATGGGGTTGGAGGTGATGGGGGGAGGGCGATAGATGAGGGCGGCGGTGTGGAGGAGGTCGCGGGGGCCGATCGAAGGAGGGGGCCGATCGAAGGAGGGGGCCAATCGAAGGAGAAGGGGGTGTGGTCCTGTAGATACTATTCATTTACTATTCATTTAACTTGGTTTTTAAATATATAGGGAAATATAAGTTCAAATATGTACATTAAGTTATCAATTGTTTGATCGAACGAATCTAATTCAAAATCGTCAAGTTATGTTTGGTAGATTTCAAATTGTTTGAAATATAAAAAAAAACAGAAAACTATAGTTTATCCTTTGAAACTTTCTGCAACTTTACAAAGTATCCTTTCATTAGTCATCACTAAGGTTCATACTGGATTTTGACTAATAGTTGGTTCTGTTTGTAGGTCAAGTTTACTTATTAAGTTATTCTTAGCAAACCTCCAAAGTGTATAAAAATACATAAAATTTAGGTATTTTTATATAATAAAGAAAATTGATTGTGAATGAATTATTCTTAAAGATTTGCATTTTGATCCAAGTTGAATATTACTTAAAACACTCAATTGTTTATGTTTGTAGTAGTAAGAATAGTGAGATGTGTTCATAAAATTCTTTTTTAACTATTGAAACTTGTTTGTTTGTTTTCAGATTTGAAACTTGCTACCAGATTGCTTTGGCTATCTATGATGCTGCATAGTTGCCAGCATGTCATCAACTCATTTTTGTTACATATTTTATCAGTTGATGCTCATTTAGTTAACTTAGAATCATGACATGAGTCTCTCATAATCAGACCAAAACCACAAAGGTACGTCAAGTGAAATCATATATTGCATATGCCACTTTCCATTGATCACTGTTGTAGTTGTTACAGTTGATGCATATGAAAATGACTGCGGATTTGCTGATCAACAGATTCATTTAAAGGTCTATGTCGATTCAAATGAAACTGTTAAGTGATTTTGTGGTATATAAATATACATAATTTCAATTCTTTAAGAGTTTAAGGTTTAAGTAGAAAATTTTCCATTTGATATATGTTTTAAAATAGTTACTTCTGAGTGGTGTGATGAACTTTTGTTTACTCTATATCCCGTTTAGTAAGGTCTGCATTTTTCTTTGATTTCATATTAGTTTCATTGCATTTAGGTAATTTAGGAATTATAACTACATTTTCTTTCACTCATGTGGGCCTATAACATGCATATCAGGTTAATTACATTCTAACGAACCATATATCGTTTTATGAGCATACTAAAGTGGGAACGTTTGGTCAAACTAAAGTGGGAACCTTTGAACAAACATGTGTCTCTTAAGCCCTTCACCAAGTATTAACTTACATGTATGCCAGTCAATTGCTCACCCTATTATATACATCTTTTTGATTGAGATAATTCAATAACTTAATAATTAAAATAACATTTTATTTAATTTATTTTACATGTCATTGAATTGCAGTCTGCTTCGGTTGACTTGACACCATTTTTACCGACACCAGAACACCAACCAACAGAAGGCTTTTGAAGATACCAGTGGAAGAAGTCAAGTATCTATTTTCGATCCTGGTGATATAAATACTTAAATTGACAGACCACTTAAAGTCTTGCAACCAATGATTTTATAGTTTTCATCATTAACCCAAAAACATAAATTTCATATTTTTTTCACATGATGCAATTACCTTATGGCAGGCGTATAAGAACCCATCATGCTCCTATATAGTGTCTTTAATCTGGGTTTAAATCTGACCATAATATATATTGTAGCCTAAAATTGTTACAGCTCAAAAGTTTAAAACGGTACAACACAAACCATTATTGTTATTATGGAATAACCACTTTTGAGGTAAAGTTACTTTAAACCTTATTGTTTGTAATTTGTTTAAAAAAAAAAAACAAGCTTTTCTAGGTTAACCTAGCCCTGCCTGACCAAACATATTGCATCCGACACCATTTGGTTTAGGGTGTTCCTCACGTCGTTGGAAACAAGTTAAACGGACCAAAAGTCACTCATAGTGTATATCTAATGCTTGATTTTCTTACATTTATTCAAAAGTTAGATTATTGTCAATATGATATATATTTGTAATCATATTTGACGGAACAGATTTTGGTCAATCAACCCGGCCTAACCACCAACCATTTTGTCATAGCTACCGTAAATGTGAGAGAGAAACTTTTAATATTTTGTTATGTTTTAATAAGAGAATAAAAAAATATACCATCTAATTTGTTAGTATCCTTTTTTATATCATGTATGCATTTTTAAAATTTTAAGAATTTACTTGGTCTTTTCATTTGAATATAAATATTTAATTATGTTCATTTGAATATGTTATTGTTATGTAAAATAGCATTAGCATGTCGTTGGTCTTTTGAATAAAACAAGTTCTGTGTTTAAAATTGGCGCCACCGCAGCGTCGCGCAGGATATGTTTGGGGAAAATTGGTGCCACCGCAACGTCGCGCGGGCAAAAAAAAACCGGTTTATTTAAAAAAAATCTGGTTTCAAACCGGTTTGACATATTTAGTATTCAGTGAGCCAAACCGATTTGTAACCCGAACCGGTTTGAAGAAAAACCGGTTTGACTCCATGACCAAAAACACCGTTTCGGTTTCGAATCAAAATTGGTTTGAAAAAAAAACGGTTTCACCTCTAGATTCACTAGAGGTTCGATAAGCTAACAAAAAACGGATATGGGGATATTAAATTGTTGTACCCGTCGCATTGTGCGGGTTGCCCTACTAGTATCTAATTAAAGATAACAAGAAGCTCGTTTTTATATTATATTTTTTATAGAAAAATGAGCTCGTATAAAAAAGTTACGATGGTTTAAGAAAGATGGAGGAAGGTGTTTTATTTATACTTTAAAATAGTAAAAGATGTTAAAAAACCTATTTGTCCTTTATAGTTAATAAAATGACTAAATAGATGGTTTATTGTAATCCAGTAGATTGATTTTCTAGTTTGTACAACAAAGGATGGTTTGCAAATGAATAATCCACATTCACCATATGGTTGATTGTTATGCAAATATGCCTAAGATGCACAACAATGACTAATTCGACTGTTAGAAAGTGTTCAAAGAGTAGATGAAGAGTCACAAGTAGAACCTCATATATTATTCTTTAATGTTGAATTAATGTTTAATTATTGTCAAAGTTATATTGCATTATTAATCATACTCCACAAAAATACAACAATAGACTCTTTGGTTAAAGACACCAACTTTGGTCCGATACCATTTCGTATGTTTGATTCATGGCTAGATAGACCCGGTTGCATTGATATTGTTAAGAAGACTTTAGAGGGGTGGTCTACCAGTGGGCAAGCGGATTTGAATCTTGTTTGCAAACTGAAGGCTCTTCGGGAACAGTTGAAATCTTGGCATAAAAATATGTGTCGCATAGAATCAGTGGCCGAAGTCACAATGAGAAAGGAGAAGGAGGAGATAGAAAATCAATTGGAAGACCATGATTTGGACGAGGAGAGTATGTGGATATGGACTGAATGTAAAAAAGCGATTGAAGAAATTGAAATGTTTAAGGCGCGTGATCTTCGGCAAAAATCCCGGGTTAAATGGGCAGCATTGGGGGACGAAAATTCCTCTTTTTTCCATAATGTGGTGAACGGGAGGAAGGCGATTAACTCTATTCCGGGGATTATGATTAATGACGAGTGGGTTACTAAGCCGGCTTTGGTTAAACGTGAAGTATTGAAGTTTTTTAGGCATCATTTCACGGAATATAACCAGTCGCGTCCGGCTCTTCTTTGTGCGGGTATAAAAAAGATCCGGCATGAAGATTCAGTGAACATGGTGGCTTCTTTTTCGAGTGACGAGATTAAAGAAGCAGCTTTTGGTTGCGGTTCTAACAAGGCTCCCGGCCCAGATGGGTTCAACTTCCGTTTTGTCAAACGTTTTTGGGATCTTTTGGAGGAGGACTTTGTGCGAATCCTGAATGAATTCCATAAGTCAGGTAATATCCGAGCTGAATGTGGTACGTCGTTTATTACTTTGATTCCTAAAATTAAATCGCCTGTTGGTCTTAAAGATTATAGGCCTATAACTTTAATTGGGATGATTAGCAAGATAATTTCCAAAATTCTTGCCAATCGCCTGAAAAAAGTTACGGGTCAGGTTATATCGGAATCGCAATCGGCTTTTCTTACTGGGCGTTTCATTCTTGACGGCCCCTTGATGGTTAATGAAGTTATGGAGTTTCTTAAGAAGAAAAAAAGAAAGGCATTTTTATTAAAAATAGATTTTGAGAAAGCTTATGACAACGTGAATTGGAATTTCCTTCTTTCTATTATGTCACAAATGGGCTTCCATCCACGGTGGTGCGATTGGATTAAAGGAGTTTGTGAGTCGTCTAGAGCCGCGGTGTTGGTTAACGGCTCGCTTACTTTTGATTTCCGATGTGAAAAAGGTCTCCGCCAAGGGGATCCTTTGTCTCCTTTCTTGTTCCTAATTGTTATGGAAGCTTTGTCTTGGTTTTTGGAGAAGGCAAATAATATGGGAGTCTTTAAAGGTATTCGGTTATCTAAAGAAGGGGTGGACATTAATCATTTGTTTTATGCTGATGATGCACTAATTATGGCGAGTGGTCTAAGGAGAATGTGCGATACATCGCTCGGATCCTCCGTATTTTTATCTATGTTCGGGCCTTCGTATCAATCTCCATAAATCTAATATTTATGGGGTTGGTACGGAATCGTCGGAAGTTGATGATATGCTGGAGTTCCTTGGGTGTAAGAGAGGTAGTATTCCTTTTTCTTATCTTGGTATCCAAGTTGGTGCGAATATGAACCGTGATAGAAGTTGGGATCCGGTTATCGAGATTATTAAAAATCGGCTTGAATCTTGGAAAGCAAAAAATTTATCAATAGGCGGCCGTCTCATTCTCATTAAATCGGTTCTAGAGAGTTTACCGGTGTATTATCTCTCTTTGTATAAAGCTCCAAAGGCGGTTTTAGAGGCTATGGAAGCTATTATGAAAAAATTTCTTTAGGCGGGTTCTAATCTTGAGAAGAAAATCCATTGGGTTGCTTGGGACCTTGTAACTACTCCGAAAAAATACGGAGGGTTAGGGGTGTCTAAGTTATGTGACGTTAATAATGCGCTTCTTTTGAAGTGGACATGGCGATTTAAGAAGGATGGAGATTGTTTATGGAAGAATATAATTATGGCTTGTCATGGGTTGAGTAGGCCTTGGACGCTTTTACCTTGCAATCCTTCGGCCTCCGGTTGTTGGAAGAACATTACTAAGATTGGAGAGGTTACAATTTCAAACGGTCAGAAGCTTAACGCCGGGTTCGTAGCCGAGGTGGGAAATGGAAGATCTACTAGCTTTTGGGGCGATACATGGTTAAGAGATGCTCCCCTTAGACTCATTTTTCCTAATCTTTTCAGACTGGAAAAGAACAAATGAAGTTCGCGAATCGTCTTCAAGTTGTTAACAATGTAAAAATGTTAAATTGGGAATGGAGAGCAGAACCAGCATCTTTTGATGAAGTTGCCGAGCTGTTCGAGCTTCTTAATGACATTCACAGTTTTGATTTGAAGGGAGACAGGGATAGTTGGAAATGGAGTCACGCGAAAGATGGTATTTTCACAGTTCACTCGGCAAAAAAGGTTTGTTCCAACGATAATTCTCGTCAAAGCATTGGTTTTATTGATTGGAAGGTGTGGGTGCCTCTAAAGTGCAAGGTGTTGGTGTGGAGAGCGGGTTTGAATCGTCTTCCTACTATAGCCGAATTGATAAAAAGGGGAGTCATTATTCAAGATCAGCGGTGCATTTTTTGTCAAGATGATACGGAAACTACGATGCATGTGTTCACAGGTTGTGAGTTTGCCAAGAGGTGTGGGTCAGAATTGAATCTTGGTGCAGATTATCCCCCTCTTTTCCTTTCGATATCATGGACGTCATCAATATGCCGGACGCACAAAAGACTTCCAAAAACGCCACTAAGGTGTTAAGGGGAATCCTATATACAGCTTTGTGGGTTGTTTGGAACGAACGTAATAATCGTATTTTCAACAACAAGAGTAGGCGACCTATCGAGATTGTGGAGACGGTGAAAACTACTTCATTTTTTTGGTATTGTAATAGAGTTAAAGGTCACAATGTAGATTGGAAAAAATGGTGTAAATTCCCTTTGGATTGATTTTCTCGTCGGTCCTTGATTTGAGGACCCGTCGAGTTTTTTGAATGAAGTTTACTTTTCAAAAAAAAAAGACTCTTTGGTTATATTTAATATTTTAAAGAGTTATATTAATTCACTTGTAATACTAAGATATGGATACGTATATTAGACCTAAAGTGGTCCAACACCTTCGACCCTAGCATATGAGAGCTTTATGCAATGGTTATGTCCCTTTAAAATTGATTTTAAAAATAGCAAATTGTTAAAATGTTTAATTATATATTTCCTAGCCTTATGTTTTTTTGCTTAATAGATGCTTATTTCAACACGAGGTGAGAGATAATTATTAATGTTATAAGTAAAAAATATTGCATAACATGTATTAGTTAAGACACTTATCGATCATAATTTTTTCTTTTTTCATTGTTGACTTTTAGAAAATTGAAGTGCAATTGTACAACATGCTTTTTGTCAAAAACATTGCACACATATGAATTATCTGCTAATATTCTATACTCCACAACTAATATTCTATACTCCACAACAACTTTAATATTCAGATTGATGCAATCAATAAGACAGAAGAATATTAATCTATGTGTGCTTGTGTGTATCCACTTTCATATATCCTTAGAGTTATCCATGTTTATTAAGTATTTGTTGATATTTGAAAAGTAATACAGAAGAAGATATGAAGAGGGTGTGTGTAACAGGAGCAGGAGGTTATATCGGTTCATGGGTTGTAAAGCTTTTGCTTTCCAAAGGATATATGGTTCATGGAACTGCTAGAGACCCATGTATATAATTAATCTTATCTTCTATTCTATCTTCTTCTTTTCATTTTGTTCACATCCTTCATTTGGTCAAACTTTGACTTCTTGTTTAGTTCACACTCTTGTAATCTGGATTGTTTCTGTTAACCACTATCGCGGTTTTACTTGGTTTTGATTCTGCCTTAAATGACGCGTTTCTGTTTGATCGCGATATTGTCTTGTCTAATAGTTTATGTAATTGATATGAAGGTGATGAGGAAAAGAATGGTCATTTGAAGAAGTTGGAGAATGCTGGAGAGAGGCTGCATCTTTTCAAGGCAGATTTGTTGGACTTCGAAAGCCTTTGTGCCGCCTTTGCTGGTTGCGTTGGTGTTCTTCATGTCGCCTCACCTGTTCCGGGTAGAAATGTAGCTAATCCCCAGGTAAATAAACGTCTGACATCTATGATTCATGTATTTTTACAATTAAAATAATGATAATAAAAGAAATTTGGGCAAAACCGTTAACGTAGATATCAGGGCTCTAGATGAGGGATTATTGGTCTGCACGTTAGGCTTGGCGATTTGTGACAATGTTCGTCCTGTTATGCTATTTTCATCTGTATATTTACGAGGCCCGTAACTCTAGATAGATTAAACTTATGCACTTTTTAATTTGTACCTTTCTAGCCCACTTACCTTTACGCGGTTGCTACAAATATGAGTACTTCAATTCTAGGATTAGCTCGCTAGACGTATAGGTGGCAAATTGGTCAAGTTGTTGCGTAACAGATCAAATGGGTAATTGGGTCGGGTCGGGTCAGGTTGAAATACCTCGTTCTGAAAAGACATTATGTAAAAGAACTCAAATGTTTATATATATATATATATATATATATATATATATATATATATATATATTTGGCATGTTAACTATGACAAAAAAAAACTGCATTATTTCAGTAACAAGCTAAAACTTTAAATAAAGTGGTTTGGGAGGCTATGTTTAATTTTATCTGTTTGACCCGTTAGAGATTACAGCATAACAAATCAGCCCATTTGTTAGTACACGGGTCAAAATTGCTACAGAAAATATATACTTTGTGTTTGAGCTTGAACTTCACAGGTGGAACTGTTGGATCCTGCTATACTAGGAACCCAAAACGTATTAAACGCGTGTTTGAAGGCTAAAGTCAAGAATGTCGTGGTTGTTTCCTCCGGATCTGCTGTTTTACAGATTCCCGAGTGGCCCTCAGACATGGAAATGGACGAAAACTGCTGGACCGATATAGAATATGCCAAATCGACCCAAGTAACTCGTGAAAATATACTTTATATTCATTTTATTTATCAACATTATATGTAAGAAAAACAATTTATAATGTGGTACCAGAATTGGTATGCTGTGGCCAAGACAGCAGCAGAGATTGAAGCTTTTAACTTTGCAAAACGACATGGCGTGACAGTGGTAACGATTTGCCCATCGATAGTCATCGGGCCAATGTTGCAGTCTACTGTAAATGCTACTAGCTTACTACTTTTGAGCTACATGAAAGGTCAGTAACTAAGTTTACATATCAAATCCTTAATCTACAAAAACTTTTATTATTTTGCATGATTTTTCCTTTTTGGTAATAAGTATGCTTAGTCATATGTCTTTGTAAGAGGAAGGTAGAACCGGAGGAGACACAATGGCGAACATTAATCGTCCATACACAGACGTTCGAGATGTAGCCGAGGCAATTTTACTGTTATATGAAAATCCTGAATCCAATGGGAGATACATATGTTGTGCTTACTCGTTAAGGACAGACGAATTTGTTGCAAAAATGGAGAGCCTGTTTCCGGACTACAATTATCCCAAAATGTAAGTTCAACATAGAGGTGTTAATTTCGACTCGTTTACTTATGAGTGACTTTCTTAGGTTATCTTTTATCTCAACGGATAAGATTATTAATAAGAAAATTATTAATTAATAATTTTTTTTAAACATTAAAAATGTTTTGGGTTTATCTGACCCGCTTTAAAATTATCACTTTTATTACTTTAAATTCTAAACCCTAAATCCGCACACTTTTATGTTTAACTGCAGCTTTACAAAAAAGAGTGGCTATGCTCCACTCAACTCGAAGAAGTTGTTGAACTTGGGATGGAATTATAGGCCATTAGAGGAGACTATAGTTGACACCATCAAGAATTATGAAGAAATTGGATTATTGGAAAAAGGGAAACCATTTCCATCTACAATAAGGTTCTAATATCATTTTTCAGGATAAAAGAATGAAGATATGACTCCTTTGTATAAAGTTGTGTTAGTAATTTCCATTTTCTTTTTTATTTTGAGACAATTTGGTGTTACAGATTGCATGTAAGAAAATTTAATTTCCATCTACTCGAAGAAGTAATTGTACAATTAATGATGATATTTATTTCTCAATCTTAAATGCTGTGGCTTTAATTTCTCTTAAGAAAATTGTCTTTCATTCTTGTATAACAAGTATACTTTTCTGATGGAGAAGATAAAAATTATAGATTTTAAGCAGAACTTTAGCCTCAAAACACAAAAGTGAATGTTTTCTTGGTTTTGTAGAGAACAACAACCCAATGATATCACATAACTATCGTTTGAATAATGCTATATATGGTATTAAATTAATTAGAGTCATCGAATCATGGGCTGATTCTAGAAGAGATTGAGGTGTGACACTTGAGGCGGACTAAGAGAGGGCGAAATAGGGTCAGCTGACACCATGAACTTTTTCTTGTACGTACAATATGTTTGATCAAAACTTAAATGACTCTTAAGATTTTTAGACACCGATACCCACAAAGGATTTTAGATCATTAAAAGGAAGAAAAAAGACACCCAAATTTTATAGAAAAGGATGATTTTATAATGTTAAAAGTAAGAAATGAGAGATCCAAGATTTAAAAAAGAGACTTCTGCATATTGTATATGAAAATAGAAGATGCTTAGATGTGGTGTGAAGTGAATGTTAAAAAGCATATAATCAAATTAATAGTTGAAGTATTTAGGGAGGAAGGGGTATTCCTCTAAACTACTTGAAATTCATCAATCACACACCGCCACATCACAAGTACCCTGAACTATCCTGAAACATTTAAAAAGGTGAAAACACTACCCTGAACTACACTGAAAATTTTATTTTAATATTAAAATAATTCAAAAGATATTTAACTTTTAATTAGAAAATAAAAAATATAATAATTCAAAAGATAATTAACTTTTATTAAAAAACTAAAAATCACAAGACCAATTATATTTCTCGACTATTTTTCGTTTTCGGTCCAATATTATTGGCAACATTGGACCGGTGATGTGATCGTGCGGTTTCATAAATATTTTTAGTTCCCGCTCCATCCGCTGCTCTCTTATCACCTGTGTTTCTTATTTTAGCAATATGATACTTTTATAAACTTATTCTTTTTTACGGCGACCAGCTGTTGTTGGGTTCAACAATTGGATAAACTGAAGCTTTTCAAATCACAATCTCACCCGACTGAAGATCTCATTGTACAAGTTCAGAGACCAAGTTGATTACAACAAAAACAACAATACAAGACAATACAACATGACAAAGTCAAGATCAAGACAATTAGAAAAGTCAAAATTAGGTCATGTTGTACTAATAATATAAATAGACCCACTAGTGCATTTTTGCAAGTGTGGCTTTTTGTGTGTGTTTCTCATGGTGTAAATCACCACCCAAGGAGAAATCCTCTCCTTTGGGTGGGTTTGATTTCACCAGCCATTTATGATTCTCATTGTAACTTGTTATCAACATCAATGAAATCATAACATTATTATTATCCATGTCTTTGTTCTTTGATTCACACACGTCCACCCATCTTAATTTTGAATTTTCAGATCTGAAAATGATGAATCCTAAGATCCAAGCTCAACGAATCTGAAATATTGATTCAGCAAAATGGTATCAGAGCAGTTGGTTGCTGGGTTCATATATTTTTCAGATCTAATTTCATCTTTAATGATGTTTAGAAGAAAGAAGAAACAAAGAAAAATGAAGAACGAAGTCCCTGTTCATCAAAATCCCATCTGTTCATCACAAAAATTAAGAAGAAAATCAACAAATTTGTTCAACTATGGTACGATTTGAAGACTCGTGAACATGTTCATGATTATTCCTTCAAAATTCGATGCAATTGAACAAGATTATCATCAAAAAAAGGAAGAAAACCCGTTTGTTCATCTCAAAATCAAAAAGAAAAGTCATCAGATCTGTTCTAATATGGTATGATTTGAAGAAATATAATCATCCCTTGGATTATTCCTTCAAAATTCGATGCAATTGAACACGATAATCATCAGAAACAAAGAAAAGATGAAGAAATCGAAGCTACTGCTGATTTCCCGACCTGCACTGCAGTGTGAAATCGTTTTTGTTCGTCTGAAAACAAATGCGGATGAACAAAACAAATGCGGATGAAGCTTGATCAAATGCGGATGTGTTATACACAAATGCGGATGACTTGCCACCAAATGCGGATGACTTGGCAACAAATGCGGATGCCTTGTCACCCAATGCGGATGTCAATATTTCAGATTCGTTGAGCTTGGATCTTAGGATTCATCATTTTCAGATCTGAAAATTCAAAATTAAGATGGGTGGAGGTGTGTGAATCATAGAACAAAGAGAATGATAATAATAATATGTAGATGATTTCATTGATGTTGGTGAACAAGTTACAATAAATAATCAAATACAAAGATGGAGGAAGATCAAACCCACCCAAAGGAGAGGATTTCTCCTTGGGTGGTGCTTCACACCTTGAGAAACATACACAAAAGAACCACACCTGCAAAAATGCACTAGTGGGTCTATTTATATTATTAGTACAACATGACCTAATTTTGACTTTTCTAATTGTCTTGATCTTGACTTTGTCATGTTAATTTGTCTTGTATTGTTGTTTTTGTTGTAATCAACTTGGTCTCTGAACTTGTACAATTAGATCTTCAGTCGCGTGTGATTGTTATTTGGAAAGCTTCAGTTTATCCAATTGTTGAACCCAACATACGGTGATAATGATTGCAAGGTTCCAAGGATCATTTCCATGATCAAGGAGGAGAAATGTATGAGGCGAGGGTGCGGAGCTTATCTAGCGTATGTCAAGGATGTTAAAGATAAAGCAAAAGAGTTGTCCGACGTACCAGTGGTGCGGGACTTTCCTGACGTATTCCCGGAGGATCTGCCCGGAGTGCCACCAGATAGGGAGATAGAGTTCCAGATTGATTTACTGTCAGGAGCCCAGCCTATTGCCAAAGCACCCTACCGCCTAGCCCCGTCCGAGATGAAGGAGCTCATGTCACTACTGCAAGAACTTCTTGACAAAGGTTTCATTAGGCCCAGCATTTCTCCATGGGGTGCTCCAGTATTATTTGTAAAGAAGAAGGATGGCAGCATGAGGATGTGTATAGATTAAAGGGAATTGAATAAGCTGACCGTGAAGAATCGATACCCTCTACCCAGAATAGATGATCTGTTTGACCAGTTGCAAGGGGCAAGCTGGTTCTCCCAAATAGATCTCCGATCTGGATATCATCAACTGAAGGTAAGGGAGCAAGATATCCCAAAGACGGCTTTCCGAACACGCTATGGCCACTATGAGTTTCTGGTTATGTCTTTCGGGCTAACCAATGCTCCTGCGGCGTTCATGGACTTAATGAATCGTGTGTGTCGCCCGATGTTGGACCGATCCGTGATAGTCTTCACTGACGATATTTTGATATATTCAAAGAACGAAGAAGACCACGCTTGTCATATCAAGAAGGTGTTAGAAACTTTACGAAGGGAGAAACTGTATGCGAAGTTCTCTAAATGTGCCTTCTGGCTACGGGAGGTACAGTTTTTAGGGCATATTATAAATTCTGAGGGAGTTATGGTAGATCCAGCAAAAGTTGAGGCAGTTACGCAATGGAATTCCCCAAAGACGCCATCTGAAATCCGTAGTTTCTTGGGATTGGCTGGCTATTATAGAAGGTTTATCAAAGATTTCTCAAATATAGCTTCCCCATTAACAAGGTTAACGAGGAAGAATGTGGTGTTCGACTGGGGAAAAGAACAGGAAGATGCGTTTCAGGAGTTGAAGGATAGACTAACCAAAGCTCCTGTGCTAACCCTACCGGAAGGAGATGAAGACCTAACGGTATACTCCGATGCTTCTTACTGCGGGTTAGGCTGTGTGTTGATGCAAAGAGGAAAGGTTATAGCTTACGCATCCAGACAGCTAAAGGACACGGAGGTTAATTACCCGGTTCATGATTTGGAACTTGCCGCAGTAGTGTTCGCATTGAAGATATGGAGACACTATTTGTATGGAACTAAGTGCGCCATATTTACCGACCATAAAAGTCTGAAATATTTCTTCGAGCAGAAAGACCTTAATATGAGACAGAGGAGGTGGTTGGAGCTGATAAAGGATTACGACTGTGAGATCCATTATCACCCGGGTAAGGCAAATGTGGTAACCGATGCCCTGAGCCGAAAGGAAGGATATGAACCAATCCGGGTGAAGGTGTGCCAACTAGTAGTGACCCTAGATGTTATGAGGTTGCTAAGCGAAGCTCAAATGGACGCTTTAAAAGAGCAGCAAATCAAGAAGGAAAGGATGGTAGGAAAAGTAGATGAATTGATAGAAAACACCTTGGGTGTTAAGACCTTCCACGACAGGATATGGTTCCAAGGCATGGCGGCTTGCGAGAAAAGATTATGGACGAAGCGCACAAGACCCGCTACTCAATACACCCGGGAGCAAATAAGATGTACCATGACTTGAAGAAAGATTATTGGTGGCCTGGGATGAAGAGGGATGTGGTTGCCTATGTTAACCAATGTCTAACGTGCCTACAAGTGAAGGCTGAGCACCAAAGACCCTATGGTTATGTTCAGCCATTAGAAGTACCAGAATGGAAGTGGGAACATGTTACCATGGACTTCATAACTAAATTACCACGCATGACAAAAGGCCACGACGCGATATGGGTGATAGTTGATAGACTGACTAAGAGTGCGCATTTCCTGCCCATCAAGGAAGCAATTAGTTCAGAAAAGCTTGCTGAATTGTTCATCCGAGAAATTGTGGCGCGACATGGTATGCCCGTATCGATTGTTTCAGATAGAGATACGCGGTTCACCTCAAAGTTTTGGAAAAGTTTAATGAATAAATGGGTGCGAGGTTGCATGCTAGTATCGCATACCACCCACAGACCGATGGGCAATCGGAAAGAACGATCCAGACACTAGAAGATATGCTTCGGGCATGCATCATCGAATTTGGCGGTAACTAGGATGATCATTTGCCACTAGCAGAGTTCTCCTATAACAACAGCTACCACGCCAGTATTAAATGTCCCCATACGAGTTATTGTACGGTCGATGGTGCAGAACTCCTATTTGTTGGGGTGATGTCGGTCAGAAGGAACTAGGGAGCTTGGAAGTCGTGGAAGCCACCACGGAAAATTTGGAGAAAATCAAGGCGTATATGAAGGCTGCAAAGGATAGACAGAAGTCATACGCCGACAGAAGAAGGAGACCAATAGAATTTAGCGTGGGTGACAGGGTAATGTTAAAAGTGTTGCCATGGAAAGGGATTATCCGATTTAGGAAGAGGGGGAAACTGAGTCCCAGGTTTATCGGACCATTTAAGGTACTAGCACGAGTTGGGAATGTAGCTTACAGGCTAGACCTTCCAGAAGAACTAAGTGGGATTCACCCTACCTTTCATGTGTCGCACCTAAGAAAATGTCTAGCACCAGGTGAGGCAGTCGTGCCTCTAGATGACATCGAAGTGGACGAAAACCTGAACTATGTTGAGCAACCAGTGACTATACTGGACCGGAAGGAGAAACGATTGAGAAATAAAATAGTCAAGCAAGTCAAGGTGCAATGGAAACATCGAAAGGGGTCAGATGCCACCTGGGAATCCAAGGAGGAAATGAGACGACAATACCCCGATCTGTTTAACGACGAGGCAGGTTTTAAGGACGAAACCTAAATAAGGTGGGGAGACTTGTAACGCCCCGAAATTTCCCGAAACAAGCCATTTAATAATAATGGGCTTTTAAGGGTTAATTTAAGAAATAAAAGGTGAATTAGTGGGCTATGGACCTAATTAGCCTAATGGGCTATGTGTTATAGGTTTAAGGGCCCTAATCAGCCCTTAAACAATGCATGAACAACTCCATCTTCAGCATTTCCAACCCTAGCCACCAAATTTGTAGAGAGAGAAAGTAGAGAGAGAAAGTGGGAAGAACTCAAGATTTGGAGCTTGAAAGGTTGGAAGATTGAAGAGCTGGGTGATTGGAGCATCAAGGCTTAAGGAAAGAGCAACAAAACAAGGTAAGAATCGACCTCTAAGGCCCTCTGTAGATCAAACCCGGATTCTAGGGTTTTGAGGTTTTGAAAAGTTCAAAGAAACATATAAAGGTCAAATTTTTACGTATGAAAACGTGTAAAAAGGTTAGATCTGGTTTCATGGAAGGTAAACCAAGGATTTGGACGTAAAAAGTTAAGATTTTGGGTTAAAAACGGGCTGGTTCTTAATTTCTGTTCATCCAGCGAAACTGGGCCCCGATCCAGCGAATTTAAGTATTCATCCAGCGAAACTATTCATTTATCCAGCGAGACTAAAGGAATTTCAGCGAAACTACAGTTTCGCTACAGCGATACTACAGTTTCGCTGATAAGTTCGCTAAGTACTTAGGTTGACCTATAGACATTGCGAAACTAAGAAATTCCAACGAAAGTTGGGCGCTCATGGCAGCGAATCTGTCCAGTGAAATTGGCAGAAGTGATGCCCAGCGAAACTGGTAGCGAAACTGCCAGTGAAACTGGCAGCGAAACTACCAGCGAAACTGTGGGCGAAACTATAAAGAAAATGACGTTTTTGCATATTAACTTTCGTGCAACTAGAGTATTCAGGCTAGAGCTTAAGTGACTTAGAATTTAAACTACTTGGACAAGTTCAGGTGAGTTCTAGATCCCCTATTTTATACATGTTTTAAATGTTTTGGGGCGGTAAGCATACTAAGATACATACTTTTTATGATCAGTTCTTTTAAAGTAAAGTTTTACATACTATCTTATATGGGAAATGGGGTTTTATAATGAATTGATAGTGTGTTTCCCTCATTATGATATGATCTAGTAGAAATGAATTGCCTTGTAATGTGATGTGTTATATTATGTATAACTTAAACATGAAAGTGAAATGTAAAGAAAAGTTATTGGGCCCATAACGTGTACCTAGATAAAGTAAAGTCTTGCAAGTAAAGTCCTGCAGGAAAGGGATAAAGTAAAGACTTGCAAGCAATGGCTAAAGGAGGGTTGCATTCGTTGTGCCCTCACCCAGATAATGTGGATAAAGTAATGCTCGAACAGGCAGGTCTGTAAGCCCTGAATTGGCATGGCAATAATGGCCTGATCAAGTACGACAGTAAGTCCTTAATTGGCGTGTCGGTAAAGTCCTAGGCGAGCCTAGGCACCGATAGTGACAGAGAATTGACGGATAAAGAAGAGTAATAAATAACGAGAAATGAAAAGTAATGATAAAGTATCGATAAAGTGATAGCCCGTGTGTATTGACGGTTGATAGATGATGACTATTTTCAACTGCTAAAGCTAATACCTTTACAAAAGTTACTTACAAAGTAAACCTAGAATTCACTCAGCAAAGCTGACTTTTGTATGCATATCAGTTGACAGGTGAAAATTAGAGCTTATGGGATGTGAGCATGGAATGGAAGCTTCTGGGCACGCAAAGGCTGGCATCCCCGATGAAGAAAAGCTTAAAAGGATTTTTAAATAGTTTTGATGTTTAAAGACAATGTTTATAAATTTAATTTAACTACGTTGTAATGGGTTGAATTACAGTATATTTTTCCGCTGCAATATATATTATATATATACGAGTAAATGATTGCTTTAAATCTATGTTTTGCTGTGAATGACCAGTTGTGAGGTTTCCCTGGAAAGGGGGGCCTTACAAGTACGTGCTCGAGCGCTAGGTTTGACTATTCGAACTAATCTAAAGGCTCAGATTCAAATTATGCGAAGTGAGGCTTTGAAAGAAGAAAACCTTACGGGAGAAGAATTCCGAGGGATGGATAAACAAATGAGTCGCAAGGATGACGACGTACATTACTTCATGGATCGTATATGGGTCCCCAGATGGGGAGGTGTACGTACACTAGTCTTGGATGAAGCACACAAGTCTCGATACTCTGTTCATCCTGGTGCAGACAAGATGTACCACGATCTGAAGGAGCTATACTGGTGGCCAGGTATGAAGAAAGATATTGCTTTATATGTGAGCAAATGCTTGACATGTTCAAAGGTCAAGGCCGAACACCAGAAACCATCGGGATTATTGCAACAACCTAAAATCCCCGAGTGGAAATGGGAGAACATCACCATGGATTTCATTACCAAACTCCCGAGAACGCCTAGCGGACACGACTCGATATGGGTCATGGTGGATCGAATGACAAAATCCGCCCACTTCTTGCCTATCCGAGAAGACTATAAGATGGAAAAGGTGGCAAGGGTGTAAATCAAAGAGGTCATGACACGGAACGGGGTGCCGGTTTCAATCATATCCGATCGAGACAGTCGATTCACTTCACGATTTTGGCAGACGTTACAGAAAGCGATGGGCACTCGATTAGACATGAGTACAACCTATCACCCACAGACAGACGGCCAAAGTGAACGAATGATACAGACACTTGAGGACATGCTGAGGGCGTGCGTTATTGATTTTGGTGGCAGTTGGGATACTCATCTACCGCTGATCGAGTTTTCCTACAATAACAGTTACCATACTAGTATTGGTTGTGCACCGTTCGAAGCGTTGTATGGACGGAAATGTAGATCGCCTGTATGTTGGGCCGAGATTGGTGAAAGCCAGCTAACAGGTCCCGAAATCATTCAAGAAACCACCGATAAGATCTTCCAAATCAAAGACAGACTCAAAGCTGCTAGAGACCGCCAAAAGAGCTATGCCGACAACCGTCGGAAGCCACTAGAGTTTAACATTGGGGATCGAGTGTTGCTTAAGGTCTCTCCGTGGAAAGGGATCGTACGGTTTGGAAAGAAAGGGAAGTTGGCCCGAAGATATGTTGGACCATTCGAGATCACAGAAAGAATCGGTCCGGTGGCGTACCGATTAAGGTTGGCACAAGAGCTTAACAGTGTACATGATACTTTCCATGTATCGAACCTCAAGAAGTGTTTAGCTGACAAATCACTTCACATGCCTATTAAGGATATCAAGATTGATCAAAGCCTCCATTTTGTGGAGGAACCTATTGAGGTCATGGACCGAAAGATCAAGAGGTTGAGGCGCAGCAAGATACCTATTGTTCGTGTAAGATGGAATTCCAAATGAGGGCTAGAGTCTACATGAGAACGTGAAGATCAGATGAGACTCAAATATCCACACCTATTTGAGGATGACACCCTTAGATCTAGCACCAGTTGAATTTCGGGACGAAATTCCCTCAACTAGGGGATACTGTGACATCCGTCACCGAAGGTTCGTCATTTAACGCGTTTAATTTAACTTCTGTAGTCGGTCATTCCTCACCCTTATAGCCATCTATGTGAATACTATGTCTATTTGTTTGCTTGGTTAACCTTATGCGTGTGCTATCGTAGCTTAAATCATCATCACCTTGAAACATTATCTAAGATTTGCCCCATTAACACTAAACGCACCATTTTTATATAAAAACTATTGTCACGTATAAAACCATTTTTAAATTATAAATATCATTAACAACATTTTATCATTAATAAAAACATGACTAATAAATAACGTTTTCAACCGAAACAAAATTTAGGAACTCGGGGCAAAGTACAGGGACTAAAAGTGACATTTTGCAAACCTGGGATGGGTATAAAAACCCCGTTCCCAGCCATTTTCACCATCTTCTTCATCTCTTCATCTTTTCTTCTCCTTCACTCTTTTCACTACTATAGCACCAAAAACCGCTCGTTTTCTCGTGTTTCCACCGTCAAATCTTGGTTATCTTCATGAATACTCATTTCTAGCAGGTAGATAACTTTGTTTGACCCGTTTATTGCTCGGTTTAGCTGCTGCGTTTTCTAGGGTTTCGGGTGCTCGGGTTCATCCGAGCACATGAGGTCATGTGGGCTTGCATGTTGTGTTTTTGAGTGTGCTTCTTGTCTAGACATGTTAGGAGATGGACTCTGGAGATTCTTGGTGTGTGAAACCCATGCCCGGAGCAGCTGGACGCTGCACGAGGTCTCAGCAGTCGTGACCTGCTGTGCAGGGCGACTGGGCCTTTCGGCCGAATGAGTCCATGCGAGTGAGTGATTCGTGCGACTGAGTCATGCGCATGGGTGTATCGTACGACTGAGTGGTGTGACTGGGGCGAGTCGTACGACTGAGTCATGCGATTGGGTGTGTGCGATTGGGTGTGTGCGATTGAATGTGTATGCGAATGAGTCCATGTGAATGAGTATGCGTGCGATTGAGTCAGTGCGAATGAAATTGTGTGCGATTGTGCGTGAGTTGTACGACTGAAAGGCCAGTCGCACGAATGAATGTCCAATCGCACAAATGAAGCTGATTCGTGCGAATGAAGGTTCAATCGTGTGTATGGAGGTTGAGTCGTATGACTTGGTCTTGCATGGTACGACTGAATGCTAGTCGCATGAATGAAGGTTCAATCATATGAATGAAGCTGATTCGTACGACTGAAGGTCCATTCATACGAAGGAAGGGTTGAGTCGTGCGTCCGGTCCTGTGGTGTGACTGATGATGGTGTGTGTGTGTGGATCCCCTTTTCGGAGATCTCACGACGATAAGGTAACATTAATAAAGTGTCATAGCTTGACCACAAAGATTAAAGCCAACGCTAACAACAGGCACATACTATTTAAAATGACCTAGTCTGATACGTGTATGCCTGCTTGTGTGTGTACTACCCACGACCGAACCGAAACTACCCGAATCTATTGACATCATCTTATGCTTTATGCTCATTATTAATGCTTGTCAGCAACTGTCAATAGGTGTTTGACTGTTCATAGCATCCTACCATTGGGAATATTCATCATATGTGCCTATCATCTGTTCAGTGAGTTTCGTGGCCCCTTTTTACTCTTATAAAACCTTTTTAAATAGTTTCAACTTGGGGGAAAAGAATGCTCACCTACTTAACTTGATTTCAGGCACCTTCTGTAGTGGAAGTTGGCTGCTACTACTATGAGAACCTTACCTTGCTTATCTTGTGATTGCTGCTATATGAACTTGAACTATGTGCTATGTTACCACTATGTATATTACTTAGTGGTAACACATTACTATGTGCTACTACTTGATGTTATGTGTTGTTTGATGCTACTTGTGAATGCTATTGACCTTGGATGCTCTCGGCGGTGTGGCTCTTCTGTGTGGTTCTTCTGTGTGGTTCTTCTGTGTGGTTCTTCTAAGCCGGTCATCCATTACAACCATTAATCCCGGTAATTGGGACCTAAAGATTGGGTTGGTTGTAACCTATACGTATGCGCTGTGTGGATCTTGCTACGTCATGTTAAACTCATTTTACTATGGAAAACCTTTTTATATAACCATTAATCCCGGTAATAGGACCTAAGGACTGGTTTGGTTATACACTATACGTATGCGCTGTGTGGATCTTGCTACGTCTTATTAAACTATTTATGCCTTGAGAATACTTTCTTTACAGCCATCAATTCCCGTGAGGAACCGAACATTAGGTTTGGCTGTAGCTACTTATAACTGGTACAACTGCCTATACATAAGTATAGTTGCGGTGGCTCTTATTAAACTTACTGGTTTCATCTTAACATCTTTTATTACTTAAAACCTATGAAGCTCACCAACAATTATGTTGACCATTTGGAGCATCTCTTTTAAGGTGATCAAGGTAATTGAAGATCTAGGAGTGCTACCTTTTAGAGGAGACCGTAGGATACATTTTGTAATTATTACCCTTGTAAAGCTTGAACATGGTCTTTTGTATACTTGTTCCCGAGTTGTGGGATTTTACACTACAAGTTATCCTTAATGCTTATGTGATCATTCATGTTGTGCTTATGGCTATGCTGTCATGAACTTTGATTATACACGACACAAGTCTCCATTTGTGTTCGGGTGTCGTCATGACACGCTTGTCATCATATTTTTATTGCTACTCTATCGTATACCATGTGTTATGACGATCCCGTCTAGCTCGCATCCCCGTGTTTCCGCTATCAGCGGGGGTGTGACACGCCATCCTCAGCAACACTACCTGTCATCTGGAAACACATAAAAAGTCAGCGTTGCTGAGTGAGTTCTAGTTTTATAATAAAACATACTTTTCTTTCGTTAAAGCGTTCTTTACATACATGCGGTCACACAACGTACGTACACATAGATAATATTATTATTATCTTCATCGTTCATTCATTAGCTTTCGTTCGTGTACCGTTCATCGTTAACATTCACATTCTTTCATAACTTTTTCTTTTATTCGTACGTATGTTACTTTCATTCATTACATACATTCGTACGTTCATTACATGCATTCGTACGTTCATTTCATTCATACAAGTATTCCATACGTACGTTCATTTCTTTCTTTCATACGTTCATTACATTCGTTCGTACGTTCATTACTTTCGGTGACATGTACCATACCCCGAACATTGTGCACTACTGCTGGTGCTGGACCTGTGGTAATTAATCACGAGCATTGTGCACGATGCTGATCCAGTCACCTAGGGCAAGTACATGCACCACTTATCTTTCCTCTTTCATTCTGAATCAATGCCATGTGCTATACCCCGAACATTGTGCACGAGTGCTGGTGCTGGACCTGTGGTAATTAATCACGAACATTGTGCATGAAGCTGATCCAGTCACCTAGGGTAAGCGGCAAAGATCCCATACATATGGTCAATCACAAAGATTGGACCCTAGTGTGCATCCTTCGGGGTAGCTAACCCGCACACCGTTGAGCTAACACTTTCATTGGGTGTGCACCTCCTTACATTTGCTTGCAAGCCTTTTCTTATTCATTTACGTTCCACTTTTCTTTATCATTAGTCTTTCACTTATTAATGATAATACTTTTCGTTTAATTATAAACATTCCTCATCATGTCATTTAGTATTTAACAATATTAGAATAATAATAATAATATTGTTAATAATAATAAATTAATGATAATAATAATCATGATAAGGGTCATATGTCAACCATGCATAATCATGCAAATGAGCATTTAATTAAACCCTAGTCAAAACCCTAACTGCATAGACTCCCACGAACATTCTAAAATAAATTCTAAGTGTTGGGCGCATGAGGACTATTTAGGCGCATGAGCCCTGTCTGGGCGCTTTTCAACTATGCAGGCGCCTCATCCCAACACTTAGCAGTTTAATACTTAGGCGCATGAGCCTTTCAGGCGCATGAGTTCACTTAGACGCATGGGCACTGTTGGGGCGCATGAGCCCCAACACTTAGGCTCCTGATTAGAATCCTGGGCACATGAAGAGTATTCAGGCGCATGAACTTACACTTAGTATTTCTTAAGGAAATTTTCAGGCGCATGGTTACTATTTGGACGCATGGGGTTTCAGGCGCATGGGACTTAGGCGCATTAGGTAGTGTTTAGGCGCATGAGCAACACTTAAAATTTCTAAGGCAATGTTTAGGCGCATGAGCCTTATATAGGCGCATTACCAACCTGTTTAACATATTTTTAAGTCGATTTCAGTCCCAAACATCATATTACCTTGTTCTAAGCATACACATACTATACTAAGCATGAACATATCATAAAACATTCATAAACATCATCATACATACATGGGCATATACGGATTCATACTTTAATTCTTTAAAAACGTTTTACATGTATTTCCAGCCCCAAAAATCGTATAAAACATGTAAAAATGGGGTTCTAGAAACTCACCTTAGCTGCTTTAGAGTCTCAAACTCTTTGAACTCGAACTTTCAAATATTTCTTAACACCTAGACATGTCAAAACATACAACCCGAACACATGTACACATAAGAACACATAACCGAGGCTAAATCTAGCGAAGAACAACTTAAAAACGCTAATTCTTACCTTGAATCCGAATTTTGCTTGAAGTTCTTTCTAAATTCCGAAGCTGCTCTTCTTTCTCTCTCTAGAATCGGTAGAAAGGTGAAAAGCAGCAGGACATGGGCGGCCATGCCACTTTTGTACAAAATTTATAAAAGACTTTGTACTTTGGGCACTTTTAACCCTTCCACTTTAAGTTGACTTTCATTTCATTCTTTTTCTTTCTTTTTTATTTTTTTATTCCCTTCAAAAATACGGGTGTTACATGCATGGATTTTTGCTTAGGGACAAGCAAATGTTTAGGTGTGGGGATATTTGATGTGGTAAATAATTTACACAATTTTATATAGATATCTCCTGTACTTTTCAGTTATTTTTGGTTGAAACGTACTCCTAATCGGTTCGTATTTATATTTTGATGATTTTAGGAGACAGTATATAAATAAAGTATTATAATTAAATTTGAGACCATCTAGTGAAACGTTAAAAAAGTTTGTATAATTAGTATAATTATGATTTCTTTTATACATGGGAAATTCCAAATTTTCTAGTTTAAGTAGTATAAACATAATTGATTTTTAGCATCCATTTAATTGTTGTAGATTGCAGGTCACATGGCCTTTAGGAATGGATGTTCAAATGAGATATTATTAATTCACAAATTTTGATGACATAAAGTGGAGCATGGCCCCTCGAATTAAGAACATATGCAATGCAGATCAACGTTACTTTTTTAGAGCTGAGTTTTAAAGCCCACATGAATTGATTAAATACAAGCCCAGGTGAATGAATGGATAGAGGCGGTCATGATAAATGCAATAGAATAGCAAAGCAACCTAATCGATCAATATAAAATGGATACCACATGTCATAATAAAGGAGGAATAGAGGTGACGGCAGGAAGTTGTACCCAGAGTTGGACGGCCAAGGAGACAGAGCATTTGGAGTTTTACGAAAAGATCAAAACGGTTCAAGCATTCGGTTCATTTTGTTTGATTACTTTTGATTTATTTTTAAGATGATGTTTGCTACCGGTTATTTGTTTTTTATGTTCGTAATATTATGAGTAGCTAAATATTCATGCTACCTAGGTCATTGTGATGAATACTATGTGACTTATATATTTTTAGTTTTGACCAAGTTGGAGTTTGGTTTAATGTTTTGGTAAAAGATCTTTGTTTTGTGGACAATGATGCATATGAATATTAATAGTAATTGATTGACTTGTGTTGCTTAGTGTGACTTATTAATTTGTTAATTTTGTGGTTTCAAGTTTAGGGTTTCACGTGATATCCATAGACTCCGTGTTAATGGTAAAAATCTAGTGGTTTCTTGTCTTAGATAACCCTATAAACAACCTTGTGAGTCTTTGAATTTAGTGTTTTGCTACTCTAGAGATCGGGATGTGATAGAGTGTCGGTTTGTCTGGTTCTTAGGTTTCGGTTAAAGGTGAGACTGGGAGGTGATACTTGCTTAGTTTCCTTAGTTTTCTAGCAAATTCGAGTTATTGTCAACAATCTTAGATTACTCCTTCATACTTTAGGGTGTGTCGTGATTAGTAAGACCTGGAGGTGAGCAAGTCATTTGAGTACCTTAGCATTCTCTAGTGAGGTGAGACCGTGAGGTGATCCGAGCTAGTAACCGTGATTTACACATCCCTTAGGAATTTCTAAGAGGTGTTAGTGAGATCGGGAGGTGATCTAGCATTCTTTAGGGTTTTCTTGAGTCACTCGTAGTTTTAGGAACCCGGAAACCATTCTATTGTCCAATCCTGAGATTGTGAGTTACGAGTAGGATTATAGACCTAGGTAGTTGTTTTAAATATTATTTGAGTTTTCCTCCAGTTACTTGTGTTCTTTGCTGTATTTCTTTTTGGTTTTTAATTAAAGTTTATTTATTGCACTTAGTTAATTAAAAAATCATTTTTCTCAAAATCAATTTATTAGGCTAGGAGTCGATAGAGGTTTAGTGCCAAGAGTCGCAATTATTGTGTCCGCGATTCGATACTTTAATTGACTTGCTTTACTACTATTCGATCGGTACACTTGCCGGTAGTGTGTGGTTTAGTTGGTTTTCAATTTTAAAACCTGTTTTGTGAAATCAATTTTATAATAATTAAATATAAACAGTTTTTCACACATCAAGTTTTTGGTGCCGTTGTCGGGGACACAGTGCGCTTTTGAGGACGACCCGAGTTGGGGATCTAGCCATTTTATTGCTTTCTTAGGTTTTAGTTGTTGCTCTAACCGTTTTTGTCATTCGTGTTATTCGTGATTTTCCTGAAAATTTCCCAAAGATGTCGAAGATCTTCCTCCAATTCATCAAGTCGAATTTCGTATTGATCAACCCCTGTAGCCACATCTCCATACCGCCTTGCACCTTTGGAAATGCAAGAGATTGCTAGCCAACTTCAAGATCTTACCGTAAAGGGTTTCATTCATCACAGTTCCTCACCTTGGGGTGCTCTAGTCCTCTTTGTTGAAAAGAAGGATGGATCAATACGAATGTGCATTGATTATCATGAACTCAATAAGTTGACCATCAAGAACCGTTATCCCTTGCCAAAGATTCATGATCTTTTCGATCAACTCCAAGGCGCTTCTTGCTTTTCGAAAATTGATCTTCGTTCCAATTATCATCGCTTCGTGTGGCTGAAGATGACATCCCTAAAACCGCCTTTCGTACCAGATATGGCCATTATGAGTTTATGATTATGCCATTTGGGCTAACCAACGCACCCGTGGTATTCATGGATCTTATGAACCGTGTGTGTAAACCATACTTGGACTAATTTGTGATCGTTTTCATTGATGACATTTTATTCTATTCTAAATATGTGTCTGAGCATGAAAGACATTTGTGTTTAATCCTTGAGATCTTGAAGACCAAACACCTATATGCCAAATTCTCCAAGTGCGAATTTTGGCTTAAGGAAGTTCAATTCTTGGGTCATTTTGTCAAGGACAAGGGCATACATGTAGACCCAGCAAAAATCAAAGCCGTTAAACATTAGAGTGCGCCAATTACTCTTTCTGAAGTCCATTCATTTCTTAGTTTGGTAGGCTACTATCGTCGTTTCATATCCAATTTCTCCAAGATTGCTTTACCCCTCACTGCTTTAACTCAAATAGCCAAGCCTTTTGAGTAGGGTTCTGATCAAGAAAATGCCTTTCAAACTCTCATGCTTAAGCTTTGCAGTGCTCCTATCTTATCTCTTCCTGAGGGTGATGATGATTTCGTGGTTTACTGCGACGCATCTAAGCAAGGCCTCGGTTGTGTTCTCATGCAACGAGGAAAAGTCATTGCTTATGCATCAAGGCAACTCAAATTGCATGAAAGAAACTACACCACTCACGATCTCGAGCTCGGTGTTGTCTGTTGATGCACGTTTTGTGTGACAACAGTCTGTCTCTTGAACATTTGTTATAGGCTTTATATTAGTCATTCGTATTTTGTATGTGTGTATGTAAACAATGCTTGTGTTTATATTTTGGTGTTAGATTGTATCTCCACATAGATACGTGGCATGAAAACTGATTTAGCTTAGTTAGTTTCTGCCTGGCGCGCCCTTTAAGAGACGCGTGCCTGTTGATAGGCGCGCGCCTCTTGATAGGCGCGCTTTGTTTCAGTTGTGGCTATATATAGTTTGTGTTGGATCTTGTTTAGGCTAAGAGTCTGAGAGCACTAGTTTGTAAGTTCTGTTGTGTAACTTGCATTCGATATATATAGCCGGAGTTTAAAAGTATCATTCTGTTTACGTTTCTGTTTACGTTTCACGCACAAAGTCTACATGAAGGATTCCGCACCTCACATAGGCTACACGACACTCGTTATAGATCTGAACTGAGGGACCTACAACTGGTATCTGAGCAAGAGCTCTTGATTTGAGGTCGTGTACATGTTAGAAATGTCCTCGTGTGTAAAAGTTAGAAACTTTACGTGTGAAAAGGTTGTTTTGGTGGGTTTTGAAGTTCTTTGACTCTAGAACTTTCAAAACCTGTTTTTGATCTAGAAACCTCTTTTCGTGTGTGTTGGAGACCGTTTGTTTGCACAAATTTGCTTGTTTTTGACACATCTTGCGTTTGGACATAAGAAAGCTTGATTTTTATCAAAGTTTTGGGTCTCCGGTAACTTTTCCGGCATACTTAGGTGGTTTATTGGCCACCTTGGTGAACAACAAAGGGTTTTGGAGTGTATGCACAATGTCTGTGCGCCTTTCCGGTGGTTGGCTGCATGTTGGCGCCTTTCAGAGATAGTACGATTCTGTTACAAGAGTGAAAGTGACGTGTGTGCTTGTTGAAAGACGCGTGCCGATTGTCTGACGCGCACCGTTTAATTGGCGCGCTGTAAGGCCTAGTTCCCGGGACGCTCACAGTCGGACATTCATCGCATAAAACATTTAAATACAACATTTGGAGCGGAATTTAAACTTTTCATTAATAACAAAATGGTGGCAACATATCAAATTATATCATTTTTACATCCCATAAGTTTCATGAACTCGATATGTTTTCATAAAATATGGATGCTAGTCTTCAAACATATTCCAGTAGCTTTATGCATCCTTGCCTGCACCTCCTCAGCATCAAACAATTACCTGCCAACTATAATGCATACAAAAGTCAGTGACGTTAAGTGAGTTCTAGTTTTAACAAGTAAAATAATTTACTTTCATATAAACGTATCCTTTACTTTCGCACGTTGTCACATATCGTACATACATCTAGATTACAATCATTATTATCTTCCTTTATCGTTTGTTTCGTTCATTTTCGCACTTTATCGCACATTTCGGTCTTTTATCATTAATCTAGAACCTGTCATGTGCTATGCCCCATCATTATGCACAAAGCTGCTACCGTCTTGGGGTCAAGCGACAAGGATCCCGTTTTTGCACATTATCGCACATCATTGCCAACCACAAAGGCTGACACCCCTGTGTGCATACTCAAGGGTTAGCTAAACCGCACACAGTTGAGGTAACAAGTACCTCGTGGAGTGTAAAACTCGAACATTTACTTGCAAGACTTTCATTCGTTCATTTCGTTCCACTTTCATCATCGTTATTTTTCACTTTCGCTACATAATACTTTACTTATTCTTTCGCACGTTTTAAGTAAAGTCACATCATGAAAATATATAGTTTTGAAAACTATTACATCATAGAAAGATAACACATCACAAACATCATAGCAACCATGTGTAAATTTGCACACATCACATTCATACATAGAGAGGAGAGCCTCATCATACAAAACATGGTATGAAAAACATAGCATATAAAGAAAAAACACAGGAAACAACTAGTAACAGGCACGAGGGAGACCATAAGCGACCACAACTTTCACAAGTGAGATTCCCCCTCAGAGCCTGAACCTTACGTAGGCAAACTTAGCCCATGGTGTTGTCGTCGTTCGCGCGAAAACTTCCAGTCACGCAAGAACTCCCAGTCGCGCGAGAACATCCTGTCGCGTGAGAACTTTTCTCAGTTGCACTAGAACTCCCAACTTTTCCCGCCCAGTCACAACTTATCGTGTCTAAAGCAGATCTAACTCACAAACACCCAAAACATTACCAAACATGCATAACCAAGCATTTTAAAACATATAGTATGCATAATATCCCCAAACATGAAAATTTACGTAAAAAAGGGGACTAGAAACTCACCTTGTGAAGTTTTAGCACAAACTCGACCTTCCCGAAGCTTGTACCGAACGAAAACTAGATAACTGGGGGTTACATTCATCAATAATTGTTCCTTACAATAACACAAGTTACTACACGAGTTTACATACCTTAATACTTTGAATCTGCACTTTCTCTCTCTAAACAACAACTTTCTCTCTCTAGCAGAAGCACTTTTCGCATAAGTGAGTGCTAGACATGGGGGTTCACAGCTATTTATAAATTGTGCACAGAGGCTAACAAAGTGTTAAAACAAAATGAGAACAGCTATAAGGAAAAGGTTGAAGCATTAAAGAAACAATTAAAAGAGACTGAAGTTGTTGCACTCAACCAAGAGAATGATATTAAATTCTATTTAAAGACCATTGAAGAAACTAAAAAGGATAAAGCAATTTTACAAGTTGAAAATGAGTCTTTAAAACAAAAACTTCATAGTCTTGCGAGCTCATCGCATATTTTGAAAAACTTGGTTAAAGAGCGCAACAACGGGGAAGGTCTGGGATACAAAGTTGTGCCTCCACCACATGAGATCCTCTTGAACACCAAACAACGTCCAATTAATGATAACCCCATAAAGGATCATGTGGTGACCACTCCTCTGGTCATCAATCCGGACACAACAGTTAACTCTGCCCCTCCGGTTTCTGACCAGAAAGCTTCATCATCAGGCACAACTGGCACACAAGTCACTGGAAACCGGGTGGACGAGAATGTTCAAGCTTCCTTTGGGTTGGGTAAAAAATCGACTACCACACAACCTAAGATTTCCAAAACCACTCAATCTAAATCAGTGAAACAAGAAACCCATCATCTTCCAAGACAAAACACACATAATGTTAAACTAGTTAAATTTGTCAAGGGAGGTGAAAGTCTTAAAAGTGAGAACAAAAGGAAAGAACCTGAAGTTTACTCACCGCCCCACAAGTGATCTCCTAGCCCTGATGAATGGAGGTCCTGCTATACTTGTGGACAACGCGGTCATATTTCTACAAATTGTCCTCGCTATCAGACTCCAAGAATTAAGGTTGAGCTAAAAAAAAAGTTAATCTAGATTCAAAACAGCGATCTAAGACTCCTGTTAGATCAAAAACACCTATTAGGTCTAAAACACCTTCTAGGTCATTTCCGTCTCCTCCACGCCAAAGGCAACACAGACAAGTCACTGACAAGTCTGTGATGCCAGCGGCAAAATCTATTTCTGAATCTAAACCATATGCTCAAACTGTAAATCAGTCTAAGGTTTACCACAAATAATCCTTTCACAGGGATGGTTTGTGGAAAGCCAAAACGACTGATGTGTCTGAAAGCAAGGACAAGCTGAAAGTTGAGATTCCACCCACTGATAAAGGACAGTGGGTCGAATTCATGATGGTTGACTCCTCTGGGAAACCCAAGCCAGTCAAGGCTTGGGTCCCCCTCCATAACTGATTATTTTCTCTTATGTGCAGGTTGTCCGCTATAGTGCGTCTACAAATACATGGATAGTAGATAGCGGAGCTTCCAGGCACATGACAGGAAACAAGTCTCTCCTTTTCAATGTCAAACAAATTAAAGGGGGACACGTTCCTTTGCTGGTAACAAAGGAGGCTACATTACTGCTCAAGGCAAAGTTGGTAATGAAAAGGTAAGGTTCGACAAAGTCAATTTTGTTCAGCAATTAGAAAACAATTTCTTTCAGTGTCTCAGATATGTGACAAGGGTTTCAAAGTGATGTTTGACAACTGCAAGTGTTACATACTGAAGAAAGAGATGGAGATTCTAGAGGAGCAGGTCTTAATGTCAGCATCCAGGTACAATGATCTATATGTATTGGATATGTCTAATGCTTCTTCCTCTGATTCTACAGTTCAGTGTTTCTTATCCAAAGCAACAGAGAAAGAATCCATCTCATGGCACAGAAGAATGGGACACATTAATCACCAGAAGATGAATCATCTGATTCATAACAACTTAGTTGAAAGAGTTACTGTCAAGAACTTCCAACTTCCTGATTTTTGTGTCTCGTGCAAGAAGGGAAAGCAGACCAGGAAATCTCATAAGACCAAGCACGTCAATTCTATCGTGATGCCCCTGGAGCTACTACACATGGATCTCTTCGGTCCAGTCAGCACGAAGAGTACCACTGGAGACTGGTACTGCTTCGTAGTCACTGATGACTACTCACGATTCTCGTGGGTGATGTTTCTGAAAGCAAAGTCAGAAACCTTTGACTCATTCAAAGTGCTGGTCACCACTCTTGAATCACTTTACAAGTTGAAGGTTAGGAAAATTCGCTCAGACAATGGAACCGAGTTTAAGAATCAGTGGATGGATGCTTTCTGCAAAGAAAAGGGATTGTTCATCAATTCACCTCTGCATACACACCACAGATGAATGGAGTTGCTGAGCGAAAGAACAGGAGCTTGATCGAGACAGCCAGGACCATGTTGGCAGACTCAAAACTGCCAGTGCAGTTATGGAACGAAGCTATTGCCAATGCATGCTACACACTCAATCGTGTGTCAGTAGTGAAGAGGCACGGGAAGACTTGCTATGAGTTACTACAGAAGCGTAAGCCTAACCTAGAGTATCTGGAACCTTTCGGTGCTCCTTGTACGCTTCTGAAGAAAACTCAAGAGGGTAAGTTCAATGAAAAGGCAGATCAGGGGATCTTTCTTGGATACAGCATACCCGACAAACGAGTTTACAACAACTCTACTGGTCAGGTAGAAGTATGGTGTAATGTTGACGTTCAACGTTTCGCCATCCCCCCTGCTGGAAAAGGTCCATGGTCATTCTTTGACTACAATGGCTTTTTCAAATCATTCTATCTTCCTCAGATAGATTCAGATGATGATATTGCTACTCAGATGATGCAAGATGTTCCAAACTCACCAAATCTGGATACTAGCAATGCAACACCTGCAAGTGGTTCATCGGGATCTGTCACAGCTGATCGGGATGATAGTGAGGACTCATCAGTTGATGAAGAAGCAACTGAAACCAGAAATGCACCAAATGTTGATCAAGAAGGAAGCTCTTCAACTGCTGAACCTGCATTTGGAACTACAGATACTGAACCTTCAGTCACAATTATGGATTCTGAAGTTGTTGTTCCTATAACTCCCATGGCTAGGATCAGTACAAATCATCCGCCAGATGCTATCATTGGTGATCTTCACTCCCGCGTGCTGAAAAGAAATCGACTGTATACTGCTGATTACGCTGAAGTTATGGAAAAGGGCTATGTGAATGACGGGGCTTACAGATGTTTTGTTTCTCAAATTGTACCCAAACACGTAAGCGACGCCCTTAAAGATGAAGCCTGGGTCAATGCTATGCAAGAGGAGTTGCTACAGTTCAAGAAACTTGGAGTGTGGACTCTCGTTGACCGACCTAGAGAAGTCAAAGTAATTGGTACCAAATGGGTACTAAAATGCAAGAAGGATGACCAGGGTGTTGTTATCAGAAACAAGGCACGGTTAGTCGTTCAGGGCTTCAGACAAGTCGAAGGAGTCGATTACAAAGAAGTCTTTGCCCCAGTACCTAGAATGGAAGCTATCCACATCTTTCTAGCCTACGCCTCTTACATGAAGATCAAAGTCTATCAACTAGATGTTAAGAGTGCATTCTTGCATGGAGAAATCCATGAAGAGGTCTATGTCAGTCAACCCGAAGGATTTGAAGATCCTTATCATCGGGACAGAGTCTACAAGCTAGATAAGGCTCTGTATGGACTACATCAGGCTCCTCGAGCTTGGTATGAAAGCTCTCCACCCATTTGTTGAAGCATGGCTTTCGCAGGGGTGTGATTGACTGTACATTATTCATTAAAGAAAAGGATGGTGATTTGCTTATGGTGCAGTATATGTGGATGACATAATCTTCGGTTCCAGAAACGAAGAGTTGTGCAAAGAATTTGAATCTGTGATGAAGGCAGAGTTTGAAATGAGCGCCATGGGAGAAATGAAGTTCTTCCTAGGGTTACAGGTGGATCAGACACCTACCGGTATCTTTCTGCATCAGACTAAGTATGTCAGTGACATTCTTAGTCGCTTTGATATGGAAAATGTCACTGCTGCTGGTACCCCACTTGCCACAAATCATGATGTGGCTCCTGATGAGAATGGGGATTTGGTGGATGCCACCATGTATCATGGGATGATCGGATCTCTCATGTATCTCACTGCCTCGCATCCAGATATCATGTATGCCATATGTTTATGTTCCCGATATCAAGCGAAACCCAAAGTAAATCATCTGATTGGAGTCAAGAGGATTTTTCGTTATCTGAAGGGTACTCCAACACTGGGTTGTGGTATCCTCATGATGATGACTTTGAGCTAACGGCGTATAGTGACTCGGATTATGGAGGCTGCAAAATGAATTACAAGTCTACGTCAGCAGGATGTCAATTTTTTGGGAGAAGATTGGTAACTTGGTAGTGCAAGAAGCAGACATCAGTTGATCTATCTACCTGTGAAGCTGAATACGTTGCCGCTGCCAGCTGCTGCTCTCAAATCATTTGGATACAACAGCAAATGCGGGACTACGGTTTGCATTTCACTCCTACTCCTATATTTGTTGATAATTCTGCTGCAATTGCAGTAACTAAAAATCCGGTCCAACATCCTAAGACCAAACACATGGGCATCAAGTATCACTTCATACGCGACTGCTATGAAAACATTTAATTGATGTGGTCAAAATTAACACGGATTTTCAACGCGTTAACCTCTACACCAAACCATTTGATAAACCCAGATTTTTCTATCTGCTAGAGGTCAACGGGGTTAAAAAGAAAGGTGATGTTATATTAGAAGAAACAGATACATAGTCCGACACCTATTTCTTTATTTATTTTTAGTATTTCTTTTATTTTAATTTTTTTAAATTTCCTTGTCGTATAAAAATCCAAAAACACAAAAAGATTTTCTGTTTTAGAATTTTAGGGGGAGATTATTTATTATTTCAGTATTCATCTACTAAAAAAAAAGAGTCTGGAACAGCTTCTTGCTCGAATTTTTCCCTAAACCATTTTTATCAGTCGGGAAGCTTTCTGAAAAAGTTTGGTAAAATAAATTTTTTTTGGGAAAATTTTCGGGTCATGTATAGTTCGTCTTCGGGTCAATAGTGAAGATTTTCCTGGAGAGTCTATGCAAGAGTTGAGGATGAGCAAAGGACATTCACCCTGAGGTTCTTATGTCAAACAAGTTCGATGGATACCCCATTATTCGTTGGACTTCCAGAATAGGTGAATGTTGATAGAACACGAAAGAGAGAAGAGAAGATGTCAGCAGTCAGTGCTGATTTCGTGGGGTAGTCAGGAGCATCTGACTATTTACGGGCCAACCAAGTAATATTTATTTCCGCACAGAGGGGATTCTCATTCTTAGGGGGAATCCATGTATAGAGAGATTGAAGACGCAATCAGAAAGTGATGATGTAAGCAGGTTTCTGATGATGAATCTACATGCATGCTGATTTGTTTGATATTGTCAGCTGTGGATTGGAACCTTCAACCTTTTGCCCAATACACCGTATGAAGACGTTAGGAGAGCACAACATTTATATATTGGGATATGCTGAATGTGAGGGGGAATTTCTGCAGTTGTTAATGTTAATCAGGTTAGCCTGTGTGAAGATTGAAGCAATGGAAAACTATTCATGTCGTTATCTGGAAAAATCAGTCATTTGGGGAATCTTACTGCTATGATGGTGTTCTGCAAAGTAAACGAAAGCTATTATGCCTAAATTCATTTTCAGGGATATTGTAGTAAGCTGACAGATTGGCAATGTTGGCTAATATGGTTGTTCGTTTGATTCTATTGGAAACCAGAGCAAAGATTGACTGAAGATTGTAAGAGGTGTTATCTACTATTCGTAAGCAACGTCCAAGGGGGAATTTGTTGGAGCATATATTGTCATATATAGTGTGTCCGTCGCTTGACGAATAGTCTAGGCTTAATGTTATACACCTTGTAAACATATGAAACTGGGTCATTCGCAGGAGCATATGCGAATGAGACTCAGTCGTACGACTGAGCCATGCTAATGGACCAGTCGTGCGACTGAGAGAAGCGATGGGGGCATTCGTAAGACTGAACCATAAGAATGGTCCAGTCGTACGATTGAACCATACGCATGGTCCAGTCGTACGATTGAACCATACGCATGGTCCAATCGCACGAATGGGCCCAGTCGCATCTAATATGGGCCGAAGCCTATATATACCAGTTTCAATGTGTAGAAACCTAAGGGTTTTGATAGTGTGCCCGGCGCCCAGGCGCAGCCGGATGAGAGGGGAGATCATGCTCGATCTCCCCTTGCCAAAAGTCTTGATTCTTAAGTTGTAACGAGCTTAAAATCGTTATGTTTTATCAATAAATCATTCGATTATTGTTCGTACTTTTGTTTATCTTTTGGTTTTTATCCTTCCGTCATGAACATGCTCGGATGTTTACCGATCCAGCGATTTCACACTTTCACTTTACGTTACATAATACTTTGTTCATTCATTATCATAATTCGTAAAGTTTTGGGAAAGATAAACATACAATATCATAAGGAACATACACATATCATTCATACATCATCATGCAAGGCCTTATACTTATAAAGCATACATCATGTACAACCATGCAACATCATCATCATCATCATACCTAAGCCTTACTCACATATCATTACATGCTTGTCATATTGTTTATGACCTCAAAGTCAACTTACATAACCTCCGGGGATCTTCTAGGTCAAAGCCCATGCTATTCCCCAAAGAGATTAGAACTTTTCTAAGAGTTTATCTGCATTCCCCATTTGGTTCATCCGCATTACTTTGACCATCCGCGTTAACCCATGCGGGTGAACAAATAATCGCATCTCCTTGACTGCCCGCATTAGTCAATGCGGCTGAGGAATGCCTTAGCCGCATTTCACTATCTACCCGCATTAGGTCAATGCGGCTGAGCAAAATGCCTTGGCCATTTTTCCTGACTTGTCCGCATTAGGTCAACGCGACTGAGTACTGCCTTAGCCGCAATTCCTGACCTATCTGCATTAGGTCAATGCGGCTGAGCAAAATGCCTTGGCCGCATTTTCTTAGTCATTCGTATTTGTTAATGCGACTGAAGACTGCCTTAGCCGCATTTCGTTTGGCTGTCCGCATTAGTCAATGCGGTTGAGTAAGGTGACCTGCGACTTAACCTGTGCCATTTCCATAACTCCTTCATCATCTTAACACACCCTTAGCACAAATTTATCATATTATCCACTTAGAACAAGCTAAACATCATACACAACATAAGAAAGACTTCTAAAACATACATCAACAGTACGCATTCGAACAACATACTGTAATTCATATCTCTGTCCTAGAAATCTCATATACAGTAGGCATAGCAGTCTGAACGGACCATACACACACATACTCGTACATACATACACGGTCTAAGCACCCACAGCTTGAAACAGTTTCAATATGTGTTCCAGCCCCCAAAATCGTTCAAAAGCGAGTAAAAGAGGGGTCTTAGAACTCACCTTGTATTGCTGCGAGTATGGCTTCTTCAAAACCGGTAGCTATGAGATCTTGTTCCTCGAATCAGCCTTCTTCTTCTTGTTCTTCCTTCAAAATCTTGTATTCTGCTTTTTCTCTCTCTAGAGCGTTCGATGATTTGGGTGTTGTAAGAAAAGAGTGGGCAGCCATCCCCATAAGTATCAGATATTTATCTTTTCTTTGTACTTTTTACACAAAGCCCCCTCCACTTTTGTTTCCTTCTCATTTCCTTCCAAGATACTTTTTTTATTATTATTATTTTTCTTCGCCTAACCAGAAATTTCGGGTGTTACAAGTCCACCCCCCTTATAAAGGTTTCGTCCTCGAAACCTGTTACTCCTCGAACAAATGTGGGTAATGTTGTCTCATCTCCTCTTCAGTCTCCCACGTAGACTCGGATCCCTTCTTGTGCTTCCACTGTACACGCACAAGTGGAACCACTTTATTCCGCAGCTTTTTCTCCTTTCGATCAATTATTGCCACCGGTTGCTCCACAGAGTTGAGCCATTCATCTACCTCGATATCCCCCAGTGGAACAATCATGTCTTCGTCTGCCAAACACTTTCTCAGGTGAGATACGTGGAATGTTAGGTGAATTCCACTTAACTCATTTGGTAACTCCAACCTATAGGCCACCTCCCCTACTCGAGCAATATTTCGAAAAGGGCCTATATACCGCGGGCTCAACTTGCCCCGCTTTCTGAACCGAATGATACCCTTCCAAGGTGAGACCTTCAACATAACCCGGTCACCTACCTGGAACTCAATCGGCCTGCGTTGTTTATCCGCATACGACTTCTGTCTATCTTTGGCTGCCTTCATGTAGGCGTTGATCTTTTCAAGCTTTTCAGTCGTAGCCTCGATTACTTCGACGGTCCCTAATTCCTTCTGACCGATATCACCCCAACATACGGGTGTCCTGCATCTCCTACCGTATAGCATCTCATAAGGTGGCATGCCAATGCTGGCATGATAGCTGTTGTTGTATGAGAATTCAGCTAACGGTAAGTGATCATCCCAACTTCCCCCAAAATCAATCACACATGCCCGGAGCATGTCCTCTAATGTCTGAATATTACTTTCCGACTGACCATCAGTTTGGGGATGATAAGTCGTACTAATATGTAACCTCGTCCCCATGGCATCATTGAATTTCTTCCAGAATTTGGATGTAAATCGGGTGTCACGATCAGACACAATAGACACCGGCACACCATGACGAGTCACAATCTCCTTAATGAAAAGATCCGCTAACCTCTCGGATGAATAGGTCTCACGCATTGATAGGAAGTGAGCACTCTTCGTCAAGCGGTCAACAATCACCCATATAGCATCATACCCTTTCGAGTACGCGGCAGCTTCGTAATGAAATCCATGGTGATGTGCTCCCACTTCCATTCCGGTATATCCAAAGGTTGGATCTTCCCATAAGGCTTTTGATGCTCTATCTTCACTTGCAGACAAGTAAGGCACTTACTCACATACTCCACCACATCACGCTTCATACCCAGCCACCACTAATCTTTCTTCATGTCTTGATACATCTTTGTAGCACCAGGATGAATGAAGTATCGAGTCTTGTGAGCTTCATCCATAACCTTCACCCGTAGATACCCAAACCGAGGAATCCACAACTGCTCGAATCGAGTCTTGACCACCAAATGTGTTTTCACCCAACTCTGTGACCAGACCTCTCATTCTTTCAGAGTTAAGATGATCTTCCTTCAGTGTCTCATCTTGAAACTCTTTGACTTGCTTCATCACATCCGAGGTCATAATCAGCTGATACGCCTTCATTCATATCGGCTCGGGTCTCTCCTTTCGGCTAAGGGCATCTGCCAACACGTTGGCTTTGCCCGGATGGTAATGGATCTCATAATCATAATCCTTTATGAGCTCCAACCATCACCTCTGTATCATATTCAGATCCTTCTGCTCGAAGAAGTACTTCAAGCTCTTGTGGTCGGTGAAGATGGTGCACTTCGTACCGTAGAGATAGTGCCTCCAAATCTTTAATGCAAAGACCACAGCTGCTAGCTCCAAGTCATGAGTGGGATAGTTAACCTCATGAACTTTCAACTGTCGGGATGCATAGGCTATAACCTTTCCTCTTTGCATTAACACGCACCCCAACCCCGAATAGGAAACATCAGAATAAACCACTAGATCTTCACTTCCCTCGGGTAAGGATAGAACAGAAGCTTGGGTCAACCTCGCTTTCAATTCTTTGAACGCCTTTTCTTTCCGGGTCAACTTGGTTAGTGGAGTAGCAATTTTGGAGAAGTCTTGAATGAATCTTCTGTAATAGCCCGCCAAACCCAGGAAACTGGCGCCTTGAAGCTGATCAAACAAATCATCGATTCTTGGCAAGGGGTATCGGTTCTTCACCGTCAACTTGTTCAGCTCGCGGTAGTCGATACACATCCTCATAATACCGTCTTTCTTCTTTACAAACAGGACCGGAGCACCCCAAGGTGAGATGCTCAGCCTAATGAACCCCTTATCTAGCAGCTCTTGCAACTGCTCCATCAATTCTTTCATCTCTGTCGGAGCTAACCGATACGGTGCTTTGGCGACAGGTTGGGCTCCCGGTATCAGGTCAATCTGGAACTCGATCTCTCGGTCAGGTGGCAATCCCGATAAGTCTTCCGGGAGCACGTCTGGAAAATCACACACAACCGGAACATCGGATAGTTGTGGTGTTGGCGTTTCCACATCCTTTACATAACATAAGTAGGTGCTACATCCGCGCCTCATACATTTTCCCACCACAGCCATTGAGATCACTTTCGGAATTGTAGTAACCCGATTGCCATAAACCGTCACTGAACTACCGTCGAGCGCTGTCAACTGAATCATCTTCTTGCGACACACAATGTTCGCCTCGAAGTCCGCCAACCAATCCATCCCATGAACCAAATCGAAACCACCCAAGGTCATCACAAACGGTCTAACAGGAATCTTATGACCCTCAAGTTCCACATCATAGCCCTCTATCATCTCAGAAATCCTAGTAGACTTACCTATGGCAGTTTCTACATCAAAGGGCGCATCAACACATCTACTACTAACAGGCAGCTTAGCACAAAAAGCAGCAGAAATAAAGCTTTTACCGGCACCCGAATCAAATAACACAGAAGCTAAAGTTTGGTTCACCAAGAATGTACCAGACACAACATCAGGGTCCGTCCTAGCCTCCTCCTGCGTCATCGTGAATGCCCTAGCGCTTGCCCTCGTTCCTTCACTCCCCGTCTTCTTCACCCCTGAACCCTCAGCCCTCGGCTTCTTGCAGTCTCCGCTCATATGACCACTTTCCCTACAGTTAAAACATTTGCCTGTCCGGCAATCCTTTGCCATATGCCCTGTCTTCCCGTATTTGAAACAGATGTTTGATCCCCACATGCACTCCCCCGAGTGCTTTCTCCCACATTTTCCATACTTCCTCAATCCTGCACCTGGTGTGACCGCACGGTGGTCATCCACCCGCGCCTTCTTGTTACTCATCGAAGTATCACCTTGACCAAACCTCTTCCCCTGCCAGTTTCTCTCACCACCGCCCTTCCTACTACCCTCTGCCACCACCACCACAACCCGTTCATCATATAACCTCCCTGCCAAATCCACTGCTGACCTAAAGGTGCTCGGTCAAGCAGAAATCAAGTGCCTGCGAATGTCAGCTGGCAGCCCCTGAATGTACCGGTTAATCTTTTGAGACACCGGTGTCACCTGATCCGGTACCAGCCTCGCCATCTCGTTTAATTTGGTGGTGTACTGTTGGTGGGTCATCGTCCTCGCCTCCAACTGCAGGAACTCTCTCTCAACTTTATCATCTCTCAACGAGGGCTGAACTCCTCAATCACCAACCTTTTCAGCTCGGCCCACTTCATTCTTCCAATGGCCCTACCACCCTCGGCTTGGACTATGTTGTCCCACCAGCATAGAGCCAAACCTGTGAAAGAATGGGTAGCAAACTTCACCTTTTTGTCCTCCTAGCTCTCGCTGATATCAAGAACAGCCTCCATTTCTCTCACCCACTGGTGAGCAGCATCAGTGATGCCATTACCGTTAAAAGTAGGGGGCTTGCACCTCATAAACGCCCCGTAATTACAGCCTCGTGTTTGCTCCTGCATAGGCTCCTCCTCCTCCTCTTCCTCTTCTTCATCAGAAAGAACCGTTTCCAGCTCTGGTTGCTCCCGTCTCCCTGAGGACCGGTTCCTCTCTCGCCTTTCATCTTCACGTACAGCCTTTATCACTTCAGTCACCACAGACGGTAAAATCGTCTGCATGACCTGATGCACCTCCTCAACCACTGCCTCTTTTACCGAGGCTCTCAGATTGGCGCTCTCGTCTGCGCCCTCCGGATGGGGGGTCTCAGGTTCTTCAGGAACCTCTCTCTCGACTCTAGGCCTTCCTCTCGTGGCTCGTGGTTCGGCACCACGTCCGCCACCACCTCCACCAAGTGAGGCTTTGGATGATCTACCACCGACCATCTTCTATCACACACTGAAAGGTTCAAATACCAACACTGTCATTCAAGGGAATAGCTCAGTTTATGTCAAGTATAGTAAGTCCCTAATTACAGTGGCCAGTTGTGATTAGCCACTTACTTTACTCTTCGCCCCCAAGCATTACCTGTCCTGACTACATTAGTATCTAAGCTTAACAGTAACACACAAACACATGACATGAGCACATAATGCCAGTTAATCTTTAAGAAAATACCTGATGGCACGCAACTACTCAGATTGGCATTCCTTTCCTTTCTGTCCCATTTTCAGTTTAAGTTAAGGTTTATTTTGAAAATTTACCCGTTTCACTTAAACCTTGGCTCTGATTCCAACTTGTAAGGCCCCATTCCCGGGCACCTCACAGTTGGTCATTCATTGCACATAAAACATACATTTTCAAACATCTTAAATAAACATTACAGCGGAAACATTCAAAAGAGACATCTCATTTCATCATAAAAGCTTTTACAAATTAATACATCGTTACTAATTACAAAATGGTCATAAACAGTGACCTTTAGTACAGAAATATTAAAACTAAATTTAAAGAAGATTCCTTAAGTAATCCCGTTTATCGGGATCCTCAAGGAATACTTGCACTTGCATGCAACATAATGTGTTGCATGCATTATGAGCAAAAGAATGCCATCCTAAAAGAGCTGAGTAGTCGCCTCGTGCCATCCCCAGCAACACTACCTGCCAACTGGAAACACATAAAAAGTCAGCGTTGCTGAGTGAGTTCTAGTTTTGTAATAAACATACTTTGTTATCATAAAAAAACCATTCTTTTCTTTCACGTGACCATACATCATACGTACACATAGATAATATCTTTATTATCTCTTTCGTTCGTTCATTCACTCATTCGTTACGTCTTTACTTGCACATTGGATATCTGTCGTACCAATACCATATGCTATACCCCAATCAGTCTTAGCCACTGGGCCGAAGTCATTAAATGAACAGCAAGCGTATGCCACGGTACTAGAGGTAAGCGGTAGAGGCACCATACGTATGGTCAATCACAAAGAAGGACCCTTTTTCCTTATCCAATGCTTGCAAGACTTCTTTCATTCATTCATTAATGCATGTATTCGTCATCATATTTCTTTTTCATTCATTCATTAATACATGCATTCATCTTCATGTTCCTCTTTCATTATCTTTCACTTTACGTTACATAATACTTTGTTCATTCATTATCATAATTCGTAAAGTTTTGGGAAAGATAAACATACAATATCATAAGGAACATACACATATCATTCATACATCATCATGCAAGGCCTCGTACTTATAAAGCATACATCATGTACAACCATGCAACATCATTATCATCATCATACCTAAGCCTTACTCACATATCATTACATGCTTGTCATACTGTTTATGACCTCAAAGTCAACTTACATAACCTTCAGGGATCTTCTAGGTCAAAGCCCATGCTATTCCCCAAAGAGATCAGAACTTTTTTAAGAGTTTATTTGCATTCCCCATTTGGTTCATCCACATTACTTTGACCATCCGCATTAACCCATGCGGGTGAACAAATAATCGTATCTCCTTGACTGCCCGCATTAGTCAATGCGGCTGAGGAATGCCTTAGCCGCATTTCACTATCTACCCGCATTAGGTCAATGCGGCTGAGCAAAATGCCTTGGCCATTTTTCCTGACTTGTCCGCATTAGGTCAATGCGGCTGAGTACTGCCTTAGCCGCATTTCCTGACCTATCTGCATTAGGTCAATGCGGCTGAGCAAAATGCCTTGGCCGTATTTTCTTAGTCATCCGTATTTGTTAATGCGGCTGAAGACTGCCTTAGCCGCATTTCGTTTGGCTGTCCGCATTAGGAAGAACTTGTAAAAGCTGCTAAGTCAAGAGCTCTCATTCGGAAGAACTTGAAAAAGTCTGCTGATAGGCAAAGAATGATGAGCTTCTTGAAGCTGTATGGATTATTCGGAAGGAGACTTGGCCCTATGTCTCTATCCACTATGGATGAGCATATCAGGGTAATCAATCAGAAGATCAAGAGTGGAGAGCTTGCTGACTTGCACACTCCTCCATGTCACGCTCCACCTAAAGTAGAGGTTAGGTTTGAACAACAAGAGACAACACAAACTGAACCTCCAGCTTCATCTTCTGATCCACAGCAGGGTCAAAGGTCAGCCTCTTCACCTATTGACCAACAACAAGGTCAAAGGCCAGCCTCATCATCTGACCCACAACAGGGTCAAACTCCCTCTCCTTATGAACCTGTGAGGGAGGAACACCCAACTGAAGAAGACACAAATGATCAACAAGGTACTGCAGGCCAGTCTTCTCAGTTAAAGACTACACATAGGAAGAAGAGGATGGCTTCTAAACCAAAGTCAAAGAAGAAGAAGCCAAAATCAACCTCCTCTGATCCCCAGGGTGAATCAGAACACCCTAAGGAAGTGCAAGAAGAGGAAGCTCAATCACCGTCAATTCAAACGACTCCTTTTGCATCAGGAAGACCCATCTTATCCTGGACTTACTCAACTAATCCAGAGAGGTGGTATGTAGTCAGAGATCAAGGTGAAGAGAATGTCTACTCTTGGGAAGACCTCTTCAATTTACCTTTGCATGACCTTTTCGACATGAGAAGATATTTCACAAGTCTGAGTGATCCTGACCCTCTACTGAAGAAAGGAATGGTCATGATCATGTTGAGGACTATGAATTGCTGAATATCTTCAAGTGTTTTGGTAGCATCAACCTAGGGGAGTTTATAAGGATTCCTATAAGTCTGATGCAGCCAAAACACTCTTATAAGAACTATCTTCGAATGAACATAATGTTCTTTCGTAGATATTGTAACTCAAAAAAAATAAGGAGTTATGCATCCGTAGATCTCCTGCGGAAGACCAACTCCTACGGAAAGCCAACTCTGTAAGGATCAAGTCTGATGCAGCCAAAGTACTCCAAGTCTTCCTGCATGCTGCACAGAACATGAAGTAGAATTGCTACGGAAGCTTTACACCATCAGAAATCTTCTGAAGCAGTAAAGTTGCTGCGAAAGTTTTACACTTCACTTCAGAAATATTCTAAGTGTAAAATCTTCCGAAGCCAAGACCAATATCTTCCGAAGCCAGAAATGAAGTCTTCCGAAGCTTTAAAGACAAAGTCTTCCGAAGCCAAGGAACCAAGACAGATTCTTCTAAAAACTTTTATCATACCTGATTTTATCTGATGTACTTTTTCTAAAAAGCTGAACCACTTTCCCGCTGCCACTCTGGTTGGTCACCAACTTACATGAGTTGGTGAAAAGATCCATGCTTTAGAAAAACTGTACATTGAGGTCTTGGGTCAAACCTTTCTAATTTATGTACTTTTATCCTTTTTGTAATATATTAGGATGTGAGCTATGGCATGTCATAGTCACTAGTCAAAAGGCAATCTGTCTTTTGACTCTACATGGATTTTGTGGTCTAGTTCATGTATCCAGCTGGCCTTCAAAGTATGGCCGTCTGTAGGTTGTAGTATATAGTGTCTCAAGTCTTGTAGCTTTGTATGCATGCTGAATACTTGTAACTTTGAACTTGAGAAGCAATATACAGCATCCTTGAAAACCAACAACTTGTGTTGTTATCTTGTTCTGTTTTTCTAAGTTTACTTGTGTTCTTAGCATCATCATAACCGGTTCCCCATTTGATCTGTTAAGTGTTCTAATACACTCTCCTCATTATGTTGTTGTGTTGTAAGTGCTAACCCTTCTACCGGTTCTGCATTATCTTTAGGTCAACTAATCCAAAGCTCTGCAAAGACTTTGAGAAGTTGATGAAGAATATATTCGAAATGAGTGCCATGGGGGAATTCAATTTCTTTCTAGGAATTTAAGTGAAGTAAGTTGACAATGTCATATTCATAAGTCAGTCAAAGTATGTAGAAGACATACTTAGGGGCTGTTTGATTGCATCTGACTGATGCTCTAACTGCTGACTGCTGACTCGGTCAACCAGTCAGCGCGTTTGATTTGCAAAAAATAGGTTCTGACCAAGTCAGTCCTTCTGACCCACCCTTGTTTTACCATCTGACCCAGTCAGTTTTTTTGAGACCTCTGACCCAGTCTCCACTACTGACCACATCAAACAGCCCCTTATAAGATTCAACATGACTGAATGTCAGATTGCAAAGACACCCATAGCCAGAAACCACTCCCTTGGACCTGATCTTGAGGGGGAGTGTGTAGATGAATATCTTTACAGGGCTATGATTGGGTCTCTTATGTATCTTACAACCAGCAGGCCTAATATTATGTTTAGACCTGATCTTGAGGGGGAGTGTGTAGATGTATCTTGAAAACTTTGCCTTGAAAATATTAGGTTTACTATGCATAATAGCCCCAAAACATGGAAAAACTTGTAAATAAGGGGATCTAGAACTCACCTGGCAGATAAGTAACCTTGTGTCTAAGTTACCTAGCCTATGATCAGGTCACACGATCTACATAATAGTTAACACACAAATAGGTAATTCTCTACACAGTTTCGCCAGCAATTTCGCTGGTAGTTTCGTTGTCAGATTTGTTATTAGTTTCGCTGGCAGTTTCAGCCAACAGTTTCACTGCCAGTTTCGCAGCCAGTTGCGCCCAACTTTCGTTGAAATTACCGGGTTCGCAAGATCTACCGGTCAACCTAAGCACTAGAGAAGTTACCAGCGAAACTATAGTATCACTGGAACATCTCTTAATTTCGCTGGGAGAACTACTAGTTTTGCTGATCGCGCTCACAGTTTCGCTGGCGTATACAAATGCCGAGCCAACCCGTTTTTAACCCAAAATCTTAACTTTTTACGTCCAAAACCTTTTTTTCATCCATGAAACTATATCTAAGCATTTTACACGATTTCATACGTAAAAATATGACCTTTATGTACTTTTTTGCAACTTTTCCAACCCAAAACCCTAGTTTCCAGATCTGTTCTAAAAAGGATGTTAGGGGGACGATTCTTACCTGAAATCCTTGCTACTTCTTCGTTGTTTGATGCACCAATACTCAGATCTTCAACCCTTAATCCACCAAGCTTCCAACCTTTGATCTTTCCTCACTTTCTCTCTTTACTCTCTCTCTAGAATCCTTGTTGCTTGGGTTGCAAGTGTGGGTGGTGGTGCCTGATTAGGGTTGTTTAAGAGTGGTAATAGGCTCTTAAGCCCATCTAGCACTTAATCCATGGATCCAATTAAGTCCATTATGTCATATTCATAAAAATTATGAATATATTAAAATCAACAGATACTGTAAAAAACAATATGGAAGAGGAATATGATATTTCTCATAACTTAGAATTAATAAATAATTGGACAATTCCAAAAATAGATTATAAACTAATCTATAAATTAGGTACCTTTGAAAAAATAGGTTTAAAACAAGTTGTAAAAACAACCGAAGAAACTATTTCTTTGAATAAAGAAGATATGATGATAAAACTTTTATTATCAAAAGATTTAAATAAAGATAAAGAATTAAAAGAAAGATTTTAGAAATTCTTTTAAACTCAGACTCTGAAACAGAATCTGAACAATCTTTTTCATAAAATGAAAATTTAAACATTATAGATAATGAACGTGTTTATACTATAGAAGATGAGGAAAATATTCCTTGTTCTAGTGCTTGTAAACAAGATTGTTGTAAAAACTCTTCAGATATTAAAGAAAAAGGTTTATACCAGCTTGTCTCACAATTCTAAGGATTAGAATTGAATGTTCTAACAAATGAGATTTTAGACATTCTAAAACTAATTAAAGATAATTCTTTAAAAGAAAAAATAATTCAAACATTTCTTCAGAAGGGGAAACCTCTTCTAGTTTTTTACAAAAGGATTTAAAACCTTTTTCATTAGCAGAGCTAAAAAGGCAGCTAAACGAAAAAAATAAAATTCAAAAACCTATAGATATACAGGATTTGAAAAAAGAAATTGATCATTTAAAATTCGAAGTGAAAATACTCCAACAAGATAATAAAAATCTAGAGAAAAGAGTTATAAATCTTGAATCCTCAAAAAATCCTATGTCCTTTAGACAAATTGTTCAACAGGAACAAGAGAGTATAGGATTTTTAGACAATTATTAGAAATCATCACCACCCAAAAATGGCATATTAGAATAAAGCTTCTGATAAGTGATAGATTTGTCATAGAAGTCGTAGCACTAGTTGATAGTGATGCTGATCTAAATTGTATTCAAGAAGGATTAATTCCTACTGAATACTTTCATAAAACTTCTCATTCCCTTAGCTCAGCTAGTGGAGAGAGGCTCCAGATATAATATAAAATTCCTAAGGCATATATATGTCAAGATAAGGTATGTATTCCTACTAGTTTCCTACTAGTAAAAAATCTTACAAGCCAAGTTATACTTGGAACTCCATTTTTGAATAAAATATTTCCTTTGAAGTATATAGATACTAAAAGAATCGTTGGATCATTTCAAGAAAAAGAAATATATTTTCCTTTTATTGTAAATCCAATTTCAAAAGAAATCAATCAAATAAAAAAAATCTTTTGCATGCAAAGATTAATCAAATTGAATTCTTACAAAGAGAAATATTCTCTTTAAACATTCAGGAGAAAATACAAAACCCTAAACTATAGGAAAAAAATAAAACTAGTTGAAAACCAATTGAGTTTAGAAATATGTAATGATCACCCAAATGCATTTTGGGAAAGGAAGAAATATATTGTTTCTCTTCCTTATGAAAATGATTTCAAAGAAAATCAAATTCCAACCAAGGCAAGACCATGCCAAATGAATACACAATATATGGAATTGTGTAAAAAAGAGATTAAATATTTATTAGATAAAAATCTAATAAGAGATTCAAAATCTCCTTGGTCTTGTACAGCTTTCTATGTAAATAAACATTCGGAACAAGAAAGGGGTGTTCCAAGGTTGGTAATCAACTATAAACCCCTAAATAAAGTCTTAAAATGGATAAGATATCCTATACCAAATAAAAAAGATTTGTTACGAAAATTACATGATGCATTAATATTTTCAAAATTCGATTTAAAATCCGGACATTGGCAAATTCAGATTGAAGAGCAAGACAGATATAAAACTGCCTTTACAGTTCCTTTTGGCCATTACGAATGGAATGTAATGCCGTTTGGGCTGAAAAAAGCCCCATCTGAATTTCAAAATATCATGAATGATATTTTCATTCCTTATAGTGATTTTATAATAGTATATATAGATGATATACTAGTATTTTTAAAAGATATTAAAACCCATTTTAAACACTTAGAGTTGTTTAAAAATATCATTATAAAAAATGGTTTAGTAATATCTAGACCAAAGATGATGCTTTTCCAAACTAAAATAAGATTTTTGGGACATAATATTGAAACTGGAAATATAACTCCAATCAATAAAAGTATTGAACATAGGACAAAATTCCCAGACATAATAACTGATAAAACTCAGTTACAGAGATTTTTAGGAAGTATTCTTCCTTATTATAAAGATCTTGTAAAAGATACAGCTGTTTTGTATGATAGACTAAAAAAGGATCCAAAACCTTGGTCTATAGAACATACGAAAGCAGTTCGGATCATTAAACAAAAGGTAAAAAACGTTCCTTGTTTAATGATAGCTAACCCACATTGGGAAAAAATTATAGAGACAGATGCTTCTGACATTGGTTATGGAGGAATTCTGAAACAAATATCTTCTACTGATAAGCAAGAACATCTGATTAGGTTCCATTCAGGAAAATAGAACAATAGTCAAAAGAACTATGCTACTATTGCAAAAGAAATTCTTGCAATAGTCAAATGTGTTTTAAAATTCCAAGATGATTTATACATGTAACACCCGAAATTTTTGATTAGACGAAGCAAAATAATAAGAAGAAAAGAAAAAGAAAGTATCTTGGAAGGAAAGGAAAAGGAAACAAAAGTGGAGGGGGGTATTGTGTAAAAAGTACAAAAAAAAGATAAATATCTGATATACATAGGGATGGCTGCCCACACTTTTTCTCATAACCCCAAATCTTTGAGTATTCTAGAGAGAGAAAGAGCGGACTACGGGAATTTGAAGGAAGAACAAGAAGAAGAAGAAGACTGATTCAAGGTACCGAGTCTCACGGCGACCGATTTTGAAGAAGCCATACCCAGCAACACAAGGTGAGTTCTAAGACCCCCTGTTTTACTTGATTTAAACGATTTTGGGGCTGGAACACATCATGAAACTGTTTTCGAGGTTGAGTGTTCAAGCTGTGTATATATGTGCGAGTATGTGTAAGTGTATAGTCCTTTCGGGCTGTTAAGCCAACCGGACAAAGATTTCTTGGGTGGATGTATGAATCTACAGCGTGTCGATCGTATGTATGCTATCGATGCATGTCATCAGAACCCTTCTAAATTATCCATGATGTTTAGTATGTTCTAGGTGTATATAGTATGATGAATTTGTGATAGGGAGCTAGAACGACACTAAGTTAAGTTGCAGGTTAAGTGACTCGTCCGCAACAATCAATGCGGACAAGTCAACAAAATGCGGCCAAGGCAATTGCTCACCCGCATTAATGCATGCGGGTGACCAAGAAAGGTGGCCAAGGCCTGACACAGCCGTATTAACTAATGCGGGAGGCTAAGGAAAATGTGGCCAAGGCTTCATACTCAGCCGCATTAACCAATGCGGACAAATCAAGAAAATGGGCCAAGGCATTTCACAGCCGCATTGACCAATGCGGACCAGTCCGGAAATGCGGCTAAGGCATTCCTCAGCCGCATTGACCAATGCGGGTAGATAGTAAATACGGCTAAGGCATTCCTCAGCCGCATTGACTAATGCGAATGTTCAACGAAATGCGGATGAACCAAAACGGGAAATACGGATAAAAGCTTAGAAAGATCTGATTAATTTGGGGAAAACGAGTAACATAGGCATGATGATGATGATGATGTTGCCTGGTTGTACGTGTTGTATGCCATATATGTATGATGCCTTGCATGATGATGAATGAATAATATGTGTATGTTCCTTAGGATAATGTATGTTCATCTTTTTGAAACTTTACGAATTATGAAAATGAATAAACAAAGTATTATGTAACGTAAAGTGAAAGATAACGAAAGAGGAACATGATGATGAATGCATGTATTAATGAATGAATGAAAAGGAAATATGATGACGAATACATGCATTAATGAATGAACGAACTAAGTCTTGGAAGCATTGGATCAGGAAAACGGGTCCTTCTTTGTGATTGACCATATGCATGGTACCTCTACCGCTTACCTCTAGTACTGTGGCATACGCTTAGTTGTCTCTCCATAGACTTCGGCCCAGTACTATGGCATACGCTTGTTGTTCATTTGTTTACTTCGGCCCAGTACTGTGGCATACGCTTTGTTGTCTATGGATTGACTTCGGCCCAGTAGCTAAGACTGATTGGGGTGTAGCCTATGGTATTGGTACAAATGATATCCAATGTGCAAGCAAAGAGGTAATGAACGAACGAATGATGAAGATAATAATAATAGTTATTATCTGTATGTATGTATGATGTATGATCGCTTGAAGGAAAAGAATGGTTTTAATATGCTTATTATATAAACTAGAACTCACTCAGCAACGCTGACTTTTTATGTGTTTCCAGTTGGCAGGTAGTGTTGCTGGGGATGGCACGAGGCGACTACTCAGCTCTTTAGGGATGACATTCTCCTTTTGATAATGCTGCCACGCAATATGTTGCGTGCTCATAATGCATGCAACACATTATCTTGCATGCAAGTGCCAAGTGTTCCTTGAGGATCCTGATTAAAGGGATTAGTTAAGGAATCTTCCTTAAGGATCCCGATAAACGGGATTACTTAAGGAATCTTCTTTAAATTTAGTTTTAATATGTGTAATTAGTAACGATGTAATCTTTGTAAAAGCTTTTATGATGAAATGAGATGTCTCTGTTTTAATGTTTCCGCTGCAACGATCGTAATGTTTTGTAATGCAACAATATGTATTTTGTAGTCAACGAACGTTGTATTAACTGGCAAAAGCATATATAGTAAATTGAAAGTTTATTGGAAGTTTCCACTGTATGATTTTATTAAGTTAATTGTAAATATATATTTTATGTGCAATGAATGACCAACTGTGAGGTGCTCGGGAAAGGGGCCTTACAAGTTGGTATCAGAGCCAAAGTTTAAGTGAAATGGGTAAAATTTTCAAAATAAACCTTAACTTAAACTGAAAATGGTACAGAAAGGGGAAGAATGCCAATCTGAGTAGTTACGTGCCATCAGGTATTTTCTTAAAGATTAACTGGCATTATGTGCGCATGTCATGTGTTTACGTGTTACTCTTAGATTTAGATACTAATGTAGTCAGGACAGGTAATGCTCGGGGTACGAAGAGTAAAGTAAATGGCTAATCACAATTGGCCACTGTAATTAGGGACTTACTATACTTGACATAAACTGAGCTATTCCCTTGAATGACCGTGTTGGTATTTGAACCTTTCAATGTGTGATAGAAGATGGTCGGTGGTAGATCATCCAAAGCCTCACGGGGTAGAGGTGGTGGCAGACTTGGTACTGAACCACGAGCCACGAGAGGAAGGCCTAGAGTCGAGAGAGAGGTTCCCGAAGAACCTGAGACCTCCCATACGGAGGGCGTGGATGAGAGCGCCAATCTGAGTGCCTCGGTAAAAGAGGCAGTGGTTGAGGAGGTACATCAGGTCATGCAGACGATTTTACCCTCTGTGGTGACCGAAGTGATAAAGGCTGTACGTGAAGATGAAAGGCGAGAGAGGAATCGGTCCTCAGGGACACAGGAGCAACCAGAGACGGAAATGGTTCTTTCTGATGATGAAGAGGAAAAGGAAGAGGAGCCTGTGCAGGAGCAAGTACGAGGCTGTAACTGCGAGACGTTTATGAGGTGCAAGCCCCCTACTTTCGACGGTAATGGCTCCGCTGCTGCTGCTCACCAGTGGGTGAGAGAAACGGAGGTTGTTCTCGATATCAGCGAGTGCTGGGAGGATAAAAAGGTGAAGTTTGCTACCCACTCTTTCATGGGTTTGGCTCTATGCTGGTGGGACAACATAGTCCAAGCCGAGGGTAGTAGGGCCATTGGAAGAATGAAGTGGGCCGAGCTGAAAAGGTTGGTGATCGAGAAGTTCAGTCCTCGTTGAGAGATGGATAAAGTTGAGAGAGAGTTCCTGCAGTTGTAGGCGGGGACGATGACCCACCAACAGTACACCACCAAGTTTAACGAGATGGCGAGAATGGTGCCGGATAAGGTGACGCCAGTGTCTCGAAAGATTAACCGGTATATTCAGGGGCTGCCAGCTAACATTCGCAGGCACTTGATCTCTGCTCGACCGAGTACCTTTAGGTCGGCAGTGGATTTGGCAGGGAGGTTATATGATGAGCGGGCTGTGGTGGTGGCCGAGGGTAATAAGAAGGGTGGTGGTGAGAGAAACTGGCAGGGGAAGAGGTTTAGTCGAGGTGATACCTCGACGGGTAACAAGAGGGCACGGGTGGATGACCGCCGTGTGGTCACGCCAGGTGCAGGATTGAGGAAGTGTGGCAAATGTGGGAAAGAGCACTCGGGAGAGTGCAAGTGGGGATCAAACATCTGTTTCAAATACGGGAAGGCAGGGCATATGTCAAAGGATTACCAGACAGGCAAATGTTTTAACTGTGGGGAAAGTGGTCATATGAGCAGAGACTGCAAGAAGCCGAGGGCTGAGGGCTCAGGGGTGAAGAAGACGGGAAGTGAAGAACCGAGGGCAAAGGCCAGGGCATTCACGATGACGCAGGAGGAGGCCAGGACGGACCCTGATGTTGTGTCCGGTATGTTTCTGGTGAACCAAACTTTAGCCTCTGTATTATTTGATTCGGGTGCGATTAGGAGTTTTATTTCTGCTGCTTTATGTACTAAGCTGCCTATTAGTAGTAGGCGCGTTGATGTGCCCTTTGATGTAGAAACTGCCATAGGTAAGTCTACTAGGATCTCTGAGATGGTAGAGGAATGTGATGTGGAACTTGAGGGTCATAAGTTTCCTGTTAGACCGTTTGTGATGACCATGGGTGGTTTCGATTTGGTGCTTGGGATGGATTGGTTGGCGGACTTCGAGGCGAACATTGTGTGTCGCAAGAAGATGATTCATTTGACAACGCCCAATGGTAGTTCAGTGACGGTTTATGGTGATCGGGTTACTACAATTCCGAAGGTGATCTCAATGGCGGTGGCGGGAAGGTGTATGAGGCACGGATGTAGCGCCTACTTATGTTATGTAAAGGATGTGGAAACACTAACACCAAAACTATCCGATGTTCCGGTTGTGCGTGATTTTCCAGACGTGTTCCTGGAAGACTTATCGGGATTGCCACCCGACCGAGAGGTTGAGTTCCAGATTGACCTGATACCGGGTGCTCAACCTGTCGCCAAAGCACCATACCGATTGGCTCTGACGGAAATGAAAGAGTTAATGGAGCAGTTGCAAGAGCTGCTAGATAAGGGGTTCATTAGGCCGAGTATCTCACCTTGGGGTGCTCTGGTCCTGTTCGTAAAGAAGAAAGACGGTAGTATAAGGATGTGTATCGACTATCGCGAGCTGAATAAGTTGACGGTGAAGAACAGATACCCCTAGCCGAGAATCGATGATTTGTTTGATCAGCTTCAAGGCGCCAGTTGGTTTTCATGAGTAGATCTTCGATCAGGCTACCATCAACTGAAGGTGAAGGAGCAGGATATCCCTAAAACAGCTTTTCGTACGCGCTACGGTCACTACGAGTTCCTCGTATGTCTTTCGGTTTGACTAATGCGCCAGCTGCTTTTATGGATCTGATGAACCGAGTGTGCCGGCCGATGTTAGATAAATCAGTGATTGCGTTTTTGATGATATCCTGATTTATTCAAGGAGCAAGATAGAGCATGCCGGTCATATTCGAGAAGTAGTGGAAACGTTGAGAAGGGAGAAATTGTACGCCAAGTTCTCCAAGTGCGCATTCTGGTTGCGCGAAGTCCAATTCTTGGGCCACGTGGTTAATCCGGAGGGAATTATGGTTGATCCGGCAAAGGTGGAAGCGGTGATGCAATGGAAGTCTCCAAAAACGCCATTCAAGATCCGTAGTTTCTTGGGTTTGGCGGGCTATTACAGAAGATTCATTCAAGACTTCTCCAAGATTTCTTCTACACTGACCAAGTTGACTCGGAAGAATGTCAAGTTTGTATGGGGTCAAGCTCAAGAGAAGGCGTTCGAAGAATTGAAGACGAGGTTGACCCAAGCTCCCATATTGGCATTACCCGACAGAAATGAAGACTTGGTGGTCTATTCTGATGCTTCCTACTCGGGGTTGGGGTGCGTGTTAACGCAAAGAGGAAAGGTTATAGCCTATGCATCCCGATAGCTGAAAGTTCATGAGGTTAATTACCCCACTCATGACTTGGAGCTAGCGGCTGTGGTCTTTGCATTAAAGATTTGGAGGCACTATCTCTACGGAACGAAGTGCACCATCTTCACAGACCACAAAAGCTTGAAGTACTTCTTCGAGCAGAAAGATCTAAACATGAGGCAAAGGCGATGGTTGGAGCTCATAAAGGTTTATGATTGCGAAATCCATTACCATCCGGGCAAGGCCAATGTGGTGGCTGATGCCCTTAGCTGAAAAGAGAGGCCTGCGCCGATACGGGTGAAGGCGTACCAGCTGATTATGACCTCGGATGTGATGGATAAAGTCAAAGAGTTTCAAGATGAGGCACTGAAGGAAGATCATCTTAACTCCGAAAGAATGAGAAAGCTGGTCGCGGAGTTGGGTGAAAACACATTTGGTATTAGAACCCGGTTTGGACGAATGTGGATTCCTCATCTTGGGGATCTGCGAGGGAAGATTATGGATGAAGCTCACAAGACTTGATACTCCATTCATCCTGGTGCTACCAAGATGTACTAAGAGATGAAGAAAGATTATTGGTGGCCGGGTATGAAGCGCGATGTGCTAGAGTATGTGAGTAAATGCCTCACTTGTTTGCAAGTAAAGGCAGAGCATCAAAATCTGTATAGGAAGATTCAAGCTTTGGATATACCGGAATGGAAGTGGGAACACATCACCATGGATTTCATTACAAAGCTGCCGCGTACTCCGAAAGGGTATGATGCCATATGGGTGATTGTTGACCGCTTGACGAAGAATGCTCACTTCCTACCGATACGCGAGACATATTCATCCGAAAGATTGGCCGACTTTTTCATCAAAGAAATTATGACTCGTCATGGTGTACCGGTGTCAATTGTGTCTGATCGCGACACCCGGTTTACATCTAAATTCTGGAAGAAATTCCACGATGCCATGGGGACGAAGTTACATATTAGTACGACTTATCATCCCCAAACTGATGGTCAGTCAGAAAGGACCATTTAGACATTAGAGGACATGCTCCGGGCATGTGTGATTGATTTTGGAGGAAGTTGGGACGACCACTTACCGTTAGCAGAATTCGCATACAACAACAGCTATCATGCCAGCATTGGTACGCCACCTTATGAGATGCTATACGGTAGGAGATGCAGGACACCCGTGTGTTGGGGTGATATTGGTCAGAAGGAATTAGGGAGCGTCGAGGTGATCGAGGCTACGACTGAAAAGCTTGAAAGGATCAAGGCCTACATGAAGGCAACCAAAGACAGACAGAAGTCGTATGCCGATAAACGACGCAGACTAATTGAGTTCCAGGTGGGTGACCGGGTTATGTTAAAGGTCTCACCTTGGAAAGGAATCATTCGGTTCAGAAAGCGGGGCAAATTGAGCCCACGATATATAGGCCCTTTTCGAATCATTTCTCGAGTAGGGGAGGTGGCCTATAGGCTGGAGTTACCAGATGAATTAAGTGGAATTCACCCGACATTCCACGTATCTCATCTGAGAAAATGTTTGACCGATGAAGATATGATTGTTCCACTAGAGGATATCGAAGTAGATGAACGACACAATTATGTGGAGCAACCAGTGGCAATCATCGATTGAAAAGAGAAGCGGCTGAGAAATAAAGTGGTTCCCCTGGTGCGTGTACAGTGGAAGCACAGAAAGGGATCCGAGTCTACGTGGGAGACTGAAGAGGAGATGAAACAACATTACCCACACTTGTTCGAAGAGTAACAGGTTTCGAGGACGAAACCTTTATAAGGGGGGTGGACTTGTAACACCCGAAATTTTTGATTAGACAAAGCAAAATAATAAGAAGAAAAGAAAAAGAAAGTATCTTGTAAGGAAAGGAAAAGGAAACAAAAGTGGAGGGGGGCATTGTGTAAAAAGTACAAAGAAAAGATAAATATCTGATATACATAGGGATGGCTGCCCATACTTTTTCTCACAACCCCAAATCTTCGAGTATTCTAGAGAGAGAAAGAGCGGACTACGGGAATTTGAAGGAAGAACAAGAAGAAGAAGAAGACGGATTCAAGGTACCGAGTCTCATAGCGACCGATTTTGAAGAAGCCATACCCAGCAACACAAGGTGAGTTCTAAGACCCCCTGTTTTACTTGATTTAAACGATTTTAGGGCTGGAACACATCATGAAACTGTTTTCGAGGTTGAGTGTTCAAGCTGTGTATATATGTGCGAGTATGTGTGAGTGTATGGTCCGTTCGGGCTATTAAGCCTACCGGACAAAGATTTCTTGGGTAGATGTATGAATCTACAGCGTGTCGATCGTATGTATGCTGTCAATGCATGTCATCAGAACCCTTCTAAATTATGCATGATCTTTAGTATGTTCTAGGTGTATATAGTATGATGAATCTGTGATAGGGAGCTAGAACGGCACTAAGTTAAGTTGCAGGTTAAGTGACTCGTCTGTAACAATCAATGCGGACAAGTCAAAAAAATGCGGCCAAGGCAATTGCTAACCTATATTAATGCATGCGGGCGACCAAGAAAGGTGGCCAAGGCCTGACACAGCCGCATTAACTAATGCAGGAGGCTAAGGAAAATGCGGCCAAGGCTTCATACTCAGCCGCATTAACCAATGCGGACAAATCAAGAAAAGGGGCCAAGGCATTTCACAGCCGCATTGACCAATGCGGACCAGTCCGGAAATGCGGCTAAGGCATTCCTCAGCCGCATTGACCAATGCGGGTAGATAGTAAATACAGCTAAGGCATTCCTCAGCCGCATTGACTAATGCGAATGTTCAAGGAAATGCGGATGAACAAAATGGGAAATGCGGATAAAAGCATAGAAAGATCTGATTAATTTGGGGAAAACGTGTAACATAGGCATGATGATGATGATGATGTTGCCTGGTTGTACCTGTTGTATGCCATATATGTATGATGCCTTGCATGATGATGAATGAATAATATGTGTATGTTCCTTATGATAATGTATGTTTATCTTTCCGAAACTTTACGAATTATGAAAATAAATAAACAAAGTATTATGTAATGTAAAGTGAAAGATAATGAAAGAGGAACATGATGATGAATGCATGTATTAATGAATGAATGAAAAGGAAATATGATGACGAATACATGCATTAATGAATGAACGAACTAAGTCTTGCAAGCATTGGATAAGGAAAACGGGTCCTTCTTTGTGATTGACCATACGCATGGTACCTCTACCGCTTACCTCTAGTACTGTGGCATACGCTTATTGTCTCTCCATAGACTTCGGCCCAGTACTGTGGCATACGCTTGTTGTTCATTTGTTGACTTCGGCCCAGTACTGTGGCATACACTTTGTTGTCTATGGATTGACTTCAGCCCAGTAGCTAAGACTGATTGGGGTGTAGCCTATGGTATTGGTACAAATGATATCCAATGTGCAAGCAAAGAGGTAATGAACGAACGAATGATGAAGATAATAATAATAGTTATTATCTGTATGTATGTATGATGTATGATCGCTTGAAGGAAAAGAATGGTTTTAATATGCTTATTATATAAACTAGAACTCACTCAGCAACGCTGACTTTTTATGTGTTTCCAGTTGGCAGGTAGTGTTGCTGGGGATGGCACGAGGCGACTACTCAGCTCTTTTGGGATGGCATTCTCCTTTTGATAATGCCAGCACGCAATATGTTGCATGCTCATAATGCATGCAAGACATTATGTTGCATTCAAGTGCCAAGTGTTCCTTGAGGATCCCGATAAAAGGGATTACTTAAGGAATCTTCCTTAAGGATCCCGATAAACGGGATTACTTAAGGAATCTTCTTTAAATTTAGTTTTTAATATGTGTAATTAGTAATGATGTAATCTTTTGTAAAAGCTTTTATGATGAAATGAGATGTCTCTGTTTTAATGTTTCCGCTACAATGATCGTAATGTTTTGTAATGCAACAATATGTATTTTGTAGTCGACGAACGTTGTATTAACTGGCAAAAGCATATATAGTAAATTGAAAGTTTATTGGAAGTTTCCGCTGCATGATTTCATTAAGTTAATTGTAAATATATATTTTATGTGTAATGAATGACCAACTGTGAGGTGCTCGGGAAAGGGGCCTTACAATACAATCAAAAGTTTTTAATAAAAACAGACTGCCAAGCAGCCAAATATATGTTTAATAAAGATTTTCAATATGATGTTTCTAAACAAATGTTTGCTAGATGGCAATCTCATTTAGCTCCATTTGATTTTGAAATTATTTATAAAAATGGACTGAAAATAGTCTTCCTGATTTTCTTACCAGAGAATATATAAATGGCCTACAATAAAAAATCATTAGGACCATTGAAGATGATATATGAAGATCTTCAACAAGACAAAGAATACTGCTTAATAGCACTTCAAATAGCACGTCAAAGATGCTACGACATTGAAAATGATGATACTATTAATCCATTAATAAAAATTTATGTTAAAGGAAAAATTGAATTAAGAATCATTGGTCTAAAAAGAAGACTAAATGATATAAAAGAAAAAGAAATTATAATTTCTTGTGGATAATCCATATGATTTAAGATTTGCAGGATGATCCCAAGGGATCGTGGCGGTGGAAGATCTTCCTCTCGTAGGGGAAGAGGCAATTCTCACATTATTTCCCAAAGAGGAAATATGAAGTTGGTGGCTGAAAATATTGCATCAACTCAAGGATCCAATTCAGAGGATCAAACAAAACTCTACATAGAGAGTTTCAAGCCTATAAGGCTACCAAAGAACAAATCCTTTATAAGGAATTTCGGGCTGAAAAAGTCGTGAGAGAAAATTCTCAAGAAACAACTGCATCATATGCAAAAACAGTCTCAGACGATTTTGATGACGAAAACTGGGTGAAAATGCCCAATACAGAAGTCATACTTCTGCTAGAAAATAGAGATCTTAGATGGAAAGATCAACCATGGCTGTTGATAAACAAATACATGGATACATGATTCTATCCTGCAGAAACATATAAGCCAAGAGCTTATTATGAAAACATTTTGAAAAAAGAATACTGCGAGATAGTAAACTATCAAGGTTCCAAAAATAAAGGAATCTATTTTGGCAAAATTGTTATTAAACAAATAATATCTATTGAAGCCTGGGGAGTATCCCCTCTTAAAGAAAGGGAGTTAATACACCCTGAAACTAAAGCCCCAATCAAATATAATTATTGGGACTATAAAAATGCTTTTCCAATAATTGTTTCATTGAAACAATGCCTTCATTATACTACTTTGTGGAATTCAGCATTCCATGGATCTGGAAATGGATCCCAGAGACTGGTTATACCAGTGACAACATATATTGCTTAAAGAGAACTTATTATATTAAGTTCTGGAAGAAGATGCTAATGGTTAAAGACGGAGTTCTTGAAAGCCAATAGACGGTGGATTATATCCAAAAGGCGATAAGCACCTATGAAGAAAAGATTCATTCAAATAATAGCAAAGAGCCTCCGAGCCCGTTCGAACACATTGTTCAAAAAATCAAAATGATCAAAGGTACTGAGAAAATCAGTGAAAAAGAAATGATGGACTTCTACATGACAGAAGTGAAGAAAGATTTTGTCAAACATTTTAAAGGAAAATTCCAGTCAACAATGTCCATTTCAGATGATGAAACTGCAACTGTCTTAGCAGGGGAAGGTCAAGATCCATATGATCAGGAGGAAGAAGGAGATATTCTATGTCATCTTTATGTCATTAAAATAACAGAAAAAATAGAAGAAAATCAAAAATCCGACAATCGGAAAATGAAGGAATCCAAGGGAATAATGAAACCATAATCACAAGCTACAAGCCTTCAAAATGGAGTGGCCGACAAAGAAAAATAATTTCTTCAAGACAGTTGTCCGTATTATCATATAATTGAGGATACTGTTTGTTTTTTATATGTTAATGTCTGGTAGGACCTATGATAGGCACAGAATTGAATTATTACGAATATTCGCAGCATAATTCGAGTACCTTTACTCCTATAAAAGGAGGCGTTGTGTTTAGTTAAGGGCAGACTCGAAAACCATTACTACTTTTCTTTGTAAAAATCTCTCTGTAATATTTAGAAGATATAAAGTTTATATTTGAAGCTCCATCCGTAGAATTTAAGGTATTTTATTTTATTTGTATATGATCGCCTCCTATATGGAAGGCTAATTTAACAAGTGTTGGAGTACCATATCATGATCTAGATTTAAAAATACCATGGCTCTGATACCACTTGTTTAAAGAGAATATTTCTCTTTGTAAGAATTCAATTTGATTAATCTTTGCTTGCAAAAGATTTTCTTTTATTTGATTGATTTCTTTTGAAATTGGATTTACAATAAAAGGAAAATATATTTCTTTTTCTTGAAATGATCCAACGATTCCTTTAGTATCTATATACTTCAAAGGAAATGTTTTATTCAAAAATGGAGTTCCAAGTATAACTTGGCTTGTAAGATTTTTTACTAGTAGGAAACTAGTAGGAATACAAACCTTATCTTGACATATATATGCCTTAGGAATTTTATATTCTATCTGGAGCCTCTCTCCACTAGCTGAGCTAAGGGAATGAGAAGTTTTATGAAAGTATTCAGTAGGAATTAATCCTTCTTGAATACAATTTAGATCAGCACCACTATCAACTAGTGCTATGACTTTTATAAAAAAATCTATCACTTATCAGAAGCTTTATTCTAATATGCCATTTTTGGATGGTGATGATTTCTAATAAACTGTCTAAAAATCCTATACTCTCTTGTTCCTGTTGAACAATTTGTCTAAAGGACATAGGATTTTTTGAGGTTTCAAGATTTATAACTCTTTTCTCTAGATTTTTATTATCTTGTTGGAGTATTTTCACTTCGAATTTTAAATGATCAATTTCTTTTTTCAAATCCTGTATATTTATAGGTTTTTGAATTTTATTTTTTTCATTTAGCTGCCTTTTTAGCTCTGCTAATGAAAAAGGTTTTAAATCCTTTTGTAAAAAACTAGAAGAGGTTTCCCCTTCTATGTTTTTAGAAATGTTTGAATTATTTTTTCTTTTAAAGAATTGTCTTCAATTAGTTTTAGAATGTCTAAAATCTTATTTGTCTTCAATTAGTTTTAGAATGTCTAAAATCTTATTTGTTAGAACATTTAATTCTAATCCTTGGAATTGTGAGACAAGCTGGTATAAACCTTTTTCTTCAATATCTGAAGAGTTTTTACAACAATCTTGTTTACAAGCACTAGAACAAGGAATATATTCCTCATCTTCTGTAGTATAAACACTTTCATTATCTATAATATTTAAATTTTCATTTTCTGAAATAGATTGTTCAGATTCTATTTCAGAGTCTGAGTTTAAAAGAATTTTTGAAATCTTTTCTTTTAATTTTTTATCTTCTAGTTTATTAATATTTTTCTTTACCCAGCAAGTTCTTGCTTTGTGACCTATTTTGCCACATCTCCTACATTTAATAAGAGGTTTATATGAAAATTTTTGTTCACACTTTCTTTTCCTATCAAGTTTTCTATCTTCTCTTTTCTTTTTCCTCTTAAGATACTTTCAAGGGGAAGACTCTTTTCTAGGCTTCCTAGGTCTAGAGGTAGACTCTATGCCAAACTGGTCACAGAATTGACCTAATTGTTTCTTCTCATTAAGTGAATGTTTCTTAATCTGTTGGTTTAATTTTATCTCATTACATAAATTTAAACCTTCTTGTACACAAGTTCCTATAAGTTTACCATACGTGTATTTATCATAATCAATACTAATTTCTCCTTTTCTTAAGGATTTTCTTACTCTTTCTGCAAATAAAGAGGGAAGACCGTCAATAAACTTAGACTTCCAGTGAGAGCTATTTGACTCTGGGTGTTCCATAACTCTACATAAAAATGTATCCTTATACCACCTAAATGAGGTGAGAGTTGGACACCTAAGGTTTTGAAGAAGAGTTCTAATATTCTCAGAATCTTCCGACCATCTTCCAGTGAAATGTTCTATAATATTGATATTTAAAGAATAGACAGCATTACTAACCGTACTTCCGTCTTCTTCTTTGATACTATTAAGGATTTTATCCTTATCATCCTGAGATAGATAATTATCCCACCAGCCTTTTGTTGACCTGTAAACCCTGCTATAATCATATTGGCTATGGTTTTTGTGGTATTGCCATTATTTTGGCAAATTGTACTATACATAAGTATTCTATGTACAGTATTATATATTTGGCATTCTGTATAGCCATCTATATTCCATTCATAAATCATTTTCTCACTATAGGAATTGCTGATAGTATATTCTTGTTCTTCTAAAAGAACATCCTGAGGTGTAGGCCTCGGGTAGTAATACTTTCGCTGAGTTGGCTTATCTGGAAACTTTGATATTTTTGAGATTTCATCCTGAATCTTTTGTTTGTAATTTTCTTTATTAATATTAGTCAGTGTATTAATGTGTAAATTTTTAAAGGCAATAACTGACTCATTTAAAGTTTTTATTAGACTTTCATAAGATTTTGTTTTAAAATCTGTAATTTTGGGTGGTAGTTGTATACTAGGAGTAGCAACAACTTTCTTTCCCCTTCCCATATTAGTATTTTGCCTCTCTTGGACACTAGATAATATTTTATCCATTTTCTTTGATAAATCCTGAAGCTGTTTCCCAAGAATTATCAAATATAAATTGTTATAGTTTTATTGTTTTATTAAAACGTTTATATGTGAGATTGTTACTGGTAAAGTATCATCTTCCAGTAATTTTTAAAAAGCTTGAAAGTATTCTCCTTCTTTTCCTATTTTAAAAATAGTATTTGTAGGAGGAAAAATATTTGAAATAGTTTTTCCATTTATTTCAAAATTTCTTTCAAGTACAGAAACTATAGTTTCTGTATATTTTTCAATAAACCAAGGAACAAAAGGTAGAATTTCATTTTTTTGGTTAAATCATTATAATATTCTTCTTTAAAGAACATTTGAGTTTGTTTTTCAAAATTTTTAAAAAACCATTTTCTAAACAATTCCCATTTGGGTTGTTCAAATTCTTTTGAATTATTCTTTCTCACCGATGATCCTGGTGAAAAGTCGATTTTTTCTTTAAAGTTTGTACTATCCATAAATTATACAAAACTTATTTCAGACTTGGTTAATTCCGGGTCTATTTACACACCTCTGACTATATTATCAGAATCCATTCTTAATCCCTCTATTTTCCTTTCAGGATATTCTTCTCTTAGATGAGAAGTAGATGCCCTAGAAGGACTCTTTACAGTATACTCTATTGGAGATATGTGATGGTAGTGTGATGATACTGACCTCGAGATTGAAGGCTCGTTCTTTATTCTAAAGTTTTCAAATTGTATTTGAACTGTTCCTTCTTTTTATTGAGAAATATTTAATGGATTGTGATCCATATATTGTTGTGAGGGGGTAGCTTGATCTAATACCCAATTTTCTGGAAAGTTGATTTCTTCCTATTTTATTCTTCTTCTCGTAGTTATGTTTGATTTTCCAAAATTGGTTTCTATCACGATGGTTTCATTTAATGGTTTATCTACCATTCTACATCATGGATTTAAAGTATAAAGAGGTTTATAGTATATTCTGTAGCATACACAGATAACCTTTGACCCTTGAGCATAATTATACCCATGGGTTTTAATATTTAATGTTAAAGCATCTGATCTATACTCTCTTAATAAGCAAATAAGAGGGGTAAAAAAGGAATTTCACACAAATCTCTTAATTTTAAGAGATGTACATCTGTTGATGCATAAGTTACAACTCTTAAAGCTCTACAAAAGAAAGAGTGTACAAAAGAAGGTGGTCTGCAACCTCCTTTTCTTCTGCAAATCACCAAGATCAACATACCCGTGCATACAGGAGATTCAAAATTCAAATAACGCTAAAGCATCACAACAAGATCACCAAGAGCATGGATATCCACAACTGCGGATATCCACAACTGCGGAGTATCGATCCTCCATTGATCCTCTTCTTCCTCTTTTGCAATACACCGAATACTCCTCACCTTCATCACCGATCTCCACGACGTCATCAACCTGCTTAACAACCTCATCCATCAAACTCAAAGGCGCAAACGGAATCTGAATCCTCGCCGGCCTCTTCCTCTTCGAGAGCACCGTCGGTGACGAAATCGAATCACAACTAACAATCGGTGCTCCACCATCGGTTAGATTTATTTTCATCTTCAATTTTGTTTCATCTTGTCTTTTGCTTCATTATAGCGTTGTTGTTGTTGTTCTAATGTTATGACTGTTGTTGTTGTTTTGATTTAGGCGCTGCCGAATCAGCAAACTGTTGATTACCCGAGCTTCAAGCTTGTTATTGTTGGCGATGGTGGAACTGGTAAGGGTTTAGGTTTTGTTCTTGCGATTTTGGGTTTGAATCTATTGGTGATATATCGTTGTTATGGAGATTGTGTGGTTGATGATGATCTTGTGGTGTTGTGATTAGTTTGTGGTTTTTGGTGGTTTTAGGTTCTGATTTTGGAAATGAGTGTTTGGTTTTTGATTTGGTTTATTGTTATGTTGATTTGGTATGGATTTTAAGGTTTAGGGTTTATGTTTATGTTGAATTGTTGATGGAGTTTGTTGAGCTTTATGTGGTTTTCTTGTTTCATAATTGTGTTTACGTTTCTTATGTGATGATTATCGACAAGTATTAAACCTTGTTTTGCATTATATAACTTAAGAAAATTGCTATTGTTGTGGGAGTGGTGGTTAATGATACGACTTAAAACGTTATACGGAAATAATCAAGTTTTGTGTTGTAATCTCTAACCGTTTAATAAACGGGTAGTGTTCGGGTTGATATGTTTTAATGGGTAGTGTTCAGGTTGATATGTTTTAATGGGTAGTGTTCAGGTGGACATGTTTAATTAATTTAACCCATTTATAACTAGAATAACAATTTAAAATGTTAGAAAAAAAAATTATGTAATGCCAACCTGTTTACGATCCGTTTAGCCTTCATAATTTGATTACAACCCATCTACCGGCTTGTCTTGTTTAGACTATGGTTTTCTGTTTACATGTGTTGTGCACAATTTTAATATGCCAAAGGTTAGGTTTAACTTTGATATGGATAAATATATGGGTGGTTTAGTTCAGATCTTACTAAAATCTTGGCTTTTGTCTATGCTAGACCTTAAAGACCAAATCCAAGTTTATGATTTGTAACGGGCCTGTAAACTCCTTTTATAAAAACATATAAGCGTTTAAAACAAGTTCCATATAGTTTTCCTTTCTAAAAGATGTAAAGTTGTAAGTGCGGTTTCTGAATTAAGTTGTTAGGTTGTGCCAGATGATGCATTAGGGTTCTTAGAATAGCTTAGGTTTTAGTTTTATTTTCTACCAGGTATGTTTTAAAGATGGGGGTTTTTAACCGTTTTTCATGTTCTGATTTTGCAGGGAAAACTACATTTGTGAAGAGGCATTTGACTGGAGAATTTGAGAAGATATATGAACGTAAGATTTTTTAAAAGATTGTTACTTTGTTGAGTTTATGTAACATTATTTTGTTTGGTATCTACATGAGTGTTTGATATTGATAATAATATTTATCATCATGGTCAGCAACAATTGGTGTGGAGGTCCATCCCTTGGATTTCTTCACTAACTGTGGCAAGATTCGGTTTTACTGCTGGGACACAGTCGGGCAAGAGAAATTCGGTGGTCTTAGAGATGGATATTAGTAAGTACTTCTTGTTTGAATGTTAGACTGAATGCTATTTATAGCTAATTCTGAGTTCTTATTAGTGTACTCAATATCTCTTCCATACCTTTTTTCAAATAATTATTCATCTGAACCGTTTGCAGCATTCACGGTCAATGTGCCATCATAACGTTTGATGTAAATGCCCGATTGACCTACAAGAATGTTCCCACCTGACATCGTGATCTTTGCAGGTTTGTGTTCAAAGATTTTGTTTGTTTGATTAATTCTCGCAATATTTATGCAAGATATAGACATAGATAACCTAATTGTCAATCTTTTTGTTTTTGGTATGCAATTTTATGTTGTTCTGGGTCTTATTGTTAAAGAGTATTTTAGGCATCTAACAATTGCCTAATTCTTGATAGGGTATGCGAGAACATCCCAATTGTACTATGTGGAAACAAGGTTGATGTTAAGAACCGTCAAGTGAAAGCAAAGCAAGTTACTTTCCACAGGAAGAAAAACTTGCAGTACTATGAAATATCAGCCAAGAGTAACTACAACTTCGAGAAGCCTTTCCTTTACCTCGCCAGGAAACTTGCTGGGTAGCCACTAAACTTTAAACTTCCAGTTATATGTCAACTTACGGGATTTTGATCTAATATTTTTGTGGGTGATAAGTGATGCAAACTTACACTTTGTGGAGTCTCCTGCACTTGCTCCACCAGAAGTCCAAATTGATATGGCTGCTCAACAACAGTAAGTTTTTCTTCGTTCTAGCTTAGCCCTTTTAGGGTCACTTCTACTACTGCTTAAGCTGCGCAATGTATCAGTAGTATGTATCTATGATGTATGATTGTGTATTTTGTAGGCATGAAGCTGAGCTTCAACAAGCTGCAAACCAGCCCCTTCCAGATGATGATGATGATGCCTTTGAATAGAGAAGAGATGGTTAATACTCATTTTTATTGGACTTATTTGATCTTCAAGAGTTGTTTAAGAGAAAGATATTATTCTTCTGCATGAGAATGTATGGAAATGTCCAAATTTATCAGTACTTGTTATGTCTAATATAATATCACCATTTATCCTTTTGCCTTTCACTATTTTCAACCTTCAAGTATGTAGTTTATCTTTCTTTTGGCTTCTAAAGCATGGTAATTTTAGTTTTTTGACAATTGTTATATCTATTTATTTCTACCAAGTTTGTTAGGGCTGCCATTGTAGCCCTGTTGGTAGGAGATTGAATGCAATTGAAACTTGTGTGGGTGTATGAACACAAATTTGAATCCCTAATGAAACTATCATTTATTAAGGAAGTTCATCTAGCTGTTTGTTATTTAGAGAAGTTTATTAAAGGAGCTGTTAAGAAGTCAAGATGCATTTTCTTCTTACATATTGCTCATAAAACCATTTCCAAGCTAAGCATCTACATCTACGGGGCAGTTTGGCATTTTCTTCTTGTTCTCGATATAATGCATTACTACTTCAGTGAGAAGGGTATGGCAGTGTGTAGAATTGATGGCAATGTGAAATTGGAAGAGAGAAGACAACAGGTAAGCACAGCTCATAAAACTTTCACTTTATGGTTCATTTACTATTTGTTGATTCTAAATAGCTGCTGTCATGTAATATATTTTGTTAGGATTGGTTGACTCTACTTACCTATATGTAATTTGTACTTCTCTACAATTATGCAATAACAGATCCAGGACTTCAATGATGTGGACAGTGAGTATAGAATCTTCCTTCTGAGCACACGGGCTGGTGGGTTAGGAATCAATCTCACTGCTGCTGATACCTGCATATTATACGACAGTGACTGGGTAAACCATTTTGTTTTTCGTTTCGTTAGAGTTGGCAAATGAGCAGGCAGGATTGGTCAGATAACTGGATCATTTTAATGTGACGTGAACAATTTGTTGTTACTATGATAATATAGTCTATGATACAATACAATTGTGATGACTTTTGACCTGTTAAAGTTGTATTATCCAAATTGATCTCTTCACGTCTGATGACATTTTCTAGCATTGCATTCAATTCCGTTTTAATCTTTAATCATTATATGCATTTGAGTGCAGAACCCTCAAATGGATTTACAGGCAATGGATAGATGTCATAGAATTGGCCAAACAAAGCCTGTGCATGTGTATAGGCTTGCAACTGCTCTATCTGTTGAGGTATTTTATTTTTATTTTATCGGCTTTATAATCTGCCTTTTCAGTGTTCTGTAAGTAAACATTTTATGTTGAATAATATTTCTAGGACCGAATTCTGAAGCGAGCATTCAGTAAATTAAAGCTAGAGCATGTGGTGATTGGTAAAGGTCAATTTCAGCAGGAAAGAACAAAAGCAAGCAATGAAGTTTTAGAGGTATATTTCTGTTTTTTACACAGCATCTATTATTTAGGGTGTAAACAAGCTGGGTCCAATCAACAATTGAGTATTTTAATTGTGCATATTAATTGTATTTATATAATTATAATTATTTATATTTAACACAACATATATTATTCAGTGGTTTGCATCAAAATTTTATATAATAACAGTAGTCTTTATATGTAATTATATATTTACTGTCTAAAAATAATTATTATGCCTTATAAATAGTAGGCCCCTGCCCTTAGTAAAACTTGGTGTGTGAAGGCTTGTGCTTGTTTTTATAGGCTTGAACTTGATTCTAGCTTTTAGTGAGCTGATATCAAGTAACTCACAAGCTGCTTGTCTCATTCACATCTCTACATTTATCAAGCATTTTTTTTATTTACTAGAATTTAATATTTTCAGGAAGAGGATATGTTGGCTCTTTTGAGAGATGACGATGACCCGAAGACAAAATGATACAGACTGATATCAGCGACGAGTATCTTGAAAAGGTGTTGGATCGAAGTGATCTGATCGCTGGACCTGCAAAGGTAGATGAGAAACCAAACTTTTTGACGAGCACGCTTCCCCTAAAAGGCCCAGGTTGGGAAGTGGTCATTCCCACCTCCACCGGAGGGATGCTTTCAACTGTCAACAACTAACTTGACAACCTACACTTCTGTCCCGTTTGATCCCTTCTGTTTCTGTTTATTTTTGCGTACATGCGACCAGACCTATTATTTAATTGAGTTTTGTGATGCTCATGACATAAATAGACTATACAATAAAAGCCACGCATGTATTCAGAAAACAAATATCGCATTGTGAAATATGTCGATGTCGTCGCCTCCGCCGCATCGCGCGGGTTCCTTACTAGTATATTTATATCAGATAGCGATAACTGTAAATTTAGGTATACATTAAAATAAACTGCGCCATGGGCCAGACTCGATTGGACAATCCCTATCAAGGATTGTTTCCAATCTAAATTTCTAGCATCTCTTAGAGCTGCTACAAAGCTTTCAGGTAAACCTTCTAATGTTAAAGGCTTGAAAGCTATTTGGACAAGACCAATATGTATAAATTTATATTCTTTTTTATATTTATTTAAATCTTTTGATAATAAAAGCTTTATCATCATATCTTCTTTATTCAAAGAAATAGTTTCTTCAGTTGTTTTTACAACTTGTTTTAAATCTATTTTTTCAAAGGTTCCTAATTTATAGATTAGTTTATAATCTATTTTTGTAATTATCCAATTATTTAATAATTCTAAATTATGAGGAATATCGTATTCCTCTTCCATACTATTTTTACAGTATCTGTTGATTTTAATATATTCATAATTTTTATGAATATGACAACTGTTGAAGTACACATGACATAATCTAGATTTAAAAATACCATGGCTCTGATACCACTTGTTGGCCTGTTAGGCCCCCCAGGGGTATGTTTATTTCATAATATATATATATATATATATATATATATATATATATATATATAAATATATTTATATATATATATTGTCTCCCTACTTGACCCCGTTATTGCTAAGTTGATTGCTTCGATATTTCGGGGCGTTACATGCATCAGCTAGTGTTGGGCTCATAGTTGAGGGGAACAAGTAATGTTCTAAAATTTGGACAGATGAAGCCTGACATCTTTAAAACAATAAGAAAGCCTACTGTGGGCTTCTTAAGGGTAGAAACAACCCTGGTCTTAAAAATATTAGAGCTCATTGCTCAAGGTGACAACCTAGTTGCACCAGCTAGTGTTGAGCCCACACCTTCTACTTAAAGACCATCCAAATAGCCACAAACAATCCTCACCTACCAAAGAAAGTCCAAACGAACCCCTGCACAAGTTATTCAACCTGTGCAGGCCCCCATATCACCACCTATACAGGAAGAAGTAGACACTGGAGCTTCCACTTCTCCTGAGGAGCAAACCACTCCCATCTCACCAATAATCAGTCACGAGGTTCCTCATGCTCAGAATGATGAGCTTATAACCCAACAAGCCTTAAGCCTTCACTCAGAGTCTCACCACTTTAGTGAACAACCTTCAGGGGAAAGTTACCATCCCCAGCTTTTAGACTTAAATCAGCCCATACGTAGCCTAGAATTCTATGATGATGAAGTTATAGCACTCAATGAGTATCATGAGTCTCTCTTCTCTTTACCTGCTCAAAGAGAGATGAGTACTCCTTTGTCCTCTGTATCTAGCCCATATCATCCATTCCCAACTGAGGTGGATCTTCCTAAACCTGTTCAGGAGGTCCATATGGAAGAGGCTCTCACTTCTGCAAGTGATTACATTATTAAGACCTCAATCATGTCAACCTAGCCCACTGACACTTTAACTGAGACTGCCAGTGAGCAGGGGAAATCCAACAGCCAAGAACACCAAGCTGGTGATGAGGAAGAAAACTTGGGTCCAATTTTCTCATCGCCTAGTGATTCTTCTATTTAAGATGAGGGGAATTTTAGACTAAAGGTGAAGAAATTGTATAAAACATGCACCTATTTAGTCTCCAAGGTCAGTCACTTGGAATCTCAAGTGACTACCTTGCAAAGAAGGGTCAATGGTCAGCAACTTGATATTTCTGATCTAAAGGAGCAACTAGCTAGGAGACCCTTCAGAAGAACTCAACCAGGAACACAAGAACCTGAGGATGTAATTGATATAACCTCTATCTCACCTATGCAAGTGGGTGATGCTACCAAAAAGGGGGAGGAAGTTGTTACAATCATAGAACCTGGGAGTCCTTCTCAGAGTATGGACACTAAGATTTCACCACAGTCACTTGCAATTGTCCAAACTCAACAACCTCCTCAAGTTCACATTGATGTGGGCTCACTCATCCAGAGTCTATTTAAGGAGGCTATACCAAGGGCAATATAATTCCCACCCTATGGAGCTCTAAATGAAATATATGGGTGGAGGTATGATGCTGACTGAAGAGCCCTGGTACTGTATAGATTTCAAGGACAGCAAGAGGTCTTCAACTTTCAGACCTTGAACTACTATGACAGTCTTGCTCTAGTCAATATGCCACTTGCCAGCCCAAGTCAACATAGGCAAGCTAACACATTGGCTGAGAGAATTCAAGATAGAATAATGGAAGAACTCAGACATAGAAGAAGACAAATGCAAACAGGCCATGTCATTGTTCAACTGGATGTTAAGGTGTACCCTAAGATTAGCTTCGAAGGGGAAACCTTGACTGAAGGCCCCGTGACTGAACCTGTGAGCATTGTCACAAAGTCAACCACTTTAACATCCTGCACCCTCAGTGAGGCACCAATTAGTGAAGGTGCTTCACACCCTCTCTCTGGCCATAGCCTGACTACTGAATCAGGCAATAAAGGCCAAAGCTCTCTCCACCCTGAGTCACCAAGGCCTGTGAGTGACAAAGGGAAAAGTAAACTGGCTCCTGAGGAGATTAAGGAGGAGGAAAGAGAGAGGAAGAGGAAGCTAAGGGGAGAGAGTTCAGCTGGTTCCTTAGGCTTCATAGAAGCTGCAATCAGGACAGCCCCCAGGCCAAACACTCAAGATGATGAGTTGAGGGTTGCCAGATTGAACTATCTGGGAACCAGGAACTACAACATTAATGAACTCATCTCTCTTCCCTTAGAAGAGTTAAATGAACTGGCAGACATAGAGCTGACCAAGGAGAAGAAGGAGACAGATGATGTAGAGTTGCTCCTCAGAGTCAAAGAAGAAAGAAGACAAAAAAGACTGTACAAGCATGCTCCTTCTCTCTTCCCAGTTCATGAAAGCCCTGAGAGAGAGGCTGTGGCAACTAAACAACCTCAGGTAGACAAGGAGGCTGATAGACAAAACATGATCAACACCTAAGTGCCACATGTCTCTGTCAGGCATCTGCACTTATTCACCTCTCGTATGAGTACATAGAATTTGAATATCTTAAACAGCTGGAACAACAGTTCAACATTGAACAAAAGGCTTCTAAGAGAAAGATGAGGGAAGAAGATGCAAAGTCAAGAGCCATCATCAAAAAGAGTCAAAGAAGTCTGCTGATAGACAAAAGATGATGAGCTTCTTGAAGCTGTATGGATTCTCCGGAAGGAGGATTGGTCCAATGTCTCTATCCACTATGGATGAGCACATTAGAGTGATCAACCAGAAGATTAAAAAGGGAGAGCTTGTTGACTTGCATTCTCCAACAAGCCAAGCTCCTCCTAAAGTTGAGGTTAAGGTTGAACCAACACAGACAACACAACCTAGACCTTCAGCTGCATTACAGACAACTTTATCTTCTACTCCGCAGCAGGGTTCCACTCCCTTTTCGTATAAACCTATAAGGGAAGAGGACCCAACTGAGAGAGGCACTACAGAATAACCTGGTACTCAAGACCAACCCTCTCAGTTAAACACTCTAAAGAGAATGAAAAGAATGGCAATGAAGAGAGTATCTAAGAGGTCAAAGGCATCCACTTCCAAACCTCAGGATGAGTCAGAGCATCCTGAGGAAGTGCAACAAGAGGCTGCTCAACCAACTCCTACTCAAGCATAACCTCTTGCAGCCAGAAGATCCATCTTGTCTTGGACCTTTGATGCTAATCCAGACAGATGGTATGTCATCAGAGATCAAGGTAGTCAAGATGTCTACTTCTGGCAAGACATGCTTGATCTACCTCTGCGTGATCTCCATGACATAAGAAGGTATTATGAGAGTCTGAAGGATCCTGACCAAATGATGAAAAAGGGACTGATCATGATCCTGATGAGGACTATCAATTGCTAAAAAACTTTCTCTGTTTTGGTAGCATTGGCGTAGGGGGAGTTTGTAAGGTTTTATATAAAGGTTGATGTAACCAAAGCAACCAAAGGCTTTCTGCATGCACTAAGTACCAATTAGAAGCTGCTACGGAAGTTTATACTTTGCATAAGAATTATTTAGTATAAAATCTTTCGAAGCCAAAGTTCCTTCGGAAGATTTATACTCTGCACAAGGATAACTCTAAGTATAAAAGCTTCTGAAGCCAAAGACCACATCTTCCAAAGCCAAAGATGAAGTCTTTCATAGCATCAAAGAGAAACTCTAAGTTTAAAAGCTTCCAAAGCCATAGACCACTTTCCGTTGTAGCTCTGAAGACTCACCAACTTGCATGAGTTGGTGAAAGGGTCCATGTTTTTACAACTGTACATTGAGGTCTTGAGTCTGTACTTTCTACTTTATGTACTTTTATCCTTTTGTAATATAATAGGATGTGAGCTATGGCATGTCATAGTCACTAGTCAAAAGGCAATATGCCTTTTGACTCTACATTGATTTTGTTACCTTTCAATGTTCCAACTGCTATTCCAAGTATAGCCGGTTGTAGGATGTAGTATAAAGTATCTCAGGGTCTTGTAACTTATTTAACTTATGCATTGTAACTCTTGTAATAGAACTTGAGATTAATATACATCATTCTTAAAAACCATATATATATATATATTGTTCTTGAGTTCTGTCTCATTGTTACTTGTGTTCTTTGCATCTTGTTCTTAAACACGGTTCCCTATTTAAATTGTTAAGTATTCTAACATTCTCCATCTTGTGAGACTGATTGTATTGACCATCCCTTAAATAGTCCTGCAATCCTCAAACTGACGGTCAGACTGAAAGAACTATTCAAACCCTTAAGGATATGCTTAGAACGTGTGTCGTTGGTCCATTCAAAATCCCTGAAAGGATTGGTAAGTGGCCTACAAAGTCGATCTACCTCAAGAACCGGAAGGTGTTTATCCGGTTTTCCATGTATCTGATCTCAAGAAGTGTCTAGCCAATGAGAATCTTCATGTTCCTCTTGATGAAGTTCAAATTGACAAGACAATGCATTTCGTTGAAAAGCCTGTGGAAATCTTAGGTTATGAAAGAAAGATGCTTAAGCATTTGCAAATCCCTATAGTCAAGGTTTATTGGGAGTCTAAGCGTGGACCCGAGTTTACTTGGGAACACGAGGACGAAATAAAGTCTAAGTACCCGCATCTCTTTCCTTCATCATCTTCATTGTAATTTTGGGACGAAATTCTTTCAAGTGGGGGAGACTGTAGTAACCCTCACCCTCATGAGACCCGAACCCAATCCATTTCATAAGTCTTGTAATCGTTTGTTTTCATTTCGTGTTTAATTTCAATGTTATTCTTGTAATCGTCAATGAATTCAATAAAGTTTCGTGCATTTCTTTATTTGTTTTTGTTGCGAATTTCTTTTTTCATATTAATTATTAGTTTGTTTAATGTTTACATAAGTTATATTGTGTAAATAAGTTGAACAAATTAACTACTTAAGTCAAATCTATGTTAAATTAATCTTTAGGGTAGAAATAGTCAATATTCTAAGCTTATCCAAGACTTGTAATAAAATCTAAGGGTAGTTTTTATCTTTCCTTAAACTAATTGGGACTTAACTATACTTTTAACGGAGTTACGGTCGCTAGTTAGTGCCTGTTAGGCCTCAAATCGGACTGCAGGGACCATTTCTGCCAAAACTGCAAAGTTTGGCTGGTCAGGAAGGGTCCTTTGGACCGCAACAGAATCGCATGCGGTCCGCAGGATGTGTGCTGTCGGCAGAATACGTGAAATGCAGCTGTTTAACGCGATTTCAAGCCTTAATTCCTAAATCTTTGACCTCAAATCATATCATAATCATCCTTGACTGTTCATAATTCAATCCTAAAAATATATGGGTGATTTCTTACTCCAATTCCTTCAATTTACCTTAATTTAACCCATGACCCGTTTAGTATAAATAGGACCATTGGGTTCAATCCTCAAATTCATGTCTTCCTTGCTTTCCTACCGAATCTTTTGTGCATTTCTGGAGTTTTGAAGTCCTCCCACATCAGAAGCAAGCTTCAATTCAAGAATTGGAGCTTAGGATCAAGAAACCGTAACCGTCCTTAGTTTGACTTCTCGTTTTCTCTTCGGTCTTAGACCTTCTGAGGTAGGTGTCTTCACAACTTTTATTTGTTTTACCATCCTCTTTCATGACCTATAGACAATTACACTTAAACTTTCTGTTCAAAATTTGTCAAACTTTAAGTAGGCTATTAAAGGGTAGTTTGGGAACTTTTAATCAAGAACCGTGCTTTTTACCAATTGTATGCTTGAAACATGTTTACCTACCATCTAAAATCACAACTTTAAATGTGTTTTTGCATATTAACCGCCTTTAACGGCAAGTGTTTCTTTAAAAATGATTTTTATGTTAAAACTTGGTTTTTATAATCTCGAATTGTCATATTGCTATTAGCATAAATCTAAATGTGTTTTCATAATTTGAACTTAAATCCAATGTCATAAGTCTTAGTTTAAAACTAAATAGTTTTATAAATTAATTTCATTTAATTTATAATAAAAATCCCAAATAAGTTTCTATAGTTGGACTTAAGGTTAGAACTAGTTTTCCTTAGTTTAGATAGTGACTCTTGAATCCTTTCATATAGGTTCTTCGTGAGTTGCTTGAGATTCTATATTTTGAGTAGTCGTGCCTTTCATTTACTACTTTTCACATGAGTAATTCTTATCCCCATATCATTTTTGTTTTGGGGTGTGACACGTATTCGTATCAAACTTTGAGATTCGGTTTTTCAAATCTATACGATTCTTTTAGTCTATACGTGCAATCTATGCTAGTGGTAAACTTATTGATTCTAAGTGTATGTATTCAATTTAAAGTCTAATTCTAAATCTAGTATTGCTTTTGTTGGACCCTGAAAGGATCATACATGCCAATTCAAGAGGTGGATGGTTGTTCTGCTGGAAATCTCCCAAGTCCAAGAAGAAATGCGGATCAAGAAGTTACTACAACAAGATGAAATAATACAAGTGTCGGCTATCCGCATTTGTTAATGCGGATGCACAAGAACAAATGCTGACAAGTATTTGTTCATCCGCATTAACTAATGCGGACAACCGACAAATACGGACAAGACTTTTGTTCATCCGCATTAACCAATGCGGATGTTCAGTAACAAATGCGCTCAGTGTTTGTTCATCCGCATTTGTCAATGCTGATGACCAAACACCAATGCTGAGGATAGAAGACTAATGCTGATGAAGACTTACTCATCCGCATTAACAAATGCGGATGACTAAGAACAAATGCGTACGAAGACAAACTATTCTGTACAGTTAGGGTAGTTTAGTCATTTTGTACAAGATGTAAGTCAGCCTATAAATAGATAAGAAACCTCGTATGTGAGGTGACTTTTGAGACTTTAGACTTTGTAACTCAAAACTCCTGACTTTTGACACCTCTTATTCTGTGTTTCATCTGAGGTTGTCTTGCATTGTTACTGTAGCTTGCTAAACTCTAGCATTTACTTTGTAACAGTTCAGATAATCAATACAAGTGCATTTATGAGTATTTCAAGTGTTAAATGTTCATTGATTGTTTGATTCCGCCTCTCAATCATTGACTCAATCAACATATTCGATCCTTGTTGATTCACATCAACAGAGAATATCATTCTCAAACCCAGTCAATTGGTATCAGAGCTAAACTGCCAATCACCATGCTAGAACTCCTCAATTGGTTCATTGATATGAGTTCATTTTGTGCAGTCAAAGGCATAGCTCATCAATTTAGTGCAGCTAGAACTCCTCAACAAAATGGGGTAGCTGAAAGAAGGAACAGAACACTAATTGAAGCAGCACGCACCATGCTAGCAGATGCTAAACTGCCAATCACCTTCTGGGCGGAAGCAGTTAACACATCTTGCTTTGTACAAAATAGAACCTTACTTGTCAAAGAAAGTAACAAGACTCCATATGAACTCATTTTTCAAAGAAAACCATTTATTGGATTTTTCAAGTCATTTGGTTGTCCAGTCTCAATATTAAACACCCGGGATCATTTGGGAAGTTCTCATCTAAGTCTGATGAAGGATTCTTTGTAGGATACTCATCTGTATCAAAGGCTTACAGAGTGTTTAATCCCAGATTAAACATTATTGATGAATCAACGAATGTTCAATTCAAAGAACATTCATTTCCCAAAGCAGCTAATGGTCCTGATTGGTTATTTGATATTGACTCATTCACTAAGTCTTTTGACCAATTTCACATGTCTGATGCAGGAAATCCACAACCAGCTGTACATTCATCATTATCAGGAAGAAGGAGTGATTTTCCAATGATTCCTCCAACTTCTTCTGAGCAACTAAATGAAGAAGTTCCTTTACAAGCTGATCCTATCAGACACTCTGTTCAACATCAAAGTGCTTCAATTGAGGATGGTCCAAGTACAACACCCTCTCCATCAGAGATGCCATCTATTGAAACAACTACTCAAGAAGAAGTTACCACCCAAACTCGTGTCATCCCTCCTGTTGATACTGAAAGAACTTCAACTGATGGAAGTAATCAACCCACTGATGATACTGAAGCAAGAACTGCAACACAATTTGATTTCTTCCACAACTCCCCAACAGTACAAGAAGAAGTTGCCTCGCACCAAGATGAACTGAATGTCTCCAATCTTGATGTAACCATTGCTGGTGACTCAATTCCAACCACAAGAATACACAAGAATCATCCTGTTGACGACATCATTGGTGAACTAAATGAAAGGGTGACTAGGAGCAAATCAAGCATTGCCAACATTTGCTTGTTCTCATGCTTTTTGTCAAACAGTACCCAAAAATATCAAAGAGGCTCTTCAAGACAACAGTTGGATTGAAGCAATGCAGGAAGAATTGCTGCAATTCAAGAAACAAGAAGTATGGCAACTGGTAGATCTTCCCGAAGGACAATATCCTATCGGTACCAGATGGTTGTACAGAAACAAAACTGATGACAGGGGAATTGTCATTAGAAATAAAGCTAGACTAGTAGCTCAGGGGTACACACAAGAAGAAGGAATCGATTATGATGAAGTTTTTGCCCCTGTAGCCAGACTAGAAGCCATTAGAATCTTTCTGGCATATTCTGCATCCATGAAATTCACTGTTTATCAAATGGATGTGAAGTGTGCTTTCTTGTATGGAAAGATTTCTGAAGAGGTCTATGTGAGTCAACCTCCTGGCTTTGAAGATCCAGAATATCCACACAGGGTATACAAGCTAGACAAAGCCCGGTACGGTCTTCACCAAGCTCCAAGAAAATGGTATGAGACTCTTTCATCATTCCTTCTTAATAATGGATATGAGAGAGGAAAAATTGATCAGACTCTCTTCAGAAAAAGAAAAGGAAAGGATATGCTGCTGGTTCAGATATATGTGGATGATATCATCTTTGGCTCAACAAACCAGACTCTGTGCAAAGACTTTGAAGATCTCATGCATTCAAAATTCCAAATGAGTGCTATGGGAGAACTCAATTTCTTTCTTGGAGTACAAGTCCAACAGACAGCTGACGGAATCTTCATCAATCAATCAAAATATGTGGAAACAATGCTGAAGAAATTCAAGTTTGCTGACTGTCAGTCCATCAGAACTCCTGTGGATACCAAAGTGAAGATTGGACCAGATCCTGAAGGCAAATCAGTGGATCAGACTCACTATCGTTCTATGATAGGTTCACTAATGTATCTAACAGCCAGTAGGCCTGACATTATGTTTGGTGTTTGTGTGTGTGCCAGATATCAAGCAGATCCCAAGGAATCTCATGTAAATGCAGTCAAGAGGATATTCAGATATCTCAAGGGCAAGCCTGCTCTTGGATTATGGTATCCAAAGGAAGGAGATTTCAATCTCTATGCATATACTGACAGTGATTATGGGGGATGCAACTTCAACAGAAAATCCACTTCTGGCGGGTGTCAATTTCTTGGTCCCAGACTGGTATCCTGGCAGTGCAAAAAGCAAACCAATGTATCTGTCTCAACAGCAGAAGCTGAGTATATAGCAGCATCTGCATGCTGTTCTCAAGTTCTCTGGATTCAAAACCAGATGCTTGACTATGGTTTTAACTTTCTGCACACTCCAATTCATATTGACAACACAGCAGCCATGTTCATAACAAATAATCCAGTACAACACTCAAAAACTAAACACATTGAAATTAGATATCACTTTTTGAGAGACTGTGCTGAAAAAGGTTTAATCAAATTGATGCAAGTTCACACTGATCATCAATTAGCTGATTTATTTACTAAGGCTTTTGATCCAACCAGATTTGAATTCCTAGTCCAATCTATTGGCATGATTAATCTTGAGTAAAATGAAAATCAACAAAAACATTCAACATTTCAAAAAAATCAGATCAGAAAGTATACTATTTAACCTATGGGAAATGATATAATTACAGTCACTGTATCATTCACTATGCTCATTTAGAAAACTCAAATGACTGACTTGACTTATTTGATATGTTGGTAGGCTCAACTTGAGAAAGAAACTACATGCAGTGATAAATTAAAGCCTGTCTTCAACTGTGATGCTGTCATCTCATAGTATGTGTAAGGCATGACTTATCTAAATGCGTGTGTGTGTAGCAACCTAAACACCCCAAGTAATGATGACTTATGAATCTCCTTTACTCACATCAGTTCCTCCTTTGTTTTGCTGAGCAAAGACCTGGAGTGACAAGCACATAGTGTTGATGTTACGATCTTAAAAGATTCCCAAAGTGGAACACATCCAATGTGGATGAATTTAAAACAAAAAAAAACATTCCAAAGAGAATGAAAGAAAGAATCCTTAGAGATCACCTTCCAAAGTGAAGTTAAAAGAATCCCAATGTGGATCAAATTCATAAAAGGATCAAATAAAAGAATCCCAATGAGGATCAAGTAAATGAGATGTCATAACTTAAGTAACTTGGTCATGTAAGCTGTTGAAAGTTCTACCATGCATTACATGCAGACAGTTGACCTTGCCATGTTATTGAGTGTGAGGTACATGTTGAATACCTAATCAACTCAAAACATGATAAAATCACTGGCATCTAACTATTAATCAAGCATGAGTTTAAGAGGACAAACATACCTGCAATCAATAGGTTCATGATTATGTTTGGTTTATAAAAAATTGCTTGCATCTGTGAAAGGTATGATTGTTATGATCCCAAAGAAAGGTATAACTCAACTTCTTGTACTGATTACAACACAAAAATCAAAAAAAAAAAAATTGTGTTCCCTTCAAAATTTTTCAAATCCTTAAAAGTTTCTATCTATTATGGATACAAACTTTAGGGGGAGAAATTTTAAAAATTTTGATCTTTCTGTACAAATGTTTCCTTTCTCAAAAATCAGAAAATACAAAATGTGCACAATGTCTGTGTTGGTGTAGAAGTTATATCATAATATCTCAACTGATGCAACAAATACATCCTCATGAACAAGTAAAGGAACAGTCAACAATGGGAAACTTGGTTCACAAATGATGAACAAGTAAATTCAAGCAAAAATTGACATCAGTCAAACTTCATAAGAAACAAGCAACAACAAATATCCACAATGTCAAAGACATCACTTCATAAAGCATCAGAGAAAATTCATCCAAAACCATTTAGAGCAAAAACATTAAGTTCAAAACTTAATGCGGGTAAGTGCATTGGTTAATGCGGGTGAAGGTAACCCATGCATTCAACCAATGCAGGTAAAGGTTTTGTGGACTGAAACACAAGGTTCAAGTGCAAACTAATGCGGACAAATCTTTTGTTCATCCGCATTTGTTTTTCCTCAGCCGCATTTCTTTTGGACTTGGCTGAGAAAAACACTTAAACTTGATTGAACTCTTGTGTCACAATTAAAAATTGATGTGCTTACACTGTCATTTAGATCAAATTGAAGAAATGCGGATTGTATTTCACATTGCCGCATTTGCCAAAAAAATGAAAAAAAAATGGAATTTGTTCTTCCGCATTTGCAACAGTGCGCAAATGCGGATAGACATCTAGAATTTGCAAGTACACAAATGCGGGTAGACCTTTCTCTTCCGCATTTGCAACAGTACACAAATGCGGGTAGACTTTTCTCTTCCGCATTTGCAACAGTGCACAAATACTGAGAGACATTTTCTCAACCGCATTTGACACAGTTGTGATTTAAAACTTAGCAAATACTCAGAATCTTATTAAATGGTCTATATAAATCAAAATCAAAGGATCATTTAATACTTTTCAAATTCTGAGAGACTTAAAGTGAGACGAGTGCCACCCAAACACTGTTCATCTTCTTCAAATACTGTTCATCTTCACCATCGACATTCTGATTCTTAATCAAAAACTCTAAGTTTGATTCTTCAAAATCAACTCCTCTTTGATTCACGACTCAAGTAGTATCAAAGAAAGGTGAAAATTTGAATTGCGTGTAACCCTAACTGTCGAACTGTTACATCAAATCGAACTTAGTAACCTAGGTTATGAATCAGTTGTAAAAATAATCAAAATGCTCTTAAACCCTTGATAATTTCGACAAATGCTCACTGATTATTCAAGAAAACCTCAAGAAATTCAGTGTTTTTCTTAACAATTACGTCTGTGCGTAGAGTGCAAATGTCAAAATCCAAAGGGTGAAGTAAAGAGATAATATCAAAGAACAAAATGTGTTGTAAAATCAAGAAATGATGAACTCATTGAGATTAATTATGCACACACTTCTGATGATTCAAAATTACTCAGAATCTTTGCACATGAAACAACATTTTGACCAATAAAAGTCAAACAGTGATGAACAAGTTCTTAGGTGTTATGCATTATTCTAATTCATATGCCTTGACTGCAGGACATAATGGCTAATCTCACATGGAGCAAACTCCATAATGTCAGTGGATTTCTAGACCCTGATGTAGCAGAAGCAGCTGACTTAAGAGATATGATTAGATTTCTTCTAACCACTAGAGTTGCATATGCCATGACTGTCAGACCCATCATTTATGAGACTCTCATTAGGTCTTTTTGGGGAACAGCCCAAGTTCTTGAAGTTAATGGTGTGAGGACTCTAACTGGAAGAATAACTGATGATCACACTCTAGATGTTACTGAGCAAACAGTGAGACAGTGTCTGCAGTTTGGAGATGATGCAAACACTCCTCTAGAGCTTGAAGATGATGAGATCATGAATTTCTTTGCAAACATTGGTTATGAGGGAGGATATGAAGGAAAGCAGATAGTAAAGGGATTGGTAGATCTGCAATGGAGGTTCTTAATTCACATGTTTCAACACTGCTTATCGAAGAGGAAAACTGGATGGAATGACATCCCAGTGACTACATCATCTGCCATATGTGCCTTATGCACCAACCAGCCATTCAACATGTCAGCATACATATTCAATGGACTGGTATCCAACATCCAAGAAGGCAGAAGACACATGTTTTTGATGTACCCAAGATTCATTCAATGCTTCATCAATGAAGCATTTCCAGATATTGTGCCTACAGGACCAGTGATGGACATTCCTCACTATAATGCAAAGTCCTACAGGTATATCAAGAAGAGAGATCCTAGGAACTTCTACAGTGGAGCTTTCTTTCCTCTGCTGCCTTGGATGCAACAGCAGATAGATCAAGAAGAAGAACATGTTCAAGAGGCTCCTGCTAATGAGCCTATTCATGAAGAAGCGCAAGCTGCTCAATTTCAACAACATGTTGATGAGCATGCTGCTACCACTGAAGAGAGACCAGGATCAGTGTCACCACAAGGTGATGTAGGTGGTGATCTTCACACTGATCCTTATGTTCATGAAGCCGATATAGCCTCATCATCTATTCAACCTCCAATACTATCACCTCCCAGATCACAAATTCCTTCTCCTCAAACACAACACATAATATCTCCCCACATGTCTCCAGTTCACTCACCAATCACTCAACCCATCCATTCTCCCACTCACTATACACCTATCCCATCTCCACCTACGGCTGTTCCTTCAGAAAGTTATGCTGAATCAGGAGTAAACAAGCCTGATGAGAAGGATGAAATGATTTCTGCTCTACTTCAGAAAATTGCCAAGTTGGAGAAAATGCATAGTAGAAGATCAAATGTCCTACAAGATAGATTGTTGGAGCTGGATGAGAAGGAAAAGGAATTAAAAGAAGTGAAAGATTCGTATGAAAAGGAAAGAAAAGTTAAAGATGAAGAGATCAAAGTTTTGAAAGTAGCTCTTCATAGTTCAAGAGAAGAAATTAGTGGTCATGTGGACACCTTGAACATCCAAACTATTGCCATGATGGATCAAGAAGAAATAATAGAACAGTCCAGTATCATCCTTGACCTTGAAAAACAAGTAGAAGCTCTCAATAAAAGAGTCTCAGAGTTGGAAATGCTCGTGAGGTTAAAGCAAGAAGCTGAAAAAGATAAGGAAGATGAAGGAGATAAAAGCCATGACAAGAGGAAAAGAGATGATGACAAGAATGACAGTGACAAAGAGTCATCCAAAGACAGTGATGATGACTCACCTCCACACAAAAGGATGGAAATCTCCAAGGGTGAAAAGAAAGGAGAACCAAGTGGATCCAAACATGAATCATCAAGCATGGAAATGATTAGTTATTCAAGTCAACCAGAAGAAGTTCACACTGAAGAGACTAATTTCAGTGAAATGATTAATGCTCTTGACATGTTCTCTGCTGAAGAATTTGTCATAGATGATGACTTCTGGGATTTCTTGATGAACCAAAGAACAGAGGCTGAGCCTTTTGTTGTTATACCTCAATCTCCTGTGCCAATTGAAAAGGAATTGAGTATGCAACTGGTGCCTGCTGTGTCACTTTCTGAAGAACAAAAAGAGCTGATTAAGAAGCTTTGTGAATAGCAAGTACTTGAAGAAGAATCAGCAGCTGCTGTAGTTCACAGTCCTGAAAAGGAACAATCTGAAGAACAGCCAAAGGAAGCTGAAATGGCTTAACCATCTTCTGAAGTTCAAACATACACCAGAAAAAGGAAATACTTATCTGAAAAGGCTAAGGGGAAAAGACCAATAGTAGAAGAAGAACCTCAAATGAAAAAGCAAAAGATGACCCCAGAAGCCTAGCAGCCATTGCTGGATTCTTAGAAGAACATGAACAAGCCAAGTCATTGATGAAGAAAAAGGGTGAGATGATTGATTTAGAAGAAGGTGAAATTCCAGTTGGATTCATGGTTGATAAGCCAGTGATCAGTAAAATCCCTGTGAATGAAGAACCTTATGTTTATGAAAAGATTGAAAAGGCCAAGTCTGATGATTTGATGAAAAAGGCCGTATTTCTGATTGACCATGGTTATGACCCTGATGAAGTCTTTGGGATGAATTATGAAAGGATGGTAGCTGAAGAAGAAAAGTTGAACAGTCTACTAGATCCAACCATTGAAACTGAGTATGAGAAAACTCAATCACCCAAAGCTTCTGAGGTGAAGACACAAACAGTTAAATCAGCTTCTCCTCCTCAACCTTTGTTTCCTGATCCCTATAGCATGTCAGACAAAGAAATGAAGGAATATCTGTCTGCTCAAGGATTCACCAGAAGGAAACTTGGGAACATGAAGACCAATTCCCTAAGGGCTGCTATCCTTAGGCTGATCAATGAGAAGAAAGATAAGATGAAGAAACTGGAGGAACAAATCCCCAGACAGCAACCAAGAACAAGAATCTCTGCTCAAGAAATGAGCCTTACTCAAAGAGATCATGACTCATTGGTACCCATTCTTCACAAATACCCAGAGTGGTTTGCTGAACCATCTCAGATTGAACTACATGAAGGGTTAACTACTGCTGAGATGATCAGAGGTGTGTCTACTCCCAAAGGAAAAACTGATCAGAAAATCATTGCTTGGAAGTATGACAGTGACTGGAATATGTTTATGGTGAAGAATTATCTGGATTAGTCCAATTCTTCACAGAGTACTCTGCTCTGGTGAACTCTCTGGAGATCCATGATCTGAAGGAACTTGCTAATCTGAGACTGATCAACCATGCAGCAATGTTCAGGGGATATGAATTTGAGGACATTCTGAGGATGTTCAAGAGAACTGACAACTTCAAGTCCTTAAAGGCAATTTGCATGAGAAAAGATAAATCATTTGTCAATCCCCTTGACAAGAAACAAAGAAAACCAGCAGAGGAAGTGGTATTTCCTGAGCTTAGAGTGAAACCCACTGAATCATTGAAAAGAAAAGTGGTTGCTGGTACTCACACTTCTATACCAATCTCAAATGTATTTTATGATGAGAAGACTTATGAGATGGTGATTGAAAGGAAGTGGGGAGGAAAGGAAGGATCAGAAATCAGATTGTTCAGTGGATATGAGGTCAGACTGCTTGATGAGTCATACATCCAGTACATCTTCACAAGGCACTTCAGGGAGATCAGCAACAAGTTGGGTGAAGCTGATATGCTCTTCTTTTTAAAGTGCATTAAACTCCTGAAGTTGGCCTATGATCGAGTACAAAGAAAGAGAGATCAGAGAATGAGGAAGAAGACTCCCTTGCAGTTTGGGAACATTGTTAAACTTGAGGTAGACGTGGATGGGTATCTCCTAATTCATAGAGATGGTCTGTCAACCGTAGCCATCTGGGAGCCCATCTCACTGAGGAAGATGCCTATTGAGGCATTGCACAATATGAGACATATGAAGATCCATGTTCTGAACAAGGAAAAACTACGTGAAGCACAAGATTTCTCCAACATGATCAAGTCTCTTGTGGATCCCTCCTACACTAATCCTCCTGCTGCACAAGACCCAGCAGAATCTTCACAACCTCATCCACCCTTAAACCCTTGAAGTACATAGGCTGTATAATCCTTAGGGGGAGTATTGTTGGACCCTGAAAGGATCATACATGCCAATTCAAGAGGTGGATGGTTGTTCTGCTGGAAATCTCCCCAAGTCCAAGAAGAAATGCGGATCAAGAAGTTACTACAACAAGATGAAATAATACAAGTGTCGGCTATCCGCATTTGTTAATGCGGATGCACAAGAACAAATGCTGACAAGTATTTGTTCATCCGCATTAACTAATGTGGACAACCGACAAATGCGGACAAGACTTTTGTTCATCCGCATTAACCAATGCGGATGTTTAGTAACAAATGCGCTCAGTGTTTGTTCATCCGCATTTGTCAATGCTGATGACCAAACACCAATGCTGAGGATAGAAGACTAATGCTGATGAAGACTTACTCATCCGCATTAACAAATGCGGATGACTAAGAACAAATGCGTACGAAGACAAACTATTCTGTACAGTTAGGGTAGTTTAGTCATTTTGTACAAGATGTAAGTCAGCCTATAAATAGATAAGAAACCTCGTATGTGAGGTGACTTTTGAGACTTTAGACTTTGTAACTCAAAACTCCTGACTTTTGATACCTCTTATTCTGTGTTTCATCTGAGGTTGTCTTGCATTGTTACTGTAGCTTGCTAAACCCTAGCATTTACTTTGTAACAGTTCAGATAATCAATACAAGTGCATTTATGAGTATTTCAAGTGTTAAATGTTCATTGATTGTTTGATTCCGCCTCTCAATCATTGACTCAATCAACATATTCGATCCTTGTTGATTCACATCAACAGAGAATATCATTCTCAAACCCAGTCAGCTTTCATTAACTTTCAAAGCCTAAAGTGACAATAATAGATCTATTAGGGTGTTGCCCGCTCGAAGGGACCCGGTTAGGGTATTCGAGTATTGAATTGATTTTAGCTTAACCCGTTGGTTTAGGGACACTAGTCAAAGAGGTTTGAACAATACACTATTCTATGTTTATTCTTGCTTGCTTATATTTCATGCGTAGTTTATTAAATCGTTATCATTCTAGTATATCTTTGGAAGCGGTCTCTCTACCTATCTGGATAGAGGAAAGACTTGCCACCACCTACTCCTCCCAGACCCTGCTCTTGAGTGGGATATACTGGGTTTGTTTGTTTGTTTGTTATCATTCTAGTATATGTATAAAACTCTAGGGTTGCTCACTAACATTATTGTTAACTTTATTTTATACTTGTCATAGGTGGTTAAGGTTGCTATTCAAGATTTGCTATCACATAGGGCTGGACCTAGATAATTTAAATAGGTGATATAGTGTTTGGTTATGTTATGTTTGTTTGGATATTCGGTTTATGCTTGTAAGACAATCTTTATTTCAATGAATCTTTAGTTATTTCAATTTTAATAATGCCGTGAATGTTGTGAACAACTTGTGTGTTTCATCAATGCGTCCTACCTGACATGTTCCGCCTTAGGTCAGGGTGTGACATCATTTACTAATCAACGGGTTAATCTTCCCAGTAAATGACTTCGGCTTACAGACCATGAATTCTTTGAAAGAGCAATACTTCTTCTCTTTTTCTTTGCTTTTATGTTTCCCTTTGCGACCTTTTTCACTTATTTCTAACAACTCATCTTCATCTGTGGTTTTACCAAACCTCTTTTCAACAGCTCTATCTACTGCATTTTCAATCTCTTTCAAGAACACATGAACCAATTGCTCAAAAGCCTTGGCTACTTGTTCCATGATCAAACTTCTTATCCTTTCACTTATCAACTCTTCATCATTCTCATTGTATTCATGATCAGAATGTCTTCCTTCTTCATTGTGAGGTGATCAATCTTTTTCAGCCATCACTTCAATGATACATTTGACAAACTTCTTTGAGTCACACTTAACTTCTTACTTACTTTGGTGAATCTCACCACTTATCAAATTCCATTTCATATAGCATTCATTCATACACGTGTTAACACTTCATATACTTTTAATTACACGTGTCTTTACTTCTTGATTCACCACATACACTTGCTGTATGCAGACTCAACTCCTTAATTCTTACATAGTTTTGGCATATAAGCACTCAATCTCTTATCTTAATACATATGCTTACCATTTGTGTACATAGCTTCTTGACTCACCACATATGCTTACCATATGTGTACTTAGCTTCTTGACTTACCACATATGCTTACAATATGTGTACTTAGCTTCTTGACCTACCACATATGCTTACCATATGTGTACTTAGCTTATTGACTTACCACATATGCTTACCATATGTGTACTTAGCTTCTTGACTTACCATATGTGTACTTAGCTTCTTTAACTTACTTGACTTTCTTACTTAATTCCTTATCATTCTTGTAAGTATAAGTATGTTTAAGCAATATTCAATAATTGGCTTACTGACCAGGTATGTCGGTTATTGAAGTTTACTTAAGCATTCTTACTCTTTCAAGCATGATAATCGTTTCATAGTCCTCTTCTTGGGCTTACTTCATGAATTACTCATTTCATATATTAGTACAATTTTTAATTCTTCCAATACTTAGTTTGAAATACTCATTAAGACTTATTCAGTTTTTCAGCTTAAGTTTAGATGCCTAGCATCTTCATCCTCAGCCTCTGCCACCTCTTGATGCATTCTCGTCTACTTCTACCCGTATCGTGAGCAACAAGTTTGACTTTGCCACCTTACATACCACTTTCCTCAAACTAGTTCTCTGATACAAATTTGTAACACCCATAGAATCAAAACTCACCTTACTATAACTTTCATAAAACTTCAATCATTAAGACTTTACATATAAATCCAAGGACTTGTTTGTTCATTTATACAAAAGATTACTGATTCTTAACATTTACAAAATTTACTTCTTTAACTTGGTACAAGCTTCCTTAACAAACTTTTATAAAAGGACCCAAGATCTAAACCATTGTCTTTTTCACGGGTAGGATAGATGAGAACGCAGCATCAAGTGGCATCTTTACTTCCAGAGGCTATCGAGGATGATTTACCAGCTTTACTTCATAAAACTTGCTTCATACATTCTTTACTTAAGCTTCTTCACCTTACGATAAAAATAATACTTGAAATAAATTACACTTAAATAAATAAAAACAAGACATGTCATACTTATCCATAGCACATAATTTCAGTCTCCACAAGACTCTTAACCACCTGAGGAACACTTCGTGTTCACTAATCACTTCTTCCCTGTATCGAGCTTATCCTGATACAATTACCTAATACATCAACATAGTTTCATTCTCGAATGACCCTTATGGCCATCACACTTATGCATACACACTTAACACTTCTACATTAACCTGCAATCATACAAATAACATGCAGCAAAAAATAACACACAACTTCATGAATAACTAAGTAAGTGCGATGCACTGTTGGACTAAAAGAACCAATGAGCCAAGATCAGGGAAACCTCTAAGTCCCACAAGACATCACAACAACTGCTGAAGACATCTTCAGCTGTTTGACAAAGTCTGAAGACCTCAAGAGCTGAAGATCAAAGTATGAAAGAACAACAGCTGAAGATCTCAAGTAATGAAGACCTTAAGTACTGAAGACCTCAAGTACTGAAGATCAACAGCTGAAGAACTGAAGTACTGAAGATCAACAACTGATGTACAAAGCCTGAAGACAAAGACTGAAGACATCAGCTGATGACAACTACTAAAGTCATCAGCTGATGAAACGTCTGAAGTTCAAAGTCTGAAGACAAGTGCTGAAGCTTCAGAGTTTGTCACAACAGCTGAAGAAGTATTCTTCAGTTGTTGTGATGGTTTACCTTTCAGTTATTTAGTATCAATAGTTGTAAATTTCCTTTCAGTAGTTTGTATAACGACTGAAGAGTTTGTTCTTCAGTCATTGTAGTATTTTTATTAGTTTCTTTTCTCTTCAGTAGTTTGTAATAGTTTGACACTTAGCATTTTGTAAGAAGATGTCAGCTGTTTGACATCTTCAGTAGTTTAGTTTGTTTTTCAGTAGTTTGTTAATAACGGTTTGATGTCACTATCAAGTGACATCAGCATACGTCATTCTTCCTATAAAAGGAAGATGACCTAATTGTAATCGGTGCCGAAGCATGTGATTCAATAGAAAACACCTTTTTGCAGAATTGTTCTCTCTCTCCATAACTTCACTATTACATGCAAAATCATTTGTGTTCTTGCTTGTTTGTTTAATTCTCGTGCTAAATCCGCTGTGAATATGACCTAATTGATCGAACTAGAGGCTGTGATCCTATCAAATGGTATCAGAGCAGGTTAATCATTGATCGATTCAACAATTGATCATTGAAACTGCTCTTTTGCTCTCTACGTTTGATCGAATTAGCAATTTGCAAGAATTAGTTATAGAGATTGAGTTTCTGCTGCTTCTGGCCGTTAAACTTGAGGTTTTCATGGTTTTTGAGCTAGATTTGTTTTGTTTACCTTGAATTTGACTGAAATCTGAAATGGCAACACCAACAAACGATCCTCACAATACTGGCTCCTCAACCAAGCCTCCAATGCTTGTGAGGAGTGAGTATAACATCTGGCAAAGGCGTATGCTCCATCATCTGTCCATCAACAGCGCTGGTTGTTGGAAATCGGTGGTGCATGGACCTTATAAACCGATGGTGAGCGTTCCTGAATCTAATGAGAGGGTTGCGAAGAAACCCGATCAATATTCGGACGAAGATCTTAAGCTGTTCGAAATTGATGCAAAAGCCCATGGAATTCTAGCCATGGCACTGCCGAATGAAATCTATTTGGGACTGATGCATCATGAGACTGCTCTTGATCTCTGGGTTGCTCTGAAGGAACAATTCGGAGGAACCGATGAGGTCTTAGCAAACACAAGGGAAATCCTCGCCCAACAATATGAGACATTCTCTCATAGGAAGGGTGAGACTCTGACTCAACAGTTTGAGCAGTTCTCATGTTTGATCTCTGAGTTGAAGATGGTCAAACAAGAGTACTCAAATAGCCAGATGAACAATCGTTTCCTTAGATCCCTGCCTAAGAGATGGGACACTTATACCATTGTCCTACGCTCCAGTGCAAATCTGGATACTCTATCTCTCACCCAGCTTCATGGGAAACTGTTTACATTTGAGAGAGAGATAAAGCAGAGAAGGAAGTTGTCCACCTCTGGCAAGCTCACTGATGACTTTGTCACAGGCAATGCTACCTTGATAGGTCAAGAGTCAGAATATGCTGCATCTGAGAGTGCCTATGATGAGCATATTGATTTCTCTAGCAACTCTGAACATGCTTTTGTTGGTGTTGATAGTAGTTCAGGAAGTAGCAGTGATAACCTGCGCATTCTGATGGAGGACTTGAAGGGCATTCCAGATGATGATCTGGAAGAGATGAATATTTTGAGTCAGATGGCAATGATAAATATTCGATCTCAAAAGTTCTACAAGAGAACTGGCAGGAAATTTCCTGGTCTCTCTGGCAAAACCAAAGTGGGTTTTGACAAGAGCAAGTTGAGGTGTCACAAATGCCACAGGCTTGGACACTTTGCTAGAGAGTGTAGATCATCTGGATCTAACACCTCTGCACCCTTTGTGACTTTTCCCAGCAATAGCTCACAGCACAAAGGGCAACACACCACCAGTTCTAGCCATCCATCACAAGCTCAGGCATCACCTGCATATTTGTGCCTCAGGGTCATATGCCATACCCATACCCCTACTACTACATGCCTCGGCCAAGTCAAGTTCAAGCATCCCCTGCTCAGCAACCACATGCTCTCCCTGAGCCTCAATCTTCCCAATCTCATCATCAACCCCAACCTCAACAACACAGATTCTTCACCCCAGGAGTTATTGACTGGAGTAGTTTACCAGATGATTTATCTGGTCAAGAACAACTATTCCAAGGTGCTGGTCAACATGGTGGTGATCATCCTTTTGGGAACCTTACTCTCATGGCCCTGGAGTCTACTGATAGGTCATCCTCCAATGCTTCATCACAGGTATCTTATGAGGCTAAAGCCAAGCTTTGTTCTGATTCATGCATAGCAGCATTTGCTTCTATTAGAGAGGCAAATGTAGCTTTAATTGATAAAAACCTTGAGCTAGAGCAAACCATTTCCAAAAGAAAAGCTGAATTTGAGGCTGTGATTAATGATAAAAATGATGAGATTTACAAGCTTAAATGCCAAATCAAAGATGATAAGGCTAGGGAAGAGGTACTTCTAGAGAAGTACAGAGATCTCAAGGAAACTCTTGCAGCCACCCAGGTAGAGTGTGATCGATGGGTTCAATCCTGCAAGGGTTTTGAAATGCTTCTGAGTAAGCAATCTGCTTCCAATGTGAAGTTTGGCATTGGTTATAATCACACTGCTCCTCCTACAGATTTTACTTCAAGAGCAGAAGTAGAATCTGATGGAGAGAGCAATAACCAATCCTTCTCATCATGTGATCTACTATCTGATACAGCATCATCAGAGGTAGAGGTCAGCATTAATTCCTCCCAAAACCAATCAGCTGATGCTAAAACAGCTGATAGTTCAAATGCTGACTGTCACATGATCAACAAGTTGATCAACTCAGGTGTTGTTTCTAGAAGTACTGAAAGTACTGGCGAGCAAGTGATAACACCATAAGTTCAAACCCCAACTACTGCCAGTACTGAAGAGAAGAAAACTGCCAGTAGAAAGGGTTTGAGGACTACTGAAGAGGATGTCAGGAAAGCAAGTACTGCAAGGAAGAAAACTGCAAGTACTGACAGCAAACAGCTGAAGAACAAGTCTTTAACAGTTTCATCTTCTTCAGTAGATGATCAACATAAGATGAAGAAGGAGCCATGTGATATATATGGCTTGTTCAATCATCTTACTGATGATTGCTGGTTTAAAAGGGGATCCAAACTCAAACAAAAAGAGAAAATTAAAGAGAAAATGAATGAAATGAAAACTGAGTTTGAGTCCAAGTTTGTACCAGTAACATCAAAACCTGAAACCCCTAAGCCCAAACAGAAATTCAAAAAGAAGGTAGGGGTTAATCAGGCAACAGCTGAGGTTGTTCAAAAGAAGATGGTGTAACATAGGAATCCATCACCGGCAAGCACTAATGTGTCTGAAGAGCTGAAAGCTTTATCACAAAATCAGACACAACTTGTGATGATGGTTCAACATCTAATGGGAAGAGTCAACCAATTAGATGCTCCTGTATTGAAACCACAGAAAAGGAAATCCAAGCCAAAGGATTCCTCTTCTACACCATCTCCTTCACCTCAGGCTATCACACACAACAAACCAGTTAGTGTTACTACTATTGATGAGAACAGACCCAAAACCAAAAAGGTTTGGGTCTCTAAAACTAACTAACTTGTTGTGATGATTGCAGGGTTCTTCAACATGCCAAAGAAGCATCTGGTATGTAGACAGTGGAGGATCCATGCACATGACAGAAAGCAGCTCTCTTCTTAATGACTACTCTCAAGGAAAGAAGGGATTTGTTTCTTTTGGCAATGATGCAAAAGGTTACATCATCGGCAAAGGCTTTGTTCCAATGGGGAAATAAGGTTTGATGATGTTAACCATGTGGAGAATCTCAAGTACAATCTCTTGAGTGTTAGTCAAATGTGTGATAAAGGCCATGTTGCCCTTTTCACAAGCCAGGACTGTCAGATTCTGTTATCCAAAGTTCTAAGTTTGATTGACAAGGTGGTGGATGAATATACTCTCCTAAAAGGCCATACTTGCCTATTCTCCAAGGCTTCTCCTCAAGAATTTACTCTATGGCATAGAAGGCTGAGGCATGTTAATCTCAAAAACATGAATCAGCTGATCAGCCATGGTTTCGTAAGAGGGTTGCCTTTGAACGAGTTCAAATGTGAAGACAACTGCACTGCTTGCTTAAAGGGAAAACAACACAAAGTCTCATTCCCTCCAATAGAAGAACCAAAGTCCACTGCCTGCTTGCAACTCTTGCACATGGATCTCTTTGGTCCTGTTAGAGTGATGAGCATGGCAAAGAAGAAATATTGTCCGGTAATTATGGATGATTACTCCAGATTTGTATGGACTTTCTTCTTGCACTCCAAAGAGGAAGCTGCCAAGGCTATTATGAACTTTGTGTTATTTGTGGAGAAGCAGTATTCCCTTCTGGTCAAGTGTGTGAGGAGTGACAATAGAATAGAGTTTAGAAATCACACACTTGATGACTTCTACCTGTCAAAGGGAATTAAAAGGCAGTTCAATATTCCAAGAACTCCTGAACAGAATAGAGTGGTTGAGAAAAAGAACAGGACCCTCATTGAAGCTGCCAGGTCAATGTTGGCTGACTCAGGATTGCCACTGACCTTTTGGGCTGAAGCTGTCAACACAGCTTGCTATGTGCAGAATAGAGCATTAGTGAATCAGAGGTTGATGAAGACTCCTTATGAAGTACTCCATCATTTGGCCCCTTTGATTTCATTCTTCAGAGCGTTTGGGTGTCCTTGTTTCATTCTCAACACAAGCAATCCACTCCAGAAGTTTGCTTCAAAGGTGGATGCAGGGTATTTTGTTGGTTATTCATCAACTTGCAAGGCATACAGAGTTTTCAACTGTAGGACAAAGATGGTTGAAGAGACTTTGCATGTGAAGTTCAGTGAATCTCCAAAGGACAAGATTCCACAAAACCCTGTGGAGTTGTTTGATTTGGACATACTGCGATATGTTCCTTATCAACCTCCAGCTGTTGTTCCTGTCAACAGTTCTCCATCTGGTGGTACTGATGATGATATAGCCAGTACTCACCTTTTCAGGTTTAGTGACCATCTACCTGAGTCCACTAAACCTGATGCTCCTGTAGCTTCAGCAGCTCCATCCACAACAAATGCTGATGAGATTTCTGCATGCTCTACTTCATTTGAGCTGCCATCTCCTACATGGTTTCAAGAATCTTCATCATCATCTGTTGCTGCTGAAGGTCCTACAAACACTTGCACTGATCTTATAGTCTATCAAGAGCTGAAGAATCACCCAATGTCTCAAATCATTGGTGATATCAATGCTGGAATTTTAACCAGAAGTCAATTTTCCAATTTCTGCTTCTATGCTCTCTTCATCAGTCAGCAAGAGCCAAAGAATTATCATGTTGCTTTAAGAGACAATGGATGGGTTGAAGCAATACAGCTTGCGCTTCTTCAGTTCAAAAACCAGCAAGTGTGGGAGCTTGTTCCTTTACCCCAAGGTAAGTGTGCAATAGGCACTAAATGGGTGTTTAGGAATAAAACTGATGAAAAGGGCCAAATTGTTAAGAACAAGGCCAGGCTGGTTGTCCAGGGGTTTGCACAAGAGGAAGGCATCGATTATGATGAAACCTTTGCCCCTGTAGCAGACTGGAGGCAATTAGATTGTTCTTAGCTGATGCTGCCTTTCACAATCTTAAAGTTTATCAAATCGATGTCAAAAGTGCCTTTTTATATGGTAAAATAAAAGAGGAAGTTTATGTGTGTCAACCACCAGGCTTTAAGGACAATAAACATCCTGATTGGGTGTATAAGCTTGATAAGGCTCTTTATGGGTTGAAACAAGCTCCTAGGGCCTGGTATGAAACATTATCAACTTTTCTTCTACAAAATAAATTCACTAGAGGCACCATTGATAAAACTTTATTCATAAAGACTGTGGGACAGCATAAGCTCCTTGTTCAAATTTATGTAGATGACATAATTTTTGCATCCTCTGATCCCCAGTTATGTGATGAATTCACTAAGCTCATGAAGCAAAAGTTTGAAATGAGTGCTATGGGAGAATTACAGTTCTTTCTAGGGTTGCAAATCAAACAAAGGGCTGATGAAACCTTCATTCATCAGTCCAAGTATACAAAATATTTGTTGAATAAGTTTGTTTTACAAAACTGTAAGCCATGTTCTACTCCCATGAGCAGCATCACACAACTGGATGTTGATCAGAAAGGTAAAGCGGTTGATGAAACCCTTTACAGATATATGATTAGGTCCTTGATGTACCTTACAGCTTCTAGACCAGACATCATGTTTGCAACATGTGCCTGTGCTAGATTTCAGGCTGCACCTAAAGAATCCCATTTGATTGCAGTCAAAAGGATCTTTAGATATTTGCAAGGTACTCAATCACTAGGTCTTTGGTATTCAACTGGGCATTCTTGCAAATTAGTTGCTTTCTCTGATAGTGACTATGCAGGATGCAAAGTCACCAGAAAATCCACTTCTGGTGGTTGCCAATTCCTAGGCAATTGTTTAGTTTCTTTGCAGAGTAAGAAACAAACATCAATTGCTACATCCACTGCTGAAGTTGAGTACATTACTGCTGCAAGTTGTACATCCCAGGTACTCTGGCTTCAGAACCAACTTTTGGATTATGGCATTACAGAGACTAAGACTCCATTACTAATGGATAGTACTTCAGCTCTTTGTATTGTTAAAAATCTAGTCCAGCACTCTAGGACCAAACATATAGAGATCAAACATCATTTTATTAGGGATTGCTATGAAAAGGGTCTGATTGATCCTAAGTTTGTGCCTAGTGCTGATGAGCTTGCATACATATTTACTAAGCCTTTAGATAGTGCCACATTCCAAAATTTGGTACTAAGGCTTGGTATGCTGCAGCTAGAATAATTTGACTAATACTAATGCTCTCAGCTCACAATTACTGATGAGCATTAGTATGCAAAGGTCAAAAAATAAGTACTGATGAGTTATTTAGTCTTCAGTCTTTTCATAACTACTGAAGACTAAAATACTTCAAAGTATTGAAGTACATTATTTGGTGAAAACAACTGATGTAGTTACAACTACTGATGTGGTTATAACTACTGATGTATAGTTTTCAAACAAATAAGTACTGAAGAACAAATTTTGTTCAAAAGTACTGATTTGTAATCTTACACATAAGTACTGAACACAAAATTTGTTCACAAGCTCTAAGGAATAATTTATTTCATCAGCACTTATGAACATCTGATCATAAGAGCTGAGGAATAAATATTCACAAGAGCTGAAGGCCAATGAAACAGCTAAAAGTCAGCCAAAGAGCTGATGAGTAAATGTGGAGGTCAGAATGAAACAACTGAATTGACGGCAACAGCTGATGAGTAACTTTACTCTTCAGCTGATTCCAACATCTGTTGTTTCATACCCAAACAACTGAAGGACAAAACCATGTCTTCAGTAGTTTCACAACTACTGAAGACTAACACCAAGTCCTCAGTTGTTTACAACAACTGAAGCCAAAATCATGTCTTCAGTAGTTTATAACTACTGATGACTAATACCAAGTCTTCAGTTGTTTACAACATCTGAAGGACAAAAACCAAGGTCTCAGTAGTTTCAACTACTGAAGACTAACACCAAGTCCTCAGATGTTACAACCTCTGATGGTTAAAAGCACGTCATCAGTCGTTTCAACAACTGATGACTAACACCAAAACCTTCAGTCGTTTTCTTTCAGCCGTTTTCATACCCTATAAATACCCAACCCCACCTTCAGAGTTTTTCATTCTCACTTGATCTAAAATTTCCAAAACTTTGAAACCTCCCATACACCATTAATGGCGACCATGCAACTAAAGCCACGACACAACTATGTCGAATACCTCATGCTATCGATCTTATGGTCGACTCACCCTTCCAGACGGCATTTCTCTTAAATCTTACTATATATGCCGATTCTCTATCACAATCTCTGGACGAACGTCACCATCCATACTGGAGAGAACGACGCCGAGGTCTCTCTCCAGTCATTCGTCAACACCAAACAGGTGGTCATCACTCCAGCAATAATCCGACAAACCCTAAAATTGGATGATGCCACCTTTCCAACCGACTACCCAAAAGGCACCACTGATCTTTCTTTTGCTCATCATGACTATCAGGATGACCTATCCGCCTCTACCCTGCTGAAGAAACATTTCCATGACGCTGAACGCCTCATTTTCCACATGGTAAATGTTTGCTTAGCCCCGAAGACATCATCATGGGATCAAATGTCCACTGTGACATCCGGTGATTTTCCGTTACCAAACTCCGTTAGTTGCGTTAAGTTTTACATACACACGTCGTAAGCACACACTAGTTGTCGTTTTACGTTGGTGACTTAATAATAATTAATAATGTTAATTTAATAATAATCTAGTTGATAAGATGATTATTGTATTACGTTTATATGTTTACGCGATTTAAAGACTATTCGGGAATTTTATCGCGTAACGCGGAATCGCGTGTGTTATTTCGTATGTCTTGTGTTTTTACAAAATAAAATATGTAAGGTTACCATTAGTTTATATGTTTATATTGTTAAGTTAAAAACACATTACAAAGAGTTAAAAACTTAATTTTTATAAAAAACACAAAATGCAAGTTTTAGAGGGGGTATTCTTGTAAATTAGTTAAAATAAAACACCCCAAACCCCCACCCAAACACCCAGCGACTGTGAACAGCATTCTCCAGCCCCTTCTCTGCGATTTTCAGCCTACAACACTCAATTCTTCACGATTTTGATCGATTTCAAGCGGTAGAACGCAATTTGGACCTTCCTTAACAAGTATACACGTGAATTGAAGGTTAGTTTTGTTGTTTTGTGGGTTTCTTGAGTTGGCCGAAGCCCTAGCTGCGAAATTGAAGTTCTTGGGGCTGAAATTTGATGTTTTGTTGATGTTAACATGTTAGTTAGGTTGTATGTATGTTGTTTAAAGTTGATTATGCAAGAAAACTATGCTTTTGATTGATTGATTATAAACATTGAGGAATAGGAACCCTAATTCAAAATTTTTGGGGCTTTTGTGGAATTGATTGTTGTTTGCTGTTGTTGGGATGTTAATTAGTTAGTATGAATGTTAGAAAACATTAATTATGCAAGAAATTGGTGAATTGAGAACCTTGTTCATACCTTACTATTAATAGTAACTTTTGTGCATGAACTTGATAATCCAATGATGAATTGATGGTATTAGGGTGTTAATGATGTTGTATGAACATTGGGATCATGATATGAATGCTAGATTGTGGCTATGAATGCTAGAAATCTTAGGTTGGATGTTGTTGTTCATGTCTTGCCAAAAGTAGAAACTTTTTAGATATGGATGAATGAATCATGCTAATTTGTTGTTGTTGATCATAGATAGATGTTGTTATGAGCTTGAAATAGTATATTATTGATGAATTAGGTGTACATTGGGTGTTTACTATATTTTGGGATGAACTTTCTTAAAAGGGAAACTTTACTGTGCATGAACATTGGATATTTGGAATTGGACTTACTCATGGCTTTAGGATCATATTAGAATGCTTATTGTGAATGTTTAATGTGGTAGAACCTGTTAATTTGGTGGTATGGAATGTTTACTTGGTTATTGGGTGATTTATGCACTTTGATGATCATGTATGGTTTGGTATGTTGATTAGTAACTAGGACATCATGTTTGGAACTGGAAATGGATCATATTGATGTATGTTGTATGTATTGGACATATTAGATGTGTTGTGGTTAGTATGGATGGTTATTTGGTAGATTATCTGTTTTGACCCGTATGTGCTAATTCATGGTTATAGGTCATATAAGTAGGTTATGCATGATCCGACCTTTTATATGATACACTAGTTGTATTATGAACACACTGAGTATGCTAGATGCTAAGAACTTACATGACTTATATGATATATGCTCATTTCTATTTAAATGGTTTACAACACATAATGTCACCAACGGGTCAAACGGGTCAACTAGGTCAAACCTGTCTATTCTTCTAGAACCTTGAGTCCTTGGTTATAGTGCACTTAGGGTTTCTCATATTCACTGTTTACACAAACTCATGTACTTACATGATCTAGGTAACCTCTGAGGGTTGACTGCCCATTTGTTCTTTCAAGTAAACTCTAGTACTCAATACGCGTATCAGGTGAGTTCAAGCCCCACTGTTTTACTTAATCTCTTTTGGGGGAGATAGCACACTGGTAACTTTTCAAACGCTTTATATATTTAAGATGTGTATGATATTAATATAGTGCTGTTTACCATGATAAAGTCCTCACACTTTTGAATTGTTAATATTGAATAGCGGGGAAACTTGGGTAGTACTACTGGGTCTGACGAGCCCCACCTGTGTGACTCGAGGTCAGCCAGGTGCAATTTGTCCTATGAATATTTTTCACGATATGGTAAAGTCGTGACAGGAGGCAAACATAACACAGTCAGCTTCAATTTCGAAATCACTATGTATTAATATCTATTTGTTAATGGACTAGCTAGCTATTGCAATACACATGCTTATATATATCACTATTGTTAAACTGTTATGTTTATACGCAAACTCTTGAACTCACCAACCAATGTGTTGACTTTTAGTATGCTATTCTCAGGTCGTTAATCTGGACTGCCAGTAGGAGTACTGCACGAGTCAAGCATGCATCCTAACACTTAAGCAATGATACATTTGTTTGTCTTTCCATGTTGTGTTTTAAACAGTTGGTTGGCACATGTTTTGCCATTTTATACATTTTTCATATTTTGGGTTTGTTTTATTACGATACGCTTCCGCATGATGTTTAAAAGTTTGAACTCTGGTTTGGTTTATGTTAAACATAGCATATAGAGTCGTTCCAAGTAACTATTGACTGTGATCCTGGTTTGTTCACACGCCTCGCGGTAAAACTCCGCACGTGGATTTTGAGGGCAGTGGAAATGGTGGTAATAATACTGGAGCCACTCCTGTGCCGTTCGGGGTGTGGGACATACCTCACCAAGGATGGTGACTTCTCAGGCTCATCGAGGACGATGAGTCCAAACAGGGGTGCTTGTGACACCCTACACATATCCCACATCGGCCGTGGACAGGAGAGATTCCTGGTTCATAAGGAATGTCTGGCCTCTAATATCAACAACGCGTTTTGGGCGTATTGGCTGTGGATGAGAGGAGAAGTCCACAGTTAAGCGTGCTCAGGTGGGAGCAATCCAGGGATGGGTGACCTCCCTGGGAAGTTTTCACCCGGGCAACCAAAAGCAAATCCGTGAGCTCCACGTGGGCGAAGCGGACAATATTGTTGGTGTGAGAGGCCGGGTGTGACAGAACTCACGGATACCACCTTGTCTTACCACCTAAGTCTTCTTAGAATAAAGCTTCCTATTTCCAATTTGCTTCCTCCTCAAAACCGCCACCTTTGCATCGGTTTTTCTTTGTTTCACACCCTCCAAACCGCAACCTAGCATGGCTACCAAGGTGACTCACCCTAGCTAAAGAATATATGTCATAATGATGTTGGAGAAAGGCGGTCGACCCAAGGGAATATATGCAGCCATCAACATCCATGCAAACTCAAAGCATCACCCAAATTCATCCTTCAAACACTTGTGTCTCTCGGGTCCTTATATACACATACCATCACCACCATTCGATCACCACCATCCTCAATCATCTTCTGCCTCTCCCTCTCTCGAGTACCAATACTAATCACCACCACCAACCTGCCCCGCAACCCCCTCTTACTCTCAGTTACAACATAACAACAACAAACAACATCAACAACAACAACCCGACAACCGCAACACAAACAACCATAAACCACGCACCACCAGCACTTACTGTTGGTCCATTGGTGATCGATTTCAGTGCTATTGAAATGATAATCACAGAAATATCCCACTAATATAGAATCAAACAGAGTAAAACAAAGAAAAGAGTTTCAATATTTATCCATATGACCCAAACTCAATCAATATTAAGAAACAAGGCTCAAAGATATGAAACAAACACAATTCCAGCCTCAAACAAGCTATGAAAAACAATAATGCAAAAGTGTATCTCGATTAGGTTTGGCAAAACTTTTTCACAAAGTTACAAGAGATGAAAATATATAACAGTGCCAAATTCGCTGGTAGATTGGCTAAGGCAAAACTACCCTGACCAACAAGCAAGTTAACCCGGTAGCGAACAACAGTTTCGCCGGGTGACCTTCATCAGCTGACTACGAGCGAATCAGTAGATTCGCTCGTGGTTTCGCTGGGTCAGTGCAAAACTAATACATTACTTACATAAATGAAAGTTATCTAACATTAGTCCTATTACATAGAAGATAAAAGAAGCTAAACTAAACTAGGTGAGTCCAACCTATCTAGAACATCAATACTCCCCCTAGGTTGGACCTCACCTAGAGGGGTCTTCTCAATCAGCTCGAGCTACATCATCAACTTCGGCTTCAAAGTTCTCCATGAAAGCTCCTGCCCTCAACTCAATCCCGGCTAATGGATTAGTAACATCTTCAGATCCTGCCTCAGATTCAATATCAACAATAAAGTTCTTAGCAAACCCAGCTTTATTGACTTCTTGAACTGGTGAGTCTTCAACTACAACCTCCTCCTGATCTTGCATGATTTGATCCTCAGTATTAGCTCCAGACCCACTTGCCTCATCTATGACCTGCTTTTCAAACCTTCTTGAAATTGATTGATCCAGTTTTTTACTCAATTCATCCACATCCATCCTTGTTTCGTCCGCTTGAATTATTTTTCTTGACAGCTCCCGGACTTCATCTCTGAGTCCCCTAGCTTTGTTAGCTACTCTCATGAAGAGGCTCGCTTCTTCCAACGTTTCAGCTCCAGCCCAACTTTTATGTGATTCTCGCACAGAATCACTAAGTCCTCATCACAGAAAGAAAATACCTCCATCGGATCAAACAATCTGATTTCAGGGGCCCCTTTTACTCTAATCACTGCTTCCCCGGTGTTGTTATCATAGAACAATTTTTCAAATGCTTGCAGTCTCGGGGGAAGAGGATCAGGTATCCTAATACGATCCACAGTCTTTGCCGGTTTTAGTTTAAGCACAATCTTGCCTTTTCTGGTCACCCAATCAACATCTTTTTTCGACCGCTTTCTTTCCATTTTCATGGAACCAAAAGCTTTGAAGTTATCAGATAAACCCTTTTTAATTTCTATCTCTAGCAGCTTGGCCCGTTCACTCTGTTCTGCTCCAATCAAAGGAATCTCAGCCAATCTTCTTAAATCCCATCTTGGGAGGGTTTTAAAAGCTTTTCTTTTGTGAACATAAGATATTCCCCCTCCCCTTCTTTTGATCATAAACAATTTCAGCTCAGAGTTGTATTTCTAACTGAAAATCTTCTTATCGCTCTCTTTTCTAGTGGGGTTTTTTATGTTCTGGAACAATGGAGTTATCTCTTCAGCCTCCTTTTCTTTAACAAACCACTCAGATTGATCTAACTCCACCGTTCCAGTTTCAGCTGACCTAGTATCAGTCACACAGGTCATTGGACGTTCATCCACCTCATAGAATTCCGGTTCTGAGCTGTAATCCACCAACTGCTCCTCAACTTCCTCCTCTTCATCTACTAACTTCATCTCAGCTTGTTTTTCTTTCTCCAATCGTTGTTTCTCCCCCTCGACTTGATCCTGCAGCGTTACTAGTACCAGCTGCTGAGCTTGGGCCCTCTCCTGCCGCAGAAAATCTCCCTACCTTCAGAAATGAGTATTTGGAGGTATCGGTGAGGTCATTGATTTCCTCTTCAGATCTAAGATCTGGTAGGCCAGCCGCTTCCTTCAGAGAGTTTACTTCCTTGAACAGTGTCTTGATCAGTTCTTGTTGATCAAGCACCATCTTTGTCAAGCCTTCAATCATATCATCCTTCTTTTTCTCTCTCAACTCTTGGTTTATCAGTTTTGTTTTCATCATGCTTAGCTCATTGGCCATAGAAGCACTGATGTTTCTAATCATGTCTTGGTCAAGTTCGGATCTTGCGTCTTTTCTTGGAGGATTTTCTGTGAAGGCCTGATGTTTATGTTTCATTCTCCTCTCTGATGTTTCAGTGTGACTACTTTCTCCAGGCCTCTTCTTAGTTCTTCTCTCCTTCTCAACTCGCATTTCATGCATTTCCTTATCAATTTCATCCTCAAAGTCATACTCTTTCTCTTTGGCATATCTTTTTCTCTTTTTAACTATTTCTTCTTGTTTCTCCCTATTCTCTGCAGATCTCTTTTCCTCTGCTTCTATCACCTTCTTTATGTATGCCCATCTCTCAGCAGAATACATATTTTCCCACAAGTGGGTGATCTTCCCATTGAAGTCATGTCTTGCAGAAGAACAGTTTGCAAATATCCTTGAGCTCATCTGGGCTAGTCTCTTGATTTCTCCATGCTTAGGAATGTTTGGAATCAAGTCATCAATTATCATCTAAACAAATCTCGGATACAGAAGCCACTTCTCCTTCTTCACTGCCATTATGTTATCACACATGCACTCAAAAATCAGTCTTGCTATATTTGCCTTTTGGCCTCTGCAAAATATCACCATTGCTTTGGCCCATCTCAAGTTGAGACCATCGGATCCTCCTTTCCTGTCGTCTAAGCACATGATGGATATATGAGCAATGTATCTCTACTCTTTAGACAGCATAGACTTCTTTATCTCTTTCTTTGAGCCAAAAGACGGTCCCTCATACCCCATGCTTCGGAATCCCTCCATGACTTGAATTTCAGACAGTTCTACTTTTTCTCCCTGATCACCTTCTAGACGAAGTACTCTTGCTATGATTTCTTCAGTGATGGGAATGTCATTTCCTTCTATCCTTGCTCGAATACAGTGTGGATTAGCTTTAACATCCAACTTGGCTGATCTCCAGAAGTCTTGGATATGCAAAATATAGATAGATGGTGAATGAGTGATAGCATAATGAATTGGAGACTGTTTCAGCCACTTTATGCAATCTCTGAACCCTGCAGCTTTGGGACTGTCTTCATCCAATAGAGCTACGGTGTTGTTCTTCTCATCGAACTTTAGGTTAGCCATGATTGCTGAAAACAAATTAGAAAATTCTAAGTATACAACATAATAAATGTGTGAGAATATGTACAAGCAAAAACAAAAGAAATAAATTAAATTCGCTCAATTGAATCTATAAATTCGCTAAGATGAATCTATAAATTCGCTAAGGTGAATCAATAGATTCGCTAGGATCATGTGAACTTTCATTCAAATTCGCTCGACCTTAGTCAATTTACAGAGGCGATTACATAGATTCGCTTAAACTTAAGTGACTTTTAGTTTAATTTGGTTGGAAAACATTAAGTTCGCTGTGGTGAATTTATAGTTTCGCTCGGTTCAAGTGATGGGCTATTATTGGATGGTGAATTGATGATCTGCAACTGTTTATCATGTTCTGAATTGTCTTAGAAACTCGGCAACTTAGTCCCCACTGATATTTGATAAAGAATTAGTCTCGTCATCAAGGTTTATTGAGCATAATCATTGATTTTTTTTGCCTGCTCACTATACTGAATCTACTTAATGCAAACACAATGACTGGCATATATACATATGGGACACTATAATATACAGATGCAGACACACATATATGCAAGATATACACATGAGATGCAGGCTCAACTTTTAACTAATTGATGAGAGCTTCAGGTCAATGCTTTCGCATAGCAAAGAAGATCATCTAGGCCTGTTGATGAGAACTTCAGGTCAATGCTTTCGCATAGCAGAGAAGATCATCAAACCAGGTCAATGCTTTCGCATAGCAGAGGAGATAAACACACATCATTTCTTATGTAAAGTATGAAAGTATATACAGTAATAGGCTATTTGAGATTATTTAATGTTTGACTTAGAGGGCGTTATCACCGAGTCACCATCCCAGTGGGAAACACCATAAGCTTCACATGAATAATCTAATCCTAAAAGTATGAAAGTATATACAGTAATGGGCTATTTGAGATTATTTAATGTTTGACTTAGAGGGCGTTATCACCGAGTCACCATCCTAGTGGGAAACACCATAAGTTTTACATCAATAATCTAATCCTAAAAGTAAACACAGTACATGAGCAAGACATCAATTGGCTACTCTCAACCAAGTTTTAGACAAGACTTGTATCTTTGTGCAGACCAAAATATCATGAGGACAATCCTTATTACTGAGTTATGATCTTTAATTTGGCTGCATGATCACTTGTTTACTTCGTTTTTGGGATGAGTCTATCATGCATATCCCAGCGTAAGATGTTCCCCTCTTTCTTACTTCATTTTCTTGAATTCCTGAGAGAATAAAAGTTAAAACTTATTATTAGCATTAATCTCCCCCAAATTTTCATTTGATAGCTTACTTAATAGAAAATTTCTTAACAATGAAAGTAAAAGAAAATTAAGAATAAAAAGGAAAGATATATGGGACACAAGGATTCTCTAAGCAGACAACAGCCAAGACCATAAGGAAAATATGTACATATATACATCTTAAACGGTAGTTTTGCTCAGAAAAGGTTTTCAGAAGGATATTAATCCTAGCATAGAGATCAGTTCATAAAAATGTGGTTTATCAAATGTTTTAGTGAAAAGATCTGCTTTCTGCTTCCTTTTTTCAATAGGAATAATATCAATGAACCCCTTTTCCTGAGCATCACGGATGGCATGAATTCTTGTTTCGATGTGCTTGGTTCGAGTATGATGAATTGGATTCTTGGCAATTCCAACAGCGGCTTCATTGTCACAGAAAATCGGAGTGTGAAGGAAATTGATGCCATAATCCATCATCTGGTGTTGAATCCAGAGCACTTGGCAACAGCAGCTTGATGCAGCGATATATTCAGCTTCTCCCGTGGATAAGGACACTGTTGTTTGTTTTTTACTTTGCCACGAAACAAGACAATCACCCAGATATTGGCATCCACCGGTGACTGACTTTCTGTTAATCTTGCAACCACCACGATCACTATCAGAAAAAGCATGTAAATCAAAATTCCCACCTTTTGGGTACCAAAGTCCCAAATGAGAGGAACCCTTAAGGTAATGAAAAATGCGTTTAATAGCTAGCTCATGTGATTCTTTGGGATTGGCTTGATAACGAGCACAGTAGCATACGGCAAATGTGATATCTGGACGGCTTGCAGTCAGATACATGAGAGATCCGATCATCGAGCGATATCGATGAGCATCCACGGACTTCCTATTATCATCAGGAGACAAGCATGTCTGAGCAGTGAAGGGAGTAAGTTCTTGCATTGAATCATCCATGCCGAACTTTGTGATGATTTCCTTGATGTACTTCTCTTGGTGAATAAGAATACCTTCAGGTTTCTGTTCCACTTGCAGACCTAAGAAGAAGCACATCTCCCCCATCATGCTCATTTCAAAGCGATCCTTCATCACTTCCTCAAATTCTTTACACAACTTTTCATTTGTTGATCCAAAGATAATATCATCAACATACACTTGAACAATCAGCATCTCACCATCCACCTCCTTCTTGAATAGTGTCATATCTATAGTCCCACGAGAGAAACCCTTGCTGAGGAGATATTGTGTCAAGGTCTCATACCAGATTCGGGGAGCTTGATGCAACCCATACAGTGATTTGTCTAGCTTGTATACTTTGTCTGGAAAATCTGGATCCTCGAAACCTGGTGGCTAACAAACATAGATCTCCTCATCAATGTTTCCATATAGAAATGCACACTTCACATCCATCTGAATAACTTTAAAGTTCTTGTTAGCTGCATGTGCAAGAAAAATTCTGATGGCTTCGATCCGAGCAACTGGAGCAAACACTTCAGTGTAGTCAATCCCCTCCTCCTGAGCAAATCCTTGAACAACCAATCTGGATTTGTTTCTAACAACAACACCACGATCATCTGGCTTATTTCGGAATACCCACTTGGTACCAATGGGGCATTTGTTTGGAGGAAGATCAACTAACTCCCAAACTTTTAACTTTCTGAATTGCTGCAACTCAGACTGTATAGAGTTCACCCAGCTTGGGTCTTCAAGTGCCTGTTTGTAATTCTTTGGAATAGTCTGAGATAGAAAATCTGCATAAAGACACTCATTTATCAATCCACTCTGACTCCGAGTCCTTACTCCGTCTGTGATGGATCCAATGATGTAGTCATGAGGGTGATCTTTTAAGGTTTTAAAATTAGTGTGAAGCAATGAAGAGTTATGTGGAGATGTGGATGTGGAAGAGGATGGTTGTGCAGGAGAAGATGAATTTGTGGGGATTGGATCGATAGGAGGATTTGAAATAGAAGAAGATGTGGATGGAATAGTAGATGAGATTGTAGGATTAGATGAAGATGGTTGAGATGGTGGAGGTGGTGGAGATGGGATATCAAATAAAGTGGGTGGTAATGATGTGGCAGACGGTTGTGGTGGTGGTGGAATAAGATTCACAGGCGGGTGAGAAATAACATCATCATCATCGGGAATTGGCAAATTGAATGAGTTGAAGACAGTGGTAGAATCATAAAACCATGCAGGCTCACTTCCAATGCTAGTAGAGTTAGATTCTTGCCAGTCGACATAGTAGGACTCTTGCACAATCCGCGACCGTTTATCGTACACACGATACGCCTTTTGTGTTTCTGAGTACCTAACAAAGAAACAGTCATCAGAGACGGCACCAAACTTCGTATTCTGATCTTTAGTATTCAATAGAGTACAAGAGCAACCAAAGGGGTGCAGAAAATCAATGAGAGGCTTAATTCCTCGGAACAACTAATATGATGTCTTCATCTTGCTCTTGACGATCAATACCCGGTTGAGAACATAAGCTGCACAATTAACTGCTTCGGCCCAAAAGATGATTGGAAGCTTTGACTCGATCAACATCGTTCTAGCTGCTTCAATTAGTGTTCTGTTCTTACATTCAGCAACACCATTTTGTTGAGGTGTTCTGGCAGCACTGAACTGTCTGAGAATACCCCTTTGCTCACAGAAAGAATTGAAAATATGGTTTCTGAATTCTGTTCCATTGTCACTCCTGATGGCTTGAATCTTTCTTTTCCCAAGAACCTCAATCAGCGGAATCAGCTTCATCAACTCCTCAGCAGTCTCACTTTTGTTAGACAGAAATCTCACCCAAGAGTACCTAGAGTAATCATCTGTGACAACAAGACAGTAAGATTTCTTAGCAATTGATTTAACACTGATAGGGCCAAATAAGTCAGTATGTAACAATTCAAGGGGATGTGAAATCGAGTTTTGAAGTTTAAGTTTACGTGGCTTTTTGTGTTGTTTTCCTTTTGCACAAGCCGTACATTTTTCTACCACAGAATAATCTTTCAGTGGTAGTCCCCTGACTAAATTGTTCTTAACTAACCTATTTATCAATTTAAAATTGATATGCCCTAATCTTTTATGCCACTGAAAGGATTCATGAGAAGAAGCTTTTGATAAAAGACAGGTCACGGTGGACGATGATTTTTTTGATCCCATATTTAACAAATAGGTATCATTTTCTCCTTGGAGCTCGCATGATCACCATCTCTTCAGGGATAGAAAACTCTGATTTCAAGAATAGACACTCATTGGCAAGGAACATCACATGAATATTTTTATCACAGATTTGTGATACACTGAGAAGATTGAACGCCAATTCTGGAACATAGTTGACTTTCTCTAAAGTGAGGGAACCATTCGAGACATCTCCTTGGCCAAGCATCTTTCCACCCTTCTTGTCTCCAGCAAAAGCAACATAGCCACCATCAATTATTCTAAAATTTGTCAGCAGGTCCTTCAACCCAGTCATATGTCTGGAACATCCGCTATCTACATGCCAATAACTATTTACAGCGGCCTCTGAATGTTTCTGACATTTAAAAAATTTGGTTAGACTTTTGAAATTGGGACCCAAGTCTTAGTGTACTTAGGTCTTGGAGTAACATATTTTCTGCAAAAGAAACCATTCACAAAATCGGTCAATTTAGCTCCAAAGAATTTAGTCTATATATTACTAACACCTGATTTAGGACAATGCTTTATTAAGTTATCATCCTTTCCACATCTAAAACAATGAGATCTCAAACCTATTTTGGAGCAATATGATGAAGGAATTCTATCAATAGATATTTCATCATTACATTCAGACAATTTTGAATCTGAATCACTGGATGTGTCATATGGCTCTTTTGACTTCCCAGTAACAACTTCCACTTTAACTGATTTTTGATCAATTGTAACCTTGTTGTTTTCAGTTGAAGAAGACATTTCTTTATCTTTTGGTTTTGAAATCTTTATTGGTGTAAAAGATGGGATTGGATGAGAGAAGAATTTGTTAAAGCAGTTAGTTTTTGTTTGACTTTCAGAGACATGACCTGAAAGTTGAGCTTCATCATTCATACACACATTAGCATCAAATGTGGAATTTAAAACATTCAAGTCATCACGAGAGTTTGAAAAAGAACATCCTAAGTTACTATTACATGCCTCAGAGTTTGAATCTAAAATAGTTCCACCAGACACAAAATGATTACTTAAGCTAATGCCTACAAAAGACTTCTTGGAAATAAAATCATGACTACTAGAGCTGCCAAGACCATTACTGCCACCATAATCATATCCTTCTCGGAACTCCTTAAAATTATGTCCTTCTAGACCTGCAATAGAGCTGTTAGTATCATTCTGTATAATCTCTTGTATCAACTCATTTGAAGGATGAGGAGTGGGCATAGGAGAATAACAGAAAGTACTAGGTGGAGGATATACCAATGCATCATTTTCATTACCCAAACCGGTCTTGATCCTTGCCCCCCGTTGTTTTTTGTATAATTCCTCCCTTTTCATGCTCGAAAGTGACCACTGTTCTAATTTATTTTTAAGTTTTCTAACTTCAAATTCGCCAAGTGTAACTTGTTCAGTTAAATAGTTAACTTCACAGTTCTTTTCCAAAAGAGTCCTTTTTAAGTGTTCATTTTCTTTCAAAGCTTCTCTTAATTTGACAAAATATTTTGACTCATTTTGTTTAAGCTCTTTATTGGTTTTCTTTAATTCATTTTCATTCATTATGAGCAACCTGTTAGCTTTATATATACCAACCAAACGAATTTTGCATGCAGAGGAACACATGTCTTCAACAATTTCATAAGGGAGATCCATTACCAGTTTTTTTGCAGCAAGTGCGTGATCACATTAGCAGTAGGGAGTGTTCCTCTTGTAATCCTCTACAGCAGCTTTCTTGGCATCTTCAATTATTGAATCCATGTTCAGCTCCTCTTTTTCACTAGCCTTCTTTGTGGCGGATTCACAAACCAGATTAACCTCATCTTTAACAGCTTCACACACCAAACCAGTTTGAACAATAGCTTCATGACCCGTAGCCTTCCGAACCACACCAGTACTTTCCTTAACCTGTTGACCTTGAATTACCTCAGACCCAATAGATTCACCCTTGTCATCAACTTCAATGTCAGCTTCACCATAGAAATCTTTGAAAGGATCAAAACAGTCAATGTACTCATCATCAAGAGTTTGTTCCTCCACTATCTCAGCGATCAATGCATGGTTGATTTCCTCCTTTGATTCTTCAATTTCTGCACTCCAATCAAAGTTGGTCAACAGAGCAGTTTCTTTCTTGGGATTAGCTTCTTCAACTTTATCCATGACTGGAATGGTTCTGGAGTTTCCAGAATTAACAGGTTCGATGACAATGGGAGAAGGACACTCTCTTTTGAAATGACCGAGTTGCTTACAGTTGAAACACCTGATCTTAGATTTATCATATCCTAGAGCGTTGTTCTGATTCTGGTTTCTAAAGTTTTTCCTGCCGGTTCTCTCCATAAACCTCCTAGCACGAAGAGTAAGCATGGCCATTTGCCACTGAATGTCGGTTTCTTCAAGATCATCAGGATCAACCTGATACATGTCTTCCACGGTCATACCACGTCCCTTCAATTCTCCAGCAATCAAAGTGTCATAACTGTGCACAAATAACCCAAAAAGTGCGATAATATCATGTGGAATTTGAGTAGAAGCTAAGGCATTTGAACTAGACCCAGCATCCTTAGAACCACTACCACAGTTGATATTCTTACCATACCCAGAGTTAGCAAAACCACCATTACCAGATGAACTCCCACAAGCTACACCATAATAGCAAGAGTTTGCAGCCGATGAAATCAATGCAGCATTTTGAGGAGGGACATTGGGAGACATCATGGTCTGATTATACTCTTTTCTCTTCACATCAAGATCAAATGATATTAACTTGTTGATAACATCCATCAACTTGTAATCAGCAAAATTCCTTTCTTGCTTGAACAATTTGATTTGCAGACTCCATTGAGCAGGAAGAGAGTCTAACAGTTTACTCACTTGCTCATGATTGCCAATTTGTTCATCATACTTTTTCAGATTGCTTGAAACTAACAGAAAGCGGTTTGTTATATCAGTAAGCGTCTCATGCTTATATCCCACGAATGAGTTAAACTCCTTCTGAGCTTGAGCTTTCTTGTCTTTCTTCAGATCTTTGTTCCCATCATAAAATTCACGTAACGCATCATACAACGCCTTAGCGGTGGTATGTTCAGCAAACCTGTTATAAATATCCTGATGCAGACACAGAATCAAAGCTCCAAGAGCTTTCTTGTCACGATCGAGCAACTTGATGTCAATCCCAGTATAAGTGCTAGGATCCTGATTTGGTGAAGTGACAGATCCGACAGTTGTTGTAGGCAAGTGAGGTCCATTAGTGATAGATTCCCACTGACCATGATAAGTGTAGAAGAAGAAAGCTTTCAAGCACCGTTTCCAATCCTCAAAATTCTCTCCGTTGACAAGCCTCGATGGCCTGTTTGGTTGAACACACTCCATATCTGTCAAATTCACAATTGAAGTAGACATGATAGAATCAAAAATTAGATTTGCTGAAAAGATGTAGATTCGCTAATAACTTCGCTGAGAAAGATGTAAATTCGCCTGTAAGTTCGCCTGTAAATTCGCTTGGCAAACCAACAGCAGATTCGCTCGAATCAGTGATATTGAAGCTCTAGTTCGCTCAACAAGTTCGCAGAACTAGTAGAACTTTCGTTCTAGTGGTAAATTCGACGGTATCTTCGCTTGAGAATTAGGCAACAAAGGTGAACTTTTGTTCAATGAATGCAGATTCGCTAAAACACAGAGAAAAATAGATTCGCTCGAAAGGTCACAAATTCGCTGGGAAAACAATAAATTCTCCCGATGAACAAACAGCACTGTTCGGTCAGAAAATCACTCTAAACTCATCCAAATCGCTATGAATTAGTGATTGGATGATTGGGATATCTCCTTACTACTCGAGCAATGGTTTTTCTATGAATTTTTGTAAGTAAAACACACTTTGATGATACAAATCGAATGAAACAGTAACATTTCTTCAAAAACACCTCAAAACCCCAAAAACTCAACAAATCAAGAGCACAAAGGCTCTGATACCATATTGTTGGTCCATTGGTGATCGATTTCAGTGCTATTGAAATGATAATCACAGAAATATCCCACTAATATAGAATCAAACAGAGTAAAACAAAGAAAAGAGTTTTAATATTTATCCATATGACCCAAACTCAATCAATATTAAGAAACAAGGCTCAAAGATATGAAACAAACACAATTCCAGCCTCAAACAAGCTATGAAAAACAGTAATGCAAAAGTGTATCTCGATTAGGTTTGGCAAAACTTTTTCACAAAGTTACAAGAGATGAAATATATAACAGTGCCAAATTCGCTGGTAGATTCGCTAAGGCGAAACTACCCTGACCAACAAGCAAGTTCACCCGGCAGCGAACAACAGTTTCACCGGGTGACCTTCATCAGCTGACTACAAGCGAATCAGTAGATTCGCTCGTAGTTTCGCTGGGTCAGTGCGAAACTAATACATTACTTACATAAATGAAAGTTATCTAACATTAGTCCTATTACATAAAAGATAAAAGAAGCTAAACTAAACTAGGTGAGTCCAACCTATCTAGATCATCACTTACCATCCCCATCCACGGTCTTCACAACCTTGTCTCGAGTTCAAGGAGCTAAAACTTCATCAAGTTCATCATCAAAAGGTGATAAAAGGTTTTGTTACATATATGTTACAAAACATATATACATACATATTAATTGGTGTTTAACCACCAGCGTGTACTTACTAGTCCTTTATGGACTGCAAGCCACAGACCTACAGTGGAACCGAGGGAGCTGTAGGGTTGGTAAGGTGGTTTGAGAAGACGGAGTCCGTTTTCTTAAAGTGTAACTGTCCACCTGCCGCCCAGGTGAAATACGCTACCGAGACGTTGGATGGTGCTGCATTGTCTTGGTGGAATTCTCAAGTGCAGATGCTAGGGCAAGCCATAGCAAATGAACTCCCGTGGAATGAGTTTAAAGATATGATGACCGAGGAATACTGTCCTCGAAACGAAGTCCAAAAGCTGGAAATGGAATTTTGGCAGCTGAAAATGCAAGGTTCAGAGATCGAGGCTTATACCATAATAACTCATAAGCTGGCCACCCTATGTCCAGGGATGGTATTTGGCTCCAGTATTATTACCACCATTTCCATTGCCTTTTCTATCATTGTTGTTGTTGCCTTGGTTGTTGTTGTTTTGGCCATGGATGTTTTGCTACGGTACTATTTGATACTAGAGCTGATAGGAGTTTCATATCCTTAAAGTTCTGTAGTCTTCTAAGTGATATCCCTTCTGCCTTAGAATCTAAATACACCGTAGAATTGGCCGACGGTAAACAGATCCATGTAACACACATCCTTAGAGATTGTAAGATAGAACTCACTGGTCATACTTTCGCTATAGATCTTATGCCTGTTATACTAGGAAGTTTCGACGTTATGGTAGGCATGGATTGGCTCGCTAATAAGCAAGCGAAAGTCATATGTCACGAGAAAATCATACGAATCCCTGTTGGTGACGAAATCCTTACAATCCGAGGCGATAGGAGTGGTATAGTGATGGGCATTATCTCCAACATGAAAGCACAAAAGTTATTGCGGAAAGGTCGTTTGGCTATTCTAGCACTCGTCACCGATAAGAAACCAGAGGAAAGAAAAATAGAGAACATTCCCGTGGTATGAGACTTTCCAGAGGTGTTTCCAGAGGATCTTCCTGGACTATCACCTCATCGTCAAGTGGAATTCCAAATTGAACTGACTCCTGGCGCAGCCCCGATTGCTAGAGCACCTTATCGATTAGCACCGAACGAACTACAGGAGTTGTCATCTCAACTTCAGGAGCTTTTAGATAAGGGCTTTATTCGACCTAGCACATCACCTTGGGAAGCCCCTGTTCTCTTTGTTAAGAAGAAAGATGGCACGTTTTGAATGTGCATCAATAATAGAGAATTAAACAATGTCACAGTCAAGAACCGATACCCTCTACCTCGTATCGGTGACTTGTTTGATCAGCATCAAGGATCAAGCTATTATTCCAAGATCGATTTGAGGTATGGTTATCATCAACTCAGAGTCCGTGAGGAAGACATTTCCAAAACTGCATTCCGTACTCGTTATGGTCATTAAGAGTTCTTGGTCATGCCTTTTGTGTTGACTAATGCACCTGCGGTGTTCATGGACCTCATGAATGGCGTGTGCAAACCCTATCTTGATCAGTTTGTTATTGTGTTTATCGATGACATACTTATATACTCTAAGACCATGGAGGACCATGAAGAGCATCTACGATTAATCTTAGAACTACTGAAGAATGAGCAACTGTACGCCAAATTCTCTAAGTGTGACTTTTGGATACGCGAGGTGCAATTTCTAGGTAACATTGTTAATGAGAAGGGTATACATGTTGATCCTGCCAAGATTGTGGCAATAAAGAATTGGGCTATACCTAAAACACCGAGTGAGATAAGGCAATTTCTGGGATTAGCAAGGTATTACCGACGATTCATAGAGGGATTTTCTAAGATTGCACAACCTCTCACAGCCTTGACCCACAAAGGAACGGCATACAAATGGGGTGAAAGTCAAGAGGCGGCTTTTCAGCTATTAAAATAGAAACTCTGTAGTGCACCAATATTGGCACTGCCAGAGGGAACAGATGATTTCGTAGTGTATTGTGACGCATCCATTCAAGGATTGGGTTGTGTCCTGATGCAGCGAGATAAGGTGATAGCTTATGCCTCGAGACAACTGAAAGTTCACGAGAAGAACTATACCACCCATGACCTGGAATTGGGTGCAGTAGTTTTTGCCTTAAAGATTTGCAGACATTACTTGTACGGTACCAAATGCACTATCTACACTGATCACAAGAGTCTTCAGCACATCTTTAAGCAAAAGGAGCTGAATATGAGGCAACGACATTGGGTGGAACTTCTTAACAATTATGATTGCGTAATCAAGTACCATCCTGGAAAGGCGAATGTAGTTGCCGATGCTCTAAGCCGAAAAGAAACAGCTAAACCCAGGCGGGTGCGAGCCTTGCAACTCACAATCAGTACCCATCTGCCTGAACAAGTTAAGAAAGCACAGATAGAAGCATTGAAAGAGGAAAACATTGGTTTTGAGTCGTTAAGGGGAATGGATAAACAATTGGTAGTGAAAGAGGATGGAATTCGGTACTTCATGGATAGACTTTGGGTGCCTATCTATGGAAATCTGAGGGATTTGGTTATGAGCGAGGCACACAAGTCTAAATACTCTATACATCTTGGATCTGACAAGATGTATCATGATCTAAAGGCGCACTATTGGTGGCCTAACATAAAGGCGGACGTAGCTACACATGTGAGCAAGTGTTTGACCTGTTCAAAGGTAAAGGTGGAATACCAAAAATCATCCGGACTGTTACAGCAACCCGAGATACCAATGTGGAAATGGGAACAAATTTCTATGGATTTTATCACTAGGTTATCCCGGACTAATACCGGTTGTGACACAATCTGGGTTATTGTGGATCGGTTGACGAAGTCCGCTCACTTCCTTGCAATTAAGGAAACAGACAAGATGGAGAAACTAACCCGATTGTATCTTAAGGAAATCGTTTCGAGACACGGTGTACCGATCTCGATTATCTCGGATCGCGATACTCGTTTCACGTCACACTTCTGGCAATCATTACAAAAATCTCTGGGTACACGATTGGATATGAGTACTGCTTCTCATCCACAAACTGACGGTCAGAGTGAGCGTACTATACAGACTTTGGAGGATATGCTACGTGCTTGTGTGATTAACTTCGGGATCAACTGGGAAGTTCACCTGCCCTTGGTGGAATTTTCCTACAATAACAGTTATCACACTAGCATATAGGCAGCACCTTTCGAGGCTTTGTATGGAAGAAAGTGTCGATCACCAGTTTGCTGGCCTGAAATTGGTGATAGTCAACTAACGGATCCCGAGCTAATACATGAAACCACTGAGAAGATTGTGCAGATACGGAATCGTATGGCTGCAGCGCGAGATAGACAGAAAAGTTATGCTGACAAGAGACGGAAACCACTAGAGTTTCAAATTGGTGACAAAGTCTTATTGAAAGTCTTACCGTGGAAAGGCGTAGTTCGGTTTGGCAAGCGAGGAAAGCTGAATCCGAGGTATGTTGGACCATTTGAGATATTAGAAAGAAAAGGTCCGGTGGCCTATCACCTAGCCTTACCTGATTCGCTGAGTGGAGTCCATAATGTATTTCACGTTTCCAATCTGAATAAGTGTTTATCTGACAAAACACTAATTGTACCACTAGAAGATGTGCAAGTGGATGAACATTTACGCTTTATCGAAGAACCAGTCGAGGTGATGGATCGTGAGGTGAAAACACTTAAGCAGAGCAAAATACCCATAGTCAAGGTTCGTTGGAACTCGCGGCGTGGACCGGAATTCACGTGGGAACGCGAGGATCAAATAAAGCTTAAGTACCCTCAACTGTTCGAGACGATGCCTGCAGACGACGGTATTGATTTAAATTTCGGGATGAAATTTCTTTCAACGTGGGGATGATGTGACAACTCATCCAAAACTCACTCGATTTCGATTTCTGTGTGCCAGTGCAGTAGACCAGTGATGGAACTCTCTTACCGTGTGATGGAACACTCTCACCATGTAACGCAATTTTCGGGACGAAAATTCTTTCAACATGGGGATAATGTGACATCCGGTGATTTTCCGTTACCAAACTCCATTAGTTCCGTTAAGTTTTACATACACACGTCGTAAGCACACACTAGTTGTCGTTTGACGTTGGTGAATTAATAATAATTAATAATGTTAATTTAATAATAATCTAGTTGATAAGATGATTATTGTATTACGTTTATATGTTTACGCGATTTAAAGACTATTCGGGAATTTTATCTCGTAACGTGGAAACGCGTGTGTTATTTCGTATGTCTTGTGTTTTTACAAAATAAAATATCTTAGGTTACCATTAGTTTATATGTTTATAATGTTAAGTTAAAAACACATTACAAAGAGTTAAAAACTTAATTTTTATAAAAAACACAAAATGCAAGTTTTAGAGGGGGTATTCTTGTAAGTTAGTTAAAATAAAACACCCCAAACCCCCACCCAAACACCCAGCGACCGTGAACAGCATTCTCCAGTCCCTTCTCTGTGATTTTCAGCCTACAACACTCAATTCTTCACGGTTTTGATCGATTTCAAGCACTAGAACGCGATTTGGACCTTCCTTAACAAGTATACACGTGAATTGAAGGTTAGTTTTGTTGTTTTGTGGGTTTCTTGAGTTGGCCGAAGCCCTAGCTGCGAAATTGAAGTTCTTGGGGCTGAAATTTGATGTTTTCTTGATGTTAACATGTTAGTTAGGTTGTATGTATGTTGTTTAAAGTTGATTATGCAAGAAAACTACGCTTTTGAATGATTGATTATGAACCTTGAGGAATAGGAACCCTAATTTGAAAATTTTGGGGCTTTTGTGGAATTGATTGTTGTTTGATGTTGTTGGGATGTTAATTAGTTAGTATGAATGTTAGAAAACATGAATTATGCAAGAAATTGGTGAATTGAGAACCTTGTTCATACCTTACTATTAATAGTAACTTTTATGCATGAACTTGATAATCCAATGATGAATTGATGGTATTAGGGTGTTAATGATGTTGTATGAACATTGGGATCATGATATGAATGCTAGATTGTGGCTATGAATGCTAGAAATCTTAGGTTGGATGTTGTTGTTCATGTCTTGCCAAAAGTAGAAACTTTTTAGATATGGATGAATGAATCATGCTAGTTTGATGTTGTTAATCATAGTTAGATGTTGTTATGAGCTTGAAATAGTATATTATTGATGAATTAGGTGTACATTGGGTGTTTACTATATTTTGGGATGAACTTTCCCAAAAGGGAAACTTTACTGTGCATGAACATTGGATATTTGGAATTGGACTTACTCATGGCTTTAGGATCATATTAGAATGCTTGTTGTGGATGTTTAATGTGGTAGAACCTGTTAATTTGGTGGTATGGAATGTTTACTTGGTTATTGGGTGATTTATGCACTTTGATGATCATGTATGGTTGGTATGTTGATTAGTAACTAGGACATCATGTTTGGGACTGGAAATGGATCATATTGATGTATGTTGTATGTATTGGACATATTGGATGTGTTGTGGTTAGTATGGATGGTTATTTGGTAGATTATCTGTTCTGACCCGTATGTGCTTATTCATATTTATAGGTCGCATAAGTAGGTTATGCATGATCCGACCTTTTAAATGATACACTAGTTGTATTATGAACACACTGAGTATGCTAGATTCTAAGAACTTACATGACTTGTATGATATATGCGCATTTCTGTTTAAATGGTTTACAACACATAATGTCACCAACGGGTTAGACGGGTCAACTAGGTCAAACCTGTCTATTCTTCTAGAACCTTGAGTCCTTGGTTATAGTGCACTTAGGGTTTCTCATATTCACTATTTACACAAACTCATGTACTTACATGATCCAGGTAACCTCTGAGGGTTGACTGCCCATTTATTCTTTCAAGTAAACTCTAGTACTCAATACGCGTATTAGGTGAGTTCAGGCCCCACTGTTTTACTTAATCTCTTTTGGGGGAGATAGCATACTGGTAACTTTTCAAATGCTTTATATATTTAAGATGTGTATGATATTAATATAGTGCTGTTTACCATGATAAAGTCCTCACACTTTCGAATTGTTAATATTGAATAGCGGGGAAACTTGGGTAGTACTACTGGGTCTGACGAGCCCCACCTGTGTGACTCAAGGTCAGTCAGGTGCAATTTGTCCTATGAATATTTGTCACGATATGTTAAAGTCATGACAGGAGGCAAACATAACACAGTCAGCTTCAATTGCGAAATCACTATGTATTAATATCTATTTGTTAATGGACTAGCTATCTATTGCAATACACATGCTTATATATATCACTATTGTTAAACTGTTATGTTTATACGCAAACTCTTGAACTCACCAACCAATGTGTTGACTTTTAGTATGCTATTCTCAGGTCGTTAATCCGGACTGCCAGTAGTAGCACTGCACGAGTCAAGCATGCATCCTAACACTTAAGCAATGATACATTTGTTTATCTTTCCATGTTGTGTTTTAAACAGTTGGTTGGCGCATGTTTTACCATTTTATACATTTTTATATTTTGGGTTTGTTTTATTACTATACACTTCCGCATGATGTTTAAAAGTTTGAACTCTGGTTTGGTTTATGTTAAACGTAGCATATAGAGTCGTTCCGAGTAACTATTGACTGTGATCCTGGTTTGTTCACACGCCTCGCGGTAAAACTCCGCACGTGGATTTTGAGGGTGTGACATCCACAAGGTGGCAGCAGGTATTATACTCTATTCTCGAGAAACAACCACTAAACTTTTCTGAAATAATTTTCATGGAACTCAAGGACATGGCCATGAAACCTTTTGCAAACCGTTGGATTTTATATCCACGGTTCATAATGGCCATGATAGAGCACCAGCTTCAAGCTGAGGGACTAGTTGGCACTGGAGTCCCAGCCATGGCTGTATCGCCTGAGGTATACTCCAGGCACAACACAGACCAAATGCTGAAAAAGGCTACCAAACTGCGAAAACCCACGCAGCTGGAACCCACAGCCTCCACCTCAAAATCCAAAGTCCCCACCAAACCCAAACCCAAAAAGAAACCAAAACAGGCTACTCAGGGAGATGAGTCCCCTGAGGATGCCCCTGCATAACAAATGCAGGAAGTGATTGCTGGCAAGATTCTCCCAGCAATCACCACAACTCCACGAACTACAACCGCTCAGGCATCCTCTCTACAGGAGCCTGAATCAACCATTTTTGGGGAACCTACACATCTGGAACCTTTCTCAATTGAAGATGTTGCCACTGAAACGCACCAATCTCCGCTGGTGCATACTTCTTCTACCCCATCTCCCACTGCAACCGCCCTTAAAAGCCCTACTTTAATAATTGCAGAAGTGTTGACTCATCTTAACACTCCACCCTCTCCCCAGGAACCAATCACAACTGGGATAACTCCAACCACAGAGAGGGTGGAAACAAGTGTTGATGGGAGCCCACAACACAGAGAATCTCATGTCATCTCTCCAAGTATGGCCACGGAGATAGGGAAATCTGGTGAGGCTGCCACTTCCCCTGTATCAGCATATGAGCAGGAAGAAGCTGGTACCATCTATAAGACCTCACTAGAGGCAACTGTCGATGATGGATCCAATCCGGAGACTGGAAGTCCCTAGAACCAAGACCAAGGGGCACATGCGACCACTGAGCCACACTCAGCGCATGTACATCCTGACTCAGTCAGGAGGCCAGGTGATTCAGTTTCTACTGATGATGACCTGAGCTTCTTCTTTGATGTAGTTGCTCAAAACACCATTCTTGAGGATGAGGTGAGCAGACTCAAAGAGCTGCTCGCCAAGATGTCTCAGGAACAAAGTCTATCTGCCACCATACACCCACAGATGGCACCTTCACCTGAAGGTCTCACATACACTCAGCCACTCCCACAAACTCAGCCACCTGCCCCTGCTTCTGGCACTAGTTTTCAGGGACAAAACCCCCCTGAGAAATTAGTTGCTATCTTTCAACAACCCTTGCCTCTCATCACACCCATGATCACTGACATTGTGATCAAAACCCTGGATGCGAGGCTTCCCTCTACAATACAGCCCTTGGTGGAGGCTGCTGTGGCCAAGTCACTTTCTGATAGTCAAACCCTTGCATCCAATGCAACCAAAAAGGGGGAGACATCAGTGAAAGCTAAGAGGAAGAGAGTAGAGGTGGAAGTGAAGGAGAAAGGGGTAGAGGTAGAGGTGGAAAATGAGAGGGAGGTAGTTGAGGAGACTGAGAGGGTGAGGGAGAAGGAGAAGGAGGGAGCTGAACTGGGTAAAGTAGCTGAAAGTCAAAAAGACTTGCATGTCACTTACAAGAAGAAGAAGGGAGAGAAGGAGAGGGAGATTGATCTAGCTATCCTTGTCAAGGAGGCTGATGCTGAACATAGCCGATCAATGGACAACATAATTGATGAGCTGTTCAGGCAAGGCTTTGACACTGACACTGCTATGCTAGATCAGGAGATAAGGAAATTGGAGATGAAAGAGATTGATTACCGATGGACCTGTTATAGCCAAGAGGAAAGAGAGAGACTTGAGGCTATGACAAGGTTTATTTCGAAGTACCTAGGGAGACCAGTCCTGGATGTTAAGTCATGGACCAGGGACAGCATCTTGGCTATAGCCACCAAGATCTGTTCGGCTAGGGAATTCACTAAGGGACTGGTCATAGAAGCCATTTCTGAAGCCAGTGCTGGGAACAGGACAGTGCTAGCAAAACAGACCAAACCATCACCCATATCCAAATTGCTAGCACAGCTTGCCCAATCTCCCACACCAACACAAACCCAAACACAACCCACAAAACCAACCCCCTCACCATCAAAACCCATTGCCGATGATACACCCTTGAAGAAGAAGAGAAGGGTGTTGAGGCTAGAAGAAGAAGAAGAAGAGGATGATGAGGAAGAAGATAGGCTGCCTCTCTCTGCAGTCCTAACTTTGCCAAAAGCCAAACCAATGCCCATCACTCCCACCTCACAGATGGAAACTGTGAGGGTAAAGATAGAAGAGGAACAACAACAAAAGCTTCATGATGATGAGATGCTGAAAAGTATAAATAAAGCTTATGCTGCTTCCTCATCGATAGTTAATATGAGGAAAGAAGCTCTGAGACTGTACACCCTTGCCAACACATTCCAATATCAAAGGGACAAGGTGAGAACTTGGCCTGATCCCAGGGTGGCTCACAGGATTATAAAGAAAGACATTCCATTGAGGTACAAGGGCCAGGTAAAGAGGATTGTAGATGAAGTGATCACTGTGGCCCTTGTAGTTTCACCCTGGGAAATTATTGAAGATTTCAAGAAGGCCTACGAGGCTAACCAACCACCACAAAAGATGCTGGAAAAATAGGGTGGTCAGAAAAGAGTTAGTCTACAAGAGGCTTGAGAACTTCAGAAAAGATGAGCTCAATCTGTTACTTGAGGGCATTCATCCAGATCAATTTGCCTATAGACAGATAATAACAGTTGAGCTCAAGAATGCTAAACAGGCCAAGTATGTCTCAGAGCTGTATGGGCGTGAAGGATTGTTTGATGGTGAGGCTGAGGAACTTACTATAAAAGAACAAATTGTATTACTTGAGGCCTACACCAGAGAATCCTACAGGCTCATACATGGGAAGTAGGTCTCATGGATGGGACAACAGCCCGGTGTCCAATTCCCCAAGACAGGGCTCCCATCCATACTATGCCAACCAAATCTCAGAGACCTCTTCCCAGGGTAGTGCTTAATTGGGTCATCTTCTAAGCTGATCAAGAAGGAAATAGACCAATATTTCTGCCATCAATATGTGGGACCAATAAATAGCTTAGAGGTTTTGGCTGCATTGGTTCAGGGGGAGTTTGTTGGACCAAAAGAACCAATGAGCCAAGATTAGGAAAACCTCTAAGACCCACAAGACATCACAACAACTGCTGAAGACATCTTCAGCTGTTTGACAAAGTCTGAAGACCTCAACAGCTGAAGATCAAAGTATGAAAGAACTATAGCTGAAGATCTCAAGTACTGAAGACCTTAAGTACTGAAGACCTCAAGTACTGAAGATCAACAGCCAAAGAACTGAAGTACTGAAGATCAACAACTGATGTACAAAGCCTGAAGACAAAGACTGAAGACATCAGCTGATGACAACTACTAAAGTCATCAGCTGATGAAACGTCTAAAGTTCAAAGTCTGAAGACAAGTGCTGAAGCTTCAGAGTTTGTCACAACAGCTGAAGAAGTATTCTTCAGCTGTTGTGATGGTTTACCTTTTAGTTGTTTAGTATCAGTAGTTGTAAATTTCCTTTCAGTAGTTTGTAAAATGACTGAAGAGTTTGTTCTTCAGTCGTTGTAGTATTTTCAGTAGTTTCTTTTCTCTTTAGTAGTTTGTAATAGTTTGACACTTAGCATTTTGTAAGAAGATATCAGCTGTTTGACATCTTCAGTAGTTTAGTTTGTTTTTCAGTAGTGTGTTAATAATGGTTTGATGTCACTATCAAGTGACATCAGCATACGTCATTCTTCCTATAAAAGGAAGATTACCTAATTGTAATCGGTGCCGAAGCGTGTGATTCAATAGAAAACACCTTTTTGCAGAATTGTTCTCTCTCTCTATAACTTCACTGTTACATGCAAAATCATTTGTGTTCTTGCTTGTTTGTTTAATTCTCATGCTAAATCCGCTGCGAATACAACCTAATTGATCGAACTAGAGGCTGAGATCCTATCATGCACTTACCTCGAGTCTTGATGGGTTAAAAGTTAAGATGAATGCTCTTTAGCTACAGGCTTATTACTTGTAATTATTCATTAATTACCTATTAGCTCTTGCTTCATTAACTTAGCAGTTTATCCTTGCTTACAACAGATTTCACATAAACTCTCCAAACTCAGTAGGTTTGCGCGCCCTTAGCTAAGGTTACACTCGTTTAGCTATGGTTGTGTGCCCTAACCAAGGTCACACCAGTGGCTGTTTGACCTCTGAACAGGTCTGATTTCATGGAAATAGGAGGAAACAAAACTCGAGAATTTTATGAGATTGACTATACTCAAAGACTCACTTCTTTAAACTGATTACTTACTTACTTCTTGCATAAAACCTGTTTTAATCCACTTTACCAAAATTACCCTTAAAGGCACTTTTCTTACAAATCATTAAATCTGGATCAATTGATGTTGGATGTTAGATTCTAACCCTTTGCTAAGTTGAATATGTAGGAAATAGGTTCACTTTTATATTAAAAAATTAATTCTAATGATACTCTCGTTAGCCATGTGAAATATTATAGTACAGTACCGTTTACAAATACGACTAGAGAAAAATAAATAAATACAAGCAATATTTATGTACCAAATGTGATTCGAACATTCGTCTTTAGTATATACTCCAACGAGTCTTCATAAAGTATTTTTGACACGAGTCTTTATCACGTTCGAATCTTCAAGTATACCCCTTGACTACAACAAATAACAAACAAAAGATTAATGGTTGTGGTTGAGGATCGTGTTAGACACGGGTCCCTTAAAACAGATTTCGCGTCTCTACTCAAGACAACACTTCTGTTTCCCAGGGTACAACAACCAAAGTAGTATGTATTGCCGGAGAGTGCCTCGGCCCAAGAGATCACCAGGTAAAGTATATGTGTTATGAAGTGATATGGAACAAGATTAAAGATGATGATGTAGAAAGAACAATTTAGAGAGTACGCCTCTCTAAATTTCTATAAAACTTGTTGACACTCAAGAAATTAAATTTCTTCTCTTCTCTTTTCATCATCATAGGTTTGTTTATATACTCATGCTAATAAGTTCATATTAATGTGAGTTTTATGATTTAAAATCAAATCTCCCATTTGATTTATGAAATGTTTTATGAGACCAAATTAAAACTCTCATTTTATTCATGACATGTTTAATACCAATTTTAATAAAAATTATGATTCATAATAAATATTCATAATATTTATTAAAATACTTGATCAACATAAAACATTCATTTTAATCAATATATGTCTTTATTAGCATTAAAGAAATTACAACAATTTCCTACTATAGTCACCCAAGTTTTATTTTCTTCATTCCTACCACTCAACTTCTAGCATCGATATCAATTCATCTTAGCTTCAGTTTGGACACGGTATAGTTCGTTGCAAAACGAGAACTTAAACCAATAATAGAATAACTATTTATATAACAAATATATAAATATAATTATTTTGTGTCCAATATTCCAACAATCCCCCACATGAATGGAGATCGATCAAAACACACAGAATTTCCAATGAAAACTCGATAGTTGAGTCATGCTGGATAGGTAGGTGTTCCCATTGAACCTTCCTTTATGAAGTATACTTAGCCTCCTGGTGGTGTGTAGACGCGATGTCTTTGAACAAATCCCATTTGTGTAGACGACAATATACATTCACATAAGACTCTCCCTAGTCGGGCACATCCCCTCATTGTCGTGTCCGTTATGGTCATGGATCACTATCCTAGTTCTACGAGAGCTCTAGGATTTGCGCCACCCCACAAATCAATTCGAAGCGACCCCACTTCTCTCTAACATAGGTGATTCGATGAATTATTAAAAGCATTATGGTTATATTGATTCCCACAATCATTTAACTTGAATATGCTTAACCTTCTCTTGGTCACTTGTTTGGGGTACTCTCCCAGAGTGAATGGACTAGGAAGTTCGTCACTCCCTTTTAGTTTTAGGGTACTCCCCTACAGTGACTCCGTTGGTCATATGATTAAGTTGTCCTATTGAACCTAGATCTTAGGATCTCTAGTCAGCTAGGTTAGGTTTCCCTCATATTCGCCTTTCCCTACGGGCTTTAGTCCAATTCCTCTCTATCTCGTCTCGTTTCAACCAGCAAGTTGTTGGATCCAAAATTATTATCTATCATTTTGTCAAGTCGATATAGATAACTTCAATCGAGATAATTTTTCATGATGTGTTCTTAACTCGTAAGTTAATGATGGTTATTGTTAAACTTTTAAGTGTATTTGAAGAATACAATTCTTATTTCAAGACAAACACATCTCCTTTATGCCTTTGGTAGAAGACATCTATCAAGATTCTAAATTTATCCAATTAGAATCCGAGTCTATCATAGACTTCTCATTATCTTTGTATACTACACTTGATTATGAGTTTGCAATATCTTTGGATTGCCAAAATCCATATTGCTAACATTTTATTTTCAAATGCAAGACACCCCCACATTTAAGTGGTTTTAGATAACATCCATATGGGGTAATGAAAGGTTCTCCCTTTCTAAATACGTTTGAGAAAACTTCTCACAAAACCATTTCTACATACCTTAAAGGATTGTTTCTAAAATGGTCTCTCCCCCACATTTCTTGCAATTTGATTTCAAAGTGGGGTTTGCTATCGGCATTAACACAATAGGTTAGTAGCAACTCAAAGGCATCCTTGGTACCAATCTAGCGTACACACACTTTGGTAGTTGGCATTGAGATAAGACCAAGATCTCGATAGCATCTTTCGAAACTACTCAGCTGACTTTCAAACATAACAATGCGAGTGTGCGAAGTGCAAAGGGCATTATCTTCCCTTTGACTTATAAAGACTTAGTAATAAGTCTTGATTCATTTCACTTTGCTGAACACATTTGTCATTAACAAGATAAATGAAACTCGCCTACATCATAAAGTTTGTCTGGAGTTATTGACAAACATGTCTTGTTGTTCCCCTTAAGGTATGTATAACTAGGATACTTTCCCAAACGAAAGAAAAATCCTCCACATAGCTCTAACAACATTAAGATGGTAGACGAATCTCCATTTAGATCTTTCAGAATGAATTTAGCTAAATTCATTAAAGATAACATAATTTCTTTCATATGTAGATTTATCCACACTTGTGAATTCTTATGAAAACTTCAAATGAATTTTATCGGTATGTCTCATACTTGTGTATCTCATCTCAATACACTCATCATATTTTCGATCTAACGACATTTGATGTATGAGCTTTGGCACTTCAACAATTCAACAACTCTCAAGTTGTTTCCTATGCAAATCTCTTATTGCACTATCCGTTTAAAGTTATATATTTTCTAAACATTATATAATTGACGTTTAAAATTATTTCCCACAAAATCATTTTGAACGTTTTAATAGAAATTGATTTATTTCGTTGTAAATATTCCATGTGTTATCTTAAGATATTGAACACAAATAATATTACAATCGAAACTAAAACGTAAAGTGTAAAACACTTTTTAATTAATAATTTAAACGGATAAAAATTACATCTAAACATCAAATCTCAATGTTTTATTATCTATAACACTTTCATCATTAGCAATGATATCGATTTTGTGGCATGTATCGAGGTACTCCCTCAAATGTATTCCATTCACTCATACGATCAAGTTTCTCATTTCATCTTGAAACTCTAAATTTAAATAGTCAAACCGACCAAAATACAACAACGTTTTGTATACACTATCTTATTCATAAATAGTTGTATTTGAATAATTATTTCTATTCGCAAAAACCTCGAGTTGTTGTTGTTGTTGTTTTTTTTTCTCGAATAATCTCATCGAGACTCTTATATGGTTCGAAACGTGCTTCTTCTCTCATGAGTAGTTAACCGTTTTAGATTACAAAACACATGTTTTGTTCATTCAAAACATTTCCTAGCTTTGCAACTATTTTAAAATTTATCGTATTTATTTTATGTCTTGATCACAATAGTCAAAACCATAAACTCCAAAAATGGTTTTATAATATAAATTACTATCTAACACGCTCGTTAGATGACAAATAATTGTAAACAATTTTTTTAACACTTTTCTATTTATAGAATAAACCGTTTCTAGCACATTCATTAGAGAATAAATGATTATAAAAAATGTTTTTAAACACATTTTGGTTTATACACATAAACCGTTTTTGACAAATGATTACCACAATCATTTTAAATATTACGGTTCTTATTAAATAAATCGTTTTCTAACACGCTCGTTAGAAAATAAATGATCACAAATAGTCTTTTAAGTTTATCGGTTAAAATAACCACTTCTAACCCGCACGTTAGAAATAAACGAAAAACAAAGATCGCTTTAAAGCTTTCCGATTTACATAAAATAAATCCAGTTCTAGCTTACTCATTAGAAATAAATGATTACATAAATCATTTTAAAGCTTTCCGATATATAAAATACAAACCGGTTCTAACACGCTTGTTAAAAATAAGCAACCACAAAACATTTCTTTTAAACTTATTGGCATATACAATAAATCCGCTTCTAACACGCTCGTTAGAACTAAGCGATTATAAAATCGTTTGTAAACTTCTTGGCTCATATAAAATTTAATATTTCTCTTATTTATTGCAAAACACTAGTTTTTATTTCTTTCTAAAACAAAGTTGGTTTTGCTTAAATCATTGTAGTAATAAATAGTTTAAAACTATAAACCCATAATTTCCTAATGGCTTTTAGAAATTTAAACCATCTCTAACACACATGTTAGATTGTGAAACATTTATAAAATATTTTAGCACGTGATAGAATCAAAGTATATATTTGTTTGGTAATGATATTTTGGATATTAGATTGTACTCCAATCTTTAATAAATCCAAACATGACGTTGTACTACGTTATTTCCCAAAAAAAATTATACAATTGAAAAAAATCTCAAATAATATTTTGTTTAACATTTTGTGAACCTAAAAAACCATAGTAATAAGGTTTTAAAAATTCCATCATGAAATCTGTTTTAAGATTGTAGGAAATAGGTTCACTTTTATATTAAAAATATTAATTCTAACAATACTCTCGTTAGCCATGTGAAATATTATAGTACAGTACCGTTTACAAATACGACTAGAGAAAAATAAATAAATACAAGCAATATTTATGTACCAAACGTGATTCGAACATTCGTCTTTAGTGTATACTCCAACGAGTCTTCATAAAGTATTTTTGACACAAGTCTTTATCACATTCGAATCTTCAAGTATACCCCTTGACTACAACAAATAACAAACAAAAGATTAACGGTTATGACTGAGGATTGTGTTAGACACGGGTCCCTTAAAACAGATTTCACGTCTCTACTCAAGACAACGCGTTTGTTTCCCAGGGTACAACAGCCAAAGCAGTATGTATTACCGGAGAGTGCCTCGGCCCAAGAGATCACCGGGTAAAGTATATGTGTTATGAAGTTATATGGAACAAGATTAAAGATGATGATATAGGAAGAACAATTTAGAGTACTCATCTCTAAATTTCTATAAAACTTGTTGACACTCAAGAAATTAAATTTCTTCTCTTCTCTTTTCATCATCATAAGTTTGTTTATATACTCATGCTAATAAGTTCATATTAATGTGAGTTTTATGATTTAAAATCAAAACTCCCATTTGATTTATGAAATATTTTATGAGACCAAATTAAAACTCTCATTTTATTCATGACATGTTTATTACCAATTTTAATAAAAATTATGATTCATAATAAATATTCATAATATTTATTAAAATACTTGATCAACATAAAACATTCATTTTAATCAATATATGTCTTTATTAGCATTAAAGAAATTACAACAATTTCCTACTATAGTCACCCAAGTTTTATTTTCTTCATTCCTACCACTCAACTTCTAGCATCGATATCAATTCATCTTAGCTTCAGTTTGGACACGGTATAGCCCGTTGCAAAACGAGAACTTAAACCAATAAAAGAATAACTATTTATATAACAAATATATAAATATAATATTTTGTGTCCAAAATTCCAACAGAATACAACCATAAAAACAAGGATTTAACCTTTCATCCCATACCTAAAGCCTTGAAACTAAAACCCTCCTCCCTTGGTGATAAGATACAAGAACTTAGATATGGTAAAACTTACTTGAATGCTTGAACTCTTCCTAACTTAATCTAGGATGAGATTCAACATGCACCAAACTTCAATTTCATATTATATGGCAAATTTCTTTCCTTTTTCTCTTCTCTCTTGATAAGGCCGCACATAACAAGAAAATATGACCAAAATTTGACTAACTCTGGTATTTATACCCATCTAACTTATGTCAATTGTTAGAAATGGTCCTTGGTCATTCACCCCATTTAAAACCAGCCTTAACCCCTTTCTTTTGCATATTTACATATTTGGCACAACTTATCTCATTTACTTAACATGCTTATAACTTACTTTTATTAAAAGCTTGACGGAAAACGGTTTATCCCTTTATTATGGAAACTGGTCGTTACAAATATGGTTTGAAAATAGAGAGGGAAATTAGGTAATTTAATCAAATGGGTAAATATGCAGTTATGTTTTATGGTTGGGTATATATGTAACTGACAAGGTTAAGAAGGAGAAATATGTAAAAATCTTTATAATTAATATATTCTTTCCATTATTATAGGTGGGAGGAATAAGGAAAAACTCCAAGCAAGTCACCCAATCTTTTTTTTCTCTCTCAAAAGTTATTGAAGTTTGTTTTGGTATTCAAATCTTATGCAACTATTAGGTTACTAGGTAAACATCATGCTATGTGTGATAATGTTTATATGGATTTTACAATTAGCGATATGGATTTTTTACTCAAAAACTAAGATTTAATTAAAAAACACGAAAAGAACCATAACTCCACTTATGTTTTTTTCATCATCATCACCTTCTTCGGCCACCCCAACAGTAACCTCCCTCTAAACAGACAACATATATGTAAAATTAACCCAAACGATTCCCACAAACCGAAAATTTCTATTCCCCAAAACCATATAAAGTACGACCCTGTCCCTTCAATGCATAAACTATGTCTATAGCCCGAATAACATTCCGGCGAGCATTGTCGGTGTTGGTCACAACATCACGAATCGTCGACATTCCTCACCAGACGCCAAATCGGTATAGGTGACAACTGTACCGACCACTTTCAGTACTAACAGTTCGGTTAGTATGTTTAAGGTTGTTATGTAATAAGGAGTAAGAGGGCTAACTTTGTTAACTTAGAAAATGAGTTTAAAGCTTAAATGAATCAAATTGGAAGTAAAGGGACTAAATGTATCATTGTCCAAAAGTTCAATATATATATATATATATATGGTCATGTTTAAGGAAATTAGAAAGAAAAAAAAATGTTGTAATGGAATGAAGAACATGATTAGGTGATTTAGAAGTTAAATGCATTTGAAATCAGTTGTCAAAATCTGATTCTACAACCCCTAATCTCTAGCAAGTAAGTGTTAGTTTTTGTATAAAGCTCAAAAGGGGTAACATGGGTAGATTTTAATGAATCTGCTGTGTATTAAGTGTAAGAAGATAAGATTAAGATTCTATAACTGATGGCTTGTGTTCATTTTGTTTAAATTGATTAAATTGAATATTTTTGAAGGAACTTGGTGTTCATGAGGAAGAAAACTTGAAATTGTCAAATTGGTGTTAAAATGAGTTTTTCCAATGAATGTAAGTGTCAAACAACATGTGGTAAACGACTTTAGTGCACGCATTTGGTGCAAGACTTTAGTGCAAGACCTTATAAAGTCTCATAAACTTGTGCATGAACTGAAAGTAATAAGTTGATATCAAAATGGTGACTAAGTAATGTGTATGTAAAACCCAGGTTAAGAAACATATTAAGGAGCAAGTTGTTAAATAATATCAACCAGAAAGCAAATACAAGTCCAAATTCATTACAATACAAATACAAATACAAGTCCAATATTTCATTGCAGGCCTACATATAAATGAAATTCGATACGTAACGCGACTAGTCTTCACGAATTTTATCCAAATCACCATCGGTGTATTCATCTTTACCTCCTCCAACCTAAGAAAAAACCAATTTTCCCAAATTATACTTGTCAATTTTGATCAAAACCGCTTCCACCAACCTGACCAGTTTAAGATAAACAATCTCAAACACTTGACTAGTTTATTAGATCATGTATGTATATATACAACCATACATGTGTATGTATACATAACCAGCCATACCGGAATTCACCAATTATCAGATCAGGTGTATGTAGATCATAATTCACAAATTATCAGAATTTACCAATACTTCTACTTACTAACTATGGTAATTTACTTATAAAAACTCATACATAGACAGTCATATTCAATATAATATCAACTACAAAGCAACAATGGTAAAAATATTATAGGATGCAAGCCCTTCATCAACTATTTTTTTCATGAACTTCAGCACATAGTATCCACATTCGGTACTTCCGGCTGACACGGAAACTATAATATTTTTGAATGATCAGCTTAATGAAGTTAATTAAAGGTGCAAATTCAAATAAGAATTAAGTGCTCACTGTAGAATTGGCCTATTTGAGTTTAGTTTGCCTCTTCTTGGTACCACTTTGTGCAGCATATAAGCCCATTGACATACAAAAAAGTTGATCAATTAAGAAATATATTAAAAGAATATAAAATAAAGTTTTAATAATTTATATTACTTACGGATCAATGGTTTGTTTCAACAACCAAATTGATAGTGCTGACCCGTAGAGAATCAAGATAAAAGCAAGTGAATGTTTTCATGTCTAGCACGACAACACCCAATGGTTTCTACAAAAACTAAAAACCAAATTAAGTCAAACAACTTATATAGTATGGTAGAAAATTATCAATTAAGTCACACCTGGGATTGTATGGCAATAGGATGATATCATTGTCTCCTCTTATAGACAGCCGATTTGCAATGCTTCTACTTGAATCATGAATATTTTTTGATTTCACTTTAGATTCAACTGGTGAGATCGCAGAGGGGCTTATAAAACAAAGTCCATGATTTTTTTCTCCCATTATGGAATTGCTCAAACAAGTACGTATATATTAACATAGAAAAACAAATTGATTAAAAATAACTAGTGTTTCATAAATATTAAAATTAAATCTAAAACTTACATCATATAAGTAGTAATGACAGCCCCGCTAAGCTCATCTAACGTAAAAACTGCTTCAAAATCATCCCAACTTAAGTAAGTAAAACTTTTATACCCAAATCGCTTGTCCTCACACTGCACTCTTATAGAACAATCTTTGTCACTTGTCCATCAACCATCATTTCAGTTATTTTCAAAATAACACTGTCTTCAATCCTTACCCTTACATTTCTTTGACCTCTAGTAATCCTTCTTTGCTTCACAGCCTTTTCATCCACCGTTCAATCTTCTTTTTCAGTTCTTTTACTTTCTCCTCTTTTTGGTTTTCTATTGTCTCCCCATCCTTATTTGCATTCTTATTTTCCTTAGTTTCATTGACCTGTTATTTTTTCTTTCTTTCCTTCAAATTGATTTAATGGTTTTTCAAGAATAATTTTCTTTGGTTTCTTCACCACTTTTTCCTACAATAATATATATATATATATATATATATATATATATATATATATATAAATTCTTTAGATTGGAACCAATTATCTACAAACACTTATACTCATACACATATAATACATTTGTATTCAAATTGTATTACTAAGTCAATGCACCGGATGACTAGATGCCTTGGCCAAGTTAACAGAAACCCAACTGCATCTTTGATCTTCTCAATGAACGGCCAACAATTTGGCATTTAGTTAGAGAGGTGAGGTTATGCGACTTCAAATGGATACATCAACCTAAAATGAACCGGGCCGCATAACCTCACCTCTCTAACTAAATGCACCATCAAGTGAATCATAACATCAAAAAAGGAAGGAGGAAAATACTACTCTAACAAACACAATGTTAATACGATGTCACTTTGCAACTTGCCTAACTTACTAACATCAACAACTTTACTACACAACTCATTGAAAAAATAACACAAACTTAAAATTGTTTTCCTCACTTTCACGTCTAACACCCCCTTGATAGCGAAAGGAAGAAGTTGTTTCATCAGCACATAACAATCATTAGACTTTAAGCCATTCATCTTTGAAACATCATCAGAAACGAGATTCTTGAAATTGGAGCAATACCACTTTTATCTTAGACAGGGTATCATAAAAAAGATTTTTCTCCAAGTTGTTCAATGTGTAGCATGCAGGCGGAAGCCATAGCGAAAGGAATAAGTTGCTTTCAACCCATCCTTTGTCTTATGAGGTAAATTCAACAATGTTCCATAAACACTCTCGCACACATTTTTTTCTATGTGCATAACATCTAGCTGATGATGAACAAACAACTTCTTCCAATATTCTTCAAAAAAATTGACTTCTTGTGCCATAATTTGTTTCTCTCATTGATACTTTATTTTTTATTCTTTGACTTCTTCTTATTACCCCATGTATTCTCAAACCCTGACAGGTAGTCATAAATTTCTTCACCTGATAATGGTTTTCCTATAACACCACTCTCTTGTTGATTATTGAAATGTTTTTTTCTTTAACAAAAAGGATGTTCAGGTGGGTGGAATTTTCTATGCCTAAGGAAGCATACCTTTTTAGACTTTGACAACCATTGTGAACAAGTATCCTATGAACATATTGGACAAGCTTTATAACCTTTGGTAACACATCCCGAAAGATTACCATATGCGGGGAAGTCATTTATAGTCCAAAGTATATTGCTCTGAGATTGAAGTATTCTTTCTTATAAGCATCAAATGTTCTAATGCCAGGTTTTCATAAAACTTTTAGACCATCTATCAATGGTGCCAAGTAGAGATCAATATTGTTACCAGGTTGTTTTGGGCCTGATATCAATAGTGCCAATATCATAAATTTTCTTGACATGCGTAAATAAGAAGGTAGATTATATGTTATATGGATAACGGGCCAACAACTATATTTTGAACTTAGTGACTTGTAAGGATTGATACCATCAGCGGACAAAGCTAATCAAAGATTCCGATTTTCATTTACAAAATCTTTCCACGTGTTGTCAACAAGCTTTCAGGAGGCTGAATCACGAGGATGAGTGAGCTTACCATTATTGACCCGACCTTACGCATGCCAAGTTAAGTCACGTTCAATTTCAGGAGACGAAAACATTCTTCTAAATCTAGAAAGAGGAGGAAAGTACCACAAAACTTTTGAAGGCACGTTCTTGGTATTCATCTTCCAAGGAGACGTGCCACAAGTTGGACACTCATAAGCATCCTTATATTCTTTCCAAAATAAAAGACAATCATTTTCACATGCATGAATCTGTTTATATTCTAGACCAACTCCTTTTAGCAACTTCTTTGCTTCGTATATCGAGCTTGGGATTGTATTGTTTGATGGTAAGATATCTTTCAGACGCCTAACAAAGCATGAAAACTTGAATCAAACCAACCAAATTGACTCTTCAAATGTTAGAATTTTAATAATCCACTAAGTGCGTTATACTTTGACCCTATATAAAGTGGTTTATCACATTCTTCAAGAAGCGATTTCAGTGAATCAGGATCTTTATCTACATGTATGAAAGCATCATGTAGCATTTCCTTTGTATAATCAAACTCAAAAAGTCTAGATGTATCAGGGCATCTAGAATCAACCTTCAGAAGTTTCTCTCCATTAAAAGACCAGACCTTATAATTTTTGTTGAAACCATAGGCAAACAGATGATAACACACATTGGCAATTGAGTGGTGACATAAATTGATACAATTAACACAAGGACATGGAATAACATCTGAATTTGGATTATTACTTTGCAAAACTCTAAAAAGTCCTCAACACCTTTGTCATATGCATTTGATAATCGATCAGTCAAAATCCATGATTATCCATGACCTTTGTTTCTAGTTTGTCACCGTGATAGAAACTAGAATCAAGTTTAATGACGAGAGTTAGGTCTCAAAATATGCATCACAATTCTAATCCAATAAAATAACTAGATGTAATTTAGTTTTCTACACAACCTAAATAAGACATACAACGTTCTTATATCCAACTTGATTTATGCACCTCTATGTGAGGGTTAAAGTATCCATATTACAATAAGATGTCATTACTCATTAGTTTCTACACAACCTAAACAAGACACATAAAGTTCTACAATAACGTAAACAAGATTTCGTTAGTTTCTATACAACCTAAACAAGACACACAAAGTTATACACAACCTAAACAAGATGTCATTAGTTTCTACACAACCTAAACAAGACACACAAAGTTGTACACAACCTAAACAAGATGAATAAACCTTCAAAAACCTAAAAAAACAAACACAAAACAAAATACTCAAAAATTACTACACTAAAACATATTTCAGATCCAAGGAATTCTATTTATAACCCTAACTTACAACACATCCACAATCGAACATAATTTAGCAAACAAAACAAATAAAACAATAATGTAGTAGCACCTGCGATGGGCTACGGCGGTGGGTGGTCGGAGAAAGGTTGATGGTGGTCGACTGCGGCGGCGATTGGGCCTGCGACGGTGGTTGACGGTCGACTGTGAAGCAAAGAAGGATTGGCGATTGGGCAAGGGGCGGTGGTTGGCGGAGGGGACTGCGCGGCGGTGAGTGACCGGAGGGGACTGCGCGGCGGTGGGTGGCAGTCGAGTGGGCGGTGGGGTCGATTGGGGATTGGGGTCGATTGGGGGATTGCAGGATTTGGGGTCGAAATAAGAGAAAGGGGGAGGGGTCAATATATTAGGCGGGCGCTGGTTTATAAGAAATTTAAAAAAATGACAAACGAAGATGACACTCAAAAATATATGTCATCTCTTCTAAAAATATTTTAAAACACGACATGTATTTTACGATACGCGTAAATACGTGTCATCGTTTTTCGCATGTCATCTTTTTTCGCACGTCATCTTTTGCGCGTCATCTATTAATTGTTTTCTAGTAGTGAGATGTCAGGTAACCTAATTCTACCTAAGAAAGTAAGTAAGCTTAAGTAAGTATATCAAGTTAAATACCATAAGAAGTAAAGGTTATACTAAGACATGAAATGAATGATTCATGAAGTAAAGATTAGAAATATTTATCATGTTTGGAGGAGTAAGGATGCTTAAGTGAACTTTAATAACAAACACACCTTGGCAGTGAGACGATTATTAAACGATGCTTAAACATACATATACTTACAAGAATGATAGGAACTAAGTAAGAAAGTTAAGTAAGTTAAGAAGTTAGTACACATATGGCAAGCATATGTATTAAGTTAAGAAGTTAAGTATACATATGGTAAGCATATGTGGTCAGGGTTAAGAACTAAGTACACGTATGATAAGCATATGCGGTAAGTTAAGTACTAAATACACATATGGTAAGCATATATGGTAAGCTAAGAAGTAAATACATATATGGTAAGCATATGTCGTAAGCTAAGAAGTAAATACACACATGGTAAGGATATGTGGTAAGTGTTGGATATATAATGTCCGACTATTAATTTAAGTAAACATCAACCTTAACTAACTCGGTATGATCTGAAGAGTTACACGATGGTAAACAAAGAGGTGTTTAAATGATTAAAAGTTAAACATTTAAACATTCACGGAAAGCGAAATAGATTGTTTTAAATGAATTAAAGAGTTAATCATTAAACAGTTGGCGAGAAATATTTTTTACGAAAAATAAGACGGTAATAATTATTTAAAGAGTTAAATAACAGATAATAATAATAATAATAATAATAATAATAATAATAACAATAATTATTATTATTATTATAATAAAAATAATAATAAAAATAATAACGACGACGACGACGAGGACAACGAGGACGAGGACGATGAGGACGACGACGAGGACGATGAGGACAATGAGGACGATGACGATGATGACGATGATGACGATGATGACGATGATGATAATGATGATGATGACGACGATGATGATGATGATGATGATGATGATGATGATGATGATAATGATGATGATGATGATGATGACAACGATGATGATGATAATGATGATGATGATGATGACGATGACGATGATGATGATGATGATGATGACGACGAAGATGATGAGGATGATGATGATGACGACGACGACGACGATGATGATGATGACGACGACGATGACGACGACGAAGATGATGATGATGATGACAATGATGAAGATGACGACGATGACGATGATGACGATGATGACGACGATGACGACGATGACGACGATGACGACGATGACGATGACGATGATGATGATGATGATGATCATGACGACGATGATGACGACGATGATGACGATGACGATGACGACGACGCTGACGACGACAATGATGACGACGATGATGACGACGACGACGACGACGATGACGACGACGATGACGAAGATGATGACGATGACGACGATGACGATGATGACGAAGATGACAACGATGAGGACGATGACGACGATGACGATGATGACGAAGATGATGATGATGAGGTTGATGACGACGATGACGACGATGACGACGACGATGACTATGACGACGATGACGAGGTTGCTACACAGATCTTAATCAACTGATCAAGATACGAGAAGCAGTGCTTAATTATCACCAGGATTATGATGTGATTATGTGAACTGAGGAAAATGAGTGTAAGCTTACTATCTTATGACTTTTATGTGTGTGTTTTTGTCTGCCTTTCCTCAATGTTGCAGGTCTCTATTTATAGTGTTTGTTGATCTTGGTTGTTTCTCAGCTGATTGTTATTTTAGGAATGTCAAAGTCTAAGGATATGCTTCTACGCTTCTCTGAGTAGGAGTTTCCTCTTCTTTTTGATGCAAAGGGTTTCTCACTTAATATTAATACCCTTTGTCTTCATAGTTGACTATGACCTCGTCTGCTCTTCAGTTCAGTCAGGATTTGTCTTTATTCGTTTTGTTACCTTCCGTCCTAACAATATTCGTTGATTAACCAATAAGCATCAGTTTTGCTTGTGACGTGTTCTTTGACACTTTGAACCTTCCAAGTGTCGGACGTTTATTTTCCTTGTGTTATTTACACATTCGGGATCTGGGAATTGATCATGCCGCGGCTTTCCCCTTTGCGCCTTCTGGGGGTTGCGGATTTGTTCCCCATTTCTTGAAGGTGCCGCGGCTGGGCTTTCCTAGCCTCTTCGAGTCGCGGCTGGGGTCTCTGCGATTCATCATGTTGCCTTTTCCCGGGATGTGTCGCGGCTGGCTTTTGCAGCCTCCGGGGGCCGCGGCTGGGGTCCTTAGGATTGCTGAAATGTCCTTTCCGGAGGTGCCGCGACTGACTTTTGCAGCCTCTAAGGGCCGCGGCTGGGTTTATTTAGGCGTCGTTAAGGGGTGTTACCCCATCATGTTCCCCCTAGTTTAATGCGGTGGTGTTCGCCACGGTATTGGAGTAAGACGCTGAGTAAATTTAATCGGTATGATTTTTTTTGTAAAAGGAAAGTGCCGATTTGACCCCTCTCCCTAGGTCGGCTCCTAGGCCGGTCGACGTGACCTCCTTGGGGTCCGCGAGACCCTTGGTTTCTCCCCTATTTTCCTTTTAAATGCTTGAATCCTCCTACTTCCTCTTTCACACTTTCAAATCTTCTCATCTCCCTTCATATTTTCAAATCCTCTCATGTTCTTTCAAGATCCAAGATTTCCTCTTATTCTTAGTAAGTTCTTTGTCCTCTCTTTTATCTTATTCCATGGAATGTAGGAGTGATATGAATGATCAGAGATCTGTTCTTACTCAAGATTATTTGAACAACTTTGTTATTAGATATGGTATAAGTAGTGATTTGAATCCTTTTCTTCCTCCTTGTGGGTCTAGTGTGAGGGGGGGTTCCTGACGGGATAGTTGCTTTATATACTTCTTTTTTAGCTTTAGTAATTTTCGAATTCCTATTAGCCGTTTCTTATGTAGCTTGATTAAATACTACGATATGCACTAACTCAGCTAGTCCCGTTAGGACTGATTAAGGTTTATCATTTTGAGATATCATGTCGGGTCTTTAGTATTGATCCTGAAGTGAATCTTGTTAGAGCCTTCTATAAACTTAACCGTGTAGGGGATTGGTTAACTTTTGAGAAAAGGAAATCACTAAGTCCTCCCTTGGTTTCACGTACCTTCACTAGTTTAAAACATTGGAAAGACCATTTCTTTTTCATTTCCAATCGTATCATTCCTTTTGAAATGAATTGGCTATCACCCGTGGTGGTTATAAAGGATTTTTCACATAAAGCCGGTGACTATGACTCCTCGGCTTATGATCTACTTAAAGCCGAGCCAACTATGCTTCGGACTTACTCCGATTATTTTCTTATGATGGCGGTTGTTAGCCATAACTGGGTTGACCAGAGCATGGTTCCCTACATGGCTTATCGGGGGGAAAGTAATTTCTTCTTGTTTTCGTTGTGTTTTTGTTTATATGTTTAACTGACGTTTGATATGTTTCTTGATTTTGTCTTTTTGCAGGGATTGGCCTTTTTGAACGAATGAAGTTATCCGCCTCGGAGGATGTTACCGAGCATTCTGAACCCTTTCCTGATAGGGTTTCGCCCATTTTGGAGACGACAGTCAGTTTTCTGGTGCAACCGGGAGAGCCCCTAACGTTGTCGTTTGGCAAACGAGGCAGCCCAACCGTAGCAGAGAGACCTCCGTCATCAAAGCATGTCAAGATGACCAGAAAGGGGTTAGGGGCTCCTGGCCTAAAGCCGCCTACCTCTCCCGCGACGTCTAAGGGTAAAACGCTAGAGGCTGCGGCTCCCAAGGCAACGATGGGGTTGGATGCGGCTCCTAAGGCTGGAGTATCGACTGCGGCTCCCAAAAGAAAAGGGCCGGCCGCGTCTCTTATGGGGAAAGGGCCAGCCACGGTGGCTAGGGATGGGAAGGCCTTGGATTCTGGGTCTTCCTCTGACAACTCTTCTCATGATTCATTTTCGAGTTCTGAAAACCGTTCGGATGAGTCATCAGGTGGTTCGAACAAAAAGGGGTCTGGTTCTGATAGCTTATCTACCGAGGCAGATATTAATTTGCAAGAAAAGTTCGTGCCTGACTGGGATCTTTCTAATGGCACCACTTTCGAGACTCCTGATCCATGCAAGGAATTTATGTTTGCCTCACGTACCCCGTCAGAATTTTATCATGACGAGGGTTCGAGAAATAAAGATTTGTCCAATGAAGGTTGTGGTGTTGTTGTTAATGGTTTCTTTTCTTTTGTTGAAATTCACGATCGTTAGGCTAAAGGTATCAAAGAGATTTGTGATCTGAAAAAGCAAGTTTCTGAGCTAAAAACTCAACAGGTTGTTCTCGAGTCTCGGTGTGAATTGGCTGAGAAAGATAAGGAAAAATATGCTCAGGAGCTTGGTGGCACTCAGGAGGAGCTTCGTATTCAGTCGACCATGATGAAGCGGGTCTCTGTTGAGTTTAAAGACTATAGGCAGACTTCTGAGAACCGCCTCTTGGAGCTTGAGCAAAAGGTATCCAATCTCGTGTCCGAGAAGAAGTGGCTTATTTCTGATGGAATTGGGTTGGCTTTTCATAAGATACGTTATAGTGACGAGTGCCTTGATATGTTGGCGAAAACTAATGAGCTTGCTGATAAAGTAGGGTATAACGCAGGTCTTAAGGACGGTGCTCGTTTGGCCTTAAGGGGCAAAAAACCGGAGGAGACGAGTAACTTTGACAGTGATGCTTTAGAGAAACTTCGTGTTGAATCCAACCGTTTGGACGAGGCTACTTTCCCCATGATTGAAACCATTGCAGCCATGTTTGACCGAGACATTACGAAGATCAAGTCTTTTCTGAAGCCGAATGTTCCACAAGTTCCTCAAAACAAGGCGTAACCGATGTTTATATTTGTTTGTGTTTGATTATATGAACTTGTCGCTTGCCAACTTTTGTGGAAGTACTGTATTTGGCAACTATCTTATGTATTTCTTTTATTGTTTATTAACTGAACCTTTTGGTATATGTATGTCTTTGTGTTTTATTAAGCTTACGGTGAATGGTGTCCCTTTTCTTCTCAGTCGCGACTTGTAACCAATGGGTATGGGGGTTTTTGTTTTACTTCGCGTGGTGTAGAGCCCTTTCCTCCTAGCCGCAGCTTGCGACCGATGGAAAGGGGGGAGATGTGTTGCGGTAAGCCGTGGCTTTGCGCTACGTGGCGCTCGTTTTTGTTTTGGCCGACGCGACTCAATCTGATTATTTGAGATTAGTTTCGTACTTATCATGCGAGCGTGGTTCCTAGCTCGTTATGTGAACTTGATCGTTTGTTCGTATCCGAGCTTTATTACTTGCTCGTTTTTCTTGCTTTTGCGTTTAAACATATGAGCTTGGTTACTTGCTCGTTTTTCTTGCTTTTGCTTTTAAACTCATGAGCTTGGTTACTTGCTCGTTTCTCTTGCTTTTGCTTTTAAACATATGAGCTTGGTTACTTGCTCGTTTCTCTTGCTTTTGCTTTTAAACATATGAGCTTGGTTACTTGCTTGTTTTTTAGACTTTAGTATGGACGCTAAGTAATTTGATGTAAATTCTGGTACATTGGTGTACCTTCTTATAATGAAAATCGAATTACATCAAGAAAGTCTACCCGTTACATATAACATTTTCGGAGCTGAGCCCCATTCCACGTGCGTGGCACTATTTTACCGTCTAAGTGACTGAGCTTGTAAGCGCCATTTTCTCCTACTTCTGTGATTATGTATTGTCCTTCCCATTGGGGACCCAGTTTACCTTGGTCCTCTGCCTGACTTGCCTCGTTAATACGTAAGCCGTAGTCTCCTTCCTTGAAAATTTGTTTTCTAACTTGGGAGTTATAATACTTTTTGACTTCTTTCTTATGTCTCGCTTCTTTTATTGATGCCATCATCCCTCCGCTCTTCCATTAAGTCCAGGTTTAGCCGCAGCTCCGTATCGTTATCAGTCTGGCTGACTTGCGCAACTCGAGCAGTTTGCATTCCAACTTCCGCTGGGATCATAGCTTCCGAGCCATACGTCAAGCTAAACGGTGTTTCCCCATGGCTCGTTTTGGGCACAGTCCGATGGGCCCATAGAACACTCGGCAGTTCTTCCACCCAACTTTTCCCTTCTAACCCTAGCCTTGTTTTGATTCTTTCCACAATGCTTCGATTAACTATTTCCACCTGACCGTTACCTTGAGGATAGGCGACGGAGGTGAAGATTTGGGTGATCATTGGTTCTTGGCACCATGATTTGAATGGGTTGTCCGCAAACTGTTTGCCATTATCCATCACAATAAATAATGGTAACCCGAATCAGCATACTATATGTTCCACACGAATTTTTTCACCTGCTGCCTCGTGATGTTTTGTAAAGCTTTCGCTTCAACCCATTTAGTAAAGTAATCCACGGCCAGTAACAGAAACTTTGCCTTTCCCGTTGAAGCTGGAAAAGGGCCTTCAATGTCCATCGCCCACTTTTGGAACGGCCAAGCGGATGTGATCGGGATCATGTCGTTCTTGGGTCTGTGGCACATAGGAGCATGCCTTTGGCAACTTTCACACTTCTGGATTTCAACCACCGCACTCTTATGCATTCCAGGCCAATATTATCCTACCCCCATTGCCTTTGCCACCACCATTCTTGGTCCGGCATGGATGCCACAGATGCCTTCGTGTATTTCTCGGATGACGTAGTTGGCCTCCTCCGATGCTAAACACCTTAGTAACGGGCCCATGAATGACCTCCTGTACAAGATTCCCCGTTGTAACTCGTAATGCAACGCCTTTGCTTGCAATGCCCTGGCCTCCGCTTTTCCTTCTAGTAGGCTTCCATTTTTCAAGTAGTCCATGATAGGATCCATCCAACTTTTTCCTGTCTCCACTCTGATTGTAGCCACTTCCTTTCTTTCTATGGATGGAGATTGCAAAACCTCCACCCTGACTTTCTTGGCAAGATGGCTAAATGTAACCGAAGCTGCTTTGCTCAAGGCGTCTCCTTTCTTGTTCTTGCTGCGAGGATGTGCGAGACCTAACATTTGCTGAATTCACTTATCATCTCCTTTGCCTTTTCCAGGTATTGCTTCATCGTGTTTTCCTTCGCATCATAAGATCCATTAATTTGATTGGCGACCAGTAATGAGTCTACGTGCGCATGTAACTTCCTGATGTTCATCTGTTTTGCCAACCTGAGCTCTGCCAGTAGCGCCTCATACTCCGCCTCATTGTTGGAACTTTTAAAAGCTAGCCTCAGGGTTTATGTTATTTCTTCTCCCTCCGGTCCTACCAATATCAACCTTGCTCCGGACCCTTTGTCGTAGGAAGCCCCATCAGTATGGAGGAACCATTCTTCTTCTGATTCTTGCTTAGTTTCTTTCAGGCCAAGGGTTGGGTCTTCATCATGAGGGATTTCTGCTAGAAAGTCGGCGACCACTTGGCCTTTCATTGCTGTCCTAGGCTTGTATTTTATTCCAAAGAAACCCAGCTCGATGGCCTATTTTGCCAGCCTCCCAGAAATTTCAGGCTTCCTTAATATTTGCTGTATTGGATGACCCGTCCTTACTTCCACCTCATGAGCTTGGAAGTAACGGCGTAGCCTCCTGGATGCATGTAGCAGTGACAAGACGAGCTTCTCCATGGGCGAGTACCGAGTTTCAGGGTCTTTCAAGGCCCTGCTGATAAAGTATATTGGCATTTGCTTCCCTTCTCTATCTGTCATTAACACGGCGCTCACAGCCTCCTTCCTGGCCGAGAGATACATGACTAACTTCTCCTTCGGGAATGGTGCTACGAGCGTTGGTAGATTGCCCAAGTAGACCTTCATTTGCTGAAACGCTTCCTCCACTTCTCGTGTCCACAGGAAGTTCTTCTTGTCCGGGCAGTTTTTTAATGTAGACATGAATGGTAGGGTGCGCTCGGCGTGTTTCGACAGGAACCTGTTTAGGGCCTCCAGACGCCCATTGAGGGTCTGAACGTCTTTGACCGACTTTGGGGAAGGCATTCGAATCATGGCCGTGATCTTTTCCGGGTTTGCATCAAAACCTTCCTTTGTTACAATTACTCCCAAGAACTTTCCTTCTTCAACACTGAAGGAGCACTTCTGTGGATTCACTCTAATGTTCATTCTTCGTAATGTTTCAAAATTCTAGGCTATGTCATCTAGCAGAGACTCTTCGTTGCGACTCTTGATTACCATATCGTCGAAGTAAACCTCGATATTCCTTCCGATTTGGGAACTGAAAGCTTTATCCATTAACCGCTGGTAGGTGGCTCCTGCATTCTTTAATCCAAATGGCATCTTTGTAAAGCAAAAAATGCCCATGTCCGTGAAAAACACGGTTTCATCCTCGTCTTCCCGAGCCATCTGTACCTGATGATAACCTTTGTATATGTCTAGGAAACATTTCAAAGGAAAAGGAGCTAGAAAATCTACCTTTAGGTCAATCTCTGGCAGCGGATAGCAGTCTTTCGGACATGCGTTGTTCAAGTCTTTGAAGTCGATACACATTCTCCATGTACCGTCTTTGTGACATCCGGTAATTTTCCGTTACCAAACTCCGTTAGTTCTGTTAACTCTTGCATACACGGGGCGTGAGCACACACTAGTTGTCATTTTACGTTGGTGACCTAATAATAATTAATAATGTTAAAATAATAATAATCTAGTGGATTAGATGATTATTGTCTTATGCTTATGTGTTTACGCGATTTAAGTGTTAACGGTGAATTTTATCACGTAATGTGGAAACGCGTGTGTTAATTCGTATGTCTTGTGGTTTTATAAAATAAAATATATAAGTGTTACCATTAGTTTATATGTTCATACTATTAAGGTAAAAAGCTTAAATTTTATAAAAATACAAAACACAAGGGTTAAGGGGTAGATCTTGTAAATTAAACTAAACAAAACAAAACCCTAGCCCCCACACCCCCAACGGTCGCGATCTGCTCTCCCTCTCCCTTTCTTTGAAATTTCAGCCAAGAACAAGCATTTAGAGGCTGATTTTGATCGATTACAAGCATTACAACAAGTTAGAACCTTCAATTACAAGCCATTACAATTTTAAAGGTTAGATTTTTATGGGTTTTACATGTATCTTGATGTGGCCGAATGTAGTGGTTCGAAAATATGGAATTGGATGTCGATTTTTGATGTTTTGGTGATGTTAGCATGTTAGTTAGATTTTATACATGTTAGTTAACGTTGATTATGCATGAATGATACGTTTATAATGAATGGATCATGAACTTTGAGTCTAGATGAACCCTAGTTTGAATTTCATGTTGATTATGTGGAATTGATAGTCGTTTGATGTTGTTGAGATGTTAATTAGGTAGTATGAATGCTACAATACATGAATCTTGTAAGAAATTGATGAGTTGAAGGCTTTGTTCATAGGTTACTAATAATAGTAACTTTATTTTGCATGATATGATGAATTGTTCATGAATTGATGTTATGGATGTGTTTATGATGATGATTAGATGCTAGATTGTTGATATGAATGTAAGAAATCTTAGAATGAATGTTGTTGTTCATATCTTGCCAAAAGTATAAACTTTTGTTTATGACGATTGTTGAATTATGATAGTTGGAGGTTGTTGATCATGGTTAGATATTGTTATGAGCTTGGAATGGTATATTATTGATGAATTCATATATACATTGGGTGCATGGTAGATTTTGGGATGTACTTTCCCAAAAGGGAAACTTTATTTTGGATGAACTTTGAATATGATGATTTGGACATGTTCTTGATGATAGGATCATGCTAGAGTGTTTATTGTGGATATCTAATATGTTAGAATGTGTTATTGGAGTTGTATGAATGCTTAGTTGATCATGTGGGATTGATGAACCTTGATAATCATGTATGATGTTGAATGTGGATTAGCAACTAGGACATCATGTTGGGACTGGAATTTATCATTGTTAGGTATATTGAATGCAATGTGCATGTTGACTGTGTTGTTGACTAGTATGGATGATTAATTGGTAAATTATCTGTTTTGGTTTGTTTATGATAATTCGTAGTTATGGATCATATGAGTAGCTTATGCATGATTTAATCTTTGTATGATGCATTGGTTGTGTTATGGATACACTGAGCATGCTAGATGATAAGGACTTACATAATTTGTATGATATTTACATAGTATGATGATCTAAGCAATGCAATGGGATTGTAGCACCATATGTAATTCATTGGAATGTTAACCACGTATGATATATGATCATGTCTGTTTAAATGGTCTAGAACACATAATGTCACCAACGGGTCAAACTGGTCAACTGGGTCAAACATGTCTATCCTTCTTAAACCTTGAGTCTTTGGTTGTAGTGCACTTAAGGTTTCACATATTCTTTGTTTACACATACTCATGTACTTACATGATATAGGTAACCTCTGAGGGTTGACTGTCCACTTTTCCTTTCAAGTAAACTCTAAGTACTCAATACGCGTATCAGGTGAGTTCATGCCCCACTGTTTACTTAACCTCTTTTGGGGGAGATAGCATACTGGTTACTTTACAAACACTTTATATATTTAAGTTGTGTATGATATTAATATAGTGTTGTTTACCATGATAAAGTCCTCACACTTTCGAATTGTTAATACTGAATAGAGGGGAAACTTGGGTAGTACTACTGGGTCTGACGAGCCCCACCAGTGTGACTAGAGGTCAACTGGGTGCAATTTGTCCTATGAACATTTGTCACGACATGGTAAGTCGTGACAGGAGGCTAAACATATCACAGTCAGCTTCAATTGCGAAATCACTATGAATTAATATTTATTGTTAATAGACTAGCTATCTGTTACAATACACATGCTTATATATATATCACAACTGTTAAACTGTTTATGTTTAAACGCAAACTCTTGAACTCACCAACCATTGTGTTGACATTTTAGTATGCTATTCTCAGGTCGATAATCTAGCTTGCAGGTAGGAGCACAGCACGAGTCAAGCATGCATTTTAAGACTTAAACTATAAATACATTTGTTTGTCTTTACGCTTTGGGTTTTCAAACATTTGGTTGGCGCATGTTTTGCCATATTACACATTTTCATACTTTGGGTTTGTCTTGTTTACAAAACGCTTCCTCATGATTTTAAAGTTTGAACTTTGGTTTGGTGTATTTTAAACATGGCATATAGAGTCGTTCTGAGTAACTATTGACTGTGATCCTGGTTTGTTCACACGCCTCGCGGTAAAACTCCGCACGTGGATTTTGAGGGTGTGACAGATTAGTATCAGAGCCATTAGTTATAGAGAACTAGGTTGCATACACACTAGACTATAACCGCACACAGTTAGTTAGTTACTTGTTCCTGATTTCTCTACTGTATACTCATTGGCATACACATCACACTCTCTGCAGCATGGCATCATCATCTTGAGCTCCTGGTAAGCGACCAGCATCACCTACCCGATCTGAGTCCCCACCTCCCGGACCAGTACCGGACAATGGACGTGACTGGCCTCGTTTGGGCTACCCACGAGGAGAGTTTGACTAGGATCAACCTTTTGCCGTAATGGAGCGTGACCCTCCACGAGACTGGAGTTTTTATCCCGAGTTCATGGACCATATCATGTATAGGGAACGGGTACCTACCTCGAGACCTAGAACTAGAACTAACACCGAACAACCACTACCTTCACTCCCACGGACGGTGCAGTCCAATGAGCAAGTGATTGCTGCATTGGTGGCAGCACTGGACATGGAGCAGCATCGAGTCAGGCGACTCAAGAGTGACGTTTGTACACTACAGCACGAGGTGTACAAACTACGACACCAGCTGGATGCACTTGAGGCACTTAGTGGACGCATGGCTGCCCGAGAACAGCGCGAAGAAGCAGCCGACAATAGGATTGCTACCTTAGAAGCCTAATTGGCGGCGATTCAGATCGCCATAGCTCCTGCTCCTGTGGAGGCCCCCGAGGAGGAGGAACCCAAAGATGAACCCGAAGAGGAACCTGAAGAGGAACCTGAAGAAGAACCTGTGGAGATGGAGATGACAGTGACGGTTCGGATATCATTGATTGATTCTATTTTATTTTCTTTAAATGACTTGGACTATGTAGCGTTTCTTTATTTTGGAAACTACGTGGGAAGGGCTGTTTCCCCACCCGAAAGACAAACTTAAATTTTGACATTGGTGAATACATTGTGACTCATTTACAATTTATTTATCTTGGTTAACATTTTTGTTAAGAATGTTGTGGTTGTGATGAATCATTACTCTCTTATTGTTTACTATACTTAGATGAGATAAATATGTTTGATGTTACTCATTATTGAATTTGTGAATGTAAAGTGAAAGAAAATGGATGCCCAAGGACGTGGACGTGGTCGAGGGCGCGGGCGCGGACGTGGACGTGGCGCCGGTGTTCAAGGCGGCGGTACAATCAACATGACCCCTAGGGAATTGGCTGCCCTAATAAACGAACAAGTTCAGGCAGCGGTAGCTACTGCCCAACCGGGACAGCCAGCAGGTAAACGATAATAGAAAGTCAAATCAAATGTCATAGTTAATCGTATAGGATATCTGATCAATATCTATCGTGTTAAAGCAGGACCACCAGTGTGTACTTATAAGTCCTTTATGGACTGTAAGCCACACACCTACAGTGGGACTGAGGGAGCTGTAGGGCTGGTAAGGTGGTTTGAGAAGATGGAGTCTGTTTTCTCAAAGTGTAACTGTCCACCTGCCGACCAGGTGAAATACGCTACTGGAACGTTGGAAGGTGCCGCGTTGTCCTGGTGGAACGCGCAAGTGCAGATGCTAGGGCAAGCCATGGCAAATGAACTCCCCTGGAATGAGTTTAAGGAGATGATGACCGAGGAGTACTGTCCTCGATGTGAAGTACAAAAGCTGGAAATGGATTTCTGGCAACTGAAAATGCAAGGTTCAGAAATTGAGGCTTATACCACTAGAACTCATGAACTGGCCACCCTATGCCCAGGAATGGTAAACGACATGCACAAGCGGCTGGAGCACTACATTCGGGGATTGGTGCCCGAGATTCGGAGTATGGTGACTTCCTCCAACCCAGCTACAATCCAGCAAGCTATTCGCTTAGCCCACAAACTGACCGACGAAGCAGTGGAGCAAGGACGGTTACCGAAACGGGGCGCTGTGGCGAGCATGCCCGATAACAAGAGGAAGTGGGATGCTTCCAGCAATAACAACAAATCATCATCATCCGGCGGTCAACATCAACCTCAGCAACAACAACCGCAACAACAACAACGGAGGTTCGATAACAACCGTGACTTCAACCAGACGGCTTCAAACAATCAAGGACCAAGCGGTTACGGTGGTAAACAACCGAGGTGCACGCGGTGTAACTATCGTCATGTGGGAAGATGTGACAATTTCAAATGTCAGTGTTGTGGTAAAATGGGACACTTAGCCAAGGATTGCTGTGGTGAGTTGGTTAAGAAGCCACAGCAACCTCAGGAGACTCCCAAGGGTTGCGTTGAGTGTGGGAAAGAAGAGCACTACAGGCGAAACTGCCCGCAGCTGAGGAAAAACAGCAATGGCAATGGCCAAAATAACAACAACCAAGGCAACAACAACAACAATGATGGAAACGGCAATGGAAATGGTGGTAACAATAGTGGAGCCAAAGGGAGAGCCTTCTTCGTTGGCTCAGGTGAGGCTCTAAATGACCCTACAACTGTTACTGGTAGGTTTTCGGTCAATGGATGTTTCGCTACAGTAATGTTTGATACTGGAGCCGATAGGAGTTTCATATCCTTAAAGTTCTATAGTCTTCTAAGTGATATTCCCTCTGCCTTAGAATACAAATACATCGTAGAATTGGCCGACGGTAAACAGATCCATGTAACACACATCCTTAGAGATTGTAAGATAGAGCTCGCTGGTCATACTTTTGCTATAGATCTTATGCCTGTTACACTGGCAAGTTTCGACATTGTGATAGGCATGGATTGGCTCTCTAATAAGCAAGCGGAAGTCATATGTCACGAGAAAATCATACGAATTCCTATTGGTGACGAAATCCTTACAGTCAGAGGCGATAGGAGTGGTGCAGTGATGGGCATCATCTCTTACAAGAAAGCACAAAAGTTGTTAGGAAAAGGTCGTTTGGCTATTCTGGCACTCGTCACCGATAAGCAACCAGAGGAAAGGAGAATGGAGGACATACCTGTGGTACGAGACTTTCTAGCGGTGTTTCTAGAGGATCTTCCTGGACTACCACCTCATCATCAAGTGGAATTCCAAATTGAACTGACTCCCAGCGCAGCCCCGATTGCTAGAGCACCTTATCGATTAGCACCGAACGAACTACAGGAGTTGTCATCACAACTTCAGGAGCTTTTAGATAAGGGCTTTATTCGACCTAGCACATAACCTTAGGGAGCCCCTGTCCTCTTTGTTAAGAAGAAAGATGGCACGTTTTGAATGTGCATCGATTATAGGGAGTTAAACAAAGTCACAGTCAAGAACCGATACCCACTACCTCGTATCGACGACTTGTTTGATCAGCTTCAGGGATCAAGCTATTACTCGAAGATCGACTTGAGGTCTGGATATCATCAACTTGGAGTCCGTGAAGAAGACATTTCCAAAACCGCATTCCGTACTTGTTATGGTCATTACGAGTTCTTGGTCATGCCTTTTGGGTTGACTAATGCACCTGCGGTGTTGATGGACCTCAAGAATTGCGTGTGTAAACCCTATCTTGATCAGTTCATCATTATGTTTATCGATGACATACTGATATATTCTAGGACCAAGGAGGACCATGAAGAGCACTTACGATTGATCTTAGAACTATTGAAGAATGAGCAGCTGTACGCCAAATTTTCTAAGTGCGACTTTTGGATACGAGAGGTGCAATTTCTAGGTCATATTGTGAATGAGAAGGGAATATATGTTGATCCTGCCAAGATTGTGGCGATAAAGAACTGGGCTATACCCAAAACACTGAGTGAGATAAGGCAATTTCTGGGATTAGCAGGGTATTACCGACAATTCATAGAGGGATTCTCTAAGATTGCACAACCTCTCACAGCCTTCTCCCATAAAGGAACGGCATACAAATGGGGTGAAAGTCAAGAGGCGGCTTTTCAGCTATTAAAACAGAAACTCTGTAGTGCACCGATACTGGCACTACCAGAGGGAACAAATGATTTCGTGGTGTATTGTGACACATCTATTATAGGATTGGGTTGTGTCCTGATGCAGCGAGATAAGGTGATAGCTTACGCCTCGAGACAACTGAAGGTTCACGAGAACAACTATACCACCCATGACTTGGAACTGGGTGCAGTAGTTTTTGCCTTAAAGATTTGGAGACATTACTTGTACGGTACCAAATGCACTATCTACACCGATCACAAGAGTCTTCAGCACATCTTTGAGCAAAAGGAGTTGAATCTGAGGCAACGACGTTGGGTGGAACTTCTGAACGATTATGATTGCGCTATCAAGTACCATCCTGGAAAGGCGAACGTGGTTGCCGATGCCTTAAGCTGAAAAGAAACAGCTAAATCCAGGCGGGTGCGAGCCTTGCAACTCACAATCAGCACCCATCTGCCTGAACAAGTTAAGGAAGCCCCAGATAGAAGCTTTAAAAGCAGAAAATGTTGGTTCTGAGTCATTACGGGGAATGGACAAACAATTGGTAGTGAAAGAGGATGGAATTCGGTACTTCATGGATAGACTTTAGGTACCTGTCTATGGAAATCTGAGAGACTTAGTGATGAGTGAGGAACACAAGTCTAAGTACTCTATACATCCTGGATCTGACAAGATGTATCATGACCTAAAGGCGCACTATTGGTGGCCTAATATGAAGGCGGATGTAGCTACGTATGTGAGCAGGTGTTTTACCTGTTCGAAGGTAAAGGTGGAATACCAAAAACCATCTAGACTGTTACAACAACCCGAGATACCAATGTGGAAGTGGGAACAAATTTCCATGGATTTTATTACTAAGTTACCCCGGACTAGTACTGGTTGTGACATGGGTTATTGTGGACCGGTTGACCAAGTCCGCTCACTTTCTTGCAATCAAGGAAACGGATAAGATGAAGAAACTAACCCGACTGTATCTTAAGGAAATCATTTCGAGACACGGTGTACCGATCTCAATTATTTCTGATCGTGATGCTCATTTCACGTCACACTACAGAAATCTCTGGGTACACGATTGGATATGAGTACTGCTTATCATCCACAAACTGACGGCCAGAGTGAGCGTACCATACAGACTTTGGAGGATATGCTACGTGCTTGTGTGATTGATTTCGGGAACAACTGGGAAGTTCACCTTCCATTGGTGGAATTTCCTATAATAACAGTTATCACACTAGCATACAGGCAGCACCTTTCGAGGCTTTTTATGGGAGAAAAAGTCGATCACCAATTTGTTGGGCTGAAATTGGTGAAAGTCAACTAACGGGTCCCGAACTAATACATGAAACCATTGAGAAGATCGTGCAGATACGGAATCGTATGGCTGCAGCAAGAGATAGACAGAAAAGTTATGCTGACAAGAGACGGAAACCTCTAGAGTTTCAAATTGGCCACAAGGTTTTATTGAAGGTCTCACCGTGGAAAGGCGTAATTCGGCTTGGCAAGCGAGGAAAGCTGAATCTGAGGTATGTTGGACCATTTGAGATACTGGAAAGAATAGGTCCAGTGGCCTATCAACTAGCCTTACCTGATTCGCTGAGTGGAATCCACGATGTGTTCCATGTTTCAAACCTGAAAAAGTGTCTGTCTGACGAAACACTAATTGTACCACTAGAGGATGTTCAAGTGGATGAACAATTATGCTTTATCGAAGAAGCAGTTGAGGTGATGGATCGTGAGGTGAAAACGCTTAAGAAAAGTAAGATACCTATAGTCAAAGATCGTTGGAACTCGCGACGTGTACCGGAATTCACGTGGGAACGTGAAGATCAAGTGAAGCTTAAGTATCCTCAGCTATTCGAGGCGGTGCCTGCAGGCAAAGGTATTGATTTAAATTTCGGGACGAAATTTTTTTCAACATGGGGATGATGTGATAACTCATCCAAAACTCACTCGATTTCAATTTCTGTGTGCCAATGTAGTAGACCAGTGATGTAACGCCCCGAAATTTCCCGAAGCAAGCCATTTAATAATAATGGGCTTTTAAGGGTTAATTTAAGAAAGAAAGGTAAATTAGTGGGCTATGGACTAAATTTACCTTAATGGGCTATGTTTTGATGGGTTTAAGGGCCCTTAATCAGCCCTTAAACATGCATGAGCAGCCTCCATTCCATCCATTTCAACCCTAGCCCCAAAATTCATAGAGAGAGAGTAGAGAGAGAAAGTAAAGAAAACTCAAGATTTGAAGCTTTAAAGGTTGAAAGATTGAAGATCTGGGTGTTGGAGCATCAAACCCTAAGAAAAGAGCAACAAATCCAGGTAAGAATCGACCCTTAAACCTTTCTGTAGATCAAACCCGGATTCTAGGGTTTTGGGTTTTGAAAAGTTTCAAAGAAAATACATAAATGTCAAATTTTTAAGTATGAAAACGTGTAAAAAGGTTAGAAAAGGGTTTCATGGATGGTAAACCAAGGATTTGGACGTAAAAAGTTAAGATTGTGGGTTAAAAACGGGCTGGTTCGTCATTTTTATGCATCCAGTGAAACTGTGCCCCCGATCAGCGAAACTGTGCACTCATCCAGCGAAACTGTGCACTCATCTAGCGAAACTGTGCACTCATCCAGCGAAACTAAGAGAGTTCCAGCGAAACTACAGTTTCGCTTGTGCGAAACTATAGTTTCGTTGGTAATTTCGCTAGTGCCCAAGTTGACCTATAGACTTAGCGAATCTAGGAAATTCCAACGAAAGTTAGTGCTCATGGCAGCGAATCTGTCCAGCGAAACTGGCAGAAGTGCTGCCCAGCAAAACTGGTAGCAAAACTGGTAGCGAAACTGGCAGCAAAACTGCCAGCGAAACTGTCAGTGAAATTATGAAGAAAATGACATTTTTGTGTATTAACTTCCGTGCAGCTCGTGTATTCGGACTATAGCTTAAGTAACTTAGAATTAAAGCTATTTTGCTAAGTTCAAGTGAGTTCTAGACCCCTCCTTTACCCGTTTTCAATGTTTTGGGGTGATATGCATACTAAAATACATACTTTTATGAAGACGGTTTTTAAGACCTTTTATCAAGAAAATAAAATTTTCTAAAGTAAAATGTGCCATTTAAATAGTTCAAAATAATTTTCGGGCGTTGCCCCTTGGACCCCACTAGGGGCTGCCGCCCCTAGAACCCCGCTATCAGGGGCTGCCGCCCTCGAACCCCCGCTGTCCCGCGGAGGGTCGGTTGCCTGGTTTATCTCTTATGGTTGATGAAATGTAAATGCTTAGACTAAGAGTTGCTTCTTATTATGCGTTAAGTGTATGTGAAAACTAAAGATATAAGTGAAACTTAAAGAGCTGTTATTGGGCCCATAACGTGTACCTTGAGAAAGTAAAGCCTTGCAAGCAATTGATAAAGGAGGGTTGCATTCGTTATGCCCTCAACCTGATAAAGTAAATGCTCGAACAGGCAGGTCAGTAAGGCCATGAATTGGCATGACAATAATGGCCTGATTGGGTACGACAGTAAGTCCTAAATGGCGTGTCGGTAAAGTCCTGTGGTTATCATAGGCACCGATAGTGACATGGAATTGACGGTTAAAGAAGAGTAATAATTAACAAATAATGATAAAGTATCGATAAAGTGATAGCTCGTGTGTATCAATGTTCTGATAGATGGTGATTATTTTCAACTGTTAAAGCTAATATCTGATACAAAAGCTATTTAACAAAGTAAACCTAGAATTCACTCAGCGAAGCTGACTTTTGTATGCATATCAGTTGACAGGTGAACGTTAGGGCTTAAGGGATGGGAGCATGGATCTGAAGCTTCTTGGCATCTAAAGACTGGCATCCCTGATGGAGAAGAATTTAAGAGGACTTTTAAATAGTTTCTGATAGTTAAAGACGATGTTTATATTTTAATTTAAGTGGGTTGTAATGAATTGAAATTACTACATCTTTCCGCTGCAATGTATATATATATATGCATATATAAGTAAATGAAAGTTTCAAATCTATGTTTTTGCTGTGAATGACCAACTGTGAGGTTTCCTGGGATCAGGGCCTTACAAGTGATGGAACACTCTCACCATGTAACGCAATTTTCGGTCGATTTCAATTTCTGTGTACCAATGCAGTAGACCAGTGATGGAACACTCTCACCATGTAACGCAATTTTCGGGACGAAAATTCTTTCAACATGGGGATAATGTGACATCCGGTAATTTTCCGTTACCAAACTCCGTTAGTTCCGTTAAGTCTTGCATACACGGGTCGTGAGCACACACTAGTTGTCGTTTAACGTTGGTGACCAAATAATAATTAATAATGTTAAATTAATAATAATCTAGTGGATTAGATGATTATTATGTTATGCTTATGTGTTTACACGATTTAAGTGTTAACGGTGAATTTTATCGCGTAACGTGGAAACGCGTGTGTTAATTCGTATGTCTTGTGTTTTTATAAAATAAAATATGTAAGTGTTACCATTAGTTTATATGTTCATATTATTAAGTTAAAAACACTTTACAAGGAGTTTAAAAGCTTAAATTTTATAAAAATACAAAACACAAGGGTTAAGGGGTAGATCTTGTAAATTAAACTATACAAAACAAAACCCTAGCCCCCACACCCCCCCATTGGTCGTGATCTGCTCTCCCTCTCCCTCTCTTTGCGATTTCAGCCAAGAAGAAGCATTTAGAGGCTGATTTTGATCGATTACAAGCATTACAACAAGTTAGAACCTTCAATTACAAGCCATTACAAGTTTAAAGGTTAGAGTTTTATTGGTTTTACATGTATCTTGATATGGCAGAATGTAGTGGTTCGAAAATATGGATGTCGACTTTTGATGTTTTGGTGATGTTAGCATGTTAGTTAGATTGTATACATGTTACTTAACATTGATTATGCATGAATGATACGTTTATAATGAATGGATCATGAACTTTGAGTCTAGATGAACCCTAGTTCAAATTTCATGTTGATTATGTGGAATTAATAGTTGTTTGATGTTGTTGAGATGTTAATTAGGTAGTATGAATGCTACAATACATGAATCTTGCAAGAAATTGATGAGTTGAGGGCTTTGTTCATAGGTTACTAATAATAGTAACTTTATTTTGCATGATATGATGAATTGTTGATGAATTGATGTTATGGATTTGTTTATGATGATGATTAGATGCTATATTGTTGATATGAATGCTAGAAATCTTAGAGTGAATGCTGTTGTTCGTATCTTGCCAAAAGTAGAAACTTTTATTTATGATGATTGTTGAATTATGATAGTTAGAAGTTGTTGATCATGGTTAGATATTGTTATGAGCTTGGAATGGTATATTATTGATGAATTCAAATATAAATTGGGTTCATGGTAGATTTTGGGATGTACTTTCCCAAAAGGGAAACTTTATTTTGATGAACTTTGAATATGATGATATGGACATGTTCTTGATGATAGGATCATGCTAGAGTGTTTATTGTGGATATCTAATGTGTTAGATTGTGTTATTGGAGTTGTATGAATGCTTAGTTGATCACGTGGGATTGATGAACCTTGATAATCATGTATGTTGAATGTGGATTAGCAACTAGGACATTATGTTGGGACTGGAATTAATCATTGTTAGGTATATTGAATGCAATGTGCATGTTGAATGTGTTGTTGACTAGTATGGATGATTAATTGGTAAATTATCTGTTTTGGCCTGTTTATGATAATTCATAGTTATGGATCGTATGAGTAGCTTATGCATGATTTAATCTTTGTATGATGCATTGGTTGTGTTATGGATACACTGAGCATGCTAGATGTTAAGGAGTTACATAATTTGTATGATATTTACATAGTATGATGATCTAAGCAATGCATTGGGAATGTAGCACCATATGTGATTCATTGGAATGTTAACCATGTATGATATATGATCATGTCTGTTTAAATGTTTTACAACACATAATATCACCAACGGGTCAAACGGGTCAACTGGGTCAAATATGTCTATCCTTCTAAAACCTTGAGTCTTTGGTTGTAGTGCACTTGAGGTTTCACATATTCTCTGTTTACACATACTCATGTACTTACATGATCTAGGTAACCTCTGAGGGTTGACTGTCCACTTTTTCTTTCAAGTAAACTCTAAGTACTCAATCCACGTATCAGGTGAGTTCATGCCCCACTGTTCACTTAACCTCTTTTAGGGGAGATAGCATACTGGTAACTTTACAAACGCTTTATATATTTAAGTTGTGTATGATATTAATATAGTGTTGTTTACCATGATAAAGTCCTCATACTTTCGAATTGTTAATATTGAATAGTGGGGAAACTTGGGTAGTACTACTGGCCACCTGTGTGACTCGAGGTCAACCGGGTGCAATTTGTCCTATGAACATTTGTCATGACATGGTAAGTCGTGACAGGAGGCAAAACATATCACAGTAAGCTTCAATTGCGAAATCAATATGAATTAATATATATTGTTAATAGACTAGCTATCTGTTACAATACACATGCTTATATATATCACAACTTTTAAACTGTTTATGTTTAAACACAAACACTTGAACTCACCAACCATTGTGTTGACATTTAAGTATGCTATTCTCAGGTCAATAATCCAGCTTGCCGGTAGGATCACAACACGAGTCAAGCATGCATTTTAAGACTTAAACTATAAATACATTTGTTTGTCTTTACGCTTTGGGTTTTCAAACATTTGGTTGGCGCATGTTTTTCCATATTACACATTTATATACTTTGGGTTTGTCTTGTTTACAAAACGCTTCCTCAAGATTTTAAAGTTTGAACTTTGGTTTGGTTTATTTTAAACACGACATATAGAGTCGTTCTGTGTAACTATTGACTGTGATCCTGGTTTGTTCACACGCCTCGCGGTAAAACTCCGCACGTGGATTTTGAAGGTTTGACAATCTCCCTTTTTTACCATGACTGGGTTGGCAACCCAAGTTTGGTAATATACTTCCCTGATGATTCCGACTTGCAGTAGCTTCTTCACCTCCTCTATGATGGCTCGACTCCTTTCTTCGCCCATATACCTTCGCTTCTGTACCACCGGTTCTTTGGACAGATACGTTTTTAATTTGTGTTCCGTGATGTCCCGGGGGACGCCCACCATGTCTGCAGGTTCCCATGCAAAAATATAAAGGTTGCTTTGCAACAAACATCTGAGCCGGTCCTTTGTGGAGTCCATCAACTGGCCCTCTATTGTTATTTTCTGTTCTGGAAAAAGTGGGTTTATTACCCACTTCTCACATGTCGGATGGATGAAATCTTCTTCGGAAGGTGAGGCTGCTGGCGCCAGCATTCTTACATTCTCTACTGGAATATATGGTAACGACTCTTGTCGGCCTTGGGAACTTGATTGTTGCGTGTACCGTGGATATGACTGCGCCCAAAGTACATAACCCAGGTCGCCCTAGGATTATGTTGTGCGCAGACTCTGAACGCACTACCAAGAAGGTCATCGTTACCTCTCGCCAGCCTGCGTGATTTCCAATGACTACAGGGAGCTGGAGCTGTCCCAGCGGCTGAACCACCTCCCCCGTGAATCCTGTTAACATGTGGGTCTTGGCGTCCAGCTTTTTCTTGACTTCCTCATCTAGTTACAAGAAACAATGCTCGTACATAATTTCGGATCTGCTTCCGCTATCTACGTACATTTCATGGACCTGATGACCTGCTACGATTGCTGAGACTGTGATTGGACCGCTGGTGAAACTTCCCCCATAGTGGTGGGAAAGAGATCTCCTGAGACATCCAGGATTCCATGTGATCTACGTGTCTTTTTCCTTTCCCATTGGCAAGCTGGACCGTGAATATCTCTTTTCTTTTTCATTTACCTGGGGGTTTTTCTTTAGTTCTTTCAGGAGATGAGCCAATTTTCCCATCTTGATTGCCGACTCGATCTGTCTTCTCAGCGAAAAGCAGTCATCAGTCGTATGTCGATTTTCCCTGTGAAATTCACAGTACTTGCTCGCATCCCATTTTACTCCCGGCTTCAGCGGGGTAGGTTTGGGAAAACTCAGGTTTTCTGTGGCCTGAATTTCACTGGGAGTTTTTGTTAAAGGTGGTAGTGCTACCTGAGGACTGGGTGGGTTTCTCGGTGAAGGCGTGAATCGGGGATGGAAAGGTGGGCTTGACTACAAAGGGCGTGGATGGAAATGTTTTCTTTCCCATACTTTTGCTCCCGGCCTCCTTTGCGGATCCCATGTTGTGTCACACCCCAACCGATGGCGGAAACATCGGGGCACGAGAAGTGATAGATTGTTCAAAGACATCATAGAACTAAAGTGACAATAAATTAATATAAATTTCATTTCCATTAATCAAGATAACATTACAATGTTTCAAATACACATATAATAATTTTGAAAAGTATAAGTCTAAAATAAATATAACAAAATGATAGATTTGGTGTGTTTCTAAGTCCACCTAATTGAATTTCTTGATAAAGCTTCAAGCATTTCCTGCAACATGTATAAAATATTGGTCAACATTTGAATATGTTGGTAAGCATACAAGTTTGAATACGTAGCATAATAGTGAATAAAGATTAATTGAACATGAGTAAAGTATACTAAAGTTTATACATTGCTAGCATGCAAAGCCAATAATCAAACCAAAGTGTCCACTAGCGTAATCTTAGCATTAAAAATGACCAAGACGGTAAGTATTGAAAACTTAACATAGACCCATCATAATAGGGCGGATGTGCTAGTCCTATAATGCTATACATGTTAAGGGAGGTTTAGATTGCTTGCAAGATAATGTATTCTAGAATGTATTTGGAAATATTATAACAAGTAAGCATGTTTGTATGAATTGAGTTTTAGAATGAGTTTGATTGAATGTATGATTGAGTGTATTTGATAATTGGTACATGTTGCAACCCAAATAGTGTTAAAAGAAAATGGGTGAAGTATGACTCACGATTTGGCGATTAGAATCCACAAGAATAGATGATTGAATTTAAATAATAGAGTCACTAAAGTTACCCTAAAAGGTAAACAAAAGTGTGTAAGTTTAGAATTCAAAGTTTGAGATTTTTGCAATTGGAAAGTATACGAAAATTACAAATATGAGAGTACATGAAAGTATATACTACTTAGACACTTATTTGGACACCATGTATCGTGTGTGTTCTTTATGAGTATTAGTCACTCATTGGAAATCCAAAATAAGGAATCATAAGATTAGCATAATGTCTACCTTAACACATAGCATTCAACCATGGTTTGATTGACGTTACGGTTTGGTTTTGACTAAGTAATATATAGATATAAATATAAGTCATGCATTAGAGGTAGGGTAATCCACAAACCTCAAGTGTTATATTCATATAAGTCATGTATTAGAGGTGGGGATATCCACAAACCCCAAGATTGTCACCATTGCATAAAATCTCCTCTTAAGGGTGATTCGGATGGTCATGAGTACATGAATGAAAGTATTAAAGTAAACTAACTAGTTTGACTAAGTGTTCATGTGGGGTATGGTGGATAGATTAATTGTAGAACCAAGGTACAACATCATCATTTCATACCATAACACAAGTTTTTCAACATAGGTTGGAGGCTCGGTTTGGTTTCATCCACTTTTTAATTTGTAGATCACTTAGTGTTTTGTAAAGATGGAAGAATATGATGTAAAATCCTTTAAATTTCCGAAATATAACTTCAACACAAGCCTTCCAACATTGAAGTTGTTGGTGACTTGGTTTAGTATGTAAAAGGCTAAAAAACAAGACAAGAAAACATATATGAAAGGGTCAAGTATAATATTTCCAACTTTGACCTTGTTGGAGCATATAGTGTCATATATAGTGTGTTCGTCGCTTGACGAATAGTCTAGGCTTAATGTATTACACCTGATATGTTGTAAACACATGAAACTGGGTCATTCGCAGGAGCATATGCGAATGAGACTCAGTCGTACGACTGAGCCAGGCTAATGGACCAGTCGTGCGACTGAGAGATGCGATTGGGCGATTCGTAAGACTGAACTATAAGTATGGTCCAGTCGTGCTGCTGGAATGATCTAACAATCATTATAGCAACCCAAGCTCTTGATTTCTGGATCAAATTCTTGTTCTTTGACGTAAAACCCACTTCGTGTTCTTCATGTTTTACTCAAATCTTGTTGCATGTGTTGTTTGTTTGTTAAAATCGGACCCGGAATCTTCTTCAGATCATAAAAACGAATCCAGTGGTACAATTTTTGTGTTGTGTCTCGTTCAAATCATCGGATTAGGTTTTTTCAGCCTTGTGACGGCTGCGGATCTGGTTTTCTGCGTTCAGACCCGTTCATGCGATTGGGCCATGCGACTGGGCCTCATTCGCGCGACTGGGCCTCATTCGCACGACTGAACCATTCGTATGGTCCATTCATACGACTGAACCATTCGTATATCCATTCGTACGAATGAACCTTCATTCGCACGACTAACCCTTTCGTGTATTTCATTCGCACGACTGACCCATTCGGAGTATCCATTCGCACGAATCACTCATTCGCACGTATGTCTTCATTCGTCTGTTCCAATCACACGAATTAGCTGTGTACCAGAACAAAAAAAAAGTCCGGAACAGCTTCTTGCACGAATTTTTCCCTAAACCATTTTTATCAGTCGGGAAGCCTTCTGAAAAAGTTTGGTAAAATAATTTTTTTAGGAAAATTATCGGGTCATTTTCGGTTCATGTTCGGGTCAATAGTGAAGATTTTCCTGGAAAGTCTATGCAAGGTGCACACATGAAAGGAAGAGAGTTGAGGATGAGTAAAGTACATTTACCCTGAGGTTCTTGTGTCAAACAAGTTCGATGGATACCCCATTATTCGTTGGACTTCCAGAATAGGTGAATGTTGTTAGAACACGAAAGAGAGGAGAGAAGATGTCAGTTATCGGTGCTGATTTAGCGGGGTAGTCAGGAGCATCTGACTATTTATGGGCCAATCAAGTTAAATTTATCCGCACAGAGAGGATTCTTATTCTTAGGGGGAATCCATGTATAGAGAAATTGAAGACGCAATCAGAAAGTGATGATGTGACAGGTTTCTGATGATGAATCTACATGCATCCTGATTTGTTTGATATTGTCAGCTGTGGATTGGAACCTTCAACCTTTTGCCCAATACACCGTATGAAGATGCCAGGTGTAAGGCCCCGTTCCCGGGCACCTCACATCTGGTCTATCATCGCATATAAAACATATATTTACATTAACATAATAAAAATCATGCAGTGGAAACTTTGAAATTTACTTTCGATTTACTATAAATGCTTTTGCCAGTTAATACAACGCACATCAATTAAGCATCTAACAAAAGAATGTCATCCCAAAATAGCTGAGTAGCCGCCTCGTGCCATCCTCAGCAACACTACCTGGTCAACTGGAAACACATAAAAAGTCAGCGTTGCTGAGTGAGTTCTAGTTTCATATTAAAACACACTTTATCATCATTAAAACCTTTTCTTTCCTTTCATGCTATCACACCTCATACGTACACGTAGATAATATCATTATTATCTTCTCTATTCGTTCGTTCATCTTTTCATCTTTACTTGCGCAACGGATATCTTCCGTACCAATACCATATGCTATACCCCGAACTATATGGCTACTGGGCCGAAGTCAATAAATGAACAGCTGAGCGTATGCCACAGTACTAGAGGTAAGCGGTAGAGGTTCTATAATAATGGTCGATCACAAAGAAAGACCCCGATGTGCATCCTCCCGGGGACATTTTCCGTACCAATACCATATGCTACACCCCGAACTATATAGCTACTGGGCCGAAGTCAATAAATGAACAGCTGAGCGTATGCCACAGTACTAGAGGTAAGCGGTAGAGGTTCTATAACATCATCCTCCCAAGGTAGAATCCCACACCGTTGGGCTAACACCTTAATTGGCATGTCCCGATATCCAATGCTCACAAGACTATCATTACTTTCATCATTCATTAATGCATGCATTCGTTCATCATGTTCTTCTTTCATTATCTTTTACTTTACGTTACGTAATACTTTCCATTACAGTCATAAACATGCCACGTAAAGTCACATTATAAGATAATCATAAAATAATAAATATAATAATAATAATCGTAACAATAATAATAAGAACAATCATAGGTAATCATATCATGCATGAAACATCATCATTAATAAGCCCTTAGTCAACCACGGTCAAAACCCTAAGACACAGACTCCTAGAAAATTCTGTAAAAATTTCTAGTGTTGGGTGCATGAGGACTATTTGGGCGCTTCAGCCCTGTTCAGGCGTTTTACCACTATGTAGGCGCATCAACCTACACTTAACCAATTAACTATTAGGTGCACGAACTATTCAGGCGCATGAGCCTGTACTTAGGCGGCTGAATAAAAGTTGGGCGCATGAGCACTATTGGGGCGCATGAGGTCTTAGGCTCATGGGAACACTTAGTTAAATTCAGCCTAATTCTAGGTGCATGGCTACTATTTAGGCGCATGAGTTTCAGGCCAAATCCACTATCGACCTAAAGGTGCTCGGTCTTACAGCGATCAAGTGCCTGCGAATGTCAGCTGGCAGTCCCTGAATGTACCGGTTAATCTTTCGAGACACCGGCGTCACCTGATCTGGCACCAGTCTCGCCATCTCATTAAATTTGGTGGTGTACTGTTGGTGGGTCATGGTTCCCACCTCAACTTGCAGGAACTCCCTCTCAATCCTGTCGAGTTCCCTATGAGGACAGAACTCCTCTATCACTAGTTGCTTCAGCTCCTTCCATCACATCTTCCCGATGGCTCTAGCACCCTCAGCTTGGACAATATTGTCCCACCAACACAATGCCGAGTCGGCAAAAGAGTGAGTCGCGAACTTCACCTTTTGATCTTCGCGACACTCACTGATCTCCAGCACTGCCTCCATCTCCCTCATCCAGCGGTGAGCGGCAGCAGCATTGCCATTGCCATCGAAAGTCGGGGGCTTGCACCTCTGGAATGCCCCATAACTGCATCCCTTGGTCGTCACCCCTACTACATCATCATCCTCTTTATCGGACAACAAGGTCTCAGGTGCCGGTCGTTCTTCCTCCCCTCTGCTTTCTTTGCCCATGGGCCCCTTCTTATTCTCCTTCTCCTTCTCCTTTCTCTCCTCGCTCCTCACAGCCCTGATGACTTCGGTCACCACAGACGGTAAGATTGTCTGCATTACCTGATGCACCTCATCAGCAATTGCCTCCCTAGCTAAGGCATTCAGGCTCGCATTCTCATTCTCCTCACTCCGACCATGAACCTCAGGGTTCTCATGGGTCGTCTCAGGAGCCTTAGCACTGCTCCTAGTCACACACGGTCGACCTCTGCCTCTAGAAGCCTTGGAAGATTTCTTCCCAGCCATTTCCTAAGCGCTATAAGATTCAAACACTAACATGATCATTCAAGGAAACAGCTCAGTTTATGTCAAGTATAGTAAGTCCCTAATTATAGTGGCCAGTTGTGATTAACCACTTACTTTACTCTTCACACCCCAAGCACTTCCTATCCTAAGTACATCAGTATCTAAATCTACTAAAATCACATACGTCAAATAGCACACGCACATAATGCCGGTTAACTTTAAGAAAAGAAATACCTGATGGCACGTAGCTACTAAGGATGACATCCCTCTAACTGTCTCATTTTCAGTTTAAGTTTAGGTTTTTGAAAATATTTTACCCAATTTACTTAAACTATGGCTCTGATACCAACTTGTAAGGCCCTGTTCCCGGGCACCTCACAGTTGGTCATTCATTGCATCATAGTTACCTATTAATATGAATTTCATAAAATAAGCAACGAAATTTCATTTAATAAAACCATTCATTTACTTATAACTACTGTTGTTAAGCAATACAATGTTGTTCATGTGTTACAAAAGGGTTGTTCAATTGCATTACGAAACAACAATAGAATCAAAATACGAATGGATGTCAGCCTTGTCTTGCCGAGTAGCTTCACCCTCGTGCCATCCTCAGCAATATTTACCTGCCAACTGAAAATGTATAAAAGTCAGCGTTGCTGAGTGAGTTCTAGTTTTAAAAGTGTTAAAATACCTTGTGTAGTGTATATATATATATGAAAATACTCTTCTTGTAAAAATTATATCTCTTACTCTTTGTACGTGAGCACGCATTAACTATACAACAAGGTAATGTTCTCTTTCTTTACTGTGCACCTTGTTTATTCTGTACTCTTTTAACTTTATCTTTCACTATCTATGTGGACCAATGAGCAATACCCTAAACTATGTGCGTGGAGAAATTGGTGTTGGGCCCCTTTCTTTTTTTACAGCCTATAGTCTGAATTGCTGTATACAATGCCGGCCCAGACACCTAGGGCATGCTACAAAGGTCTGCCAATCTTAATTGATTGGCCCCATGAGCATAAGGGGTAGCTAACCCGCATCACAGTTGAGCTAACGACAACATGGTCGTGCACCTCCTATAAGCTTGCAAGACTTGTTAACTCTTTAATTAAGTTCCACTTCTCTGTGTTATTTCTCTTTCACTTTGTTAAAATAATACTTGCATTTATGATCATATGCACCCCCACATAGGTCACACAATAATAATTACTGTAATCATAGGAACACTCAAAACATGCAATTATAATAGCAATTAAAAACCCTAAGTCAAACTTGGGTCAAACTCTAATGATTCTGATCTGCTTAAAATTTCAGAAATTTCCCTAAGTATTTCAGACGCATGGGCACTATTCAGGCGCATGAGGCCTGTTAAGACGCATGGGCACTATTCAAGCATTTCTACACTTAGGCGTTTGGGGAAATCGTAGACGCATAGGCTACTCGGGCGAATGGGCCATTCGGTTGCATGAACTATTCAGGTGCATGGCCCATTCGGACGCATGAGCACTTAGACGCATGGCCATTCGGCCGCCTGAGCACTGTTGGGGTGCATCGCCAGTCGGACGCATGAACACTGAGACGCATGGTCCACTGTTAAGGCGCATGAGCTTTACTTAATTATTCTAAAGCATTTCTAGACGCATGGGGTTACTGTTTGGGCGCATGAGTTACACTTAGTTGTTCTAAGGCAGTTCCACGCGCATGAGCCTTATTTAGGCACATGGACCTTCTGCTCAGCATGTTTCTAGGGTATTTCTAAATTCCAATCTTCATCCCACCTAGTACCAAGCTTACAAAGACTATTCTAAACATGAACATCATATAAACACCTATGAAACATCATCGAACATGCATAATACATACGGGTATACATATAATATCATAATAAAACCGTTTTAATACATTTTCAGCCCCAAGAATACTTTAAAACAAGTAAAAGACGGGGTCTAGAAACTCACCTTAGTTGTTCTCGGGTTTGAACCCTTCTCTTGAGCTTTCTCAGATGTCTCTAACACCTAGAAACACACCCAACCCATTTTCGAACACATATAACACATGTGAGCACATAACCGAGGCCAATTCTTGCCAAGAACAACTTAAAAACACTAGATCTTACCTTAACTTCGACTTCTTCTTCTTGTTCTTCAAATATCCGAGAGTTTCTGCTCTTTTTCTCTCTAAAACTTCGAATGACACTATGTAAGCAGACAATATGGGCGGCCATCACCTTTGTTCACCAATTTTAAAACTTTTGTCCTTTTGGACACTTTTGGCACCTTAAACTTGGGTTGACTTTCATTTCCTTCCTTTTCTTTCTCTTTTATTCTTTTATTTATTTCTTTAGAAATATCCGGGTGTTGCAGGCGCATGGCCCCTGTTTGGGCGCATGGCCCCTGTGGGCGCATGGCCTCTGTTTGGGCGCATGGCCTCTGTTTGGGCGCATGGCCCCTTTTGGGCGCATGGCCCCTATTTTGGGTGCATAAACTTTGTTTTGGGCGCATGAACTTTGTTTTGGAAGTTTAAATAATTTTAATAACATACAACTTTAAATAAAACATTGTTATTAATAATTTAAAGTGAAAAATACAAACAATTTAAACAACATAGAAGTTTATTCTTCGCCACCAGAACCGGAGCTGTTATGAAGATAGTCATCATATGCCGCTTCATCATCGGTCATTCCGGGTGTCAATCCGCTCTCAACCTCATCCTCGTATAATTCGGCTTCGTATTCCATTTCTCCTTCAAATGAGCATTTGTCTTATACTCTTTCTACGACATCCAAATAATCCTTTAGGCAAATTGACATTTCAACCGCTTGGGGAGTGAGACGAGTTCGTCTTATCGATATAACTCTGCCACTAACAGAAAAAGCAGATTCCGAAGCTACCGTGGAAGCTTGGACGGTTAGTAAATCTCGGGCCGTGGTGGATAGGATGGGAAATTGATCTTCCTTACCTTTCCACCAAGCCAACAAGTCAAAAATTTTAAAATCACATGGACTCATGGTGGATAAAAAGTTTGTTCCACCATACCTCACGAGTTCACTACTCGGAGTGTTTCCACGTTGATGTTTATTACATTTATCCCTTAAAGTGTTATATAAATCAAACATTGGATCATTTGGATTTTCAGAATTTGCACATGCCTTAATGAGTCATGGATGTGTGTTGATTCACCATATTTGTAACACCCGCCTCCCAGGGCTCACCGTGGGGAGTGTTACGCATCGGATATACAGAACACAGAGGAGTTATAGAGTATATAGCGGAAGTCTAACTTTAATTATACATCAACGTGTACAATACATTTGTTATAATAGATAATTCCATTGGAGGTTCACATCCCTTAAAAGCTTTATAGGAACAACCCTGCTTAGGTTCAGTTTCCATAGCAGCATCACTATTACCAATGGTGTGATTTATATGATCATCCTGCCCATTACCACCATGACTCACATACCCTCCAGAGGCGTTCATAACCTCAGCTATAATAGTTGGCAAAGCATCTCTAATTACTCCAGCTACAGCTGCTTGGAATTACGGTCCAGCAAATTGTTGTGACTCATGTTCAGTATGATAAAGATTTTCATGATCATCGTTCGTAGATGACATGATTTGCCTTCTACTATCAGGAGGCCTACCACGCCCCCTACCATGAGTATTTCCTCCTCTTGGCATAGTCAAATCCTACATGAGGGAGCAGGAATTTAGTATTCACATGATGGATTATGATCCAGAACATGATAGTATTAATAGACAAGAAATAACAGTGGCCAGGTGTCATTGCTTATCTATTGCAATTATAATGTTCTAGCCATTATCCTTCATGGTTCACCAAAACCCATTACCCAATAACTATGCAATTAATCAAATTATCTTAAAGCATCTTTCCTAGTTTAAGTCTAGATACTATCTTTGTACCTAGTTCACTTAAACTATGGATCTGATACCAACTTGTAACACTCGCCTCCCAGGGCTCACCGTGGGAGTGTTACGCGTCGGATATACAGAACATATAGGAGTTATAGAGTACATAGCGGAAGTCTAACTTTAATTATACATCAACGTGTACAATACATTTGTTATAATAGATAATACCATACATCAGTTTAACTATACTAGAGATCCAAAACTTCAACAACATTCTAGAACTTTATTTTCTCATAAACTAGCTCGTAATCTTCAATCCCCGCAATCACTTGGCACCTAGGATGTGTGTCCATAAAAATAGAAAACATTTGGGACTCAGCATAAAGCTTATGAGTTTATAAACATGGCATTCTTCAAAATTCAAAACATGTTATTGTTGACTATTACATTAAGCAGATACAGCCATGGCAAACAGATAGGAACAGAGTAAGCACAGTATAAATTCACATAACCAGGCTATGTATACAAACTCCACTGGCTAAAGCAGAATCATACAAGCAGCCCTCAAGCATCCTATCAAGCATTGCCACATATCACAGATGCTATTGATAGTCAATTCTACAATTATTATCAGTTATCAAAACATCACATCCCATTTTATAAAACAGTTCAGAGGAACTCACCTCAATCAATCAAGTTAGTGATATTGTCTACTCTGGTTCACTACTATCAGGTATTATCCTATAGGTAAAATAGCGTTATTTAAGCTATATTTTAGCTAGTAATAATTTTAGGGATAATTCGTTATCTTTTTCTATTTGTTAGTTTTATTCGGGCACTTTCTTTTATCCTATGCCAACCCTTTGGTACAACCCTACTAGTTGGCATAACTCGGGTGTTTCTATCATACTCGAGCCAACCCTCGGGGTTACCCAATACCTTCCCTAATGATAATCTTAAAGTCTAATAATAATAATAATAACAATAATAATTACTACAAAACTAAAAATAACAAATAATAATAATACTAATTATAATAATATAACAACTATAATAATAATAATAATAACTATAAAGATGATAATTATAATAATACTAATAATAACTATAATAATACTAATACCTATAATAATAATAATAACGATTATAATAATAATTAAACATAACTTTAAACAAGGGCATACCTGAAAACTATCTACGGTAATTTGATATAGAGTCTCCCTTAATCGCGCTCCTACTCTAGCACCAAAAACGACTACTAACAACACCCAATGGGGTATTGAAAACTCGGGATTCTCTTTATATTAGAGCGTTCCCAAGTAAACTTATGTTTTAAATTCAACCTTAAGGCTTCTTCTTATAAGAGAGCAGAAGGCAGGTGAAAAAGTTTCAGAGGCGATGTGGGTTGAAGTTCAGAGGGAGTTTCGATGTGGGATGCTACAATGCAATTGCAATTGCAATTGCAATTGAGTAATATTATTATATTATTATATTATTATATTATTATATTATTATATTATTCTAATTAATTCAGCTGCTTAACTCGTTTTTCTCTTAAAACTTTTAATATATAGCGTATTATGAAATTTCAAATATGTCCTTGTGACGAGCTTATTTTTCTCTACGAGTCCACCTAAGTTTCGTCAAAAACGGAGCAGGTTCGAATATAATATATTATTATTATATTCAAACGGTCTCTTATAACATAAAAATTTCATCTAAAACTTTAAACTTTAAATAGACAATTTACTCATTACTTACACGTTTGACAATATATAAAATGCGAAGTTCATATGACCCAAACGCTCGGGTTGTTACAATATTTTTTTAAATAAACATTATACATTTTTCCTAATTGTTTGTTAAAATTAGATTTTAATGTTTTACCATAAAATGGGTTATTAACTTCTAAATCTAAATTAGAAGTAATTTTATCAAGTAAAGTTTCAACCCCGCCCAAATTTATACAAGGGTTTAATGCAGCGGCACATGTAATTACTGGAGGCATTTCTTGAAAATATTTTTTAAGTTTCTCTTTCACTGGGGTTACCATATCCGAATAAAGTCTACCCCTAAACGACATCTCATTTAATTTTGAAGTCATATAATAAATTTGTTGAAGTACTAAAGGACTCGTTGGATAATAAACTCCGAAAAGGCAAGTAGTTGCGGTTTTAAAATTTTGAAACAATTTGGTTACTTCTTCAATAATGAACCAACCCGATGGATGGTAACTGTTTTCCTTTCCACGACTTCCCAAACCATTATGAAAGGCTATTAAACTTTTTTTTGTTCAATAGCCTTTTCAAACATGTTACACGTAGAATTTCATCGTGTTGGTACGTCCCAGTTCGGACCTAAACATTTTAAATGATCGATCGCAAGAGTGTTATTTGACGCATTATCGAAAGATATAGAAAATATTTTGTTTTCTAATTTGTACATTTTAATAACTTTATCCATACCAAAAAAAATGTTTTGGCCGGTGTGAGGATAACTAAACAATTTAAACGCAATCGTACGTTTCATCATTTGCCACGAATCAAACATCAGATTACCTTGTTCTAAGCTTACACAAACTATGCTAAGCATGAACATAACATAACCCATCCGTAAACATCATCATACATACATGGGCACATACGGTTACATACTCAAATTCTTTAAAAACATTTTACATGTATTTTCAGCCCCAAAAATTGTATAAAACATGTAAAAATGGGGTTCTAGAAACTCACCTTGCAGCTTTCAAGCTTTATATTCTAAATCTTGGACTTCCCAAAGAATTCGAACACCTAGATGTGTCTAAAACACACAACCCGAACACATATACATATAAGAACATATAACTGAGGCTAAACCTAGCCATGAACAACTTAAAAACACAATTCTTACCTTGGATCCAGTTTTCTTCTTGTTCTTCTTCAAAGGCTCAAATTCTGTTCTTTCTCTCTCTAGAAAACCAAATGAAAAGGATGTACAGAGGTGGTGTGGGCGGCCATACCACCTTTTGTACACAATAAATATAAATTTTGTACTTTTGACACTTTTGGCCCCTCCACTTTAGGTTGATTTTCATTACCTTTCTTTTCTTTCTCTTTTATTCTTTTATTTACTTCTTTTGAATTATCCGGGTGTTACAAGTCCACCCCCCTTACAAAGGTTTCATCCCTGAAACCTGTTACTCCTCGAACAGATGTGGGTAATGTTGTGTCATTTCCTCTTCAGCTTCCCACGTAGACTCGGATCCCTTCCTGTGCTTCCACTGTACACGCACTAGAGGAATCACTTTATTCCTTTACCTCTTCTCCTTACGATCAATGATTTCCACTGGTTGTTCAACGTAATTGAGTCGCTCGTCCACCTCGATGTCTTCCAGTGGTACAACCATGTCCTCGTCTACCAAACACTTCCTCAAATGAGATATATGGAATGTCGGGTAAATTCCACTCAACTCATCGGGTAGTTCTAACCAATAGGCCACCTCTCCCACTCGAGAAATGATTCGGAAAGGTCCTATATATCTCGGGCTTCATTTACCTCGTTTCCTGAATCGGATAATTCCTTTCCAAGGTGAGACCTTCAACATGACTCGGTCGCCAACCTTTAACTCTATTGGTCTTCGTCTCTTGTCAGAATACGACTTTTATCTATCTTTCGCCGCCTTCATGAAGGCTTTGATCTTTTCCAGCTTCTCGGTCGTAGCTTCGATCACCTCGACACCTCCCAGTTCTTTCTGCCCAATGTCTCCGCAACATACAGGTGTCCTACATCTCCTACCGCATAGCATCTCGTAGGGTGGCATGCCAATACTGGCATGATAACTGTTGTTGTACGAGAATTCTGCTAACGGCAGGTGGTCGTCCCAACTTCCTCCAAAATCTATCACGCACGCCCGAAGCATATCCTCGAGTGTTTGTATCGTCCTCTCAGACTGACCGTCCATCTGAGGATGATACGCTGTACTAATGTGTCGTCTCGTCCCCATTGCATCATGGAATCTCCTCCAGAACTTCGATGTAAACCGGGTGTCACGATCCGACACGATGGACACCGGCACGCCATGACGAGCTACGATTTCCTTGATGAACAGATCCGCCAATCTTTCGGAGGAATACGTCTCGTGGATCGGTAGGAAGTGGGCACTCTTTGTTAGTCGGTCGACTATCACCCAAATAGTATCGCATCCCCTCGACGTGCGGGGTAGCTTAGTAATGAAGTCCATGGTGATATGCTCCCACTTCCATTCAGGTATATCCAACGGTTGGATCTTCCCGTACAGTTTCTGGTGTTCCTCCTTCACTTGTAGACAAGTAAGGCATTTGCTCACATACTCCACCACGTCGCGTTTCATGCCCGGCCACCAGTAATATTTCTTCATATCGTGATACATCTTGGTAGCACCAGGATGAATGGAGTATCGAGTTTTATGGGCCTCGTCCAAAATCTTTCCACGTAGATCCCCGTATCGAGGAATCCATATTCGCCCAAATCGGGTCTTAACACTAAGAGTGTTCTCACCCAATTCCGTAACTAGACCTCTCATCCTTTCGGAGTTAAGACGATCTTCTTTCAAAGCCTCGTCCTAAAACTCCTTAACCTGTATCATCACCTCAGAAGTCATAATTAGCTGATAAGCCTTCACCCGGATCGGCTCGGGCCTTTCCTTTCGGCTAAGGTCATCTGCCACCACGTTGGCCTTGCCCGGGTGGTAATGGATCTCGCAATCATAATCCTTTATGAGCTCCAACCATCGCCTCTGCTACATGTTCAGATCTTTTTGCTCGAAGAAATACTTCAAGATTTTATGGTCTGTGAAGATGGTGCACTTCGTCCCGTATAAATAGTGCCGCCAAATCTTCAACGCGAAAAACCACCGTAGCTAGTTCTAGATCGTGCGTGGGGTAGTTGACTTCGTGGGTCTTCAGCTGTCGAGATGCATAAGCTATTACCCTTCCGCGTTGCATCAACACACAACCTAGCCCAGAATAAGATGCATCCGAATAGACCACTAAGTCTTCATTTCCCTCAGGCAATGTCAAGACAGGAGCTTGTGTTAGTCTCTTCTTCAACTCCTCGAAGGCATCCTCCTATTCTCGACCCCACACGAACTTCACGTTCTTGCGAGTCAACTTAGTCAGAGGTGAGGCTATCTTGGAGAAGACTTGAATAAATCTTCTATAGTAGCCCGCCAATCCCAAGAAGCTACGAATTTTGGATGGCGTCTTAGGAGACTTCCATTGCATCATGGCGTCAACCTTTGCGGGGTCCACCATGATTCCCACCGCATTTACCACGTGACCCAGAAACTACACCTCGCGTAGCCAAAAAGCACAGTTGGAGAATTTAGCATACAATTTCACCTTTCTCAAAGTCTCTAACACTTCCCGAATGTGACCGGCATGCTCTTCTTCGCTCCTTGAATAAATCAAGATATCATCGATAAACACAATCACTGATTTATCCAACATCGGCCGACACACTCGATTCATCAAATCCATAAATGCAGCTGGCGCGTTGGTTAAACCAAAGGAGATAACGGGAAACACATAGTGTCCATAACGCGTACGAAAAGCTGTTTTAGGAATGTCCTATTCCTTCACTTTCAATTGTTGGTAGCCAGATCGAAGATCTATCCTCGAGAACCAACTGGCACCCTGGAGCTGATCGAACAAGTCGTCAATCCTTGGTAACTGATACCGATTCTTTATCATCAACTTGTTCAACTCACGGTAGTTGATACACATTCTCATGCTACCTTCCTTCTTCTTCACGAATAAGACAGGAGAACCCCAAGGAGAGATACTCGGCCTGATAAAACCCTTACCGAGCAACTCTTGTAGTTGTTCCATTAACTCCTTCATCTCAGTCGGAGCCAGTCGATACGGTGCCTTAGCGACAGGTTGGGCACCGGGTATCAAGTCAATTTGAAATTCGATTTCGCGGTCCGGTGGCACACCTGATAGGTCCTCTGGAAAACACATCGGGAAAGTCATACACCACCGACACATCAGACCATTGTGGTGTTGGCGTGTCCACATCCTTCACGTAGGCCAAATAAGCGTTACATCCACGTCTCATGCACTTTCTCGCCACCGCCATCGAAATCACTTTCGGAATCGTCGTAACTCGATCACCGTGTATCGCCACCGTACTCCCGTCAAGCGCCGTCAGTGTAATCATCTTCTTATGACACATGTTATTCGCTTCATAGGTTTCCAACCAATCCATCCCTAGTACTACATCAAATCCACCTAGGGGCATCACATGTAATTTAGCAGCAAACCTATGACCTTCTAACTCTATGGCACAGTCCTCTATCACCTCAGTAACTCTAGTGGACTTACCAATAGCGGTCTCTACTTCAAAGGTCTCATCAATGCATTTACTACTAATAGGCAGTTTAGCACAGAAAATAGCAAAGACAAAACTCCTACTAGCACCAGAATCAAATAACACAGAAGCAAGAGTTTGATCTACTAGAAACGTACCTGACACAACATCATCCGTCCTAGCCTTCTCCCTTGTCATTGTGAAAGATCTGGCGCTTGCCCTCGGTCTTTCAGTCCCTGTTTTCTTCACCCCAGAATTCTCGGCTATGGGCTTCTTACAATCTCTGCTCATATGACCACTTTCCCCACAGTTAAAACATTACCCACGAGGCAGTCCTTTGCGATGTGCCCCATCTTCCCGCATTTGAAACACATGTTGAGCCCCATCCTGCACTCACCCGTATGCTCCTTCCCGCACTTATCACATCTTTTGGGTCCCGAGCTTGATGACCCCACCCTACGATCATCCTTTCTCATCTTTTTGTTGTTCGGGGTAAAACCACCACGCCCGAACCGCTTCCCATTCCAATTCCGGTCACCACCACCGGCTTTCTTCGCCTCAACCACCGTCACTTCCCTCTCATCATAGAGCCTCCCAGCCAAATCCACTGCCGACCTAAAGGTGCTCGATCGAGCAGCGATCAAGTGCCTGCGAATGTCAGCTAGCAGTCCCTGAATGTACTAGTTAATCTTTCAAGACACCGGCGTCACCTGATCCAGCACCAGTCTCGCCATCTCATTAAATTTGGTGGTGTACTGTTGGTGGGTCATGGTTCCCGCCTCGAGTTGTAGGAACTCCCTCTCTATCTTATCAAGTTCCCTGTGAGGACAGAATTCCTCAATCACCAGCTTCTTCAACTCTTTCCATCGCATTTTCCCGATGACCCTGGAACCCTCAGCTTGGACGATGTTGTCCCACCAACATACTGCTGAGTCAGTAAAGGAGTGAGTCGCGAAGTTCACCTTCTGGTCTTCACGGCACTCGCTGATCTCCAATACTGCTTCCATCTCCCTCACCCATCGGTGAGCGGCTGCAGCATTGCCATTGCCATCGAAAGTCGGGGGCTTGCACCTCTGGAATGCCCCATAGCTGCATCCCTTGGTTGTCACCCCCACCGTATCATCCTCGTCCTCGTCGGACAATACCGTCTCAGGCTCTGGTCGTTCCTCCTCTCCCTTGCTTTCCTTCCCAGTCGACCCTTTCCTATCCTCCTTCTCCTTTCTCTCTTTGTTCCTCACAGCTCAGATAACTTCAGTCACTACAGACGGTAAGACTGTCTACATGACTTGGTGCACCTCGTCAGCAATCGCCTCCCAAGCTGAGGCATTCAGGCTGGTATTTTCGTTTCCCTAACTCCGGTCATGAACGTCATGGGTCTCATGGGTTGTCTCAGCAGCCTTAGCACTGCTCCTAGTTACACGCGGTCGACCTCTGCCTTGACAGGATCTCAGCCTCTCTCGTTGATCAATTAGATTATGTTTGCAGCGGATTTAGCTCATTAATTAGCAATTAAAGCAAGAACATAAAAGATATTTCAAATTAAAGCATGAACATAGAGAGAAGAGTTTCTGCAAAACAATAAATATTCTATTGGTTCGCACGTTTCGGCAATTAAAACAGTATGGTTGCCCATCCTTTTATAGGCGGCAAAAGGATGGGCGTGATGTCCTTTTTCTGACATCACTGAATATTCAAATTACAACTGACAAAACATAAAACTACTGAAGATGTCAACAACTGACATCTTCTTACAAAAGTTCCTAAGTACTGACAAAAGTAAACTACTGAAACTATAACAGCTGAAGAACATTCTCTTCAGCTGTTGTACAACTACTGACACAAAATAAACTTCGGAAAAGGAAAAACCACCACAACAACTGAAGAGGACTTCTTCAGTTGTTGAGACAAACTCTGTCTTCAGTACTTGGTCTTCAGACTTGGCTTCGGAAGATGAAACTTCGGAAGATGTTACTTCGGAAGATGTAACGACTGATGACTTCAGTAGATATCATCAGTTGTTGTCTTCAGTCTTTTCTTCAGACTTTGCTTCGGAAGATAGAACAGCTTCGGAAGATGTAACAACTGATGATCTCAGTAGATATCATCAGTTGTTGTCTTCAGTCTTTGTCTTCAGACTTTGTGCTTCGGAAGATCTTCAGTTCTTTAGATCTTCAGCCTTTTGATATCTTCAGCTGATGATCTTCAGTTCTTTGATCTTCAGAATTTGTTCTTACAGACTTCATCATCTCAGCAGAGAGCTGGCACTAAGATGCTCTCGAGCCTGACATTCAGGCAAGAGAACACAATAGCTGATGAGAGTCCTCAGTTCCTCTCTGACCTTCCGGCAAGAGAACACAATAGCTGATGAGAGTCTTCGCTTGTTGTTGTAGTGGCATGTGGGACTTAGAGGTTTTCCTGATCTTGGCTCATTGGTTCTTTTGGTCCAACAAACTCCCCCTGAACCAATGCAGCCAAAACCTCTAATTATTGGATGTCCCACTTATTGGTGGCATAAAGATTGGTCTATTTCCTCCTAGATCAGATTAGGAGTTGACCCAGATAAGCACTGGCCGGAGAGGTAGTCTCAAGTGTTTGTTTGGCTAAGTATGGATGGGAGCTCTGTCTTGGGGAATTGGACACAGAGCTGTTCTCCCATCCATGAGATCTACCTCCCATGTACAAGCCGGTAGGATTCTCGGGTGTAGGCCTGAAGAAAGATCATTTCTTCTTCTTTGGACATGTCTTCAGGCTCACCATCAAATAATCCTTCCCGACCGTACAGCTCTGAGATGAACTTGACCTGTCTTCCATTTTTGAGCTCAAGTGTTGTGGTTTGCCTGTATGCAAACTCATCAGGATGTTTACCCTCCAACAACAGATGAGCTCGTCCCTATGGAAATTCTCAAGCCTCTTATAGACCAGACCCTTCCTGACCACCCTATCATCTAGCATTGAAAAGGGTGATCGGCCGGCTCTATAGGCTTTCTCGAATTCCTCTACTATTTCCCAGGGTGTTATTACAAAAGCCAAAGAGATCACTTCATCTACGATTCTCTTTAGTTGGCTTTTGTATCTCACAGGCATGTCCTTCTTGACTATCCTGTGAGCCACCCTTGGGTCAGGCCAAGTTCTCACCCTCTCCCTTTTATATTGAAAGGTTTGTCTGAGGGTGAATAACCTCAGAGCTTCTCTCTGCATATTTATTATAGAGGTCGAAGCAGCATAACATTTGTCAATGCTTTTCAGCATTTCCTCATCATGTCGCTTTTGCTGCTCCTCCTCTTCTAACTTAGCCCTCACAGTGTCCTGCTGTGAGGTGGGAGTGATGGTTTGTGATTTGGCTTTGGGTAAAGGTATAACTGCTGAAAGTGGCAGACTATCCTCCTTATCCTCCTCTTCTTCATCTTGCAGCCTCAGCACCCTTCTCTTCTTCTTCAAGGGTGGATCATTGGCTGCGGGTTTTGGTGGTAAAGGAGTTGGTTTTGTGGGTTGTGGTTTGGTTGTTGGTGTGGGAGTGTTGGCAGGCACTGCTAGCAGCCTAGAGATAAGGGCTGGTTTGGTTAGCTTGACTAGCAGTGTCCTGTTCCCAGCACCGGCTTCAGATAGGGCCTCTGCGACCAGTCCCTTTGTAAAATCACCAGCTGAACAAATCTTGGTGGTTATTGCCAAGAGTTTGTCCCTGGTCCATGCCTTAACATCAAGGACTGGTCTGCCCAGGTACTTCGAAGTGAACCTACTCATAGCCTCAAGTTTTTGTCTTTCCTCTTGGCTAAGAGTAGTCCATCGGTACTCAATCTCCCTCTTCTCCATATTCCTGATCTCTTGATCTAGCAAGGCAGTGTCCTTGTCAAAGCCTTGCCTGAACAGCTGTTCAATGACTTTGTTCATTGAACGGGTATGTTCAGCATCAGCCTCCTTGACAAGGGCTGCTAGATCAGGATCAGCCACCTTCTTTCCCTTTCCCTTATTCTTATCAGTGACACTGAAATCCTTTTGGATGTCAGTCACTTTTATTGGCTCTACCTCCCTCTCTTTCCTCTTCCCCTTCTCCCTCACCTTCCCAGTCTCCTCAACCAACTCCCTCTCAACCACCACCTCTTTCTCTGCCTCTCCCTCTTCCTCACCCCTCTTCCTCTTGGCTTGCACTGACGTCTCCCCCTTTTTGGGTGCATTGGTTGGGGTTTGACTATCAGCAAGCGCCTTAGAAACGGCAACCTCCACCAAGGGTTGTATGTATGTGGGAAGCCTCTCATCAAGGGTCTGAATGACTATATTTGAAGTGTGGGTGTGATGAGAGGTAGGGATTTCTGGAAGATAGCATCCAGCTGCTCAGGGGGGTTCTGACCCTGAGAGCTAGTGCCAGAAGCAGGGGCTGGTGGCCGAGTTTGTGGGGTTGGCTCAGTGTTTGTGAGACCTTCGGGTGAAGGTGCCATCTGTTGGGTAGTGGTGGCAGATGGACTTCTATCCTGAGTCATCTGAGCAAGCAGCTCTTTGAGTCTGCTTATCTCATCTTCTAGGATAGTGTTTTGAGCGACTACATCATAGAAGAAGCTCAGGTCATCATCAGCATGGGCTGAATCACCTGACCTCCTGACAGTGTCAGGATGTACATGTCCTGAGTGTGGCTCAGTAATGACATGTGCCCCTTGTTCATGGTACTGGGGACTTCTGGCCTCCGGATTGGATCCATCATCGGCCATTGCCTCTGGTGAGGTCTTAGAGATGTTACCAGCTTCACCCTGCTCAGATGTTGATGCAGGAGAAGTGGCAGCCTCACCAGATTGTTCTCTCTCCCTAGCCACACTGGGAGAGTGAACTGATTCTCTGTGCTGTGGGCTCTGATCAGCACTTGTGCCCACCCCCTCTTCGGTTGGAGTCTCCCCAGTAGTAATAGGTTTCTGGGGAGAGGGTGGAGTGCTCAGATCAGTCAGCACTCTGGCTATTACCAGTGTTGGGCTTAGTGGGGCAGTCTCCTCAGTATGTGGGCTAGAAGCAGTATGCACATGGGGAGGACTGTGCTCTTCAATGGCAGCCTCCTCAAGTGAGGAAGACCCCAGTAATGTGGTTGCCCCAAAATTGGTTACATCAGGCTCCTGTTGAGAGGAAGCCTGTGCGGTTGTGGTGGGTGGAGTCGTGGTACCTGCTGGGAGAATCGAACCAGCAGGCACATCCTGCCTTTGTGTGGCAGGGGCATCCTCAGGGGACTCATCTCCCTGAGTAGCCTTTGTGGGCTTCTTTTTGGCTTTTGGCTTGGTGGGGACTTTGGATTTGGAGGTGGAGGCTGTGGGTTCCAGCTGCGTGGGTTTTCGCAGCCGGCCAGCCTGTTTGAGTGTGGGGTCAGTGTTGTGCCTGGAGTATACCTCAGCTTGAACAGCCATGGCAGGGACCCCAGTGCCAACTAGTCCCTCAGCCTGAAGCTGGTATTCGATCATGGCCATTATGAACCGTGGATACAAGTTCCAACGGTTAGAAAAAGATTTTGTAGCCATGTCCTTGAGTTCCAAAAATAAAATATCAGTAAAATTTAGTGATTGTTTCTCAAGGATAGAATACAATACCTGTTGCCACCTTGTTGACATCTGGTCCCATGAGGAGGTTTTGGGAGCCAGACAACATTTACCATGTGGAAGATCAATCGTTGAGGGTCAGGGAAGTGTTTCTTCAACAAGGTAGAGGCTGATAGGTTACCCTGATAGTCATGAGATGTGAAGGAGAGATCAAGGGTACCTTTGGGGTAGGAAGTTGGGTGAGTGGCATCATCCAGCTCTAGGGTTTGACGTAGAGTAGCTGGAGTGATAACCACCGGTTTGCCGTTGACGGAGGACCGGAGAGAGACCTCGCCATCATGCTCTCCAGTGTGGACGGTCACATTTGTCCAAAACTCCGTCAAGGAGTCGGTGTATATGATGGGGTTGATGAGAAATGCCGTTTTGTATGGGGAGTCGTGCATGAGATCGACGGCATTGTGAAACTTGGGCCATAATGGCGATTTAGTGAGATGTGCGACACAGTTGTGTCTAGGCTTTATGTGCAAGGACGCCATTAATGGTGGATTTTCAGAGGGTTTGGTAAGATTAGGGCAAGAGAAGTAAATGCTCTGAAAGTAAGATATTTATAGGGTAGGCTAAAGGTTGAAAGAAAACTACTGAAGGTTTTGGTGTTAGTCATCAGTTTTTAGAACACCTGATGACGTGGTTTTAACCTTCAGTGTTTGTAACTTCCGAGGACTTGGTATTAGTCTTCAGTAGTTGAAACTACTGAGACCTTGGTTTTGTCCTTCGGAAGTTGTAAACGTCAGAAGAATTACTATCTTCAGTAGTTATGAACTACTGATAACCTAGTAGTCTTCTTCAGACGTAACAACTGAAGACTTGGTGTTAGCCTTCAGTAGTTGTGAACTACTGAAGACATGGTATTGCTTCAGGTGTAAACAGCTGAGGACTTGGTGTTAGTCATCAGTAGTTGTGAAACTACTAAAGACATGGTTTTGTCCTTCAGGTGTTTGGATATGAAACAACAGCTGTTGGTATCAGCTGATGTGAAATTTCTCATCAGCTGTTTCCGTCAAATCAGTTGTTTCATACTGGCCTCCACATTTACTCATCAGCTCCTTTGGCTGACTTTCAAATATTTCATTGACCCTTCTGCTCTGGAGAATATTTCCCTTCAGCTCTTGTGATCAGATGTTCACAAGTGCTGATGAAATAGTCTTCCGAGCTGGTGAACAAATTTTTGCAGTACTTGTGTAAGATTACACATCAGTACTTGTGTACAAAATTCGTTCTTCAGTACTTATTTATTGAAAATCATACATCAGTAGTTGTAATCCACCTCACTACATCAGTTGTTTACAATAAATTAAGTACATCAGTACTTTGAGTTATTTTAGTCTTCAGTAGTTGTGAAAGAGCTGAAGACTAAATTACTCATCAGTACTTGTATTTGACCTTTGCTCTTCAGTAGTTGTGAATTAAGAGTACCAGCATAGGTCAAATCATTCAAGCTGCAGCATACCAAGCCTTAGTACCAAATTTTGGAATGTGGCACTATCTAAAGGCTTAGTAAAAATGTCTGCAAGCTCATCAGCACTAGGCACAAACTTAGGATCAATCAGACCTTTCTCATAGCAATCCCTGATAAAATGATGTCTGATCTCAATATGCTTGGTCCTAGAGTGCTGGACTGGATTCTTAACAATACAAAGAGCTGAAGCACTATCCATTAATAATGGAGTCTTAGTCTCAGTAATGCCATAATCCAGAAGTTGGTTCTGAAGCCAGAGTATTTGAGAGGTACAACTTGCAGCACAATATACTCAGCTTCAGCAGTGGATGTAGCAATTGATGTTTGTTTCTTACTCTGCCAAGAAACTAAACAATTGCCTAGGAATTGGCAACCACCAGAAGTGGATTTTCTGGTGACTTTGCATCCTGCATAGTCACTATCAGAGAAAGCAACTAATTTGCATGAATGCCCAGCTGAATACCAAAGTCCTAGTGATTGGGTACCTTGCAGATATCTAAAGATCCTTTTGACTGCAATCAAATGGGATTCTTTAGGTGTAGCCTGAAATCTAGCACAAGCACATGTTGAAAACATGATGTCTGGTCTAGAAGCTGTAAGGTACATCAAGGACCCAATCATACATCTGTAAAGGGTTTCATCAACCGCTTTACCTTTCTGATCAACATCTAGTTGTGTGATGCTGCTCATGGGAGTAGAACAGGGCTTACAGGATTGTAAATCAAACTTATTCAGCAACTCTTTGGTATACTTGGACTGATGGATGAAGATTCCATCATCCAGTTGTTTGATTTGCAAGCCCAGAAAGTACTGTAATTCTCCCATAGCACTCATTTCAAATCTCAGCTTCATAAGCTTTGTAAATTCATCACACAACTTTGGATCAGAGGATGCAAAGATGATATCATCAACATAAATCTGAACAAGGAGCTTATGTTGTCCCACAGTCTTGATGAATAAGGTTTTATCAATGGTGCCTCTAGTGAACTTGTTCTCAAGAAGAAAGGTTGAGAGTGTCTCATACCAGGCTCTAGGTGCTTGCTTCAGCCCATAAAGAGCCTTATCAAGCTTGTACACCCACTCAGGATGTTTATTGTCCTCAAAGCCTGGTGGTTGACATACATAAACCTCTTCTTTGATTTTTCCATATAGGAAGGCACTTTTGACATCCATTTGGTAAACCTTGAGACTGTGAAAGGCAGCATAAGCTAAGAACAGTCTAATTGCTTCTAGTCTGGCCACAGGTGCAAAGGTCTCATCATAATCGATTCCTTCCTCCTGTGCAAACCCTTGAACAACCAGTCTGGCCTTGTTCTTGACAATTTGGCCCTTCTCATCTGTTTTGTTCCTGAATACCCACTTGGTGCCTATAGCACACTTACCTTTGGGTAATGGAACAAGCTCCCACACTTGCTGTTTCTTGAATTGAAGTAGCTCAAGCTGCATAGCTTCTACCCATCCATTGTCTCTTAAAGCAATATGATAGTTCTTTGGTTCTTGCTGACTGATGAAGAGAGCATAGAAGCAGAAGTTGGATAATTGATTCCTGGTTGAAACTCCAGCATGAATATCACCAATGATTTGTGAAGTGGGGTGATTCTTGAGCTCTTGATAAACTATGATATCTGTGCAAGTGTTTGTAGACCCATCAGCAGCAACAGATGGTGATGGAGATTCCTGAAACCATGTAGAGGATGGCAGCTCAAATGAAGTAGAGCAAGCAGAAATCTCATCAGCATTTGTAGTGGATGGAGCTGCTGAGGCTACAGGAGCATCAGGTTCAGTGGAATTAGGCAGGTTGTCACTGAACTTGAAGAGGTGAGTACTGACTTCATCATCTTCAGTACCACCAGGTGGAGATCTGTTGACAGGCTCAACAGATGGAGGTTGATAAGGAACATATTGCAGTATGTCCAGATCAAACAGCTCCACAGGGTTTTGTGGAATCTTGTCCTTTGGAGATTCATTGAACTTAACATGCAAAGTTTCTTCAACCCCTTTGGTTCTACAGTTGAAGACTCTGTATGCTTTGCAAGTTGATGAATAACCAACAAAGTACCCTGCATCCACCTTACTAGCAAACTTATGGAGTGGGTTGCTAGTGTTGAGAATGAAACAAGGACACCCAAAGGCTCTAATGAATGAAATAAGAGGGGCCAAATGATGAAGAACTTCATAGGGAGTCTTCATCAACCTCTTATTTACTAAGGCTCTATTCTGCACATAGCAAGCTGTATTGACAGCTTCAGCCCAAAAGGTCAGTGGCAGCCCAGAGTCAGCCAACATTGACCTTGCTGCTTCAATGAGGGTCCTGTTCTTTCTCTCCACCACTCCATTCTGTTCAGGAGTTCTTGGAATGCTAAACTGCCTTCTAATTCCCTTGGACAGGTAGAAGTCATCAAGTGTGTGGTTTCTAAATTCTGTTCCATTGTCACTCCTCACACACTTGACCTGTAGGGAATACTGCTTTTCTACTTGTAACACAAAGTTCATTATTGTCTTTGCTGCTTCATCCTTGGAGTGCAAGAAGAAAGTCCATACAAACCTGGAGTAATCATCCACAATTACCAGGCAGTATTTCTTCTTTGCCATGCTCATTACTCTGACAGGACCAAAGAGATCCATGTGCAGAAGTTGTAAGCAGGCAGTGGACTTAGGTTCTTCTATTGAAGGGAATGAAACTTTGTGTTGTTTTCCTTTCAAGCAAGCAGTGCAGTCATCTTCACACTTGAACTCCTTCAGAGGCAATCCTCTTACTAAACCATGGCTTATAAGCTGATTCATGTTCTTGAAATTAACATGACCCAGCCTTCTATGCCAAAGTGTAGACTCTTGAGGAGATGCCTTGGAGAATAGGCAAGGATGGCCTTTTAGATCCATCTTTTTGGAAAGATCTAAGGCATACACTCTTCCTGTCCTGTTGGCCTTCAGGAGAGTGTGTTCATCCAATGCCTTGTCAATTAAACTCAGAACTTTGGATGACAGAATCCTACAGTTCTGGCTTGTGAAAAGGGCAATATGACCTTTGTCACACATTTGACTGACACTCAAGAGGTTGTACTTGAGATTCTCCACATGGTTAACATCATCAAACCTTATTTCCCGTTGGAAACAAAGCCTTTTCCGACAATGTAACCCTTTGCATCATTGCCAAAAGAAACAAATCCCTTCTTTCCTTGAGAGTAGTCATTAAGAAGGGAGCTGCTTCCAGTCATATGCATGGATCCTCCACTGTCTACATACCAGATGCTTCTATGGCATGTTGAAGAACCCTGCAAACACAACCATGTGTTAGTTAGTCTTGGAGACTCAAACCTGCTTGGCCTTGGGTCTGATCTCAGCTACAGATGTAGCACTAACAGGTGTGTTATGTGTGACAGCTTGAGGTGAAGAAGATGGTACAGAAGAGGAAGCTTTTGGCTTGGACTTCCTTTTCTGTGGTTTCAACATAGGAGCATCTAGGTGGTTGACTCTTCCCACTAGTTGCTGAACCATCATCACCAACTGTGTCTGGTTTTGTGATAAAGCCTTCAGCTCTTCAGACACATTGGAGTTTACTGATGATGAGTTCCTATGTTGTACCATCTTTTTCTGAGCAACCTCAGCTGTTGTCTGAGAAATCCCTACCTTAGATTTAGCTTTGGGCTTAGGGATTTCAGACTTGGATGTTGCCAGTACAAACTTGGTTTCAAACTCACTCTTCATTTTATTGATGCTCTCAGAAATTTTCTCCTTCTGCTTGAGTTTGGAACCCCTTTTGTACCAGCAATCATCAGTGAGATGATTGAATAAGCCACATATCTCACATGGCTTTTTCTTCATCTTATGCTGATCATCAGCTGAAGAGGATTTAACTGCTGAAGACTTGTTCTTCAGCTGTTTGTCATCAGTACTAGCAGTTTTCTTCCTAGTGCCTGCTTTCCTGGTATCCTCTTTCGCTGTCTTCAAACCTTTCCTACTGTTAGTTTTCTTCTCTTTAGTGCTAACAGTATTTGAGGTTTGAACTTCAGATGTTGTCACTTGCTCTCCAGTACCTTCAGTACTTCTAGTGACAACTTCTGAGTTGATCAGCCTTTTGGTCATGTGATAGTCTATCTCTGATGATGCTGATTCAGAGGATAGTAAGTCACATGATGAGAAGGATTGGTTATTGCTCTCCCCATCAGATTCAACTTCTGCTCTTGAAATGAAATCTGTGGGAGGAGCAGTGTGATTATAACCAATGCCAAACTTCACATTGGAAGCTGTTTGCTTGCTAAGAAGCATTTCAAAACCCTTGCAAGATTGCACCCATCGATCACACTCAACTTGGGTGGTTGCAAGAGTTTCCTTGAGGTCCTTGTACTTCTCAAGAAGTACATCTTCCCTAGCTTTAGCATCTTTGATTTGGCAGTTAAGCTTGTAAATCTCATCATTTTTATCTTTTAGAACAACCTCAAAATCAGCTTTTCTTTTGGAAATAGTGTGCTCAAGCTCAAGATTTTTATCTATTAAAGCTACATTTGCTTCTCTAATAGAAGCAAATGCTGCTATGCATGACTCTGAACAAAGCTTGGCTTTTGCCTCAGTGGATACCTGAGATGAGGCATTGGATGATGACCCTTCAGCAGAATCAAGGGCCATCAGAGCAAGATTTCCAAAAGGTTGATCACCACCATGTTGACCAGCACCTTGGAGTAGTGGTTCCTGACCAGATAGCTCTTCTGGTAGACTACTCCAGTCAACAGCAGTTGGGGTAAAAAAGCTTTGTTGTTGAGGTTGTGTGTGGTGATGAGATTGGGAAGAATGAGGCTCTGGAAGAGCATGAGGTGGTTGAGCCGGGGGTACTTGAGTTTGACCAGGCTGAGGCATGTAGTAACAGGGGTAAGAATAAGGCATATGACCCTGTGGCACAAAATAAGCAGGTGGTACTTGTGCTTGAGATGGATGGGGAGAACTGTAGGAAGGTTGCCCTTTGTGCTGTGAGCTATTGCTGGGAAAAGTCACAAAGGGTGCAGATGAGTTAGATCCAGATGATCTACACTCTCTTGCAAAGTGTCCAAGCCTTTGGCACTTGTGACACCTCAACTTGCTCTTGTCAAAACCAACTTTGGTTTTGCCAGAGAGTCCTGGGAATTTCCTACCAGTTCTTTTGTAGAATTTCTGAGAGCGGATATTTATCATTGCCATTTGGTTCAAAATATCCATCTCTTCCAGATCATCATCTGGAATGCCCTTCAAATCCTCCATCAGAAAACACAAGTTGTCACCACCTCCTCCTGAACTACTGACACCAACAAAAGCTTGTTCTGAGTTTGTAGAGAAATCAATATGCTCATCATAAGAACTTTCTGATGAAGCATATTCTGACTCATGACTTATCAAGGCAGTATTACCTTGGACAAAGTCATCAGCAAGTTTGCCAGAAGATGACAACTTCCTCTTTTGCTCTACCTCTCTCTCAAAAGTAAGTAGTTTCCCATGAAGTTGGGTGAGAGATAGAGTGTCAAGGTCAGCACTAGAGCGTAGGACAATGGTATATGTGTCCCATCTCTCAGGCAATGACCTGAGGAACCTGTTGTTCATCTGGCTTTTGGAGTACTCTTGTTTAACCATCTTCAGCTCAGAGATTAAACACGAGAACCGCTCAAACTGCTGGGTCAGAGTCTCACCCTTTCTATATGAGAAAGTCTCATATTGTTGGGCAAGGATTTCCCTATTGTTTGCTAAGACCGAATTAGTTCCTCCAAATTGTTCCTTTAGAGCAACCCATAGGTCATGAGCAGACTCATGATGCAAGAGCCCTGAATATATCTCGTTTGGAATGGCCATGGCTAAAATTCCATGGGCTCTAGCATCAATTTCAAACAGCTTTAGATCTTCGTCCGAATACTGTTCAGGTTTCTTCGCAACCTGTTCATTAGATTCCGGGACGTTCACCATAGGCTTGTATGGCCCATGCACCACTGACTTCCAACAACCAGCACTGTTGACAGCCAAGTGGTGCAGCATACGTCTTTGCCATATGTTATACTCGTTCCTAACCAGCATCGGAGGCTTGGTTGCGGAACCAGTATTGTGAGGATCATTAGTTGGTGTTGTCATCTCAGGTTTTAGTCAAAACAAGTTTAAACCAGACAAATGTGACTCAGAACCACCGAAAGACCTCAAGGTTTTGGCCGGAAACAGCAGAAACTCACTCTCTATGACTAACTCTTGCAAATTGCTAATTCGATCAAACTGAGAGATCAAAAGAGCAGTTTCAAATGATCAATGGTAAGATCGATCAATGATTAACCTGCTCTGATACCATTTGACAGGATCTCAGCCTCTCTCGTTGATCAATTAGATTATGTTTGCAGCGGATTTAGCTCATTAATTAGCAATTAAAGCAAGAACATAAAAGATATTTCAAATTAAAGCATGAACATAGAGAGAAGAGTTTCTGCAAAATAATAAATATTCTATTGGTTCGCACGTTTCGGCAATTAAAACAGTATGGTTGCCCATCCTTTTATAGGCGGCAAAAGGATGGGCGTGATGTCCTTTTTCTGACATCACTGAATATTCAAATTACAACTGACAAAACATAAAACTACTGAAGATGTCAACAACTGACATCTTCTTACAAAAGTTCCTAAGTACTGACAAAAGTAAACTACTGAAACTATAACAGCTGAAGAACATTCTCTTCAGCTGTTGTACAACTACTGACACAAAATAAACTTCGGAAAAGGAAAAACCACCACAACAACTGAAGAGGACTTCTTCAGTTGTTGAGACAAACTCTGTCTTCAGTACTTGGTCTTCAGACTTGGCTTCGGAAGATGAAACTTCGGAAGATGTTACTTCGGAAGATGTAACGACTGATGACTTCAGTAGATATCATCAGTTGTTGTCTTCAGTCTTTTCTTCAGACTTTGCTTCGGAAGATAGAACAGCTTCGGAAGATGTAACAACTGATGATCTCAGTAGATATCATCAGTTGTTGTCTTCAGTCTTTGTCTTCAGACTTTGTGCTTCGGAAGATCTTCAGTTCTTTAGATCTTCAGCCTTTTGATATCTTCAGCTGATGATCTTCAGTTCTTTGATCTTCAGAATTTGTTCTTACAGACTTCATCATCTCAGCAAGAGCTGGCACTAAGATGCTCTCGAGCCTGACATTCAGGCAAGAGAACACAATAGCTGATGAGAGTCCTCAGTTCCTCTCTGACCTTCCGGCAAGAGAACACAATAGCTGATGAGAGTCTTCGCTTGTTGTTGTAGTGGCATGTGGGACTTAGAGGTTTTCCTGATCTTGGCTCATTGGTTCTTTTGGTCCAACATGCCTCTAGAAGCCTTGGAAGATTTCTTTCCAGCCATTTCCTAAGCGCTATAAGATTCAAACACTAAAACAGTCATTCAAGGAAACAGCTCAGTTTATGTCAAGTATAGTAAGTCCCTAATTATAGTGGCCAGTTATGATTAGCCACTTACTTTACTCGTCGTACCCCAAGCATTACCTTTCCTTACTACATTAGTATCTAAATCTAACAGTAACACATAACATGCGCACATAATACGGTTAACTGAAAGAAAATACCTGATGGCACGCAGCTACTCAGATTGGCATCCCTTCCCTTTCCATCCCATTCTCAGTTTAAGTTAAGGTTTATTTTGAAAATTTACCCGTTTCACTTAAACTTTGGCTCTGATACCAACTTGTGAGGCCCCGTTCCCGGGCACCTCACAGCTGGTCTATCATCGCATATAAAACATATATTTACATTAACTTAATAAAAATCATGCAGAGGAAACTTTGAAATTTACTTTCGATTTACTATAAATGCTTTTGCCAGTTAATACAACGCACATCAATTACAAAATATATATTGTTGTATTACATCACAAAAGCATCTAACAAAAGAATGCCATCTCAAAAGAGCTGAGTAGTCGCCTCGTGCCATCCTCAGCAACACTACCTGTCAACTGGAAACACATAAAAAGTCAGTGTTGCTGAGTGAGTTCTAGTTTTATATTAAAACATACTTTATCATCATTAAAACCTTTTATTTACTTTCATGCTATCACACATCATACGTACACGTAGATAATATCATTATTATCTTCTCTATTCATTCGTTCATCTTTTCATCTTTACTTGCGCAACGGATATCTTCCGTACCAATACCATATGCTATACCCCGAACTATATAGCTATTGGGCCAAAGTCAATAAATGAACAGCTGAGCGTATGCCACAATACTATAGGTAAGTGGTAGAGGTTCTATAATAATGGTCGATCACAAAGAAAGACCCCGATGTGCATCCTCCCCGATACATTTTCCGTACCAATACCATATGCTACACCCCGAACTATATAGCTACTGGGCCGAAGTCAATAAATGAATAGCTGAGCGTATGCCACAGTACTAGAGGTAAGCGGTAAAGGTTCTATAACATCATCCTCCCGGGGTAGAATCCCACACCGTTGGGCTAACACCTTAATTGGCATGTCCTGATATCCAATGCTCGAAAGACTATCATTACTTTCATCATTCATTAATGCATGCATTCATTCATCATGTTCTTCTTTTATTATCTGTCACTTTACATTACGTAATACTTTCCATTACAGTCATAAGCATGCCACGTAAAGTCACATTATAAGATAATCATAAAATAATAAATATAATAATAATAATAATCGTAACAATAATAATAAGAACAATCATAGGTAATCATATCATGCATTAAACATCATCATTAATAAGCCCTTAGTCAACCACGGTCAAAACCCTAAGACACAGACTCCCAGAAAATTCTGTAAAAATTTCTATGTGTTGGGTGCATGAGGACTAGTTGGGCGCTTCAGCCCTGTTCAGACGTTTTACCACTATGTAGGCGCATCAACCTACACTTAACCAATTAACTATTAGGCGCATGAACTATTCAGGCGCATGAGCCTGTACTTAGGCGCCTGAATAAAAGTTGGGCGCATGAGCACTATTGGGGCGTATGAGGTCTTAGGCACATGGGAACACTTTGTCAAATTCAGCCTAATTCTAGGCGCATGGCTACTATTTGGGCGCATGAGTTTTAGGCGTATGGGACTTAGACGCATTAGGTACTGTTTGGGCTCATGAGCAATACTTAAAAATTCTAAGGCAATCGTTAGGCGCATGAGCCTTGTTTAGGCGCATTAACAACCTGTTCAACATGTTTCTAAGTCGTTTTCAGTCCCAAACATCATATTACCTTGTTCTAAGCTTACACATACTATGCTAAGCATGAACATAACATAACCCATCCGTAAACATCATCATACATACATGGGCACATACGGTTACATACTCAAATTCTTTGAAAACATTTTACATGTATTTCCAGCCCCAAAAATTGTATAAAACTTGTAAAAATGGGGTTCTAGAAACTCACCTTGCAGTTTTCAAGCTTTATATTCTAAATCTTGGATTTCCTAAAGAATTCGAACACCTAGATGTGTCTAAAACACACAACCCGAACACATATACATATAAGAACATATAACCAAGGCTAAACCTAGCCAAGAACAACTTAAAAACACTAATTCTTACCTTGGATCCGGTTTTCTTCTTGTTCTTCTTCAAAGGCTCGAATTCTGTTCTTTCTCTCTCTAGAAAACCGAATGAAAAGGATGTACAGAGGTGGTGTGAGCGGCCATACCACCTTTTGTACCCAATAAATATAAATTTTGTGCTTTTGACACTTTTAGCCCCTCCACTTTAGGTTGACTTTTATTACCTTTATTTTCTTTCTCTTTTATTCTTTTATTTACTTCTTTTGAATTATCCGGGTGCTACACCAGGAGAGCACAATGTTTATATATTGGGGTATGCTGAATGTGAAGGGGAATTTCTACAGTTGTTAATGTTAATCAGGTTAGACTGTGTGAAGATTGAAGCAGTGGAAAACTGTTCATGTCATTATCTGGAAAAATCAGTCATTTGGGGAATCTTGCTGCTATGATGGTGTTCTGCAAAGTAAACGAAAGCTATTGTGCCTAAATTCATTTTCAGGGATACTGTAGTAACCTGACGGATCGGCAACGTTGGCTAATATGGTTGTTCGTTTGATTCTATTGGAAACCAGAACAAAGATTGACTGAAGATTGTAAGAGGTGTTATCTACTATTCGCAAGCAACGTCCAAGGGGGAATTTGTTGGAGCATATATTGTCATATATAGTGTGTCCGTCGCTTGATGAATAGTCTAGGCTTAATGTATTACACCTGATATGTTGTAAACACATGAAACCGGGTCATTCGCAGGAGCATATGCGAATGAGACTCAGTCGTACGACTGAGCCAGGCTAATGGACCAGTCATGTGACTGAGAGATGCTATTGGGCAATTCGTAAGACTGAACCATAATGTCACACCCCAGGCCCTGAGAGGCGGGACGTCACAATTAGTAAACAACAACCAAAATGCAGCGGAAACTAAATAGTTTATTACAAAGTGTCACATGATATTTACATTAAAATATTGGCTTTTTTTCCAATTCACAAGGTGCTTCAACCTATAATCTGTAGGTGTCGTGATCAATCTCTTGGTTAAAATATTTCTTGAAGCTTCAGTAACTAAGGCTTCTAGGCTCAACCTTTGTCTTTAACCTCTACCCTCATATCTTGCTTTGGATTTGGGTAACTTCTATAGCTCAACTATTCTCCCTAGCTGTACCTGAAGAAAAGCTCAAAAAGATTTTGTGTTAACATAAAGTTGGTGAGTTCAAGTGGTTAAAGTTATAGAAAACAAAAGTCTCTTTAGAATCCATTAGTTGAATTTCAAAACATAAGTGCTTTAAATCTTAAAACAAAAGGGACTCTGGAAGTCCATATTTAAAAGTTTAGAATCAAGTGTAAAAGCTTATGAAAAATCTCATTTGATTTTAAAAGCATCATCATAGTATCAATCATTGTGGGGTATCACGATCAACCCTACACTTCGTCCCCGGATGGCCTCTTCTAAACTTGTGTTTAATCTGATATTCCCGAAGGAATAAACCGAGCCTCAAATCAGTGAACCATACCTGCCAGGATGGTTCACCATAGTTTCTTAATCAAAACTTGTTACATGCCACATACGATCTCTCAGGATCTCAGTGGGGTACCTCCCTGTAGCGGGAGCCACTGTGTGTGGGGGATTCCCCAAATAGATCTATCCATATAAAACAAGCGGTTCACAACAAAATTAATGATCATGATATAAGTATCAGTAGGTATCCATAAGTCCCACATACAAGCATCAAGTAAAGCACAATCATAGTTCATAAAACAACAGGGCATATTGCATCCCAAAAATAGTAAGTAGTATCACAAATAAAAGTTCCAGCTTAAAAGAGCATGCTTCATCCCCAAAACCAAAGTAAAACGGGGAACACGAGAACTCACCTGGTATTCTTATATAAATTTAGATTTCGATAAAGAAAAGTGATGATCATCAACAAAGCAATCCTAACTAGAACATATAAGATTCATGTTTATAATTAGCATGATGTTATTACATGCGTGCGGTTGAGCTCTTTAGTTGACTTAAGGTTGGTGATTAGTATCCTTAGTGTATCCTAGCTTCTTGTATATTGGTTATTTGTCATGAATTAACTCGTGTACATAGGTTAGTTAATGCACCTAATCAAAAATTGAGTCTTAGCATAAATAAGGTAGAAAATCAATTTATGTCATGGATTCCAAATCTTCAAAAATAACTCGCATCGACGACGTAAGTAATATATAATGTCTCAAACGATGTTTATAATGTTCGTGTTTATATCATATTTGTTAACTCGGTTGACGCTAACTAATCCAATTATTGATAATAGTTGATGATATTTTGAATAGAAAGAGTGTTACCCATAACATTGATTTCAATAACAATGAGATGACCGACAATTAATAACAACACGATGATAGATCATTATAGCATTTTAGGTATTTTATCTTAGATAAAACTTGTAGATACCGGTTAACCTAAATATCTATTGTATATATATATATATATATATATATATATATATATATATATATATATATATATACAAATGCACAATCGTATTTTAATTTATTTTACATCTCTAAGTCTTGAATGATTATATGTTATACGAAATAAACTTATTTGTATCATCAATTACAAATTATAACCATTTCAAAAAAAATGTAATGCTTCCTATATTTTATCAAGGTTGATTTCTACAAAATAGCGTTGTTATTTAAACCTCGTGTCAGAACTATCTTTTTAAACCAGATAATTATATCAAGTGGCGTTCATTTTCATTTTATAATTTATGTATTTTGTATAATTGGAGCTCAAGTAACACGCATATAGATTATAATTAAAATTCAAATGCGTTGCGCGTGCGATTATACCTTCCACTCGATTCACGTTCACTAACCCACTCGTATTGCCCTTAATCTCATCACGTTCTTGTTGTTGACGACCGTTGACCTCAATTGACCATCAACTTAGGTCATCACTTAACCTAGTCAAAGCACCCTAAAAACATTTACAAACACTTTGATATTGATATCTCATACCCAAACGAAACTATAACCGCAATATATGTTACCATATACTTCGGTTTTTGCCTTGAATCTAACATGCATCCACAAGAGCAGCCTTAGATCACCACCACTAACCTTTACCAACATCATCACCTTCGGTTGCTCAATCACCATCGACTACCACCATCAAACAGCACCGTCACCATGACCACTAACAACTACAGCCGCTATCACAGCCAAAACCATCGGTCGCCAACATCACCACCATCACCGGGCCACAATACCATCATCATAGCCACATCGCAGCAGCCTAACGCCATTTACATAGCCTACCGCAACCATTACAATTGGCATCCAACTCCAAAACCGTCACATGCAGCAGCTTATTGACCCCATTGCAGCAGCCTATCGCAACACACTGCCCTCACCACCACCATCACCTTAACCGCAGCTACAACCACCACCAACATGACCACCATCGACCACCAGCACCAATATCGAAACCCTTGTCGACCAACAACACCACCGTAGCTGGCACATCCCTCATCACAGCCACAAACCACAGCCAACCACACCCACAGTCGCGACCAACACAGCCTCAAACCAACCCAGCTGCCGCCACTTTCAATTGGCCATATCTTTCAAACCGCTGCGAGTTAGAAGATGAGGCTACCACCATTGGAAAGGACTCGTCGAGAGGAAGAAGAGCATGGGTAGCACTCGCCGCTACTCGCCGCCACTCGCCGGCTGCGGCGGCTGGAACCTCGCCGGAACCCTAGCTGCTACTCCTCCTTCTCTCATCCATAACTTCCTTGTTGGACCAAAAGAACCAATGAGCCAAGATCAGGAAAACCACTAAGTCCCACATGACATCATAACAACTGCTGAAGGCTTCATCAGCAGCTTGACAAAAGCTGAAGACTCAACAGCTGAAGATCAAAGATCTGAAGAACAACAGCTGAAGATCCCAAGTACTGAAAACAAGTACTGAAGTCTGAAGTACTGAAGAATACAAGTACTGAAGACTTCAAGTACTGCAGACAAGTGCTGAAGATCAAAAGCTGAAGAACTGAAGATCAACAACTGATTCACTAAGTCTGAAGACAAAGACTGAAGACATCAGCTGATGACAACTACTGAAGTCATCAGCTGATGAAACATCTGAAGATCAAAGTCTGAAGACCAAAGTGTTGAAGCTTCAGAGTTTGTCATAACAGCTGAAGTAACCTTCTTCAGTTTTTGTGATGGTTTTACTTTTTAGTATTTGTAATTTTCCTTTTCAGTAGTTTGTACAACAGCTGAAGAGTTTGTTCTTTAGCTGTTATAGTTCAGTAGTTGTAAACGACTGAAGATTTTGTTCTTCAGTCGTTGTAGTACTTTCAGTAGTTTCTTTTCTTCAGTAGTTTGTTATAAGTTAGAACACTTAGCATTTTGTAAGAAGATGTCAGCTGTTTGACATCTTCAGTAGTTTAGTGTTCTTTCAGTAGTTTGTTAAATAACCTTTTGATGTCACTATCAAGTGACATCAGCATTCTTCATTCTTCCTATAAAAGAAAGATGACCTAATTGTATCCGTGCCAAAACGTGTGAGTAATAGAAAATACCTTTTTGGCAGAATTATTCTCTCTCTATATTGTACTGTTACACGGAAAATCATATGTGTTCTTGCTGTAGTTGCTAATTCTCGTGCTATATCCACTGCGAATACAATCTAATTGATCAAACTAGAGGCTGAGATCATGTCAAATAGTATCAGAGCAGGTTAATCATTGATCGATTTTACTATTGATCATTGAAACTGCTCTTTTGATCTCTACGTTTGATCGAATTAGCAATTTGCAAGAATTAGCTATAGGGATTGAGATTCTGTCGTTTCTGGCCGTTAAACTTGAGGTTCTCGTGGTTTTCATCTACATTTGTTTTGTTTAACTTGATTTTGACTGAAATCTGAGATGGTGACACCAACGAACGATCCTCACAATACTGGTTCCCCAACCAAGCCTCCGATGCTGGTGAGGAATGAGTATAACATCTGGCAAAGGCGTATGCTCCATCATCTATCGATCAACAGTGCTGGTTGTTGGAAATCGGTGGTGCATGGACCATACAAGCGGATGGTGAGCATCCCTGAGTCTAATGAGAGGGTTGCGAAGAAACCCGATCAATACTCGGACGAAGATCTCAAGCTGTTCGAGATTGATGCAAAAGCCCATGGAATTCTGGCCATGGCACTGCCGAATGAAATCTATGCTAGTCTGATGCATCATGAGACTGCTCATGACCTATGGGTTGCTCTGAAGGAACAATTTGGAGGAACCGATGAGGTCTTAGCAAACACAAGGGAAATCCTCGCCCAATAATATGAGACATTCTCTCATAGGAAGGGTGAGACTCTGACTCAGCAGTATGAGCGGTTCTCGTGTTTGATCTCTGTGCTGAAAATGGTCAAACAAGAGTAATCTAATAGCCAGATTAACAACAGATTCCTCAGATCACTGCCTGAGAGATGGGACACTTATACCATTGTCCTACGCTCCAGTGTAAATCTGAATACTCTATCTCTCACCCAACTTCATGGGAAACTGCTCACATTTGAGAGAGAGATAGAGCAAAAGAGGAAGTTGTCCACCTCTGGCAAGCTCACTGATGACTTTGTCACTGGCAATGCTACCTTGATAGGTCAGGAGTCGGAATATGCTGCATCTGAGAGTGCCTATGATGAGTATATTGATTTCTCTACCAACTCTGAACATGCTTTTGTTGGTGTTGATAGTGGTTCAGGGGGTAGCAGTGATAACTAGTGCTTCCTGATGGAGGAATTGAAGGGCATTTGTGACATCCGTCACCAAAGGTCTGTCATTTAACGCGTTTGATTAAACTTTTGTTACCGGTCATTCCTCACCCTTATAACCCATCTATGTGGATATTATGCCTGTTTATTTTCTTAGTTAACCTTATGCGTGTACCAATGTTGTTTAAATCTTCATCATCTTAAAACATTAACTGAGATTTTCCCCGTTAACACTAAACGCACCATTTTTATAAAAACTATTATAACGTATAAAACCACTTTTAAATTATAAATATCATTAACAACATTTTATCATTAATAAAAACAAGACAAATAAATAACGTTTTCAACCGAAACAAAATTTAGGAACTCAGGGCAAAGTACAGGGACTAAAAGTGACATTTTGGCAAACCTGGGATGGGTATAAAAGCCCCATTCCCAGCCATTTTCACCATCTTCCTCATTTCTTCATCTTCTCCTCTTCTTCACTCTCTTCACTACTCTAGCACCAAAACCGCTCATTTTCTCGCGTTTTCACCGTCAAATCTTGGTTATCTTCGTGAATACTCACTTCTAGCAGGTAGATAACCTTGTTTGACACGTTTATTGCTCGATTTAGCTGCTGCGTTTTCTAGGGTTTCGGGTGCTCGGGTTCATCCGAGCACATGAGGTCGTGTGGGCTTGTATGTTGTGTTTTTGAGTGTGCTTCTTGTCTAGACATGTTAGGATATGGATTCTGGAGGTTCTTGGTGTGTGAAACCCATGCCCCGAGTAGCTGGACGCTGCTCGAGGTCTCAGCAGTCGCGACCTGCTGTGTAGGGCGGCTGGGCCTTTCGGCCGACTGAGCCGTGCCACTGGGGTGCGTCGTGCGACTGGGTTAGGCGTATGAGTGTGTCGCGCGACTGAGCCGTGCGATTGGGCAAATCGAACGACTGAGTCATGCGTATGGGTCTGTGCGAATGAATGTGTGTGCGAATGAGTCCATGCGAGTGGGTGTGCGTGCGATTGAGTTAGTGCGAATAAGATTGTGTGCGATTGTGCGTGAATCGCACGACTGAAAGGCCAGTCGCACAAATGAATGTTCAATCGCACGAATGAAGCTGATTCGTGCGAATGAAGTTCAATCTTGTGTATGGAGGTTGGGTCGCGCGATTGGGTCTTGCATGGTATGACTGAATGCTTAGTCGCATGAATGAAGGTTCAATCGTACGAATGAAGCTGATTCGTACGACTGAAGGTCCATTCGTGCGCCTGGTCCTGTTGTGTGACTGATGATGGTGTGTGTGTGTGTGTGTGGATCCCCTTTTCGGAGATCTTACGACGATAAGGTAACATTAATAAAGTGTCATAGCTTGACCACAAAGATTAAAGTCAACGCTATCAACAGGCACATACTATTTCCATTTAATAAAGTGTCATAGCTTGACCACAAAGATTAAAGTCAACGCTATCAATAGGCACATACTATTTAAAATAACCTAGTCTGATACATGCATGCCTGCTTGTGTGTGTACTACCCACGACCGAACCGAAACTGCCCGAACCTATTGACATCATCTTATGCTTTATGCTCATTATTAATGCTTGTCAGTAACTGTCAATAGTTGCTTGACTGTTCATAGCATCCTACCGTTGGGAACATTCATCATACGTGCCTATCATCTGTTTAGTGAGTTTCGTGGCCCCTTTTTACTCTTATAAAACCTTTTTAAATATTTTCAACTTGGGGGAAAAGAATGCTCACCTATTTAACTTGATTTCAGGCATCTTCCCTAGTGGGAGTTGGCTGCTACTTCTATGAGTATCTTAACTTGCTTACCTTGTGATTGCTGCTATGTGAACTTGAACTATGTGTTATGTTACCCCTATGTATGTTACTTAGTCGTATCATACTACTATGCACTACTACTTGATGTTATGTGTTGATTGATGCTACCTGTGGATGCCATTGACCTTGGATGCTCTCGGCTGTGTGGTTATTCTGTGTGGTTCTTCTGTGTGGTTCTTCTAAGCCGATCATCCATTACAACCATTAATCCTGGTAATTGGGACCTAAGGATTGGTTTGGTTGTAACCTAAACATATGCGCTATGTGGATCTTGCTACGTCATATTGAACTTATTATGCTATGGAAAACCTTTTTATATAACCATTAATCCCGGCATTAGGACCTAAGGATTGGTTTGGTTATAAACTATATGTATACGCTGTGTGGATCTAGCTACGTCTTTATAAACTATTTAAAACTTCGGGAATGTTTCCTTACAGCCATCAATTCCCGTGGGGAACCGATGACTAGGTTTGGCTGTAGCTATTTATAACTAGTAAAACCGCCTGCACATAAGTGTAGTCGCGGTAACTTTTATTAAACTTACTTACTAATTTCATCTTAACATCTTTTATTACTTAAAACCTGCGAAGCTCACCAACAATTATGTTGACCGTTTTGTGCATCTCTTTTCAGGTGATCAGGGTAATTGAAGAACTAGGAGTGCTGCCTTTTAGAGGAGACCCTAGGATGCATATTGTAATTATTACCCTTGTAAAGCTTGAACATGATCTTTTGAATACTTGTTCCCGAGTTGTGGGAATTTACATTACAAGTTAACCTTAATGCTTATGTGATCCTTTATGTTGTGCTTATGGCTATGTTGTCATGAACTTGACTATACACGACACAAGTCTCCAATTGTGTTCGGGTGTCGTCATGACACGCTTGTCATCATATTATTATTGCTACTCTATTGCATACCATGTGTTATGACGATCCCGTCTAGCTCGCATTCCCCGTGTTTCCGCTATCAGCGGGGGGTGTGACAGACTGGTATCAGAGCCATTGTTTAAAGAGAATTAGGCAATTACACTTGACCTAGACTATAACCTAGGAACATTCATGTAGATTTGCATGCTTAAGCTTGTGTGCATTTACATATCTCGTGTAGGTGTTCCTTTTTACATGTTTGGTTATCCTTCTGTTTTGTGATCTTTCACCTTGTACCTGAGCCCTTGTGCTCGTCCCTCATGAGGTGCTTTCTATTGGATCTTCCGTTCCCTCTGCATGCCAAGTTATCATAACCAAATTTGGGTATTGAGACCCGAAGAGATCTTCACAGATCATACACTGCGCTAGACCTCACATACTGAGACCGACCCGAGGAGGCTATGTCTGAGTCCTTTCAAGGACGCGAGATAGACAACCTCCACCAGACTATACGTGATTACTTGTTTGGGCTCTTAGTTGACTTGATGGATTATTATGGGTATGATGTGAAGGAAGGTCAGATGTCATGTAACCGGATTTCTCGGTACATCGTGGGTGTGGTGGGAACGCTACGGGGAACCCTATATATAAACATCACCGGTATACCGAGAATATGCTTGAAATGGACTGCATGGTGATCTTGACTTACCGGAACATGAAACATTGGAACTTGATGAGTGGAGTACTTGTTTATCTTAAGGTGACTAAAGCTTATATGTTACCTCTTTTATGAATAGAACATGCCGCCTCGAAGATCTACCCACAGCAATAGTAGCGGAAGTGAAGCCCCGAGAGGCAGAGGTAGACCTCCAATAACAAATGAAGGCCCTTCTGGCAATACTCAAGGGACTGGAAACCCTGATATGGCAGCCCTAATTGCTCAACAATTGACTGCCCTGATTCCAACCATTGTAGCTCAGGTGAGCGACGCTATTCAACAGCAAAACCACTCCCACGGGGATGGTGGTAATGAGAACGAGGGTAATGGGAACCTGACTGGGAATGAAAGTAACCAGGAGACCGAGAATGGTGGACGGCCGGTAATGAAACTGGGGTTGCTAATACCAAACGGGGCTGTTCTTACAAGGAATTTGTGGCCTGTAAGCCCCCCGGAATTTGATGGCAAGGGTGGGGCGATAGCCCTGACTAGATGGGTCGAGAAGATGGAGGCAGTAATTGACATCACTGAATGCCTCGATAGTCAAAAGATCAAGTATGTTATGTGCTCACTGCAGGGCAGAGCACTAACCTGGTGGAACACCCAGGTTCAGGCTAGAGGAAGAGAAGCTGCAATGCAAATGACATGGGATGAGTTCAAAGCTTTAATCACTGAGGAATACTGCCCTACAATGAGATGCAGAAACTTGAGCATGAATTTTGGAATCATGCCGTGGTGGGTGCTGGGCATGCAGCTTATACTGACCGATTCCACGAGTTGGCTAAACTAGTTCCACACCTGGTCACTCCGGAATCTAAAAGGATTGAAAGGTACATTTGGGGACTCGCGCCTCAAATTCGGGCAATGGTAACTGCAACTGCTCCTCCTACAATTCAGAGCGCGATTTTGAAAGCTGGCGCTCTCACCGATGAGATGATAAGAACATGGGTACTGGGTAAGGGAGTAGAGAAAAGGAAGGAAGCTAGGGAATCGAGCCGGTTCGGTACAGGAAAGTTTGATAAGAGGGCCAAAATGACCAGAAACTTTGTGGCCGTGACTCAAGGAAAGAAGGAATATGCTGGGCCGCACCCGAGATGTGACAGGTGCAATCTTCATCATCCTCCAGCAACGCCGTGCCGGGTGTGTTTGAACTGCAGACGCCCGGGGCATCAAGCAAGAGACTGCAGAGTAGCGCTAAACCTGGTGGCACTTATCAACGCGGTTAACCCCACCAGGAATGCCAGGGCATGCTACGAATATGGAGGCCTCGATCACTTCAGAAACATGTGCCCCCGACTGAATAGGGCACCAGCTCAGCAAGGAAACAACCAGCAGCAGATAATGGCCATAGCGGGTGCGCAAGGCCAAGGAAACCAAGGAAATGCTACACGGGGTCGTGCCTTCGTCATTGGAGCTAATGATGCCCGTCAGGATCCGAACGTTGTCACGGTTACGCACTTACTCAATAACCACTTCGCATCTGTACTGTTTGATATTGGGGCAGACAATAGTTTTATATCATCTGAGTTTGTGCAAATGCTTGATTTGAGTGCCAGTAGACAAGAAACTAGTTACTCCGTAGAAATGGCAAATGGTAGGGTTGAACAGGCAGAGGAAATTATTAAAGACTGCACCCTAATATTGGAATACCAGGTCTTCATCATAGATTTGATACCTTTCGAGTTGGGGAGCTTTGACGTAATAGTGGGGATGGATTGGTTGTCGAAGCATGGAGCCGAGATTGTTTGCCGAGATAAAGTAGTGCGGATTCCCATGACAGATGGGAAAGTACTCAGAATACAAGGAGAGCGACCGGGAAAGAACTTGAAGCTTATCACCTGCATGAAAGCACGCCAAGGTCTACGTAAGCAGTGTTACACCTTTCTAGCTCACGTGGTAGAAAAGAAGGAAGAAGAGACAAAATTGGCAGACATTCCGATTGTTCGGCATTACCCGGAGGTGTTCCCTGATGATCTATCTGGATTACCTCCTCCACGACAGGTGGAATTCCATATAGAGCTGGTTCCTGGAGCTACACCGATAGCAAAGACACCGTATCGGTTAGCACCCTCCGAGATGCAAGTGTTGTCCAGCCAACTACAGGAACTACTGGAGAAGGGTTTCATTCGACCGAGTCATTCACCGTGGGGAGCACCGGTGTTATTTGTCATGAATAAGGATGGGTCGTTCCATATGTGTATCGATTATAGGGAATTGAACAAACTGACCGTGAAGAATCGGTATCCTCTCCCTAGGATCGACGACTTGTTTGATCAGTTGCAAGGAGCCTCGTATTTCTCTAAGATCGATCTCCGATCTGGATATCATCAACTAAGAGTATTTGAGGACGACATTCCGAAAACAACATTTCGAACTCGTTACGGGCACTATGAGTTCTTGGTCATGCCATTCGGGTTGACCAACGCACCAGCTGTCTTTATGGATCTGATGAATCGGGTGTGCAAGCCTTATGTTGATAAGTTCGTGATCGTGTTCATAGATGACATACTTATCTACTCTCGTTCGAAAGAGGATCACGAAGAACACCTTCGAGCAATTCTGGAACTGTTGCGGGAAGAGAAACTTTTCGCCAAATTCTCGAAGTTTGAATTCTGGCTTCGAGAAGTGAGGTTTTTGGGTCATGTGGTTAACAAAGATGGAATTCATGTGGATCCTGACAAGATTGAAGCTGTGAAGAAATGGGATACACCCCAGACACCTTCAGAGATACGAAAATTCTTAGAATTGGCCGGATACTATCGTCGCTTCATTGCGAATTTCTCAAAGATTGCCCAACCGTTAACCTTGTTGACTTATAAAGACAAGAAGTTCGATTGGGGGAAAGCACAAGAACAGGCGTTCCAAACATTGAAGGAGAAGTTGTGCAACGCACCGATATTGTCCCTCCCAGACGGAACCGATGATTTTGTGGTGTACTGTGATACTTCACATCAAGGTTTGGGCTGTGTACTAATGCAGAAAGATAAGGTAATTGCTTACGCTTCACGACAACTCAAGGTGCATGAAAAGAACTACACAACTCATTATTTGGAGTTGGGTGCCGTAGTGTTTGCACTCAAGATATGGAGGCATTATCTATATGGTACCAAATGCATCATCTACACAGACCATAAGAGCCTTCAACACATCATGAATCAGAAAGAACTTAACATGCGATAGCGACGCTGGGTAGAGCTACTTAGCGACTACGATTGTGAAATCCGGTATCATCCGGGGAAAGCTAACGTGGTGGCTGATGCTTTAAGCCATAAAGAACGCGTGAAACCATTACGTGCTCGAGCGCTAGGTTTGACTATTCAAACTAATCTAAAGCCACAGATTCAAATTGCACAAAATGAGGCATTGAAAGAAGAAAACCTTGCGGGGGAAGAATTCCGAGGGTTGGATAAACAAATGACTCGCAAGGATGACGGCGTACATTACTTCGTGGATCGTATATGGGTCCCCAGATGGGGAGGTGTACGTGCATTGGTCTTGGATGAAGCACACAAGACTCGATAATCTATTCATCCTGGTGCAGACAAGATGTACCACGATCTGAAGGAGCTATACTGGTGGCCAGGTATGAAGAAAGATATTGCGATATATGTGAGCAAATGCTTGACTTGTTCAAAGGTCAAGGCTGAACACCAGAAACCATCGGGACTATTGCAACAACCTGAAATTCCCAAGTGGAAATGGGAGAACATCACTATGGATTTTATTACCAAACTCCCAAGAACACCAAGTGGGCACGACTCGATATGGGTCGTGGTGGATCGAATGACAAAATCCGATCACTTCTTGCCTATCCGAGAAGACTATAAAATGGATAAGCTGGCAAGGTTATACATCAAGGAGGTCGTGACACGGCACGGGGTGCCGGTGTCAATCATATCCGACCGTGACAGTCGATTTACTTCACGCTTTTTGCAGATGTTACAGAAAGCGATGGGCACTCGATTAGACATGAGTACAGCCTATCACCCCCAAACAGACGGCCAAAGTGAACGAACAATACAGACGCATGAGGACATGCTGAGGGCATGTGTCATTGATTTTGGTGGCAGTTGGGATACTCATCTACCGTTGATTGAGTTCTCCTACAACAACAGCTATCATATAAGCATTGGATGCGCACCATTTGAAGCGTTGTATGGCCGGAAATGTAGATCACCAGTTTGTTGGGCTGAAGTTGGTGAGAGCCAGCTTATGGGCCCAGAGATCATTCAAGAGACCACCGATAAGATCTTCCAAATCAAAGACAGACATAAAGCTGCTAGAGATCGCCAAAAGAGCTATGCCGACAACCGTTGGAAGCCGCTAGAGTTTAACGTTGGGGATCGAGTGTTACTTAAGGTCTCTCCTTGGAAAGAGATCGTTCGGTTTGGAAAGAAAGGGAAGTTATCCCCAAGATATGTTGGACCATTCGAGATTGTAGAAAGGATTGGTCCGGTGGCGTACCGATTACGGTTGCCACAAGAGCTTAACAGTGTACATGATACCTTCCATGTATCAAACCTCAAGAAGTGTCTAGCTGACGAATCACTTCACGTACCTATTGAGGACATCGAGATTGATGAAAGCCTCCATTTTGTGGAGGAACCTATTGAGGTCATGGACTGAAAGGTCAAAAGGTTGAGGCGCAACAAGATACCTATTGTTCGTGTGAGATGGAATTCCAAACGAGGGCCAGAGTTCACATGGGAATATGAAGATCAAATGAGACTTAAATATCCACATCTATTCGAGGATGACACCCTTAGACCTAGCACCAGTTGAATTTCGGGATGAAATTCCCTCAACTGGGGGATACTGTGACATCCGTCACCAAAGGTCCGTCATTTAACGCGTTTGATTAAACTTTTGTTGCCGGTCATTCCTCACCCTTATAACCCATCTATGTGGATATTATGCCTGTTTATTTGTTTAGTTAACCTTATACGTGTACCAATGTTGTTTAAATCATCGTCATCTTAAAACATTAACTGAGATTTTCCCCGTTAACACTAAACGCACCATTTTTATAAAAACTGTTTTAACGTATAAAACCACTTTTAAATTATAAATATCATTAACAACATTTTATCATTAATAAAAACAAGACTAATAAATAACGTTTTCAACCGAAACAAAATTTAGGAACTCGGGGCAAAGTACAAGGACTAAAAGTGACATTTTGGCAAACATGGGATGGGTATAAAAACCCCATTCCCAGCCATTTTCACCATCTTCCTCATTTCTTCATCTTCTCCTCTTCTTTACTCTCTTCACTACTCTAGCACCTAAACCGCTCATTTTCTCGCGTTTTCACCGTCAAATCTTGGTTATCTTCGTGAATACTCACTTCTAGCAGGTAGATAACTTTGTTTGACCCGTTTATTGCTCGATTTAGCTGCTGCGTTTTCTAGGGTTTCGGGTGCTCGGGTTCATCCGAGCACATGAGGTCGTGTGGGCTTGCATGTTGTGTTTTTGAGTGTGCTTCTTGTCTAGACATGTTAGGATATGGATTCTGGAGGTTCTTGGTATGTGAAACCCATGCCCGGAGCAGCTGGACGCTGCTCGAGGTCTCAGCAGTCGTGACCTGCTGTGCAGGGCGACTGGGCCTTTCGGCCGACTGAGCCGTGCGACTGGGGTGCGTCGTGCGACTGGGTCAGGCGTATGAGTGTGTCGCGCGACTGAGCCGTGCGGTTGGGCAAATCGCACGACTGAGTTATGCGTATGGGTCTGTGCGAATGAATGTGTATGCGAATGAGTCCATGCGAGTGGGTGTGCGTGCGATTGAGTCAGTGCGAATGAGATTGTGTGCGATTGTGCGTGAATCGCACGACTAAAAGGCCAGTCGCACGAATGAAGCTGATTCGTGCGAATGAAGTACAATCGTGCGTATGGAGGTTGGGTCGCGCGATTGGGTCTTGCATGGTACGACTGAATGCTTAGTCGCATGAATGAAGGTTCAATCGTACGAATGAAGCTGATTCGTACGACTGAGGTCCATTCGTGCGAAAGGAGGGTTGAGTCGTGCGTCCGGTCCTGTTGTGTGACTGATGATGGTGTGTGTGTGTGGATCCCCTTTTTGGAGATCTTACGACGATAAGGTAACATTAATAAAGTGTCATAGCTTGAACACAAAGATTAAAGTCAACGCTATCAACAGGCACATACTATTTCCATTTAATAAAGTGTCATAGCTTGACCACAAAGATTAAAGTCAACGCTATCAACAGGCACATACTATTTAAAATAACCTAGTCTGATACGTGCATGCCTTCTTGTGTGTGTACTACCCACTACCGAACCGAAACTGCCCGAACCTATTGATGTCATCTTATGCTTTATGCTCATTATTAATGCATGTCAGTAACTGTAAATAGGTGCTTGACTGTTCATAGCATCCTACCGTTGGGAACATTCATCATACGTGCCTATTATCCGTTCAGTGAGTTTCGTGGCCCCTTTTTACTCTTATAAAACCTTTTTAAATATTTTCAACTTGGGGGAAAAGAATGCTCACTTATTTAACTTGATTTCAGGCACCTTCCCTAGTTGGAGTTGGCTGCTACTTCTATGAGTATCTTAACTTGCTTACCTTGTGATTGCTGCTATGTGAACTTGAACTATGTGTTATGTTACCCCTATGTATGTTACTTAGTGGTATCACACTACTATGCACTACTACTTGATGTTATGTGTTGATTGATGCTACCTGTGGATGCCATTGACCTTGGATGCTCTCGGCTGTGTGATTCTTCTGTGTGGTTCTTCTGTGTGGTTCTTCTAAGCTGATCATCCATTACAACCATTAATCCCGGTAATTTGGACCTAAGGATTGGTTTGGTTGTAACCTAAACGCATGCGCTGTGTGGATCTTGCTACGTCATATTGAACTTATTATGCTATGGAAAACCTTTTTGTATAACCATTAATCCCGGCATTGGGACCTAAGGATTGGTTTGGTTATAAACTATACGTATGCGCTGTGTGGATCTTGCTACGTCTTTATAAACTATTTAAAACTTCGGGAATGTTTCCTTACAGCCATCAATTCCCGTGTGGAACCGATGACTAGGTTTGGTTGTAGCTATTTATAACTAGTAAAACCGCCTGCACATAAGTGTAGTCGCGGTAACTTTTATTAAACTTACTTAGGGGCTGTTTGGTAAGTTCTGAATCATTAAGTGCTTAATGGTTAAGAGGTCTGAATGGTTAAGAGGCTCTGAACCAGTAAGTGCTGAACCAAAATGTGCTGTTTGGTTGAATCTCTGAATGACTGTACAAAATGACAATTTTACCCCTCTGAATTATTATGGGCTGAATAAATTGTATCTGTCTGGTTAGATGTCTGAATGACTGTACGTGAATGATCAATAGGTTAACAAAATACAACATGTTAAAATTCAAACTCAAAATATTTCAAATACAACATACTAATATCCAATTACAAAGTAATTCAAATATTAATCAATTGAAACTAATTGACTAGCTATCTCATCACGCAAATTATTCATGTATCTGTTTGGTTAGATGCCTGAATGACTGTACGTGAATGATCAATGTGTTCTCGTCGTATGCCATAAACAACTGATCATGAATGTTGCATTTCCGTATAAAGTTATGAACGGCGAAACAAGTCAGTAGAGACGACATCATCCTTGGTGTATCCTAGAATTCCCTTCAAACTTCCTTCTGCTTCCGCCCTGCACAAAACATAACAATCCCAACATAAAACGAATTAATCAAATACTTAGACAGTTGAAACTTTATTCATAGAATTATCAGGATCATACTTAATAGCAGCCTTAATATCATCATATGAGGCAGGCTTATCGAGCCTAGCAGTAAGGTCAACCACAGATACATCAACTGTAGGAACACGGAATGATATTGAAAGAAGCAGCATTCAGTTAGAACATTAAACTTCAAGCATTTATCATCAGAACTTCACAAGCACGCTGCAGGTATTGAATTCAACCTTTGCCAATGGAGCAAGACAATTAGTGGTGTAGCTAGCGTTAGAGACAATGGTGATATCAGATTTGTACTCTTTTTCATTCACACCCATGACAAACATGGGAGCATTTTCACTTGGAGCAGAGATCACAACCTTCTTTGCACCTCCCTAATCAATAATTGTAATCAACTAATCAGTAAACATACACTTCAATTGCATCAAACTTGCAATAATTCAACGTTGATAACCTTCAAATGGGCTGCAGCTTTGTCCTTATCTGTGAAAAATCCAGTTGATTCCACAACAAACTCAGCTCCAGCTTCACCCCATGGGATTTCCTCAGGGTTCCTGCAAATCAGCTGTAGATTATTAATATCAATCAGTTTCATGTTTGGTGAGCTGCAGGGATGGAGAAAAAACAAACATACTTCATGCCAAAGACGGTAACAGGTTTATCGCCAAAGAGAAGAGTCTTCGAATCCTTAACTTTGATCGCATCCTTCTTATATTGGCCATGAACACTATCATACTTGAACATGTAAATCTAGCAGAATAAAAATTCACAAACAACAATAATCATTTGCATAAACATATCCATTTAGAAGAAAATAGCACACTAGTTGACTATTTGCTTCACTGATTTAAACTTAAACTCACATAAACTCAATCTAGATTCTAGATGCATTACAAGTAAAATTCACATACAAAATTGCTACAAAACGTCGTATAACGGTATAATATGTTTATGTAAAAGATGAGGAAATTCACCATGTACTCCGTGATAATGAAAGGATCGTTAACGACAACAAGCTCAACATCATCGCTCTGTAGAGCAACTCTCGCAACCAACCGACCGATTCTTCCGAATTCTGTGCGAACAAAAGCAAAACAAATCAAATTATCAAAACATTGCACAAATCAGATCAAACACAATCGATTACGGATTATCAATTAAAAATCACAGAAAATTTTTCCGGAAAGGCGGAGGTGCCGGTGGTTTGAATTGAACGGAGACCGTGAGTTTCGCTCTACGTGAAGATTTTTCCGGCGACCTTGCCGGAGATCGGAAGCTTCATATACATGATGCATTCCCTCAACTTATGTTCGTTTTTCACATCAAACCACTGAAATGATGGAACAGGCTGTGGTCGGGGATGGCGGAGGAGGCTGTGGTAAGGGATGGCGGGCGGCGGGCGGTGCTGTGGTGGGCGGTGCTGTGGTGGGCGGCGGGCGGTGCTGTGGTGGGCGATCGAACGTGAATCGGGAGGTCGTCGGGGGAGGATATGGCGGCGATGCTGGGTGCCTGTGGTTGGAGGTCGTCGGGGGAGGGGATGGCGGCGGTCTGGCCGGCCGACTAGGGAGGTCGTCGGTGCCGGTGCTGGGGTGAGGGAGGGAGATGATGGGAGGAAGATGAAGATTGAAGATGAGGGTTTGTGAGTTGTGAGGGTATTTGGGTCTAGAAGTTCATTCAGCATCATCTTAAAGCTGAACCATTCAGCACTGAATGGTTCAGTTGAGAGGCTCCTTATTTTCGAAACAAACACTCCAGCCTCTTAACGGTTCAGAGGTAGCCTCTTAATGGTACCATTAAGAGGCTACCAAATAGCCCCTTACTGATTTCATCTTAACATCTTTTATTACTTAAAACCTGCGAAGCTCACCAACAATTATGTTGACCGTTTTGAGCATCTCTTTTCAGGTGATCAGGGTAATTGAAGAACTAGGAGTGCTGCCTTTTAGAGGAGACCCTAGGATGCATATTGTAATTATTACCCTTGTAAAGCTTGAACATGATCTTTTGAATACTTGTTCCCGAGTTATGGGAATTTACATTACAAGTTAACCTTAATATTTATGTGATCCTTTATGTTGTGCTTATGGCTATGCTGTCGTGAACTTGACTATACACGACACAAGTCTCCAATTGTGTTCGGGTGTCGTCATGACACGCTTGTCATCATATTATTATTGCTACTCTATTGCATACCATGTGTTATGACGATCCCGTCTAGCTCGCATTCCCCGTGTTTCCGCTATCAGCGGGGGGTGTGACAACATTACAGATGATGATCTGGAAGAGATGGATATTTTGAGTCAGATGGCTATGATAAATATTCGATCTCAAAGGTTTTACAAGAGAACTGGCAGGAATATTTCATTAGCAAGACAAAATTTTGAGTAAATACCCATAGGCCAGGCTGGGCTATGATAAATATTCGATCTCAAAATTTTGAGTCAGTGTGCAATAAGTACTGAAGAACAAATTTTGTTCACACGTACTGATGTGTAATCTTACACAAGTACTGTAGACAAAATTTGTTCACCAGCTCTTTAGACTATTTCATCAGCGCTTATGAACATCTAATCACAAGAGCTGAGGAATAAATATTCACAAGAGCTGAAGGGCCAATCAAACATCTGAAAGTCAGCCAAAGAGCTGATGAGTAAATGTGGAGGTCAGAATGAAACAACTGAATTGACGGAAACAGCTGATGAGTAAATTTACTCTTCAGCTGATACCAACATCTGCTGTTTCATACCCAAACAACTGAAGGACAAAACCATGTCTTCAGTAGTTTCACAACTACTGATGACTAACACCAAGTCCTCAGTTGTTTACAACAACTGAAGCAAAACCATGTCTTCAGTAGTTCATAACTACTGATATCAGTAGGTTACAACTACTGAAGACTAACACCAAGTCTTCAGTTGTTACAACGTCTGAAGATGAAAACCATGTCTTCAGTAGTTTATAACTACTGAAGACTAACAACAACTCTTCAGCCGTTTACAACATCTGAAGGACAAAACCAAGGTCTCAGTAGTTTCAACTACTGAAGACTAACACCATGTCCTGAGATGTTACAACCACTGAAGGTTAAAACCACGTCATCAGTAGTTTTAACAACTGATGACTAACACCACAACCTTCAGTAGTTTTCTTTTAGCCTAAAAATACCCACCCAATCGTCAGAGTTTTTCATTCTCACTTGACCTAACTTTCTAAAACCTCTGAAACTTCCCATACACCATTAATGGCATCCATGCAACTCAAGCCTCTACACAACTGTGTCACGTACCTTACTAAATCGTCATTCTGGTCCAAATTCCACAATGCCGTAGATCTGATGATCGAATCACCATACCAAACGGTCTTCCTAATAAATCCAACCATATACACCGATTCCCTATCCAAGTTCTGGACGAACATCACCATTCAAACTGGAGAGAACGACGGCGAGGTCTCTCTCCGGTCGTCCGTGAACAACAACCCCGTGGTCATTACTCCAGCTATCATCAGAGAAACCCTATAGCTGGAGGATGCCACCTTCCCAACCAACTACCCCAAAGGCACCCTTGATCTCTCTTTCACTGCTAATGACTATCAGGGTGACCTCTCTGCCTCCGCCTTGCTGAAGAACACTTCCCGGATCCACAACGACTTATCTTCCATATGGTGAATGTGTGTCTGGCCCCTAAGACATCCTCATGGGACCAGATGTCCACAAGGTGGCAATAGGTATTGTACTCTATCTTTGAGAAACAACCTTTAAACTTAACTGAAATAATATTTTTGGAACTCAAAGACATGGCCTCAAAACCTTTTGCTAACCGTTGGATTTTATATCCACGGTTCCTTATGGCAATGATAGAGAGCCAGCTTCATTCTGAGGGACTTGTTGGCACTGGGGTCCCTGCCATGGCTGTTTTTGCTGAGGTATACTCCAGGCACAACACTGACCAGACACTCAAAGAGGCTGCCAAGCTGCGAAAACCCACGCAGCTGGAACCCACAGCCGCCACCTCCAAGTCTAAAGTCCCCACCAAGCCCAAAACCAAAAAGAAACCCACAAAGGCTACTCAGGGAGATGAGTCCCCTGAGGATGCCCCTGCAACACAAACGCTGGAAGTGACTGCTGGCCAGATTCTCCCAGCAGTCACCATGACTCCACAGGAGCCTGATGCAACCTTTTCAGGGGCTACCACACATCTGGAACCTTTCCCAATTGAGGAGGTTGCCATTGAAGAGCGCATTCCTCCCCATGTGCACACTGCTTCGAGCCCATCTCCCACTAAAACCGCCCCTCAAAGCCCTACTCTTATAATTGCCAAAGTGTTGACCCATCTGAACACTCCACCCTCTCCCCAGAAACCAATCACAACTGGGGTATCCCTAACCGAAGAGAGGGTGGAAACAAGTGTTGGTGGGAGCCCACAACACAGAGAATCACATGTCTCATCTCCCAGTGTGGCTAGGGAGATAGGACATTCTGGTGAGGCTGCCACTTCCCCTGCATCAGCATATGAGCAGGAAGAAGCTGGTAACATCAATAAGACCTCACCAGAGGCAACTACCGATGATGGATCCAATCCGGAGGCTGGAAGTCCCCAGAACCAAGACAAAGAGGCACATGCAACTACTGAGCCACACTCAGTGCATGTACATCCTGACATAGTCAGGAGGTCAGGTGATTCAGTGAAAACTGATGATGACCTGAGCTTCTTCTAGGATGTAGTTGCTCAAAACACCATCCTAGAGGATGAGGTAAGCAGACTCAAAGAGCTGCTTGCCAATATGTCCCAGGATGCAAGTCCATCTGCCACCATACACCCGCAGATGGCACTTTCACCTGAAGGTCTCACAAATACTCAACCACTCCCAAAAACTCAGCCACCTGCCACTGATTCTGGCACTAGTTCTTAGGAACAGAACCCTCCTGAGCAACTAGTTGCTATCTTCCAACAATCCCTGCCTCTCATCACACCATTAATCACAGACATTGTGATGAAAACCCTTGATGAGAGGCTTCCCTCACAAATACAGCCATTGGTGGAGGCTGCTATGGCCAAATCACTTGCTGATAGTCAAACCCTAACCAATGCATCCAAAAAGGGGAGACATCAGTGCAAGCAAAGAGGAAGAGGGTAGAGGAGGAGCAAGAAGTAGGGAAAGAGGGGGAAAATGAGAGGGATGTGGTGGAGGAGATTGTGAAGGGGAAGGGAAGGAGAAGGAGAGGGAGGAGAGAGGTGAATAGAGTAAAGTGGCTGAAATCCAAAAGGATGTTCATGTCACTTATAAAAGGAAGAAGGGAGAGAAGGAGGGAGAGAAGGTGGATACCGATCTAGCAGTCCTGGTCAAGGAGGCTGATGCTGAGCATAGCCGATCCATGGACTCTGTCATTGATCAGCTGTTTAGGCAAGGCTTTGACATGGACACTGTCATGCTAGATCAGGAAATTAGGAAAATGGAGATGAGAGAAATTGAATACCGATGGACCACTTATAGCCAAGAGGAGAGAAAGAGACTCGAGGCTATGAGTAGGTTTATTTCGAAGTATCTGGGGAGACCAGTCCTTGATGTGAGGTCATGGACCAGGGATAGATTCTTGGCTATGGCCACCAAGATCTGTTCGGCTGGTGAATTTACCAAGGGACTGGTAATAGAAGCCCTATCAGAAACCGGTGCTGGGAACAGGACCTTGCTAGCCAAACAAACTAAACCTTCCCTCATATCCAGATTACTAGCAAAGCCTGCCAACATTCCCACACCAATACCATCCTAAACACAACCCACAAAACCAGCCCCCTCACCATCAAAACCAATTACCGATGATACACCCTTGTAGAAGAAGAGAAGGGTGTTGAGGCTACAAGAATAAGAAGTAGAGGAGGATGAGGAAGATAGGCTGCCTCTTTCTACAGTCATATCCTTACCGTAAGACATACCTAAACCCATCACTCCCACCTCACAGATGGAAGCTGTGAGGGTTAAGATAGAAGAAGAAGAGCAGCAGAAACGTCATGACGAGGAGATGCTGAAAAGCATAGACAAAGCTTATGCTGCTTCTTCTTCTATAGGCAACATGAAGAAGGAAGCTCTGAGACTCTACACTCTAATGCAAACCTTCCAATATGATAGAGATAGAGTGACAACTTGGCCTGATCCTAGGGTGACTCACAGGATTATTAAGAAAGACATTCCTGTGAGATACAAGAGCCAAGTAAAGAAGATCGTAGATGAAGTGATCTCAGTGGCTCTTGTAATAACACCCTGGGAGATTGTAAAGGAGTTCGAGAAAGCCTACAGAACTAAGCAGCCACCCCAAACGATGTTGGAGAATATGGTGGTTAAGAAAGGCTTAGTCTATAAGAGGCTTGAGAACTTCCGAAAGGATGAGCTCAACCTGTTACTAGAAGGCAAACATCCTGATGAATTCGCCTATAGACAGGTTACAACAGTTGAGCTCAAGAATGGCAAACATGCCAAGTTTGTCTCAGAGATGTACGGTCGTGAAGGATTATTCGAAGGTGAGGCTGAGGACCTATCCAAAGAAGAACAAATGACATTCCTTGAAGCCTACACCAGAGAATCCTACAGGCTCGTACGTGGGAAGTAGGTCTCATGGATGGGACAACAGCCTTGTGTCCAGTTCCCCAAGACAGGGCTCCCATCCATACTAAGCCAATCAAATCTCAGAGACCACTTACCAGGCCAGTGCTTATTTGGGTGAACTTCTGATCTGATCCAGAAGGAAATAGACCAACATTTCTGCCATCAATAAGTGGGACAATAAATCACTTAGAGGTTTTGGATGCATTGGTTCAGGGGGAGTTTGTTGGACCAAGATCAGGAAAACCTCTAAGTCCCACATGACATCACAACAAATGCTGAAGGCTTCATCAGCAGTTTGATAGAGGCTGAAGACTCAACAGCTGAAGATCAAAGATCTGATGAATAATAGCTGCAGATCCCAAGTATTGAAGACAAGTACTGAAGTCTGAAGTACTGAAGAATACAAGTACTGAAGACTTCAAGTACTGAAGACAAGTGCTGAAGATCAAACGCTGAAGAACTGAAGAACTGAAGATCAACAACTGATGCACAAAGTCTAAAGACAAAGACTGAAGACATTAGCTGAAGACAACTACTGAAGTCATCAGCTGATGAAACATCTGAAGATCAAAGTCTGAAGACCAAAGTGCTGAAGCTTCAGAGTTTGTCACAACAGCTGAAGTAATCTTCTTCAGTTGTTGTGATGGTTTTACTTTTCAGTATTTGTAATTTTTCCTTTTCAGTAGTTTGTATAACAGCTGAAGAGTTTGTTCTTTAGCTGTTATAGTTCAGTAGTTGTAAACGACTGAAGAGTTTGTTCTTCAGTCGTTGTAGTACTTTCAGTAGTTTCTTTTCTTCAGTAGTTCGTAATAAGTTAGAACACTTAGCATTTTATAAGAAGATGTCAGCTGTTTGACATCTTCAGTAGTTTAGTGTTCTTTCAGTAGTTTGTTAAATAACCGTTTGATGTCACTATCTAGTGACATCAGCATTCGTCATTCTTCCTATAAAAGGAAGATGACCTAATTGTATCCGTGCCGAAACGTGTGAGTAATAGAAAATACTTTTTTGGCAAAATTATTCTCTCTCTATATTTGTACTGTTACATGCAAAATCATATGTGTTCTTGCTGTAATTGCTAATTCTCGTGCTAAATCCGCTGCGAATACAACCTAATTGATCAAACTAGAGGATGAGATCTTGTCATTCCTCTTCGTTGAGAATCATTAGAAACCACCACCTCCATCATGTTCGTCTTTCCGAGAGATTCGATTTGATATATGGTACTCACCAGGGCGTCGCCGGAATCGCCGCCGGTGGCCGGAAAACCGCCGGAGAGAGGAGAGGGGAGAGGGGGCCGCGGATGTACTCTCTTTTTCTGCCAAAATGTGGTTTTTGAAATCCTAGAATGGAGAATAAGATGCTTATATACTAGGGTTAAATGGCGGGTTCGATTACGGGTCGGTTCGTACGCGTTCGATTAAGTTGTCGAGCAACGTTAAACTTTTCTTTTCCCGTTAGATTCGGTTATACAAAATGTTATAAATTTTCCAAGATTAATAATTTTATTGTATTAAAAACTTACCGAACGATTAAACAATACCGCGAAATCAGCACGTTTCACGTTTTACGGTTTTACGTGTTTTCCTCGAATAAGCGTTATAATGATCATTTTAGTATCAAATTATATGAAATTAAGTATTAAAATGATATTTTGAGCGTTAAATTCTCATTTTAGTCACATTAAAACCTTATCTCACGAATTCTCGGGTTTGACCTGATCGTAACCCGGCTCGCGTCACGGTCGCGTTTCGGAACGCATTTATTCCGGACAACGTATCACTCACCAATTTAATATGATATGATAATAAACAATGATTATATAATTGTTTACGGAGTTACGAGGCTCAGTCGACGTATCAGATGACATTTAAATGCCGGTGAAAACCGGTATTCGCGTTTCAGTTACGAAATTCCGTTGTTCATGCATGATTGATGAAAAATCTTTTAGAGAGCCTTATTTATGATATTAGTTGAAATTAAAAATGATTTAGATTGGATGACAAGCCATTATAAGAATTTCTGATAGATTTCAGACGTTAGTACGCGTTAAATTACCGGATTTTACCCGGTATGGGTTCTGAATCTGTTTTTAGCTTGGATCTTTCCATGGTTATTTCAAATCACCTAATAATTCATTGTTTCATGGTTTCTTGTTTAATTAGTTCCTAAGCGTGTATTTGGGCCTTAAATGGGCCTTTTTATAAGTTTGGGCCCTTATTGGGCTTATTAGGCCCAAAAAGGCTAGTTTTGTTTTGCAAGATTTCTTTGGTATGCGCAAATCAATCCGGACCTTTATTGAGTCCTATAATTCATTAAGTTTTCTAATTAGGCTAGATTTCAGAGGTGTTACATTCTCCCATCCTTTAAGAAATTTCGTCCTCGAAATTTTAGTGTTGCTAACATTGTTTCAGAGTGTGATGCAATCATAGTATGAGTCTTGAGGATTCAAAACTACCAAGTTAAAACTAAGAAGTTTTCCTGATCACTAAAAATGAAGAGGTTAGGCCACACACGAAGGTCTTTATCTTTCAAGGCCTCCTTCTTAGTTCTCAACTTTCTTCCGAAAGATTTCTTCGATCTATGATTTCATCTTAAGGGGTTAAGTCCTTTCTTCCACTATGTGCTTCTTCGAGTATGCTTCTTTTTCCAGAACGGTTCTGTATCATAATATCAGTCTTCGAGTAGATCCATTCATCTTATCAGACGCATGTCAAGAGTTTCCCGATATAGGATGTGCCATAAACTCTCGGGAACCAACGCTAGGAGAATTTACAAGTTCAAGAAATGATACAGCGAAGGCAATAGAAGAAAAGCCTAACTGTAGTCTATCTGCATCCATCAACGCGGTTAACCCGAGACAAATGCGGTCAAGACTTGTTCTCTCGCATTAGGAAATACAGATGTCTTAGGACAATGCGGATGTTGGCCTCCTATCTGTACTTGTCAACACGGTTGACATTACCGACCGTCGATCACCCTATTCCACTTGATCTAGTATTCTGGTGTGTAGTTGGTAGTGTCATACCAATAATGTATTCAGATGCATCCTTTTATTTTACGGAAGTTCCAGTTCATGCTTAATGTAGCTCTCCATTTATTTTCTTAATTTCATTGGTCGACTAGAAAGTTGCTTTATACCGTTGCATCAACACTCATCCGAAACTTTCTTATTCGTGCCCAAACGAATTCCGCATTTTCCCCAAGGATAACGATGCCAGTCGTATAGCTACATGAGTGACGTTTTTATTAATCCTTCCACATTTTTCGCCTAACCCTAAGCATTAACGCATCTCAATGGGGTTTTACTTCTCCCGGAATTTTATAGCTTCAAATTATAGCAACTTGTCTCAAATTTCGTGCTTATTAATAGTAACAAAATGATATACATGTCTAAGTATGTCCTGCAAAAATCCTATCCATGAGCCTCATGAGTTCCGTGAATGGTGTAGGACCTCCCACATGGGCTTGACCACAACCTTCGTACTTGCCATATCTGGTTTCAGCTGCTACTTGTGTAATGTCATTTTCCTTATAAACACGGCTGATAACAATTAAGATGTAGGTAGCGTCTTGCAATTGATTAAGCAGGTGAACATCTCTAGGGACAGGGTATCACTTATCCTTGGAGACTTTATTTAGCTCTCAGTAGTCTATGGAGCATTCTATTTTCCTTCCATAAAGAGTGTTAAGTTTCCTCAAGGTGACATACTAGGTCTTATGGACTGTTTATCTAACAGCTCTAGAATCTTCTTTCCTTCCACCAGCTCCTTGATATAAGTTTCAAGTACAGCACCTCCATACATATATTACTTCTATTTTTTTTGACTTAATTTCCTTAAGAGCAACCTCAACTGTTGTCTTAAGCTACAGAATTGCTGCAAACGTTCCTACTAATTCCTTCGTAGTGCTTCCCATTGAAGGTCAACCTTCTACATGACCTCTTCCTCGGTCCATATTCTTCAACGTAACTGCGCACTATAGAGGGTTCATCCGTGAAGCAAGTAACTCTATTTAGATTCTATTTCCTTATAAGCATATCGATTGTTTCAACGAGATATGGGAGTGAGACTTTTAGCTCGAATTTCTGACGGTACGGAGCGTTCTCGGGTAAGGTATTAGAGAATCACTTTAGGAGAGGTTTAAAAATCTAAAGAGGATTAACACCAACGCTTACGATTGGGGATGATTATGCAGACTTTCTTTGTCTACAATCTGGTGCATGTTTACCACTTCGTTGTGGTTAGATCTCAAGCGATTTAACACATGAGATTTCTTGTAGCTGATCTTCTATGCTTCTTGGTACATATTTTGGAGCAATACCATCCTTTAAGTTCAACCATGAGTCTTCCCCATGAATTCTGCATTATCATCGACCGTATCGATTCGAACTAGTTTAGGACTTTATCAAGGTGCTTGCTAGCATAAGTAGGCTAACTACCACTCTAATAACCTATTACATAGCTTCGAGATTGTATTCCAACTTCAGGATCCTCACTCTCGAATCACGAACTTATCACTTGGCTAGTAGAGCTCTCCGGGTAGAGATGACTTACAAGGTTTTAAAGTTTTCCGCATCGGCTATCACGCGTTTCTAAAGGTGAGGGTCATGATAGTGGGTTTAGGGTGAGTAGCACCACTCGTTAGACCATGAATTTTTATGGGAAATAAATCTCGAGCAGAGGGTGAGTGAAAACCGGGAATTCACAGAAGTTGTAAATTCATATTTTTGTTTTGAAAGCTTGAAGGTTAGTTTTCTCGGCAAATATCTCTAGCACTTGAGCCTTTATTTCTATGGAATCAGGATTTTAGAACGATGTTTCATCTCCTATTTATTCTGGCACTCAGAAGTTTACCAACAACACGGCCAGTTAAGAGCACGGTTAAAATAATCAACTTATGTTGCAGGCAAACATTGTTAATAGGTAACTAATGATTCATTGATGATGAAGGATTTCACAACCACTTGGTACTATGAGAAGTGATTGTTAATCATTATCAGAGCTGATATTAAGGATTTTCTTTTGGTTTAAGTGGTTCTATGACGTCGATTAGAGAGTCTTTTATGATACCAACAAAGTTGAAACGAATTCTGTAATTGGTAGGAACAAATCCTTGGGCATCACAAAAAGAATGAACAATATTGCTAAAGTACACGCATAACTTAGGTGAAGTACCATACTCTCAGCGTGAGGCTGGTTAGGCTTGAGGAGGAACATTTAATGATCTTTTGAGTCTGATAGTTGTATCATTATAATTCGAATAGGATAGTAGAACAAAAGAAAAGAGAAGAAGAAGAAAAGGAATAGTTATTTCAACATCGTCCTTGGTAGCTCTTCAAGTGTCAAATAGTTTTCGCCCAGCATGAAAGTTTTGAACATGAAATCATTGAATATATTCCAAATATTTGTGTTTATTCTTGTATTTATTGGTTCTTTAAATGTTATACATAGATATTAGTTCACATGACAGGGCCCACCAGAAATCAAGTGTACCTGTAAATTCACCATTACGTGTGCACCCGTAATCGTCAATTTACCTTACACTATCATCCTGGTTATTCCCATCATAAGTTCTGATTTTATGTAATTAGGTCTTTGAGTTACAATTCCCATTTGTTCATCATCTACAATTAAGCACACTTAGATTCTAATTATGCTAACAATCTTGCTAACCCAACAATTATGTCAAAGTGCAGTTTAAACAAATCAAGCAATAAATGAGCATTCAGGTAAATACTATTCTAAGGAGCAGATCAAACAAAAAGGCATCATGGTTAGTATCTTATCACTATATTCTAACAAGTATCATCATATGAATGAAGCATATAAGCAAGTATCACTATAGCAGTTGTCTCATGCAACGACACAAGTCGTATCAAGAGTATAGCTAACAGCAGTTGTTTCGTATAGTGACAAAAGTCAACTGTGCAATCAGATAAGTATCTCTCCCAAAATTTAAGTCCCAATATATATGCACACTTTTGGTTCCTATCATTCTTAGTACTCGATGTTTAGTGGTCCTAATAGTCCACTCCAGAAGGTTCCATACCTTCCTGGTTTACTCGGGTGCACCTATCATAGGTAATACCCTAATGTATCAAGGTTTTTTACAAGGTAGAGAATTCTTAATAGGATATATGTAACCCTTAAGGTATACGAGTCAAAGATGGGACTTCTTAAAGGAACCTATTCTTGCTGCAAACTTTGGATCACTGGATCATGGAAACAACCTACTAGGCTGGTCCTATTTATGGTTACAACTTATGTATTGCAAAACAAACCCACATTTCTACAACCTTGGTCAACAAAGCTCAGAAGATCATCTTAATAAGGTGGTCCTATGAGGTTCATATGGTTGTAGTTTAGGTCTCGCGAAGCAGACCTACTTCTCTACAACCTTTGGCTCTGATACCAATCTGTCACACCCCGGGCCCAGAGAGGCGGGATGTCACGATTAGTAAACAACAACCAAAATGCAGCGGAAACTAAATAGTTTATTACAAAGTGTCACATGATATTTACATTAAAATATTGGCTTTGTTTCCAATTCACAAGGTGCTTCAACCTACAATCTATTAGTGTCGTGATCAATCTCTCGGTAAATATTTCTTGAAGCTTCAGTAACTAAGGCTTCTAGGCTCAACCTTTGTCTTTAACCTCTACCCTCATATCTTGCTTCGGATTTGGGTAACTTCTATAGCTCAACTATTCTCCGTAGCTGTACCTGAAGACATGCTCAAAATGATTTTGTGTCAACATAAAGTTGGTGAGTTCAAGTGGTTAAAGTTTCAGAAAACAAAAGTCTCTTTAGAATCCATTAGTTGAATTTCAAAACATAAGTGCTTTAAATCTTAAAACAAAAGGGACTCTGGAAGTCCACATTTAAAACTTTAGAATCAAGTGTAAAAGCTTATGAAAAATCTTATTTGATTTTAAAAGCATCATCATAGTATCAATCATCATGGGGTATCACGATCAACCCTGCACTTGGTCCCCGGTTGGCCTCTTCTAAACTTGTGTTTAACCGGATATTCCCGAAGAAAGGAACCAAGCCTCAAATCAGTGAACCATACCTGGTGAACCATACCTGCCAGGATGGTTCACCATAGTTTCTTAATCAAAACTTGTTACATGGTACATACGATCTCTCAGGATCTCAGTGGGGTACCTCCCTGTAGCGGGAGCCACTGTGTGTGGGGGATTCCCCAAATAGTTCTATCCATATAAAACAAGCGGTTCACAAAAGAATTAATGATCATGATATAAGTACCAGCAGGTATCCATAAGTCCCACATACAAGCATCAAGTAAAGCACAATCATAGTTCATAAAACAACAGGGCATATTACATCCCAAAAATAGTAAGTAGTATCACAAATAAAAGTTCCAGTTTAAAAGAGCATGCGTCATCCCCAAAACCAAAGTAAAAAGGGGAACACAAGAACTCACCTGGTATTCTTATATAAATTCAGAGCTCGATAAAGAAAAGTGATGATCATCAACAAAGCAATCCTAACTAGAACATATAAGATTCACGTTTAGAATTAGCATGATGTTATTACATGCGTGCGGTTAAGCTCTTTAGTTGACTTAAGGTTGGTGATTAGTATCCTTAGTGTATCCTAGTTTCTTGTTTATTGGTTATTTGTCATGAATTAACTCGTGTACATAGGTTAGTTAATGCACCTAATCAAAAATTGAGTCTTAGCATAAATAAGGTAGAAAATCAATTTATGTCATGGATTCCAAATCTTCAAAAATAACTCGCATCGACGATGTAAGTAATATATAATGTCTCAAACGATGTTTATAATGTTCGTGTTTATATCATATTTGTTAACTCGGTTGACGATAACTAACCCAATTATTGATAATAGTTGACGATATTTTGAATAGAAAGAGTGTTACCCATAACATTGATTTCAATAACAATGAGATGACCGACAATTAATAACAACACGATGATAGATCATTATAGCATTTTAGGTATTTTATCTTAGATAAAACTTGTAGATACCGGTTAACCTAAATATCTATTGTATATATATATATACAAATGCACAATCGTATTTTAATTTATTTTACATATCTAAGTTTTGAATGATTATATGTTACATGAAATAAACTTATTTGTATCATCAATTACAAATTATAACCATTTAAAAAAAAATGTAATGCTTCCTATATTTTATCAAGGTTGATTTCTACAAAATAGCGTTGTTATTTAAACCTCGTGTCAGAACTATCTTTTTAAACCAGATAATTATATCAAGTGGCGTTCATTTTCATTTTATAATTTATGTATTTTGTATAATTGGAGCTCAAGTAACACGCATATAGATTATAATTAAAATTCAAATGCTTTGCACGTGCGACTATACCTTCCACTTGATTCATGTTCACTAACCCACTCGTATTGCCCTTAATCTCATCACGTTCTTGTTGTTGACGACCCGTTGACCTCAATTGACCATCAACTTAGGTCATGACTTAACCTAGTCAAAACACCCTAAAAAAATTTACAAACACTTTGATATTGATATCTCATACCCAAACGAAACTATAACCGCAATATACGTTACCATATACTTCGGTTTTTGCCTTGAATCTAACACGCATCCACAAGAGCAGCCTTAGATCACCACCACTAACCTTTCCCAACATCATCACCTTTGGTTGCTCAATCACCATCGACTACCACCATCAAACAGCACCGTCACAATGACCACTAACAACTACAGCCGCCATCACAGCCAAAACCATCGGTCGCTAACATCACCACCATCACCGGGCCTCAATACCATCGTCACAGCCACATCGCAGTAGCCTAACGCCATTTCCACAGCCTACCGCAGCCATTACAATCGGCATCCAACTCCACAACCGTCACATGCAGCAGCTTATTGACCCCATTGCAGCAGCCTATCGCAGCACACTGCCCTCACCACCACCATCACCTTAACCGCAGCTACAACTACCACCAACGCGACCACCATCTACTACCAGCACCAATATCAAAACCCCTGTCGACCAGCAACACCACCGTAGCAGGCACATCCCTTATCACAGCCGCAAACCACAACCAACCACACCCACAGTCGCGACCAACACAGCCCTCGAACCAACCCAGCTGCCGACACTTTCAACCGGCCATATCTTTCAAACCGCTACGAGTTAGAAGACGAGGCTACCACCATTCGGAAGGTCTCGTCGAGAGGAAGAAGAGCATAGGTAGCACTCGCCGCCACTCGCCGCCACTCGCCGCCACTCGCCGCCAGTCGCCGGCTGCGGCGGCTGGAACCTCGTCGGAACCCTAGCCGCCACTCCTCCTTCTCTCGTCCATAACTTCCTCTTCATTGCGAATCAGAAGAAACCACCACCACCATCGTGTTCATATTTCTGAGAGCTTTGATGCTTATATAATAGGGTTAAATGGCGGGTTCGATTACGGGGGCGAGGGGGCCGCGGATCTACTCTCTTTTTCTGCCCAAATGTGGTTTTTGAAACCCTAGAATGGAGAATAAGATGCTTATATAATAGGGTTAAATGGCGGGTTCGATTACAGGTCGGTTCGTACGCGTTCGATTAAGTTTTCACGCAACGTTAAACTTTTCTTTTCCCGTTAGATTTGGTTATACAAAACGTTATAAATTTTCCAAGATTAATAATTTTATTGAAACTTACCGAACGATTAAACGATACCGCGAAATCAGCACGTTTCACGTTTTATGGTTTTACGTGTTTTCCTCGAATGAGCGTTATAATGATCATTTCAGTATCAAATTATATGCAATTAAGTATTAAAATGATCAAATTATATGCATTTCAATATCAAATTATAAATACAAGGAGGCTAAGCGAGAGGCGAAAAAGGCCGTCTCCGAGGCAAAGAACACAGCGTACGAGAGGATGTATAAACGACTAGAGACAAAGGAAGGAGAATATGAAATTTTTAAGATTGCCAGGGCAAGAGAAAGTAGAAAACAAGACCTGTGAATGGTCAAGTTTATAAAGGCTGCGGATGGAAAAGTATTGCTGAAGGAGAACGACATCAAGGCGAGATGGAAAACTTACTTCGATAACCTTTTCAACATAAGGAACCCTCACCAACAAACTGCGATTAGTATACCAAATCAACCACACCAACAAAACAAGTGTTATTGTAGAAGCATTACAGTCGACGAAGTTACGAGAGCGTTGAAGAAAATGGGAAAGGCTAAGGCGGTGGGGCCAGACAACATACCGATTAAAGTGTGGAAGTGCCTGGGAAACGAGGGTCTGCGATGGCTAACAGACCTATTTAACATCATCTTCAAAACAGGGAGGATGCCACAGCAATGGAGAAGCAGTTTCATAGTCCCCATATATAGGAAAAAAGGAGATGTCCAATGTTGTGCAAATTACAGGGGAATAAAGCTATTGAGTCACACGATGAAACTATGGGAAAGAGTTATTGACACGAGGCTTAGGAGAGAAACTCAGATTATGGTGAACCAATTTGGATTTGTGCTAGGACGCTCCACAACAGAAGCCATACACGTCATAAGAAGGTTAATAGAGAAATATAGAGAAAAGAAAAGGGACCTTCATATGGTATTCATTGACCTAGAAAAAGCATATGACAGTGTGCCACGTCAACTCATTTGGGAAAGTTTACGACTCAGAAGGGTACCAGAGAAGTATATCAAAATAATAATGGATATGTACGAAGGGGCAAAAACGTGTGTGCGAGCACCAGTCGGGGACAGACTTCTTCCCGGTGGAAGTGGGACTACACCAAGGATCGGCATTAAGCCCTTTCCTCTTCACAATAGTGCTGGATGAGATGACCAAGTCTATACAAGAGCCTGTCCCGTGGTGCATGCTGTTTACAGATGATATTGTCCTAATATCAGAATCTAAAACGGTGCTTAACGACAGGCTGGAACAGTGGAGAGCAGCACTAGAGAACAGAGGCTTAACGATAAGCCGCTCTAAGACGGAATACATGCATTGTAACTTTAGTGGTGAGGCTGAAGAGGACATACACATCAACATACAGGGTATGACAGTACCACAGACGTCTATGTTCAAATACCTGGGCTCGTACGTACAGGAGGACGGAGAGATACACAGCGATGTATCTCACCGTGTGCAATCAGGATGGTGCAAATGGAGAGCAGCATCAGGGATCCTGTGTGATAAGAGGTTCCCAGCTAAATTAAAGGGAAAACTTTACAGAGTGGCAGTACGTCCAGCAATGTTATACGGAACAGATTATTGGGCCATAAAGAAATCGCACCAGAGACAAATAGAGGTCGCGAAAATGCGTATGCTCAGATGGATGTGTGGACACACCAGATTGGATCGAATAAGAAACGACGCGATTCGACAGAGGCTGGAGGTGGCGTGTATCACAGATAAGATAAGAGAGGGAAGATTAAGATGGTTTGGTCACGTAAAGCGAAGGTCGATGGTGGCACCCGTTAGAGCAGTAGAGAACATCACCGTAGAGGGTAGGAGGAATAAAGGTCGACCTAGGTTGACTTGGGACGAAATAATTAGGCGAGATATGGTAGACTTGCACCTCTCTGAGCACATGATCGAGGATAGGAGTGAGTGGAGACGTAGAATTAAAATTAAGGACTTCTAGCGGGACCGGTGGGTAGGAAGGGTAGATGTAGATCTTGGGCAGGAAGGGTAGACGTAGATCTGTTGCGGCCCACCTATCTTCCTATTTCTGCCCTTATACGTGATTCTATCTGCTTATTTGATGTACACGCTTTCTATGTATTTAAGTGACTTATACCTGTGTGTTGTCCGACTTACTTTATGTTTGCGATTGCGACTATTATTGGTTTTCGTTACCGAATCGGGGGTCTCTTCAGAATCAGTCTCTCTATCTCACTAGATAGAGGAAAGACTCGCCGCCACCTACCCCTCCCAGACCCTGCTCTTGAGTGGGACTTACTGGGTATGTTATGTTATGTTATGTTTAAGTATTAAAATGATATTTTGAGCGTTAACTTCCCATGTTAGTCACGTTAAAACCTTATCTGACGAATTCCCGGGTTTGACCTGATCGTAACCCGGCTCGCGTCACGGTCGCGTTTCGGAATGTATTTATTCCGGACAACATATCACTCGCCAATTTAATATGACATGATAATAAACAATGATTAGATAATTGTTTACGAAGTTACGAGGCTCGGTCGACGTATCAGATGACATTTAAATGCCGGTAAAAACCGGTATTCGCGTTTCAGTTTTGAAATTCCGTTGTTCATGCATGATTGATGAAAACTCTTTTAGAGAGCCTTATTTATGATATTAGTTGAGATTAACAATGATTTAGATTGGATGACAAGCCATTATAAGAATTTCTGATAGATTTCAGACGTTAGTACGTGTTAAATTGCCGGATTTTACCCGGTATGGGTTCTGAATCTGTTTTTACCTTGGATCTTTCCATGGTTATTTCAAATCACCTAATAATTCATTGTTTCATGGTTTCTTGTTTAATTAGTTCCTAAACGTGTATTTGGGCCTTAAATGGGCCTTTTTATAAGTTTGGGCCCTTATTGGGCTTATTGGGCCCAAAAAGGCTAGTTTTGTTTTGCAAGATTTTTTTGGTAAGCCCAAATCAATCCGGACCTTTATCGGGTCCTATAATACATTAAGTTTTCTAATTAGGCTAGATTTCAGAGGTGTTACACATAAGTATGGTTCAGTCGTACGATTGCACCATACACATGGTTCAGTCGTACGATTGAACCATACGCATGGTCCAATCGCACGAATGGGCCCAGTCGCATCTAATATGGGCCGAGGCCTATATATACCAGTTTCAATGTGTAGAGAGAAAAGGTTTTGGAGATGAAGTCTGTCCAGAGCCTAGGGCTGCCGGATGAGAGGGGAGATCATGCTCGATCTCCCCTTGCCAAGAGTCTTGATTCTTATGTTGTAACGAGCTTGTAATCGTTAGGTTTTATCAATGAAATCATTCGATTATTATTCATACTATCGTTTGTCTTTTGGTTCTGTTTCCTTCCGTCAAGAACACGCTCGGATGTTCACCGATCCAGCGACTTCACAGACCTCGAAAATGGGGGTTTACCATACTTGTGTCACCTTGGTGACTAAGTGGTTATGTCCTAGAGGTTGTTCCAAGTGGTAAAGAAAATGAAGAAGTAAGAAAGAAAGTATAAATAAATAAATAAATAAATAAATAAATAAATAAATAAAACTCACAAGTTGTTCTTGAATATTTCTTGCAAAAAGGATAGAGGTCTTGGATGGATTGAGAGAGTTCAGAGAGAGTTTAGAGTGATGAAAGTGATTATAGGGGGATTTGGGTTAGTATTTATAGGGGAATATTATGGTTGGGCATTAATGTAAATAGTTGGAGAGATGAGTAAATATAAAGTTTTAATTTTAACCCCTTAACTTATTTTATTTATTAATTTGCATCATAAACTAATGATTAAGAATGAGTATTTAACATATGAATCATAAAAATAAAACTTATAAATAATTTTCAAAAAAATATTTATATAAATCCCGATAAGTTGCTCGGTTTTTACGTTAAAACGCGTATTCGCAATTGTTTAATCGTTGCACAAACATATAATCAACAAGAATAATATAAAAAGATATTTTCACTATGATCAAGTCTTGAGATTACAAGGATTGAATAAGGAGTAATATTACTTTTAAAATAAATAAATAAATGTAAAAATGCGAAACGTTACATGTTGGTGGCGTTGGTTTTTTCAATGCCTTTTCTCGTAGTTGTTCACACGCCCTTTTGCCTCGAATGAACGCCTTTGCTCATTCCAACATCTCGTCCACCGCTTTTGGGAGGTTCTTTTGGAACCTTTCGACAAGTTGATTGTTTTTCACCCCGTGGATAAAGGCAGAAATTCTAATAGTTTTGTCAGCCCCTCGTACCTGCATGCTTTCTTTAGAAATCCCGACTATGAAATTTTTGATGGATTCATGGTCCCCTCTCTTGATGTTGTGCAGCTCTATGGGATCTTTTACAGATAACCTCTGCTGACTGAATTTTTTAAGAATCCATTTTCTAACTCTTCGAAATTGGTTATCCCACCAGCGGGGAGACTATCGAACCATACTCTAGCAGCTCCAGTGAGTGTCTGGGCAAACATGTGACACCATACTGGTACTGACCACTGCTCTACTTCTGCAGCTCCTACAAAGATCGCTAGATGGTCTTCAGGGTCTCCTAATCCATTGTATTTCCCCACATTGGATGGCATTTTGTGTGACATCCGTCACCACAAGGTCCGTCATTTAACGCGAATTACATCAACCATTCTTAGAACGATCAATCCTCACCGTTATAAGCCATTCATGTGGATATCATACTTGATTTATTCTCTTTTTCAGTGGTGTTATCATTATTTGCATCCATATCACTTAAAACGCTTACGAATATCACCGACAACACCACTAGATATATTATGTTATATAATATAAACATCATTAATAACAACATATTCAAGGTACAAACAACATGAAATACTTCCCTATAACTAGTATAACGCGCGTCTCTACATCATTTTCAACCGAAACAAATTTGGAAACTCGGGGCCTAAGTACAGGGACTAAACTTGATAAAGTGCCAAACTAGGGCTGGGTATAAATACCCCACACCAGCCCTAGCTTTCACCATCTGCTTCTTCTTCTACACTCTCCCCTTCTTCTTCATTTCTTCACCCTAGCACCAAAATCGCCCCGTTTGGTCTCGTTTTTGTCGGTTGAACCACGACTACAGCCTAGACTACACGTTTCAAGCAGGTAGATGACCTTGGTCGTCCATTTTTGCTCATTTACATCTGCGATTTCTAGGGTTTCGGGTGCTCAGGATTCAACCCGAGCACAAGAGGTCATGTGGGTGCGTGTGATGCCTTTTTAGTGTGCATTTTACTTAGATAGGTTAGATGAGTGTTTCTGGAGGTCCTTGATATGTGAAACCCGTGCCCGGAGCGGTCGAAGGCTGCTCAGCACTTCAGCAGTCGCGAACTGCTGTACTGGGCGACTGGGTCCGTCATGCGACTGAGCCGTGTGACTGGGTGAGTCGTGCGATTGAGTCCATCCGACTGGGTGAGTCGTGCGACTGAGTCCATGCGTATGTGTGTGTCGTGCGATTGAATGCATGCGACTGAGAGTGTGTGCGATTGAATGCATGCGACTGCGAGTGTGTGCGATTGAGTCAATGCGGATAAAGGTATGCGACTTGCGTGTATCGCACGACTGAAGGTCCAGTCGCACGAATAAAGGTTCAGTCGTATGAATGAAGCTAATTCGTACGAACGAAGGCTGAATCATGCGAATGGAAGATTGAGTCGTGCGATTGGGTGTTGTGTGGTACAACTGAATGTTCAGTCGCACGAATGGGGGTTCAATCGTGCGAATGAAGCTGATTCGCACGACTAAGAGTTGATTCATGCAATGGAGTGTCCAGTCGTGCGTCTAGTCCTGTGATGTGATTCGAGTCATTGTGAGGGAGTTCTTCTTGTGTGCGGTGTTGTCGTGTGATGTTAAGGTGACATCGACACGGTTGCCATTGCTAATAACGATCTTTAAGATTGACACTATTAAACTTATTAATGACATATCAAATCAAATCAGCTTAACATTTTACAATTAATAACAAACGATTCATAACACAAGTACTTACCAAATGTATCTCTGACAACAATAACGCTTTTACACAAATATCATCGACAATGGCAACGTTTCTAGTACTTAGATCTACATAAGATCTATTGTGTGTGTTTGTATGCAAGTGCTACCCACGAACGAACCGATACGACCCGACCCAACTAAACAATATTGTTAACATCAGATGAATTATTAATGCTTAACATAACTGTCAATAGGTGATTGACCGTTCATACATACATACAAGTTAGGAAGTTTCATCATACATACTTACCATTTAACAAGTGAGTTTCGTGGCCCCTTTTTACACTTATACAACTTTTTAAACATTTATAAACTTGGGGGAAAAGAATGCTCATCCATTTATCTTGTATCTATACGTCTTCCCTAGCGGAGGCTTACTACTACTTGGATGACTTATCTGCTGAATGATGATATCATGATTCATGACTCTATACTACGATACCACCTTGCATGTTAATTGGTGACGATACATTACTATGTGATACTACTTGTTGGGTGATACTAGTTGGCTGTGTGGTTCTTCTTTGTGGATCTTTTAATACAACCATTAATTCGAGAAATGGGACCTAAGGATTGTTTTGGTTGTAACCTACACCGTATACGCTTTGTGGATCTTTATACACTGTGTGAACCTTTAAATGTTGTGTGAATCTTTAAATGTTGTGTGAATCTTCCAATACAACCATTAGTTCCGGTAATGGGACCTAAGGATTGGTTTGGTTGTAACTTACACCATATACGCTGTGTGGATCCTTATACGCTGTGTAGATATTAATTTGTTGTGTGACACTTTCCTTTTTGGCCATTAATTCCCGCGTGGAACCGAAGACCAGGTTTGGTTGTAAGTATTAAAACAGGCGAAACCACTTACATATAAATGTAATTGCGGTCACTCATATAAACTTACATGTTGTTTCACTTAATTTATTTACTACTTAAACCTGCGAAGCTCATCGACAATATTGTTGACCGTTTTGAGCATATCTTTTTAGGTGATCATGATAACTGAAGATCTAGGAGTACTGCCTTAGTAGAGACCCTAGGATGCATTTTGAGACTGAGCATACATGTTGAACAATTATTTTGTACACTGTTGCAGTCTATCAAATAATTAATATTCTTTTGGATACTTGTTTCCGGGTTGTGGGAATTACATACAAGTATACATTACATACAGTGATGCAACTTTTGTGACCTTGTGAAACATATAAGTGAATCAATTACAAGATTTTGTTTATGCTTATGGCTATGCTGTCGTGAACAATGACTAAACACGACACAAGTCTCCATTTGTGCTGGGTGTCGTCATGACACGCTTTGTCATCAATTACATACATATATTGCAATCTCTATTGTTAACCATGTGTTATGATGATCCCGTCTAGCTCGGATCCCCGTGTTTCTGCTCTCAGCGGGGGTGTGACATTTTGAGTCTCGGCGGGAACATGAATTCTGCGATTCTCGGGATAAACTTGGACCGAGACTTCGCCGTTGAGGGACTGTATGGTTTACTAAAATCATCCTCGAAATCCAACCTTTTCACCACAACGTCCTCACCCGGTTGGATGATCTTCTTGGCTCCTTTCTCTTTGGATGATCCTGATCCGTCATGATAGGTTTCTTCCTCCTGCGTCCTCGGTGGCTCCTCATATTCCAGCCGCGTCCGGGGGTCCTTCCACCATCTTTCCTTCTCTTCTTGTTGTAGTAGCAAAAGAATCTATTCTCGATTTTGATTGAGGAACTCTGGAGTTATAACGACACTGCGAGTGTTATCTCTCTCCAAGGTGGTGTTTGTTGCACCAGGAGGAGGGGAGTCAGCACTTGGATTTTCAACATTTTGGATGTTATTGTGACGAGGAGTAACCTGGTTTGAATCCATGGTGATTGGTTTTAGGATCGTTGGGTCCCACGGATGGCGCCAAATGTTGCTACACGGATCTTAATCAAGTGATCAAGATACGAGAAGCAGTGCTTAATTATCACCAGGATTATGATGTGATTATGTGAACTGAGGAAAATGAGTGTAAGCTACTATCTTGTGACTTTTAAGTGTGTGTTTTTGTCTGCCTTTCCTCGATGTTGAGGGTCTCTATTTATAGTGTTTGTTGATCTTGGTTGTTTCTCAGCTTATTGTTATTTTAGGAATGTCAAAGTCTAAGGATCTGCTTCTACACTTCTCTGAGTAGGAGATTCCTCTTCTTTTTGATGCAAAGGGTTTCTCACTTAATATTAATACCCTTTGTCTTCATAGTTTACTTTGACCTCCTCTGCTCTTCAGTTTAGTCAGGATTTGTCTCTATTCATTTTGTTGCCTTCTGTCCTGACATATTCATTGATTAACCAATAAGTGTCTGTTTTGCTTGTGACGTGTTCTTTGACACTTTGAACCTTCCAAGTGTTGGACGTTTATTTTCCTTGTGTTATTTACACATTCGGGATCTGGGAATTGATCGTGTCGCGGCTTTCCCCTTTGCGCCTTCTGGGGGCCGCGGCTTTCCCCTTTGCACCTACTGGGGGCTGCGGCTTTGTTCCCCATTTCTTGAAGGTGCCGCGGCTGGGCTTTCCTAGCCTCTCCGAGTCGCGGCTGGGGTCTCTGCGATTCATCATGTTGCCTTTTCCCGGGATGTGCCGCGGCTGGCTTTTGAAGCCTCCGGGGGCCACGGCTGGGGTCCTTAGGATTGCTGAAATGTCCTTTCCGGGTGTGCCACGGCTGGCTTTTGCAGCCTCTAAGGGCCGCGGCTGGGTTTATTTAGGTGTCGTTAGGGGGTGTTACCCCATCGACGACGACGACGGCGGCGGCGGCGGTGGCGACGACGACGACGAAGACGACAACGACGACGTGTTAAGTTCATCATAGTTGTTTTAGGTTAATTATGACTTTTAATCACTAAAATAGAATTTAATTATCTAAGTATAGCTTAAACGGGTCAAAACGGGTGAAAAGGACATGATTTGAGTTTAAACGGGTCAAAATTACTTAAACTTGGATGTGTTAAGTTCATCATAGTTGTTTTAGGTTATTTATGACTTTTAATCGCTAAAATAGAATTTAATTATCTAAGTTTAGCTTAAACGGGTCAAAATGTAAGGCCCTGTTCCCGGGCACCTCACAGTTGGTCATTCATCGCACATAAAAACATATATTTATATTAACTTAATAAAACCATGCAGCGGAAACATTAAATCTTTCTTTCAAATTTATATGAATGCTTTTGCCAGTTAATACAACATCAACCAATTACAAAATATCTATTGTTGTATTACATCATAAAAGCATCTAACAAAAGAATGCCATCCCAAAAGAGCTGAGTAGCCGCCTCGTGCCATCCTCAGCAACCTCACCTGCCAACTGGAAACACATAAAAAGGCAGCGTTGCTGAGTGAGTTCTAGTTTTTTAGTAAAACATACTTTTCTTTCGTTAAACCTTTCTTTGCTTACATGTGGTCACACAATGTACGTACACACAGATAACATTATTATTATCTTCATCGTTCATTCGTCAACTTTCGTTTATGTGCCGTTCGTCGTTACCATTCACATTCTTTCATTCGTACGTATCTTACTTTCATTCATTCATTCATTACATACGTTCGTACATTCATCTCATTCATACGTTCATTACATACGTACGATCATTTCTTTCATTCATACATTCATTACATTCGTACGATCATTTCTTTCATTCATACATTCATTACATTCGTTCGTACGTTCATTACTTTCGGTGACATGTACAGTACCCCGAACATTGTGCACGAAGCTGGTGCTGGACCTGTGGTAATCAACCACGAACATTGTGCACGAAGCTGATCCAGTCACCTGAGGCAAGTACATGCACTACTTATCTTTTCTCTTTTATTCTGGATCAATGCCATATGCTATACCCCGAACATTGTGCACGAAGCTGATGCTGGACCTGTGGTGATCAACCACGAACATTGTGCACGAAGCTGATCCAGTCACCTGGGGTAAGCAGCAAGGATCCCATACATATGGTCAATCACAAGGATTGGACCCCGAATGTGCATCCTACGGGGTAGCTAACCCGCACACCGTTGAGCTAACACCTGCCAGGGGTGTGCACCTCCATACATTTGCTTGCAAGCCTTTACTTATTCATATACGTTCCATTTTTCTTCATCATTAATATTTTACTTATTAATGATTGTACTCTTCGTTAAATTTTAAATATTCTTCATCATGCCATTTCATACTTAAAAAAATTAAAATATTAATAATATTGTTAATAATAATAAACTGCTGATAATAAAATCAGTAACAATAACAAGAGTCAATCATCAATCATCATTGCATGCATAAAACATCATCATTAAATAGCCCTTGGTCAACCTCGGTCAAAACCCTAAAACCCAGATTCCCAGAAAAATTCTGTAAAATTTTCTAAGTATAAATATCGTAGGCGCATGAGCACTATGCAGGCGCATGAGCCCTGCTTAGGCGCATGAGCACTGCTGGGGCGCACCAACACTTAGGCGCATGAGCATTCTGGGCGCCCGGGCACTGTTTGGGCGCATGGGGTTTCAGGCGCATGGACGCTTAGTCATTTTCACCAATTCTAGGCGCATGGGTATTGTTCAGGCGCACCAACTTCCACTTAGAATTTCCAAGGTAATTTCAAGCACATGGGGGTACTGTTCAGGCGCATCAACTCATACTTAGAATTCTAAGTCTAAGTTTCAGGCGCATGGTGTACTGTTTAGGTGCATGAACATCAATTAATATTTCTAAGGCAATATTAAGGCGTATGAGGTACTATTCAGGCGCATGAGAACACTTAATAATTCTAAGACAAAAATCTAGGCGCATGAGCCTTATGTAGGCGCATTAACACCCTGTTCATATGTTTCTAAGTCATTCTCAGTCCCAAACATCATATTGCCCAATTCTAAGCATATACACACTATACTAAGCATGAACCTAACATAAGTACTCATAAAGCACTAACATTCATACGCATGCACATACGGGTACATTCATGATAAGTGTAAAAACATTTTTACATGTATTTCCAGCCCTAAAAACGTTCAAAACATGTGAAAATACGGGGTCTAGAACTCACCTTGGTTGTTTTTCGGTTTTATACTCTTCCTTGAACTTCCCGAATGTTTCTAACACCTAAAACACACTAAAACATACAACCCGAACATGCAATAACACATATGAGCACATAACCGAGACTAGATCGACCAAAAACAACTTAAAACACATAATTTTTCCTTAAAACTTCGAATTCTTCTTCTTTCTCTCTCTAAAACTCGAATTCCCTGCTCTTTCTCTCTCTTAAACCGAATGAAAATGTTGTGCAGGGTGAAATGTGCGGCCATGCCACCTTTTCACCAACTTTTTACCAACTTTGCCCTTTTACATTATTACCCCCTCAACTTTGGGGTTGACTTTCATTCTATTCATTTTCTTTCTCTTTTGTCCTTTTATTATCTTATTACAAAAAATACGGGTGTTACAAGTCCACCCCCCTTATATACGGGTGTTACAAGTCCTACCGTATAGCATCTCGTAGGGTGGCATGCCAATACTGCCATGATAACTGTTATTGTACGAGAATTCTGCTAACGGTAAGTGATCATCCCAACTTCCTCCAACATCGATCACGCACGCCCGAAGCATGTCTTCGAGTGTTTGGATCGTCCTCTCAGACTGACCGTATGTCTGAGGGTGATATGCTGTACTAATGTGTAGCCTCGTCCCCATTGCATCATGAAATCTCTTCCAAAACTTGGAGGTAAACCAGGTGTCGCGATCAGACACAATATACACTGGCACACCGTGACGAGCTATAATTTCTTTGACGAACAGATCCACCAATCTTTCGGATGAGTACGTTTCGCGGATCTGTAGGAAGTGAGCACTCTTCGTCAAGCGATCGACTATCACCCATATAGCATCATACCCTTTCGAGGTACGTGGTAGCTTCATAATGAAATCCATGGTGATGTGCTCCCACTTCCATTCGGGTATATCCAATGGTTGGATCTTCCCGTATGGTTTCTGGAGTTCTGCCTTTACTTGTAAACAAGTCAGGCACTTACTCACGTACTCCACCACGTCACGTTTCATACCCAGCCACCAGTAATCTTTCTTCATATCGTGGTACATCTTGGTAGCACCGGGGTGAATGGAGTATCGAGTCTTATGGGCCTCGTCCATAATCTTTCCACGTAGATCCCCGTCGTCCGAATCGGGTCCTAACACCAAGAGTGTTCTCGCCCAATTCTATAACTAGACCTCTCATCCTTTCAGAGATAAGACGATCTTCTTTCAAAGCCGCGTTTTGAAACTCCTTAACCTGTGTCATCACGTCGGAGGTCATAATTAACTGATAAGCCTTTACCCGGATCGGCTCGGGCCTTTCTTTTCGACTAAGGGCGTCTGCCACCACGTTGGCTTTGCCCGGATGGTAATGGATTTCGCAGTCATAATCCTTTATGAGCTCTAACCATCACCTTTGCCTCATGTTTAGATCTTTCTGCTTGAAGAAGTACTTCAAGCTTTTGTGGTCTGTGAAGATGGTGCACTTCGTCCGGTATAGGTAGTGCCGCCACATCTTCAACGCGAAAACCACCGCGGCTAGTTCTAGATCGTGCATGGGATAGTTGACTTCGTGGGTTTTCAGCTGTCGGGATGCATAGGCTATTACCCTTCCGCGTTGGATCAATACGCATCCTAGCCCAGAATAAGATGCATCCGAATAGACCACTAAGTCTTCATTTCCCTCGGGCAATGTCATGACAGGAGCTTGTGTCAGTCTTGTCTTCAACTCCTCAAAGGCATCCTCCTGTTCTCGACCCCACACGAACTTCACATCCTTCGAGTCAATTTTGTCAAAGGCGAGGCTATCTTGGAAAAGTCTTGAATAAATCTTCTATAGTAGCCCGCCAATCCCAAGAAGCTGCGAATCTCGGATGGCGTCTTTAGTGACTTCCATTGCATCACGACCTCAACCTTTGCTGGGTCGACCATTATTCCTTCTGCATTTACCACGTGACCCAGAAATTGCACCTCTCGTAACCAAAAGGCACACTTGGAGAATTTAGCATACAATTTCTCCTTTCTCAAAGTCTCTAACACCTCCCGAATATGACCGGCATGCTTTTCTTCGCTCTTTGAATAAATCAGGATATCATCAATGAACACAATCACTGACTTATCTAGCATCGGCCGGCACACTCGATTCATCAAGTCCATAAAAGCAGCTGGCGCGTTGGTTAAACCAAAGGACATAACGAGAAACTCATAGTGTCCATAACGCGTACAAAAAGCTGTTTTAGGAATGTCTTGCTCCTTCACTTTCAACTGATGGTAGCCAGATCGAAGATCTATCCTTGAGAACCAACTGGCACACTGGAGCTGATCGAACAAGTCATCAATCCTCGGTAATGGATACCGGTTCTTTACCGTTAACTTATTCAACTCACGGTAGTCGATACACATTCTCATACTACCGTCCTTCTTCTTCACAAATAAGACCGAAGCACCCCAAGGAGAGATACTCAGCCTGATAAAACCCTTATCGAGCAACTCTTGCAGTTGCTCCATCAACTCATTCATCTCCGTAGGAGCTAATCGATACGGTGCCTTGGCGACAGGTTGGGCACCGGGTATCAAGTCAATCTAATATTCGACTTCGCGATCCGGTGGCAATCCCGCTAAGTCCTCCGGGAACACGTCTGGAAACTCACACACAACTGGAACATCGGGTAGTTGTGGTGTTGGCGTTTCCATGTCCTTTACATAACATAGGTAGGCGCTACACCCACGCCTCATACACTTCCCTGCCACCGCCATCGAAATCACCTTCGGTATCGTCGTAAACCGATCACCGTAAATTGTCACCAGACTTCCATCAGATGCCGTCAGTCTAATCATCTTCCTGCGACATACGATATTCGCTTCATAGGTTGCCAACCAATCCATTCCTAGCACTACATCAAATCCACCTAGTGGCATCACATGCAACCTAGCAACAAACCTATGACCTTCTAACTCTATGGCACAGTCCTCTATCACATTAATAACTCTAGTGGACTTACCAATAGCGGTTTCTACTTCAAAGGGCTCATCAATGCATTCACTACTAACAGGCAATTTAGCACAAAAAGTAGCAGAAATGAAACTCTTACTAGCACCAGAATCAAATAACACAGAAGCAAGAGTTTGATTTACTAGAAACGTACCTGACACTACATCGGGGTCCGTCCTAGCCTCCTCCCTGGTCATAGTGAAAGCTCTGGCACTCGCCCTCAGCCCTTCAGTCCCGGCCGTCTTCTTTGTCCCGTAACTCTCAGCCCTCGGCCTCCTGCAATCCTTACTCATATGGCCACTTTCCCCGCAGTTGAAACATCTCGCAACCTTACAGTCCCTAGCCATATGACCGGATTTCCCACACTTGAAACAGACGTTTAACCCCCATCTACATTCACCACCATTCTCCTTCCCACACTTTTCACACCTTTTGGGTCCCGAGCTTGAGGACCCAACCCTACGGTCATCCCTTCTCACCTTCTTGTTATTCGGGGTAAAACCACCACGCCCGAACCGTTTCCCATTCCAATTGCGGTCACCACCACCGGCTTTCTTTGCCTCCCCCACCGTCACTTACCTTTCGTCATCAAGTCTCCCAGCCAAATCCACTACCGACCTAAAGGTGCTCAGTCGGGCAGTAATCAAGTGCCTGCGGATGTCAGCGGGCAGTCCCTGAATGTACCGGTTAATTCTTCGAGATACCGGTGTCACCTGATCCGGCACCAGCCTCGCCATCTTATTGAATTTGGTAGTGTACTGCTGGTGGGTCATGGTTCCCGCCTCGAGTTGCAGGAACTCCCTCTCGACCATATCGAATTCCCTGTGAAGACAGAATTCCTCAATTATCAGCTTCTTCAATTCTTTCCATCGCATTTTCCCGATGGCCCTGGAACCCTCAGCTTGGACAATATTATCCCACCAGCATAGTTCTGAGTCAGTAAAGGAGTGGGTGGCAAACTTCACCTTCTGATCCTCCCGGCACTCGCTGATCTCGAGTACCGCTTCCATCTCCCTTACCCATCGGTGAGCGGTTGCAGCAGTGCCATTGCCATCGAAAGTCGGGGGCTTGCACCATTGGAATTCCCCGTAACTGCATCCCTTGGTTGTCACCCTTACTACATCATCCCCCTCCTCATCCAACACTATCGTCTCAGGCTCTGGTCGTTCCTCCCCTCTCTTACTTTCCTTTCCAGTCGACTCTCTCATGTCCTCCTTCTCCTTTCTTTCCTCGTTCCTCACAGCTCGAATAACATCGGTCACCACAGACGGCATAACTGCCTGCAGGACCTGGTGCACCTCATCAGCAATCGCCTCCCTAGCTGAGGCGTTCAAGCTCGCATTCTCATTTCCTTCATCCTGGTCATGAACCTCAGGGTTCACGGGGGTCGTCTCAGGAGCCTTAGCACTACTCCTAGTCATACGTGGTCGACCACTACCTCTAGAAGCCTTGGAAGGTTTCTTTCCCACCAATTCCTATATCACACACTGAAAGATTCAAACACCAACACGGTCATTCAAGGAAATAGCTCAGTTTATGTCAAGTATAGTAAGTCCCTACTTACAGTGGCCAGTTTTAATTAGCCACTTACTTTACTCTCCGCACCCCGAGCATTACCTAACCTGACAACATTAGCATCTAAATCTAACAATAACACATAAACACATAACATGCGCACATAATACTGGTTAACCTTAAGAAAAATACCTGATGGCACGCAGCTACTCAGATTGGCATCCCTTCCCTTTTTGTCCCATTTTCAGTTTAAGTTTAGGTTTATTTTGAAAATTTTACCCATTTCACTTAAACTTTCGCTCTGATACCAACTTGTAAGGCCCCGTTCCCGGGCACCTCACAGTTGGTCATTCATCGCACATAAAAACATATATTTATATTAACTTAATAAAACCATGCAGCGGAAACATTAAATCTTTCTTTCAAATTTATATGAATGCTTTTGCCAGTTAATACAACATAAACCAATTACAAAATATCTATTGTTGTATTACATCACAAAAGCATCTAACAAAAGAATGCCATCCCAAAAGAGCTGAGTAGCCGCCTCGTGCCATCCTCAGCAACCTCACCTGCCAACTGGAAACACATAAAAAGGCAGCGTTGCTGAGTGAGTTCTAGTTTTATAATAAAACATACTTTTCTTTCGTTAAACCTTTCTTTGCTTACATGTGGTCACACAATGTACGTACACACAGATAACATTATTATTATCTTTATCGTTCATTCGTTAACCCTCAAAATTCCAAGGTATTTTAAGGCGCGTGGGGGTACTGTTCAGGCGCATCAACTCATACTTAGAATTCTAAGTCTAAGTTTCAGGCGCATGGTGTACTGTTTAGGCGCATGAACATCAATTAATAATTCTAAGGCAATATTAAGGCGTATGAGTGTAACACCCTTAAAATTCGTAACAATAATAATATAATAAGGAGGGTGCTACTAGTTGGGTTATTATAACAATTCAGAGACTACAAACGCAGCAGAATTTTACACATATTAAAACTGTTTACATCGTTAACAATATTTACAAGACTCTAACCGACATTTCAAAACTTTGTTAAACTTCAAATACATTGTTCTCAAAACCCAACATTTGTGGCCAGTATCATCCACCATAACCGGAAGCTAACTCTGTGGGGGACCATCACGAGCACCTCTATTACTACCTGGCATGCATTAGAAAACAAACACAAAGTCAGATAAACTGGTGAGTTCTAATATACACCACATTTTAATAATAACAATTCATCAATTGTTATCACACCGAATGATCCACATACACATTCATCAGTCCAGTTATCTATCCCAGTATTGATATGCATATCGAATACCCACAATGTATTTATGGACATCTTTTATCAATTTTAATTTGGTGGGTGAAACCTCCACCTCGCGCGTTGACGGGTCAAACCTCCGTCTATAAATGGTGTTGACGAGTCAAACCTCCGTCTATAGTTTGGTGGGTCAAACCTCCACCTCGCCATTAACCACAATTTACCACTTTCAACTCATATTCACATCTTTAATTATTTATATGCATGCTAGTGCCCGATTTTATCAAACAACATTTATCAAACGGCATTAACACATAAAAAGGGTAATTAGAACTCACCTTAATGTTTTCAGCAAGTAGTTATCAATCCAAATACACTAGGGCAACTAAAACTTCTCCTTCTCAAGGCAAATCTAAAACAACAACCCTAACTTAGTCAAATTTCCCCTAGCTGACCACTTCACACGACTAAGGCTATGCGACTGGACTCATTCGAACGATTAAACATGCGACTGAGCTTAATCGTACGAATGGACCATACGACAGAGGTGCGAATGAGCTATAACAGGGTTTGTGCGAATGACCTCCATTCGTGCGATTGGCGCATGCGATTGAACTTCAGTCGCACGTTTGAACAATGCGATTGACTCAGTCGCACGAATGGGTCATGCGACTGGGCTCATTCGCCTGAAACGGATCAGCAGCTGTGTTCTTGACATATTTGATCCAAAAACTTGAGTTTTAACCGTTCAGACTATACCATATTCATAACAGAACCTGTACACCTCGTTTACAACCGTTTCGGGTCCTTATTTCATCAAATTTCACAAAAACTAGGGCCCAAACCTTCACTTTTCAGTTTAACAGAAACATTGAACAGAAACTCTGATTAAAACATGTTTTTGGATCAGTTCCCACCACCCACACAACTTAACATATTCAAAAACCGATCCGTACCAAGCAAAACTTACCTAAACGGAGCTAGTTTGATCGATTGGGCAAGAACAGGGTGTTTGGGTTCGTGAGGAGCTAGTTTGATCGATAAGGTTACAGCAGATAAATTCTGCCTTCAACACCCTTTAACCGCCTTACTTATCCTACACGCCTATTTTTAGCCGACATACTCAATCGCACGACTGGCTTATTAGCACGACTCAATCGTGCGATTGAGCCCATACACCCGTTATTCGTGCGATTGAGCTTCATTCGCACGTATGGCATGCGACTGAACACTAAATTTAATTAAATATATAAAATATGAACTTTTGGATGTTACAATGAGGTACTATTCAGGCGCATGAGGAACACTTAATAATTCTAAGGCAAAAATCTAGGCGCATGAGCCTTATGTAGGCGCATTAACACCCTGTTCATATGTTTCTAAGTCATTCTCAGTCCCAAACATCATATTGCCCTATTCTAAGCATATACACACTATACTAACCATGAACCTAACATAAGTACTCATAAAGCACTAACATTCATACACATGCACATACGGGTACATTCATGATAAGTGTAAAAACATTTTTACATGTATTTCCAGCCCCAAAAATGTTCAAAACATGTGAAAATACGAGGTCTAAAACTCACCTTGGTTGTTTTTCGGGTTTTATACTCTTCCTTGAACTTCCCGAATGTTTCTAACACCTAAAACACACTAAAACACACAACCCGAACATGCAATAATACATATGAGCACATAACCGAGACTAGATCGACCAAAAACAACTTAAAACACATAATTTTACCTTAAAACTTCGAATTCTTCTTCTTTCTCTCTCTAAAACTCCAATTCCCTGCTCTTTCTCTCTCTTAAACCGAATGAAAATGTTGTGGAGAGTGAAATAGGCGGCCATGCCACCTTTTCACCAACTTTTTACCAACTTTGCCCTTTTACACTTTTACCCCCTCAACTTTGGGGTTGACTTTCATTCTATTCCTTTTCTTTCTCTTTTGTCCTTTTATTATCTTATTACAAAAAATACGGGTGTTACACAAAACGGGAGAAAAGGACATGATTTGAGTTTAAAAGGGTCAAAATAACTTAGACTTGGATGTGTTAAGTTCATCATAGTTGTTTTAGGTTAATTATGACTTTTAATCGCTAAAATAGAATTTAATTATCTAATTTTAGCTTAAACGGGTCAAAACGGGTGAAATGGACATGATTTGAGTTTAAACGGGTCAAAATAACTTACACTTGGATGTGTTAAGTTCATCATAATTTTTTTAGGTTAATTATGACTTTTAATCGCTAAAATAGAATTTAATTATCTAAGTTTAGCTTAAACGGGTGAAAAGGACATGATTTGAGTTTGAACGGGTCAAAATAACTTAGACTTGGATGTGTTAAGTTCATCATAGTTGTTTTAGGTTAATTATGACAATTAATCGCTAAAATAGAATTTAATTATCTAAGTTTAGCTTTAACGGGTCAAAACGGGTGAAAAGGACAAGATTTGAGTTTAAACGGGTCAAAATAACTTAGACTTGGATGTGTTAAGTTCATCATAGTTGTTTTACATTAATTATGACTTTTAATCGCTAAAATAGAATTTAATTATCTAAGTTTAGCTTAAACGGGTCAAAACGGCTGAAAAGGACATGATTTGAGTTTAAACGGGTCAAAATAACTTAGACTTGGATGTGTTAAGTTTATCATAGTTGTTTTATGTTAATTATGACTTTTAATCGCTAAAATAGAATTTAACTATCTAAGTTTAGCTTAAACGGGTCAAAACGGGTGAAAAGGACTTGATTTGAGTTTAAACGGGTCAAAATAAAATAAACTTGGATGTGTGAAGTTCAACATAGTTGTTTTAGGTTAAATATAACTTCTAATCGCTAAAATAGAATTTAATTATCCAAGTTTAGCTTAAACGGGTCAAAACGGTTGAAAAGGATTTGATTTAACGGGTTAAAATAACTTAAACTTGGATGTGTAAAGTTCATCATACTTGTTTTAGGTTGATTATGATTTTTAGTCGCTAAAATAGAATTTAACTATCTAAGTTTAGCTTAAACGGGCCAAAACGGGTGAAAAGGACGTGATTTGAGTTTAAACGGGTCAAAATAACTTAAACTTGGATGTGTTAAGTTCATCATAGTTGTTTTAGGTTAATTATGACTTATAATCGTTAAAATAGAATTTAATTATCTAAGTTTAGCTTAAACGGGTTATAACGGGTGAAAAGGACATGATTTGAGATTAAACGGGTCAAAATAACTTAGACTTGGATGTGTTAAGTTCATCATAGTTGTTTTAGGTTAATTATGACTTTTAATCGCTAAAATAGAATTTAATTATCTAAGTTTTGCTTAAACGGGTCAAAACGGGTGAAAAGGACATGATTTGAGTTTAAACGGGTCAAAATAACTTAGACTTGGATGTGTTAAGTTCATCATAGTTGTTTTAGGTGAATTATGACTTTTAATCGCTAAATAGAATTTAATTATCTAACTTTAACTTAAACAGGTCAAAACGGGTGAAAAGGACATGATTTGAGTTTAAACGGGTCAAAATAACTTGGACTTGGATGTGTTAAGTTCATCATAGTTGTTTTAGGTTAATTATGACTTTTAATCGCTAAAAAAGAATTTAGTTATCTAAGTTTAGCTTAAACGGGTCAAAATGGGTGAAAAGGATATGATTTGAGTTTAAACGGGTCAAAATAACTTAGACTTGGATGTGTTAAGTTCATCATAGTTGTTTTTGGTTAATTATGACTTTTAATCGCTAAAATAGAATTTAATTATCTAATTTTAGCTTAAACAGGTCAAAACGGGTGAAAAGGACATGATTTGAGTTTAAACGGGTCAAAATAACTTAGACTTGGATGAGTTAAGTTCATCATGGTTGTTTTAGGTTAATTATGACTTTTAATCGCTAAAATAGAATTTAATTATCTAAGTCTAGCTTAAACGGGTCAAAACGGATGAAAACGACATTATTTGAGTTTAAACGGGTCAAAATTACTTAAACTTGGATGTGTGAAGTTTATCATATTTGTTTTAGGTTAATTATGACTTTTAATCACTAAAATAGAATTTAATTATGTAAGTTTAGCTTAAACGGGTCAAAACGGGTTAAAACGGGTGAAAATGACATGATTTGAGTTTAAACGGGTGTAACACCCGGAAAATTGTCTAAGCTAGCCAAATAATAATAATGGGCTAGACGAGACCATTCAATGAAAATAGGCTGATTATGGGTGTTAGACCAAGTTAACTCTTCGGGTCATGAGCTTGATAAGTTTAAGGTCCCGGGAACGCCTGATATATATATATATATATATATATATATATATATATATATACCGATCAGCTGAGCAACTCTCATTTTCACTCAACACCCAGTTTCTAGAGAGAGTGTAGAGAGAGAAAGTGTCGATTCGAGGCTTGGTTAGTCAAGAGATCGAAGATTTGTGTTCGTGGGCTTCCAAACAACAAGTATCCAGGTAAGAGACATCGTTTAATTGTTCCTTTTGGTGAAAAACCCGGACTCTAGTTTTGGGGTTTTGAAAGTGGCAAGAATCGCCCAAAAACGCACGTTTTTATGTAAGAAAACATGTAAAAAGCTTAGATATAGCTTCCTGGATGATAACCCAAGGTTTTGGGTGTAAAAGATTAAGGTTTTGGGTTAAAATGGGCTGATTCGTAATTTTCAGATCGTTCTGCGAATTGAAGCACTCATCCAGCGAATTTATAAGTTCGTCCAGCGAAACTATGGAAATTTCCAGCGAAACTATAGTTTCGCAGGTAAGTTCGCCAACAATGCTATCCAACGAAAGTTGGGCGAAACTGGCAGTGAAACTGCTGGCGAATCTAGCAGGGAACCTGCCAGCGAATTTAGCAGCGAAACTGCTGATCGCCCAGCGAAACTGCTGGCGAATCTAGCAGCGAAACTGCTGATACTCAGCGAAACTGCAGGCGAAACTAGCAGCGAAGTTAGGCAGGAATTAACACTTTTGAGTGTTAACTTATCTGCAGGCGGTGTAGTGTGACCCTCTCTTTAAAGCTTGATCAAGAAGCTACTTATCAAGCACAGGTGAGTTCTAGGACCCCTCATTTACCTGTTTTTAATGATTTTAGGGCTGGAACACATATAAACCCGTTTTCTTGAAATATGTATGTTTAACCCGTGTGTGTGTAATTACGGGTAGTATGTTTAAGGTACGATTGTGTCCTGTATGTGTGTACAAAGTCCTAGTATGATTCCCAAGGTTTAGGAGGAATAATTAGGGTTGTTGAACTAGAGAGGATTGCATGGTGGAATTCTGGCTTTCGGGGGATAAAGGGAGGTGTAAGTCCTGACATGGAGTTCCTTAAGTACCGGTATATGACTGTTGATGTAGGCTATGTATGTATGATGCCTTGCATGATGATGTGTATGTTTGACGTGTGTATGTTCCGTATGATATTGTCTGCTTATCTTTCCAAAACTTTGCGTATTATGAGAATGAATGAACAAAGTATTATGTAACGTAAAGTGGAAGATAATGAAAGAGGAACATAATGATGAATGCATGTATTAATGAATGAATGAAAAGAATAATGATGAAGAATACATGCACTAATGAACGAATGAATGAAGTCTTGCAAGCATTGGATAAGGAGAAAGAGTCCTTCTTTATGATAGACCATACGTAAGGTACCTTTACCACTTACCTCTAGTACTGTGGCACCATGTTTAGCTGTCCCTCCATAGACTTCGGCCTAGTACCGTGGCACACGCTTGTTGTTCATTTGTTGACCTCGGCCCGTACTGTGGCACTATATTTAGCTGTCTATGGATTGACTTCGGCCCAGTAGCTAAGACTGTTTGGGGTGTAGCCTATGGTATTGGTACATATGGAATCCAATGTGCAAGAAAAGATGTAATGAACGAACGAATGATGAAGATAATAATAGTTATTATCTGTAAGTATGTATGATGTATGTTCACGAACGAAATGTCATAATAAAGAACGAAACAGGATCCTTGTCATTCGACCACAGTAATCATGACTGAGTGCCATGAAGTGGGTAAAGCCTGACAGGATCTAAATGAGAACTGAAACCTCGTCATTCGACCACAGTAATCATGGTTGAGTGCCATGAAGTGGGTAAAGCCTGACAGGATATAAATGAGAACAGAATGATAATGATGTATAACGAATGAATGAATGGAAGAGATGATAAAAGTATTACGTATGCGTACGTATGTGTATGATCGCGAGAGAGAAAAGAATGATTTTAATGAAAACAAGGTATGTTTATTATAAAACTAGAACTCACTCAGCAACGCTGACTTTTATGTGTTTCCAGTTGATAGGTAGTGTTGCTGAGGATGGCACGAGGCGGCTACTCAGCTCTTTTAGGATGGCATTCTCCTTTTGATAATGCTGCACAATATGTGCATGCAAGTGTTCCTTGAGGATCCTGATAAAAGGGATTACTTAAGGAATCTTCTTTAGATTTAGTTTTAATGTTTTAAACTAGAGGTCACTGTTTATGACCATTTTGTAATTAGCAACGATGAAATCTTTTGTATAATGCTTTTGTGATGTAACGCAACAATAGATATTTTGTAATTATTGTACGTTGTATTAACTGGCAAAAGCATTTATAGTAAAATGAAAGTTTATCTCAGAATTTCCGCTGCAAGATTTTATTATGATAATGAAATTATATATTTTATGTGCTATGAATGACCAACTGTGGGGTGCCCGGGAGCGGGGCCTTACAACGTGGTATCAGAGCCAAAGTTTAAGTAAAACGGGTAAAATTTTAAAATAAACTTAAACTTAAACTGAAAATGGGACGGAAAAGGAAGAGAATGCCAATCTGAGTAGCTGCGTGTCATCAGGTATTTTCCTAAGTTAACCGGTATTATGTGCGCATGTTCTATGATTATGTGTTACTGTTAGGCTTAGATGCTAATGTAGTCAGGACAGGTAAAGCTCGGGGTGCGAAGAGTAAAGTAAGTGGGCTAATCACAACTAGCCACTGTAATTAGGGACTTACTATACTTAACATAAACTGAGCTATTTCCTTAAATGACCGTGTTAGTATTTGAACCTTTCAGTGTGTGATAGAAGATGGTCGGTGGTAGATCATCTAAAGCCTCACGTGGTGGAGGTGGTGGCGGACATGGTGCTGAACCACGAGCCACAAGAGGAAGGCCTAGGGTCGAGAGAGAGGTTCCTGAAGAACCTGAGACTACCCAACCGAAGGGGGTAGACGAGAGCACTGATCTAAGGGCCTCGGTAAAAGAGGCATTGGTAGAGGAGGTGCACCAGGTCATGCAGACGATCTTACCGTCTGTAGTGACCGAAGTGATAAAGGCTGTACGCGAAGACGAAAGGAGAGGGAGGAACTGGTCCTCAGGGAGACAGGAGCAGCCAGAGCCGGAAACGGTTCATTCTGATGATGAAGAGGAAGAGGAGGAGGAGTCTGAACGGGAAATGACACGGGGTTGTAACTACGGGGCATTTATGAGGTGCAAGCCCCCTACTTTTGACGGTACCGGCACTGCTGCTGCTGCTCACCAGTGGGTGAGAGAAATGGAGGCTGTTCTTGATATCAGAAAGTGTCGGGAGGATAAAAAGGTGAAGTTTGCTACCCACTCTTTCACGAGTTCGGCTTTATGCTGGTGGGACAACATAGTCCAAGCCGAGGGTAGTAGGGCCATCGGAAGAATGAAGTGGGCCGAGTTGAAAAGACTGGTGATCGAGGAGTTCAGTCCTCGTCGAGAGATGGATATAGTTGAGAGAGAGTTCCTGCTGTTGGAGGCGGGGACGATGACCCACCAACAGTACACCACCAAGTTTAATGAGATGGCGAGAATGGTGCCGGATCAAGTGATGCCGGTGTCTCGAAAGATTAACCGGTATATTCAGGGGCTGCCAGCTGATATTCGAAGGCATTTGATTTCTGCCCGACCAAGCACCTTTAGGTCGGCAGTGGATTTGGCAGGGAGGTTATATGATGAGCGGGCTGTGACGGTGGTGGCTGAGGGTAGTAGAAAGAGTGGTGGTGAGAGAAAGTGGCAGGGAAAGAAGTTTGGTCGAGGTGATACATCGACGAGTAACAAGAAGGCGCGGGTGGATGACCGTCGTGTGGTCGCGCCCGGTGCAGGATTGAGGAAGTATGGTAACTGTGGGAGAGAGCACTCGGGGGAGTGCAAGTAGGGATTAAACATCTGCTTCAAGTGCGGGAAGACAGAGCATATGGCCAAGGATTGCCGGGCAGGCAAATGTTTTAACTGTGGGGAAAGTGGTCATATGAGCAGAGACTGCCGGAAGCCAAGGGCTGAGGGCTTAGGGGTGAAGAATACGGGAGGTGAAGAACCAAGGGCAAAGGCCAGGGCATTCACGATGACACAAGAGGAGGCTAGGACGAACCCCGATGTTGTGTCCGGTACGTTCCTGATGAACCAAACTTTAGCCTCTGTATTATTTGATTCGGGTGCCAGTAGGAGTTTTATTTCTACTACTTTCTGTGCTAAACTGCCTGTTAGGAGTAAATGCCTTGATGAGTCATTTGACGTAGAAACTGCTATTGGTAAGTCCACTAGGGTTACGGATGTGATAGAGGACTGCACCATAGAATTAGAAGGTTATAGGTTTGCTGCCAAATTACATATGATGCCCCTGGGAGGATTTGATGTAGTACTAGGGATGGATTGGTTAGCAACCTACGAAGAGAATATCGTGTGCCGAAAGAAGATGATTAGATTGACGGCGGCTGACGGAAGTCCTGTGACGATATACGGCGATCGGGTTATGACGATTTCGAAGGTGATCTCAATGGCGGTGGCGGGAAAGTGTATGAGACGTGGATGTAGCGCCTACTTATGTTATGTAAAGAATGTAGAGACGCCAACACCACAACTTTCCGATGTACCGGTTGTGTGCGACTTTCCAGATGTGTTTCCCGAGGACTTGCCGGGAGTGCCACCTGACCGAGAGTTTTGAGTTTCAAATTGATTTAATACCCGGTGCCCAACCTGTCGCCAAGGCACCGTATCGACTAGCTCCGACTAAGATGACAGAGTTGATGAATCAGTTGCAAGAGTTGCTAGATAAGGGGTTCATTAGGCCGAGTATCTCACCTTGGGATGCTCCGGTCTTATTTGTGAAGAAGAAGGATGGTAGCATGAGGATGTGTATCGACTACCGCGAGCTGAATAAGTTGACGGTGAAGAACAGATACCCCTTGCCAAGAATCGATGATTTGTTTGACCAGCTTCAAGGCGCCAGTTGGTTCTCATGAATAGATCTTCGACCAGGTTACCATCAGCTGAAGGTGAAGGAGCAGGATATCCCTAAAACGGCTTTTCATACGCGCTACGGTCACTACGAGTTCCTCGTCATGTCTTTCGGTTTGACCAATGCGCCAGCTGCTTTTATGGATTTGATGAACCGAGTGCGTCGGCCGATGTTGGATAAATCAGTGATCGTGTTTATTGATGACATTCTGACTTATTCAAAAGGAGAGACAGAGCATGCCGGTCACATTCAAGAAGTATTGGAAACGTTGAGAAGGGAGACATTGTACGCCAAGTTCTCCAAGTGCGCATTCTGGTTGCGCGAAGTTTAGTTCTTAGGTCACGTGGTGAATCCGGAAGGGATTATGGTTGATCCGACTAAGGTGGAAGCAGTAATGCAATGGAAGTCTCCAAATACGCCATCCGAGATCCGTAGTTTCTTGGGTTTGGCGGGCTATTACAGGAGATTCATTCAAGACTTTTCCAAGATTGCTTCTCCACTAACCAAGTTGACCCGAAAAGATGTAAAGTTTGTATGGGGTCAAGCTCAAGAGAAGGCGTTCGAAGAGTTAAAGACGAGGTTGACCCAAGCTCCTGTATTGGCATTACCCGATGGAAGCGAAGACTTGGTGGTTTATTCTGATGCTTCCTACTCGTGGTTGGGGTGCGTGTTAATGCAAAGAGGAAAGGTTATAGCCGATGCATCCCGACAGCTGAAGGTTCATGAGGTTAATTACCCCACTCATGACTTGGAGCTAGCAGCGGTGGTCTTTGCATTAAAGATTTGGAGGCACTATCTCTACGGAACAAAGTGCACCATCTTCACAGACCACAAAAGCTTGAAGTACTTCTTTGAGCAGAAGGATTTAAACATGAGGCAGAGGTGATGGTTGGAGCTTATAAAAGATTATGATTGTGAGATCCATTACCATCCGGGCAAAGCCAACGTGGTGGCTGATGCCCTTAGTTGAAAGGAGAGGCCCGAGCCAATTCGGGTAAAGGCATACCAACTGATCATGACCTCTGATGTGATGAAGCAAGTCAAAGAGTTTCAAGACGAGGCCATAAAGGAGGATCATCATAACTCTGAAAGAATAAGAGGTCTGGTCGTGGAGTTGGGTGAAAACACATTTGGTGTTAGAACCCGGTTTGGGCGAATGTGGATTCTTCGTTTTGGGGATCTATGAGGAAAGATTATGGATGAGACCCATAAGACATGATACTCCATTCACCCCGGTGCTACCAAGATGTATCACGATATGAAGAAGGATTACTGGTGGCCGGGCATGATACGCGATGTGGTGGAGTACGTGAGTAAGTGCCTGACTTGTTTACAAGTAAAGGCAGAGCACCAGAAACCCTACGGGAAGATCCAACGTTGGATATACTCGAGTGGAAGTGGGAGCACATCACCATGGATTTCATTACGAAGCTACCACGTACCCCGAAAGGGTATGATGCTATATGGGTGATAGTTGATCGCTTGACGAAGAGCGCCCACTTCCTACCGATCCGTGAGACGTATTCATCTGGAAGATTGGCGGATCTATTCATCAAAGAAATAGTAGCTCGTCATGGCGTGCCGGTGTCCATCGTGTCGGATCGTGACACCCATTTTACATCGAAGTTTTGGAAGAGATTCCATGATGCGATGGGGACGAGACTACATATCAGCACGGCTTATCACCCCCAGACGGACGGTCAGTCTGAGAGGATGATCCAGACACTCGAAGACATGCTTTGGGCGTGCGTGATCGATTTTGGAGGAAGTTGGGACAACCACCTACCATTAGCTGAATTCTCATACAATAACAGCTATCATGCCAGCATTGGCATGCCACCTTATGAGATGCTATATGGTAGGAGATGCAGGACACCCGCTTGTTGGGGTGATATTGGTCAGAAGGAATTGGGGAGCGTCGAAGTGATCGAGGCTACGGCTGAAAAGCTTGAAAAGATCAAGGCCTACATGAAGGTAGCCAAAGACAGACAGAAGTCGTATGCCGATAAACGACGCAGACCGATTGAATTCCAGGTGGGTGACCGGGTTATGTTGAAGGTCTCACCTTGGAAAGAAATTATTCGGTTCCGAAAGCGGGGCAAACTGAGCCCGCGGTATATAGGTCCTTTCCGAATCATTGCCCGAGTAGGAGAGGTGGCATATAGGTTGGAGTTGCCAGATGAGCTAAGTGGAATTCACCCAACCTTCTACGTATCTCATCTGTGGAAGTGTTTGGCCGATGAGGATATGATTGTTCCACTGGAGGATATCGAAGTAGATGAACGGCTCAACTATGTAGAGCAACCAGTGGCAATCATCGATAGAAAAGAGAAGCGGCTAAGAAATAAAGTGGTTCCTCTTGTGCGTGTACAGTGGAGGCACAGGAAGGGATCTGAGTCAACGTGGGAGACAGAAGAGGAAATGAGGCAGCACTACCCACGATTGTTCGAGGGATAACAGGTTTCGGGGACGAAACCTAAATAAGGGGGGTGGACTTGTAACACCCGGAAAATTGTCTAAGCTAGCCAAATAATAATAATGGGCTAGACGAGACCATTTAATGAAAATAGGCTGATTATGGGTGTTAGACCAAGTTAACTCTTCGGGTCATGAGCTTGACGAGTTTAAGGTCCCGGGAACGCCTGATATATATATATATATATATATATATATATATATATATATATATATATATATATATATATATATATATATATATATATATATATATATATATATGTATATATATATATATATATATATATATATATATATATACTAGTGAGTGCCCGCGCGCGTTGCGGCGCAAACATTACGTTATATGAAAAAAAAAATAAGACATGGTAACAATAAATGAGCCTCAAGCACCCTTAAATGATTTTTGTGTAAGCAAAACTTGAATGCAAAAAAATAAGACATGGTAACAATAAATGAGCCTCAAGCACCTTTAAATGATTTTGTGTACGCAAAACTTACTTGAATGCACCCACGTGTTACGACCGTGTACGTGTACATTTGCAATCTGTTTGCATACAATTTGTCAAGAGTACAATTGTAATATTGTAATAAGTCCATGAAAGACACATTTGAACGATTAGCCTTAAAGTAAAAAATCTCTCTTGCAACTTATCCAAATGTGATGTAAGCAACTTCGCAAGTACTTCAATCTCCCTCAACATTAAAATTGTGTGACCAGTATTTTTGTACCCTTCGTTAACTCCTCATTTAATCTTTCTAACAGCTCTCGACATGTGTTATCCTTTCCCCTAAATACCTTTTCATACTTATGTCTACTTGTGTCCTTTGGTTCTTAGCTTCCACTTGCTCATGCCACACTGAGACATAACTTGTCATCTGAATTCACTTCATAATGACAAACAATAATATTGATAGACCTGTAAAAATTCAATGACAATTTTCTCATGAAAGACCAACATGTTATCATGCCCATCCTAGAGTATCTATAATGAGTACATTTGCATTCAAATAGTCTTGCTATAGTTTGACAACTATTTACTTAAAACATGAATAAATATATCATGTAAAGTAGCAAATACCTCTACATATGAACTTATGAAGTACCTGATATATACATTTCAGTAAGTTTCAAAACGAAAGACCCACTTTTCAGATGGCTAATCTTGGGAACAGGTCTAATTAATTAGAACTTTAAAATTTTATAAACCTCAAAACTTTAGCAATGACTAAATTTAAAAATAAACGTACAAACAAATTGCAGTCGCCTCTCAAATGCTTGTAAAGAACTGATGCAACTATCACAGAAGCAACCTACAACATGTACTCCTAATATTTTTTTTACAAGACAGTTTAATTTGATAGAAAGACATATAAAATCCCTTTAAGAAAAACAAAAGTAACAAAGTGCAGCCAGTGAAGATTGACATGTAAGGCCTGCAAACTAATAACAGATGGTGATTATAGAAAATAATAAAGATAGAAGGTAAAACGGTATGAACTAACATAATTTTATTTTCTATTTGATCATCGTGAATTCATATCAACTTTTATCCTCTTCTACCTCCATCTAATTGTATATCCTGAAACAAAAAAGAATTAATCGTAACAAACCAATATGCCCCTTGAGAGTATTGAATGCAGCCTTGTCTCACTCAACTTTTGATTCTCTTTTGTGGCCTAATTTGTGGCTTTGTTAATTTAAAGCCAAATAACACAAGCGAAATGGCTAACCTAGTTAACCGCCTAAGAGCTACAAGAAGTTCACCACATAACCATCTAGGATCCAAGAATAACATCCTAGATGATTGTTATATTCCCAAAACAATCCAACAGTTTTAATACCACTGAAACAACTAATATGAAATTATTAAGCCCATAAGTTGAACTTTAAAACCATTTCAAATGAGTGGAAAACATATTTCTTAGATTTCTATATCCAACAACTAAGATCTCATTGATGCATTTCTAATGTGTAAGATATGAAGATATCTTACCAAATAGTTGTTGCATGTTTGAGGCAGATTAATATACATCCGAAAAACTATTCAAGATTTCCCACATTAATACAATCCTGCACTTATTTGAGGGCGTGCGGTTGAAATCAGGGATCGGACCAAACCTTTTGATGACAAAAACAATATATAATAAGAAATATGAGGTTCGTTGCGGAAAAAAAGCTGTAACAATATAAAAACATTTTATCAATGATATAAAAGCTCACCTATGACACATGTAGCGACACATGTAGCATCTGTTCAGGTAAACATGACAAGAAAAGAGAAGAAAAACAAGTCAAAATTTATCATGTTGAAATCATAAACTTGTGTAAAAACAAGTCAAAATATTTGTTGACGCCTTTTGGAACAGCAGAAAGCAAGAAATTTCCATCCAAATTTGTGTTAATTTCATATTTCTTTTCTTGGATTTATTTTGCTGATGCTATAGTGCTGTTGATGGGTTTGGGCCTGCCTAAATGCATATTCAGCTTATATTGGCTTGGCTTCTTCTATTCGGGCTTTTTATTGAGAGATCAATCCATGCCTGCTTGAAGTTTGTTGTTATGATGCATTGAATTTAACAAATTTGTATTGGATGGGGTTATTCTTGGTTATTTGTTTGGTTTTATTTTTTGACAGGGTGCCCTTATCACCTAAAAAAATAACATTATGCAATCCATTACATACATTGCAAGGTGCAGGGTGCCCTTATCACCTAAAAAAATGACAGAACACAAAGCTTGTGCACAAAATCTCTAAACATCATGAAGGGTCAATTCAGATATAGTGGGTATAACAAGCATTGGTATAGTAAGAATGTGTATTATAATGTTTGTTTCAAATGGGTCAATTCAGATAAGTATACACAGCAAAGCATGGATGTTAACAATAGTTCATATACATACATTGCAAGGTGCAGGGTGCCCTTAATCACCTAAAAAATGACAGAACATAAAGCATCATGAAACAGAACTTAAAATGATAAGCCTAAAACAAAAAAGCATAATTAGTTTCTAAACAGCAAAGAAAAGACCTGGTAAACATAAGCCTAAAACATAAGCTAAACATCCTTTGAAAAATGATTATCTAAAAGCAATCAAATCACTCAAAAATTAAGGTTTTACCTAGCATAGACCAAATCTCTAATTAAGAACCCAAATTTACCAATGATGTGCACAAAATCTCTAATTAAGAACCAAAATCTCTAAACATCCAAAACAGTAACATTATGCAATCCATTACTTAATAGCAAGGGACTCACAGAATTGGAACCATGAGCAACTCAAGCTCCATCTTCTCCCAAATATTAATTAAAGCACAAAATTAGAACCATGAGCAACTCAAGCAGAGAATGGAAGTTCAAAAACCAAGTTTAGCATAGTATCAAGTAGTGCAGTATGTGAAGAACTGTCAAGTAGTGCAGTATGTGAGCTTCCATATTCTATAAACTTAAATCTATACATACCTTTCTAACCGAAATTGTGGTCCAGTGGGTTTGAAGGGTGTAAGTCCAGATGTGGCTACCTTTAAACTGCAACATAAAAAAACCCAAATAATCACTTGTACTTAATTAAACTGCAACATAAACAAAAACCACAAATTTGCAACATAAACAAATAAACAAAAACAATAACATACATGAACACTAAAGCTTGAAATCGTCAACCTTCGAAGTGAAATCCTCAAGCTTCGAAAGAGCAGATGTGAAGAACTCTAAAACTCGATGTGAACAACTACAAATATCGGTGATGTTGTGACTTTATGTAGGGTTTTGAGGATTTTGAATTTGAATCGGTGATATGATGTTACCTTTGAGACGGTGATGGTGATGGTGCCTTGTTGAGCCGAAAGTAACTATGCCGAAAGCAACTATGCCGAGCGCAGGTGTACCTTCCGATAGCTCCGAAAGGAAGTCTGACTCTGAAGCTCCGAAAGCAACAATGAATTGTTGCCAAAAGCGTGGGAAACAACTGAAGCTCTGATCTCTCCTCTTTACCAAGTACTTTTCGAAGGTCTAAGGTCTGCATATCTGAAGCTCTGATCTCTCCTCTTTACCACTAAAGAAACGGTTTTATTTGTAATGGTTTGAGGAGTTGTAACATATGCATTAACAGTTGTACATTTCTTAAAATTAAGAGATTGTGTGAATTTACTTTGCTGCCCCTCTCATTTCAATATTAAAGGTAGTATAGATATATATATATATATATATATATATATATATATAAATATATATATATATATATATATATATATACGGATTAGCTGAGCAACTCTCATTTTCACTCAACACCCAGTTTCTAGAGAGAGAGTGTAGAGAGAGAAAGTGTCGATTCGAGGCTCGGTTGGTCAAGAGATAAAAGTTTTGTGTTCGTGGGCTTCCAAACAACAAGAATCCAGGTAAGAGATATCGTTTAATTGTTCCTTTTGGTGAAAAACCCGGATTCTAGTTTTGGGGTTTTGAAAGTGGCAAGAATCGCCCAAAAACGCACGTTTTTATGTAAGAAAACAAGTAAAAAGCTTAGATATAGCTTCCTGGATGATAACCCAAGGTTTTGGGTGTAAAAGATTAAGGTTTTGGGTTAAAATGGGCTGATTCATAATTTTCAGATCGTTCTGCGAATTTAAGCACTCATCCAGCGAATTTATAAGTTCGTCTAGCGAAACTATGGAAATATCCAGCGAAACTATAGTTTCGCAGGTAAGTTCGCCAACAATGCTATCCAACAAAAGTTGGGCAAAACTGGCAGTGAAACTGCTGGCGAATCTAGCAGCGAACCTGCCAGCGAATTTAGCAGCGAAACTGCTGATCGCCCAGCGAAACTGCTGGCGAATCTAGCAGCGAAACTGCTGATACTCAGCGAAACTGCTGGCGAAACTAGCAGCAAAGTTAGGCAGAAATTAACTCTTTTGAGTGTTAACTTATCTGCAGGCGGTGTAGTGTGACCCTCTTCTTTAAAGCTTGATCGAGAAGCTACTTATCAAGCACAGGTGAGTTCTACGACCCCTCATTTACCTGTTTTTAACGATTTTGGGGCTGGAACACATATAAACCCGTTTTCTTGAAATTTGTATGTTTAACCCGTGTGGGTGTAAGTACGGGTAGTATGTTTAAGGTACGATTGTGGCCTGTATGTATGTATAAAGTCCTAGTATGATTCCCAAGGTTTAGGAGGAATAATTAGGGCTGTTAAACTCAAGAGGATTGCATAGTGGAATTTTGGCTTTCGGGGGAAAAAGGCAGGAGTAAGTCCTGACATGGAGTTCCTTAATTACCGGTATATGACTATTGATGTAGGCTATGTATGTATGATGCCTTACATGATGATGTGTATGTTTGACGTGTGTATGTTCCGTATGATATTGTCTGCTTATCTTTCCAAAACTTTGCGTATTATGAGAATGAATGAACAAAGTATTATGTAACGTAAAGTGGAAGATAATGAAAGAGGACCATAATGATGAATGCATGTATTAATAAATGAATGAAAAGAATAATGATGAAGAATACATGCACTAATGAATGAATGAATGAAGTCTTGCAAGCATTGGATAAGGAGAAAGGGTCCTTCTTTGTGATCGACCATACGTAACGTACCTTTACCGCTTACCTCTAGTACTGTGGCACCATGTTTAGATGTCCCTCCATAGACTTCAGCCTAGTATCGTGGCATACGCTTGTTGTTGATTTGTTGACCTCGGCCCGTACTGTGGCACTACGTTTAGCTGTCTATGGATTGACTTCGGCCCAGTAGCTAAGACTGTTTGGGGTGTAGCCTATGGTATTGGTACATATGGAATCCAATGTGCAAGAACGAGATGATAAAAGTATTACGTATGCGTACGTATGATGTAATGAACGAACGAATGATGAAGATAATAATAGTTATTATCTGTAAGTATGTATGATGTATGTTCACAAACGAAATGTCGTAATAAAGAACGAAACGGGATCCTTGTCATTCGACCACAGTAATCATGGCTGAGTGACATGAAGTGGGTAAATCCTGACAGGATCTAAATGAGAACTGAAACCTCGTCATTCGACCACAGTAATCATGGCTGAGTGCCATGAAGTGGGTAAAGCCTGACGGGATATAAATGAGAACAGAATGATAATGATGTATAACGAATGAATGAATGAAAGAGATGATAAAAGTATTACGTATGCGTACGTATGATGTATGATCGCGAGAGAGAAAAGAATGATTTTAATGAAAATAAAGTATGTATATTACAAAACTAGAACTCACTCAGCAACGCTGACTTTTTATGTGTTTCCAGTTGACAGGTAGTGTTACTGAGGATGGCACGAGGCGGCTACTCAGCACCTTTGGGATGGCATTCTCCTTTTGATAATGTTGCACAGTATGTGCATGCAAGACTTCCTTGAGGATCCTGATAAAAGGGATTACTTAAGGAATCTTCTTTAGATTTAGTTTTAATGTTTTAAACTAGAATTCACTGTAGCAACGATGAAATCTTTTGTATAATGCTTTTGTGATGTAACGCAACAATAGATATTTTGTAATTATTGTACGTTGTATTAACTGGCAAAAGCATTTATAGTAAAATGAAAGTTTATCTCAGAATTTCCGTTGCAAGATTTTATTATGATAATGAAATTATATATTTTATGTGCTATGAATGACCAACTGCGGCGTGCCCGGGAGCGGGGCCTTACAACGGGACAAAATAACTTAAACTTGGATGTGTGAAGTTCATCATAGTTGTTTTAGGTTAATTATGACTTTTAATCGCTAAAATAGAATTTAATTATCTACGTTTAGCTTGAACGGGCCAAAATGGGTGAAAAGGACATGATTTGAGTTTAAACGGGTCAAAATAACATAAACTTGGATGTGTTAAGTTCTTCATAGCTGTTTTAGGTTAATTATGACTTCTAATCGCTAAAATAGAATTTTATTATCTAAGTTTAGCTTAAACGGGTCATAACGGGTGAAAAGGACATGATTTGAGTTCAAACGGGTGAAAATAACTTAAACGTGGATGTGTTAAGTTCATCATAGTTGTTTTAGGTTAATTATGAGTTTTAATCGCTAAAATAGAATTTAATTATCTAAGTTTAGTTTAAACAGGTCAAAGCAGGTGAAATGCACATGATTTGAGTTTAAATGGGTCAAAATAACTTAAACTTGGATGTTTTAAGTTCATCATAGTTGTTTTACGTTAATTATGACTTTTAATCGCTAAAATAGAATTTAATTATCCAAGTTTAGCTTAAACGGGTCAAAACTGTTTAAAAGGACATGATTTGAGTTTAAACGGGTCAAAATAACTTAAACTTGGATGTGTGAAGTTCATCATAGTTGTTTTAGGTTAATTATGAGTCGTAATCACTAAAATAGAATTTAATTATCTAAGTTTAGCTTAAACGGGCCAAAACGGGTGAAAAGGACGTGATTTGAGTTTAAACGGGTCAAAATAACTTAAACTTGGATGTGTTAAGTTCATCATAGTTGTTTTAGGTTAATTATGACTTCTAATCATTAAAATAGAATTTAATTATCTAAGTTTAGCTTAAACGGGTTATAACGGGTGAAAAGGACATGATTTGAGTTTAAACGGGTCAAAATAACTAAAACTTGGATGTGTTAAGTTCATCATAGTTATTTTAGGTTAATTATGACTTTTAATAGCTAAAATAGAATTTAATTATCTAAGTTTAGCTTAAACGGGTCAAAACGGGTGAAAAGGACATGATTTGAGTTTAAACGGGTAAAAATAACTTAGACTTGGATGTGTTAAGTTCATCATAGTTGTTTTAGGCTAATTATGACTTTTAATCGCTAAAATAGAATTTAATTATCTAATTTTAACTTAAACGGGTTAAAACGGGTGAAAAGGACATGATTTGAGTTTAAACGGGTCAAAATAACTTAGACTTGGATGTGTTAAGTTCATCGTAGTTGTTTTAGGTTATTAGGACTTTTAATCGCTAAAATAGAATTTAATTATCTAAGTTTAGCTTAAACAGGTCAAAACGGGTGAAAAGGACATGATTTGAGTTTAAACTGGTCAAAATAACTTAGACTTGGATGTGTTAAGTTCATCATAGTTGTTTTTTGTTAATTATGACTTTTAATCGCTAAAATAGAATTTAATTGTTTAAGTTTAGCTTAAACAGGTCAAAACGGGTGAAAAGGACATGATTTGAGTTTAAACTTGTCAAAATAACTTAGACTTGGATGTGTTAAATTCATCATAGTTGTTTTAGGTTAATTATGACAATTAATCGCTAAAATAGAATTTAATTATCTAAGTTTAGCTTTAACGGGATAAAACGGGTGAAAAGGACAACATTTGAGTTTAAACGGGTCAAAATAACTTAGACTTGGACGTGTTAAGTTCATCATAGTTGTTTTACGTTAATTATGACTTTTAATCGCTAAAATAGAATTTAATTATCTATGTTTAGCTTAAACGGGTCAAAACGGGTGAAAAGACATGATTTGAGTTTAAACAGGTCAAAATAACTTAGACTTGGATGTGTTAAGTTCATCATAGTTGTTTTAGGTTAATTATGACTTTTAATAGCTAAAATAGAATTTAATTATCTATGTTTAGCTTAAACGGGTCAAAACGGTTGAAAAGGACTTGATTTGAGTTTAAACGGGTCAAAATAACTTAAACTTGGATGTGTGAAGTTCAACATATTTGTTTTAGGTTAATTATGACTTTTAATCGCTAAAATAGAATTTAATTATCCAAGTTTAGCTTAAACGGGTCAAAACGGTTGAAAAGGACATGATTTGAGTTTAAACGGGTCAAAATAACTAAAACTTGGATGTGTGAAGTTCATCATACATGTTTTAGGTTAATTATGACTTTTAATCGTTAAAATAGAATTTAATTATCTAAGTTTAGCTTAAACGCGCCAAAACGGGTGAAAAGGACGTGATTTGAGTTTAAACGGGTCAAAATAACTTAAACTTGGATGTGTTAAGTTCATCGTAGTTGTTTTATGTTAATTATGACTTCTACTCTTTAAAATAGAATTTAATTATCTAAGTTTAGCTTAAAGGGGTCAAAACGGGTGAAAATGACATGATTTGAGTTTAAACGGGTCAAAACAACTTAAACTTGGATGTGTGAAGTTCATCATACTTGTTTTAGGTTAATTATGACTTTTAATCGCTAAAATAGAATTTAATTATCTAAGTTTAGCTTAAATGGGTCAAAACGGGTGAAAATGACATGATTTGAGTTTAAACGGGTCAAAATAACTTAAACTTGGATGTGTGAAGTTCATCATAGTTGTTTTAGGTTAATTATGACTTTTAATCGCTAAAATAGAATTTAATTATCTAAGTTTAGCTTAAACGGGCCAAAAAGGGTGAAAAGGACATGATTTGACTTTAAACGGGTCAAAATAATTTAGACTTTGATATGTTAAGTTCATCATAGTTGTTTTAGGTTAATTATGACTTTTAATCGCTAAAATAGAATTTAATTATCTAAGTTTAGCTTAAACGCGCCAAAACGGGTGAAAAGGACGTGATTTGAGTTTAAACGGGTCAAAATAACTTAAACTTGGATGTGTTAAGTTCATCGTAGTTGTTTTAAGTTAATTATGACTTCTACTCTTTAAAATAGAATTTAATTATCTAAGTTTAGCTTAAAGGGGTCAAAACGGGTGAAAATGACATGATTTGAGTTTAAACGGGTCAAAATAACTTAAACTTGGATGTGTGAAGTTTATCATACTTGTTTTAGGTTAATTATGACTTTTAATCGCTAAAATAGAATTTAATTATCTAAGTTTAGCTTAAACGGGTCAAAACGGGTGAAAATGACATGATTTGAGTTTAAACGGGTCAAAATAACTTAAACTTGGATGTGTGAAGTTCATCATAGTTGTTTTAGGTTAATTATGACTTTTAATCGCTAAAATAGAATCTAATTATCTAAGTTTAGCTTAAACGTGCCAAAAAGGGTGAAAAGGACATGATTTGACTTTAAACGGGTCAAAATAATTTAGACTTTGATATGTTAAGTTCATCATAGTTGTTTTAGGTTAATTATGACTTTTAATCGCTAAAATAGAATTTAATTATCTAAGTTTAACTTAAACGGGTCAAAACAGGTGAAAAGGACTTTATTTGAGTTTAAACGGGTCAAAATAACTTAGACTTGGATGTGTTAAATTCATCATAGTTGTTTTATGTTAATTATGACAATTAATCGCTAAAATAGAATTTAATTATCTAAGTTTAGCTTTAACGGGATAAAACGGGTGAAAAGGACAACATTTGAGTTTAAACGGGTCAAAATAACTTAGACTTGGACGTGTTAAGTTCATCATAGTTGTTTTACGTTAATTATGACTTTTAATCGCTAAAATAGAATTTAATTATCTAAGTTTAGCTTAAACGGGTCAAAACGGGTGAAAAGACATGATTTGAGTTTAAACAGGTCAAAATAACTTAGACTTGGATGTGTTAAGTTCATCATAGTTGTTTTAGGTTAATTATGACTTTTAATAGCTAAAATAGAATTTAATTATCTATGTTTAGCTTAAACGGGTCAAAACGGTTGAAAAGGACTTGATTTGAGTTTAAACGGGTCAAAATAACTTAAACTTGGTTGTGTGAAGTTCAACATATTTGTTTTAGGTTAATTATGACTTTTAATCGCTAAAATAGAATTTAATTATCCAAGTTTAGCTTAAACGGGTCAAAACGGTTGAAAAGGACATGATTTGAGTTTAAACGGGTCAAAATAACTAAAACTTGGATGTGTGAAGTTCATCATACATGTTTTAGGTTAATTATGACTTTTAATCGTTAAAATAGAATTTAATTATCTAAGTGTAGCTTAAACGCGCCAAAACGGGTGAAAAGGACGTGATTTGAGTTTAAACGGGTCAAAATAACTTAAACTTGGATGTGTTAAGTTCATCGTAGTTGTTTTATGTTAATTATGACTTCTACTCTTTAAAATAGAATTTAATTATCTAAGTTTAGCTTAAAGGGGTCAAAACGGGTAAAAATGACATGATTTGAGTTTAAACGGGTCAAAACAACTTAAACTTGGATGTGTGAAGTTCATCATACTTGTTTTAGGTTAATTATGACTTTTAATCGCTAAAATAGAATTTAATTATCTAAGTTTAGCTTAAACGGGTCAAAACGGGTGAAAATGACATGATTTGAGTTTAAACGGGTCAAAATAACTTAAACTTGGATGTGTGAAGTTCATCATAGTTGTTTTAGGTTAATTATGACTTTTAATCGCTAAAATAGAATTTAATTATCTAAGTTTAGCTTAAACGGGCCAAAAAGGGTGAAAAGGACATGATTTGACTTTAAACGGGTCAAAATAATTTAGACTTTGATATGTTAAGTTCATCATAGTTGTTTTAGGTTAATTATGACTTTTAATCGCTAAAATAGAATTTAATTATCTAAGTTTAGCTTAAACGCGCCAAAACGGGTGAAAAGGACGTGATTTGAGTTTAAACGGGTCAAAATAACTTAAACTTGGATGTGTTAAGTTCATCGTAGTTGTTTTAAGTTAATTATGACTTCTACTCTTTAAAATAGAATTTAATTATCTAAGTTTAGCTTAAAGGGGTCAAAACGGGTGAAAATGACATGATTTGAGTTTAAACGGGTCAAAATAACTTAAACTTGGATGTGTGAAGTTCATCATACTTGTTTTAGGTTAATTATGACTTTTAATCGCTAAAATAGAATTTAATTATCTAAGTTTAGCTTAAACGGGTCAAAACGGGTGAAAATGACATGATTTGAGTTTAAACGGGTCAAAATAACTTAAACTTGGATGTGTGAAGTTCATCATAGTTGTTTTAGGTTAATTATGACTTTTAATCGCTAAAATAGAATCTAATTATCTAAGTTTAGCTTAAACGTGCCAAAAAGGGTGAAAAGGACATGATTTGACTTTAAACGGGTCAAAATAATTTAGACTTTGATGTAACATCCCGTATTTTTTTTTTATAAACAATTAAATTCTAATGTGTTATTAATTTCAATAATTACAAAATAGTGGTAGTAATTATAATAATAATAATAATAATAATAATAATAATAATAATAATAATAATAATAATAATAATAACAATAATAAACATAAAGTCCAGGGGGTATTTTAACAATTCTGAAACTTTAAAAAGAAACTATAAAACATGAAATAATAACAATGAAACCGCAGGGACCAAATCTGTAACTTTGAAATTTATAAACCCAACCCCCCGCCCCTTTCGAAATTCCGGCCAAACTCCGGCCGAAGTCCGGCCATGCTCCGGCAAGCCCCAAAACCCCTTAAAAATTTGATTTTAACACCTCAAAATACACCCAACCGCCTCGTGAACAAGATTCGAACTCGAAACAACCTTAAAACGCGTTAAAACGGTGAATTAACGCGTATCAAATTTTCACTTTATTTTTCGGCCGTTCAACGGCTAGAACACCCACTAAAAACATCACTTTAATCAAATTAAGTCAACATGAACGTTTTAATATACATTTCCAATCGAATACAACTGGAACTCGCACCTGAAACACACAAAAACATCGAATTCAGCCTCTGCCCTATGTCGCGACCTGCAACTCAATCAACCGCTACCCTCCGAGCATTATAACTCTCAATTAACATGGGGCTTTTGATCATTGACATCATTCGAAGCTGTCTGTATGTGTAATTTGATTTTCATCAACGTTTGATCAACATTCGATTGCAACCTATACCGCGGCTTGTTCTTGATTGTTCTTAGCATCATATCATCACAAAACAGGTAATTAAATACATAAATGTACTCGAATTCACATGGGGAATCAAAACCCCATGTTAATTACAGAAATCCTTAACATTTCGAGGTTCAATTCGATCGATCACAATCTAGGGTTTATATGAATTTGGGGGTAATGGGTTGGGTTGGCTTAAAAACAAATAGAACCAAGAGTTACCGCGGTCTTGTGCCTTGGTTCACTGGTTGGTGCGTGGGATATTGAGTTAGAGGTCTCGGGTTCGAACCCGAGCCTCTGCAATTTTTTTTAAAACCATTTTTAAAGCTTCTAAAAATTCCACAAAAATTTCCAAAATTTATAAAATGAATTTTATGAACTTTCCATATTTTAAAACTCACAAAAATTATTTTCTGAAAACTTATTTTATTTAAAACCTTAAAATCTTTATAAAATATTATTTATAAATAATATAAATAATTAAGTTTTATAAAAAAAATAATAAACATTAAATCATGAAATAATCATGGAAAAACCATAGAAATTATATAAAATATAATTTCACAAATCATTTATAAATATAATTATAGGTTATATTTTATACTTATAGTTAATAGATTATTATTGAATTACACGAATACAAAGAATACATACATATACCTCTTTCGAATAAATAAAAAAAAATACAAACAATTTCATTACTTGTCCAAAATCCCACAATTCAATTTAAATCCTAATATCATTAGGTATAAAATCAAACTCAGATATATATAATTAATCGTGGACATCAAACCGAACCGACTCGAATTCAATCAAATATATCCATTCGCGTTGAATATGTTTTAAAGGCTTAGTTATAAACAATAATAGGTATTGATCGTGTTTGATCGTGCATTGCTTGATTCTGTGAAGTCTTTGTGCATTACATCAATTCAAGGTGAGTTTCGTGGCCCCTTTTTATGCTTATACAAGTTTTCAATGATTTCAATCAAATTGGGGGAAAAGTATGCTCACCCGTTTTCAATGCTGTACATGGTATATTCTGTTTTCATACTTGGAATCAATGTGATACTGTTTTGCATGCATACATGGTGTTATTTTATGGAAAACTCAAACAACCATTAATTCCCGGGTTTGGGAACCAACGGTTAGGTATTGGTAGTACTACTGGGTTGACACCCCCACCCTCGACAGATCGGTTTAACTTGTGAGTTACCGACTATAGCTGCCAGCAAACAGGCCATGGGTGAATATATTCCGTCAGATTTATATGCATAACGTCAGTAGGTTTGGTTGTCTTAAACACATGTTATGTGGTTTGTGCTTACAGTTTGATTCCACATCAAAAATCTAAACAGCATCAGTTATATGTTTTAAATTTAAACCTGCGGAACTCACCAACATTATTGTTGACATTTTTGAGCATATCTTTTCAGGTGATCATAATCAAAGAGGATAGCTAGTGCTGATGCCTTAGCAGAGACCCTCAGGATTTCATTAGTTTTGCATTTGTAATGTATATCATTTGTATTCATTCATGAACAATGTGTATTTTGGATTTTAGAATCAATAAGACTATGATAGTCGTGGAACTGACTAACCACGACAAAAGTCACCATTGTGTCGAGGGACGTCATGACACGAGAAGTTTGCATGTATTATATCTCTGTATTTATACCAAGTGTTATGACGATCCCGTCCGTCGCATCCTCATGTTTCCGCTTTAAGCGAGGGTGTGACAGATTGGTATCAGAGCCTTGGTTATAGAGATTTAGGTGGAGAATTCGACCTAGACTATAACCTAAGAACCTTCATATAGAATGCATGCTAGGGATTGTGTGCATTTGATTTTACCTAAAGTCTATAAACTTGATATACAGGTATATTCCTATATACCTGATAATACACAAGTATGTTCCTACATACTTGCTTTTATATATATACACGTTTTATCCGAATATCCCAAAGGAAGACATTATTACTCTTAGACTATCTTCTTGGGATACCTTATTGCTAGAACTTTACGCTTGTATGCGCACAACATCATAGTAATAGGGAACTTCGGTGATCACACGTAGTGTTGATCTCGGATATTGAATCCGACCCTATCATAGTTATGAGTGAAATTCTAAAAATGTGACGAATATGCAGTTATGATTAGACATACTATGCTTATGTGCTTATTTGCTATTACATGCTATTATTAGAATACTGGCTCATGGACATAAGGACAATACATTATTTGTGCCTGATGAATCTAAATAATACTATGATGTTAGCTTGGGGTAAGTGAAGCTAAGGGTGATCATGCAAGGTAAATTACCATTACGGGTGCACACGTAATTGCAATTCACCATGCATGAGAAGTCTGGTTAATCTTACCATGAGGTAACGATCATGAGTATCACATGTTTCTATTCTATACCCTAGGGTGCTAGGGTCATAATTCTAGTAAGTCCTTGTTGAAGGCAATCAAACATTATAAGTCCTTGTTAAAGGCGAACAAACATTATAAGTCCTTGTTAAAGGTAATCAAACATTATCAACATTTACTCAAGTCCTGTCCTGCTTAGAGCCTTCATAGTATTTCCAATTATAATATTGATTTTATGAGAAATATCTCCACTTAGCGTTTCAGTAACTACTGATTAATGCTTAGAATGAAAGTGGAATACATAAATGTAGAGGAGTAATGATACTCTCTACACATACAATACGTTATTCTTTAAGATCATGCTAAGGATAAACGGATGTCACGTAACTGGTTTAGGCATCGTTCTAGGTATGCCACGGATGTGGTGGGAACGCTGCGGGGAACCCTATATATAAGCATCCTTGGTATACCAAGAATGTGTTTAAACTGGGCTACGTGATGATCCCGATTGACTGAGGCATGGATTGGTTTGGTTGTAAACTATACATATACGCTTTGTGGATCTTGCTACGTCACATTAAACTATTTACACTTTGGAAATGTTTTCTCTACAGTCATCAATTCCCATGTGGAACCGATGTATAGGGTTGTCTGTAGCCATTTATATCCTGGTAAAACCGCCTATACATAAGTTGCGGTAGCTCACATCAAACTTATATTACGCTATTCTTTGGAATGATGCTAAGGAAAATTAAGATGTTATGTAACTAGTTTAAGTATTATTCAAAGTATATCGTGGATGTGGTGGGAACGCTGCGGGGAACCCTATATATAAACATCACCGGTATACTAAGAATGTGCTTAAACTAGGCTACATAATGATCTTGATGGACCGAAGCATGGATTATTGAAACTTGATGAATGGAACCATATGTGATTCTTTTTATACTTTGATTCCTATCAAAATGCCCACAAATCTTAAATCATATTCTAAGGCATTGTGTGCCTAAATCAAATGGTTATCAAAATAAACTTTGAATCGTTATCCGTAGTTTTCAAAATCTCGTCAAAGTCGGTGCCTCACCAATAAATACATGCAATGTTGGAAGAGTGGGATGAGTATCTGCTTATAGGTACGCATGTTTCCAATAAAGATGTGGTTGACCTAAAACTTTGGTTAGTCAACGTACTCGCTTTGATTTATGAATCAAACGATTACACTTGGAACATCTCATTGTTATTGTGCCAAATTCTCGATGGTCATTTCCATGTTGTATAGCTCATATTACCCAAATCTCATAAAATATCTTAATGATATTTCAAAATGTCTACTTGTCAAAACATACCCTGATCTGGAAACTCTAGCCGTAAGATTGTTACTATTATAGCACGTGAGGTATACCAATCCTCCTAAATCAACTGAATCAAGACGTGAACCCTGCTCAAATCTCAATTTGTCCTAACCCTCCACATGCTTGTACCTACAAGCATTTCAGCTCTTGCAACCCCACTAAGCTCAGTGGAACCGAAGGAGCTACCGGATTACTACAGTGGTTCGAAAGTATCGAGAACACTTTCCTAAACACCGAATGGTCTTCAAAACTTTAAACCGTTACTTACGGTCCTCAAATCCTCTTAAGAATGTGTACTATAATTAAGAACATGCAATGCTGTAGGTGGAATTCCTACATCTCGGGATACTTTGTTAGTTGAATATTTTATATTATAAGTGGTCACTCACCTCAATAATCGAATAAACTAATTATAACCTAGTTACCACTTATAAGTACGCATGCCTTCAATAAGGTTATGGCTGACATCATATCTTGAGGAGTACATGTATTCCCTTTGATTGTGAATCGAATGTTCACATCCCATTGTAATATCGAATCATTCTTGTCCTTGATTTCGTCTTTCTGATTTAAATTATTCAAGATATGAACACCATCATAACAAATTCTACAATCTCGAATTTCGATCTTAAGCTTGTAAGCACGATCTTTCCTTCGTTATACTAATGTAACTTTAAATTTTTCCGAATTCCTAATTGATATTAATTTCCTTTCGTCATTAAGTCAAGCTTCATACTGCTTGCACCATGGGAAATGCAAGAGTTTGCAAGTCAACCTATGACTAAGAACACTCAAATCTCCTAAATGATTCTATCTCATTAAAGCAGGGGAGATTCCCTTACCGTGATGAATCTCTATAAACGTTTTCCCATTTGTTTGTTTTGTGAAATATCATCCTCTAGATTAGGGTGACTTCCTTATCTTGAGGATTGACTTTAATTATTCGCATTAGAACTTACATTTCACAAATGACATGATCTTACCAAAATAGGATCGAAACCCGTATTTTGGTGACAAATGTCAACCTTCGGTTATATTCTTGTTATTAGCAAGCTAGGCATGAATTCCATACCTTGATGACTAGTCTAAATTCTTGGTCATCAACTTACCATGGTTGTAATCAAGTAACGAGAAGCATGAAGTAACTTGAAGGGTGAACCAATGATGGTGATTCGACCTATCAAGCCAAAGCATGATTTCTAAACCTGAAAGGAGACCCAATCGTATTAGGTTGATTTGGATTCCAAGGTTGGAGCACTTAAAATTCTTAAATCAATTTCTCTTCCTTTATCCTCGTATTTTGACCTAGCTATATGGAAACGTTTATTCCTTTCATTTCGAGTTATCATCAAAACGTGATTGTGCGATAACAGCCTTCCTAAACAATCCCTCTGCTGAAGATATTATCAACTCATGAACATTTCTAGTCATATAAATGTTCTCAGCTAAACTCATGGTTTGTTGAACTGCGTATGTAAACTTACTTAGATATTGCTACCTTGCAAAACATGTTTACAAATACCTTTCCTATTATGCGCGTCACTTCTTGAACCGCTTTTGAATCCTTAACTTTGAAAATCATTAAAATTCTATCTTGGATTCGAGCAACAATACTTTAAAAGAGAAGTTCTGGAGAGAGTTACCAGCAAAGAGAGGAATTACTTTTGAGACTGAGTTATTTGGAGCCAAAACATTCTTAATATATGTTGAACCCGTGTTCAGCAAAGATGGGGAGAAAATTGGAGTTAATTACATGGGCATGGAAATCACTGATCAGGTGAAAAAGAGAGAAAAGATGGCAAAACTAAGGGAAGAAATAGCGGTGCAGAAGGCCAAAGAGACAGAACTTAATAAAACTGTTCATATTACAGAGGAAACGATAAGAGCAAAACAAATGCTAACAACCATGTCACACGAGATAAGATCTCCATTATCAGGGGTCGTTAGCATAGCAGAAATTCTATCAACAACAAAACTCGATAAAGATCAGAAATAACTTTTGAGTGTCCTGTTGTCTTCTGGTGATCTAGCCCTCCAACTTATTAGTGACATCCTCAACTTTTCCAAAGTTGAGTCAGGAGTTATGAGGTTGGAGGCCATAAAAATTTAGGCCAAGAAGAAGTGATGTCCCAGTGGAGGTTATTGATGATGTCTTACGGATTAGACAAATTCTCACCACTTGATCAGCAATGCTATCAAGTTTACCCACCAAGGACAGGTTCAGGGTAATCTTTATGTAATAGCAAAACCATTATCACACAACGTCGAGAAATTAATCTGCATCTATTTCAAATATTCGTATACCATGGTATGACATTAAAACATCAATCGTTATTCTGAATGATTGATTCATTTTCTGTTTTAACAATATTCTTAACCATCACTGTGAACTCATTCCAAGATCTTCGCGTATCGTATTATACTTAGACCGATGGTTGGTCAAATGAGAAATACATGTTCACAAGATATGTGTTAAGGTCGTTTCATATGTTGGCGTTTGCGATTCTTAAATTCCGACGGATAACCTTTCTTATCATTGTTGGTCTTATCTTGATTCTAGACATCACCTTACCATGAAATTACATTCTGGAAGTTGTGATTATAAGTCTAACATACCATGGTAACTCGTCATCATTTCCAATGTTTCCTCTCAACAACGACAGCATCTGGATTATCGTTGGTCGTTTGACTAAGTTAACACATTCCATTCCAATTCGGGGAGATAAACGAGTAGAGAAACTGACTCATATCTATATCAATGAGATAATCAGCCAACATGGTGTGCCATTGAACATCATTTCCGATCACGATGGTCGATTCATCTTTCATTTCTAGAAAAGTCTCCAATCAGCTCTCGGAACTCAACTGAATCTTAGCACAGCTTATCACCCGCAAACCGACGTTTCATGTTTCAAACCTCACCAATTGCCTCGCCGAAGAAAATCTCCACATTCCACTCGACGAAGTCCAAATTGATGAATCTGTGCATTTTATCGACAAACTGGTGGAAATTATGGATCAGGAAGTCAAACAACTCAGACGTAGCCGAATACCTATTGACAAAATCCACTGTAAATCTAAACGTGGTCCAGAGTTCACTTGGGAAGGTGAGGACCAAACAAGACCCCAGTATCCTCATCTTTTCATTTCAGCCTCCTCGTGATTAAAATTTCGGGACGAAATTTCCTAAAGCAGGGGAGACTGTAACATCCCGTATTTTTTTTTTATAAACAATTAAATTCTAATGTGTTATTAATTTCAATAATTACAAAAATAGTGGTAGTAATTATAATAATAATAATAATAATAATAATAATAATAATAATAATAATAATAATAATAATAATAATAATAATAATAATAATAATAATAATAATAATAATAATAATAACAATAATAAACATAAAGTCCAGGGGGTATTTTAACAATTCTGAAACTTTAAAAAGAAACTATAAAACATGAAATAATAACAATGAAACCGCAGGGACCAAATCTGTAACTTTGAAATTTACAAACCCAACCCCCCGCCCCTTTCGAAATTCCGGCCAAACTCCGGCCGAAGTCCGGCCATGCTCCGGCAAGCCCCAAAACCCCTTAAAAATTTGATTTTAACACCTCAAAATACACCCAACCGCCTCGTGAACAAGATTCGAACTCGAAACAACCTTAAAACGCGTTAAAACAGTGAATTAACGCGTATCAAATTTTCACTTTATTTTTCGGCCGTTCAACGGCTAGAACACCCACTAAAAACATCACTTTAATCAAATTAAGTCAACATGAACGTTTTAATATACATTTCCAATCGAATACAACTGGAACTCGCACCTGAAACACACAAAAACATCGAATTCAGCCTCTGCCCTATGTCGCGACCTGCAACTCAATCAACCGCTACCCTCCGAGCATTATAACTCTCAATTAACATGGGGCTTTTGATCATTGACATCATTCGAAGCTGTCTGTACGTGTAATTTGATTTTCATCAACGTTTGATCAACATTCGATTGCAACCTATACCGCGGCTTGTTCTTGATTGTTCTTAGCATCATATCATCACAAAACAGGTAATTAAATACATAAATGTACTCGAATTCACATGGGGAATCAAAACCCCATGTTAATTACAGAAATCCTTAACATTTCGAGGTTCAATTCGATCGATCACAATCTAGGGTTTATATGAATTTGGGGGTAATGGGTTGGGTTGGCTTAAAAACAAATAGAACCAAGAGTTACCGCGGTCTTGTGCCTTGGTTCACTGGTTGGTGCGTGGGATATTGAGTTAGAGGTCTCGGGTTCGAACCCGAGCCTCTGCAATTTTTTTTAAAACCATTTTTAAAGCTTCTAAAAATTCCACAAAAATTTCCAAAATTTATAAAATGAATTTTATGAACTTTCCATATTTTAAAACTCACAAAAATTATTTTCTGAAAACTTATTTTATTTAAAACCTTAAAATCTTTATAAAATATTATTTATAAATAATATAAATAATTAAGTTTTATAAAAAAAAATAATAAACATTAAATCATGAAATAATCATGGAAAAACCATAGAAATTATATAAAATATAATTTCACAAATCATTTATAAATATAATTATAGGTTATATTTTATACTTATAGTTAATAGATTATTATTGAATTACACGAATACAAAGAATACATACATATACCTCTTTCGAATAAATAAAAAAAAACAAACAATTTCATTACTTGTCCAAAATCCCACAATTCAATTTAAATCCTAATATCATTAGGTATAAAATCAAACTCAGATATATATAATTAATCGTGGACATCAAACCGAACCGACTCGAATTCAATCAAATATATCCATTCGCGTTGAATATGTTTTAAAGGCTTAGTTATAAACAATAATAGGTATTGATCGTGTTTGATCGTGCATTGCTTGATTCTGTGAAGTCTGTGTGCATTACATCAATTCAAGGTGAGTTTCGTGGCCCCTTTTTATGCTTATACAAGTTTTCAATGATTTCAATCAAATTGGGGGAAAAGTATGCTCACCCGTTTTCAATGCTGTACATGGTATATTCTGTTTTCATACTTGGAATCAATGTGATACTGTTTTGCATGCATACATAGTGTTATTTTATGGAAAACTCAAACAACCATTAATTCCCGGGTTTGGGAACCAACGGTTAGGTATTGGTAGTACTACTGGATTGACACCCCCACCCTCGACAGATCGGTTTAACTTGTGAGTTACCGACTACAGCTGCCAGCAAACAGGCCATGGGTGAATATATTCCGTCAGATTTATATGCATAACGTCAGTAGGTTTGGTTGTCTTAAACACATGTTATGTGGTTTGTGCTTACAGTTTGATTCCACATCAAAAATCTAAACAGCATCAGTTATATGTTTTAAATTTAAACCTGCGGAACTCACCAACATTATTGTTGACATTTTTGAGCATATCTTTTCAGGTGATCATAATCAAAGAGGATAGCTAGTGCTGATGCCTTAGCAGAGACCCTCAGGATTTCATTAGTTTTGCATTTGTAATGTATATCATTTGTATTCATTCATGAACAATGTGTATTTTGGATTTTAGAATCAATAAGACTATGATAGTCGTGGAACTGACTAACCACGACACAAGTCACCATTGTGTCGAGGGACGTCATGACACGAGAAGTTTGCATGTATTATATCTCTGTATTTATACCAAGTGTTATGACGATCCCGTCCGTCGCATCCTCGTGTTTCCGCTTTAAGCGAGGGTGTGACATTTGATATGTTAAGTTCATCATAGTTGTTTTAGGTTAATTATGACTTTTAATCGCTAAAATAGAATTTAATTATCTAAGTTTAACTTAAACGGGTCAAAACAGGTGAAAAGGACTTTATTTGAGTTTAAACGGGTCAAAATAACTTAGACTTGGATGTGTTAAGTTCATCATAGTTGTTTTTGGTTAATTATGACTTTTAATCGCTAAAATAGAATTTAATTATCTAAGTTTAGCTAAAACAGGTCAAAACGAGTGAAAATGACATGATTTGAGTTTAAACGGGTCAAAATAACTTAGACTTGGATGTGTTAAGTTCATCATAGTTGTTTTAGGTTCATTATGACAATTAATCGCTAAAATAGAATTTAATTATCTAAGTTTAGCTTTAACGGGTTAAAACGGGTGAAAAGGACAAGATTTAAGTTTAAACGGGTCAAAATAACTTAGACTTGGACGTGTTAAGTTCATCATAGTTGTTTCACGTTAATTATGACTTTTAATCGCTAAAATAGAATTTAATTATCTAAGTTTAGCTTAAACAGGTCAAAACGGGTGAAAAGACATGATTTGAGTTTGAACAGGTCAAAATAACTTAGACTTGGATGTGTTAAGTTCATCATAGTTGTTTTAGGTTAATTATGACTTTTAATTGCTAAAATAGAATTTAATTATCTAAGTATAGCTTAAACGGGTCAAAACGGTTGAAAAGGACTTGATTTGAGTTTAAACGGGTCAAAATAACTTAAACTTGGATGTGTGAAGTTCAACATATTTGTTTTAGGTTAATTATGACTTTTAATCGCTAAAATAGAATTTAATTATCCAAGTTTAGCTTAAACGGGTCAAAACAGTTGAAAAGGACATGATTTGAGTTTAAACAGGTCAAAATAACTTAAACTTGGATGTGTGAAGTTCATCATACATGTTTTAGGTTAATTATGACTTTTAATCGCTAAAATAGAATTTAATTATCTAAGTTTAGCTTAAACGGGTCAAAACGGGTGAAAATGACATGATTTGAGTTTAAACGGGTCAAAATAACTTAAACTTGGATGTGTGAAGTTCATCATAGTTGTTTTGGGTTAATTATGACTTTTAATCGCTAAAATAGAATTTAATTATCTAAGTTTATCTTAAACGGGCCAAAAAGGGTGAAAAGGACATGATTTGAGTTTAAACAGGTCAAAATAATTTAGACTTGGATATGTTAAGTTCTTCATAGTTGTTTTAGGTTAATTATGACTTTTAATCGCTAAAATAGAATTTAATTATCTAAGTTTAACTTAAACGGGTCAAAACGGGTGAAAAGGACTTGATTTGAGTTTAAACGGGTCAAAATAACTTAGACTTGGATGTGTTAAGTTCATCATAGTTGTTTTTGGTTAATTATGACTTTTAATCGCTAAAATAGAATTTAATTATCTAAGTTTTGCTAAAACAGGTCAAAACGGGTGAAAAGGACATGATTTGAGTTTAAACTTGTCAAAATAACTTAGACTTGGATGTGTTAAGTTCATCATAGTTGTTTTAGGTTAATTATGACTTTTAATCACTAAAATAGAATTTAATTATCTAAGTTTAGCTTAAACGGGTCAAAACGGATGAAAACGACTTGATTTGAGTTTAAACGGGTCAAAATAACTTAAACTTGGATGTTGAAGTTCATCATATTTGTTTTAGGTTAATTATGACTTTTAATCGCTAAAATAGAATTTAATTATCTAAGTTTAGCTTAAACGGGTCAAAACGGGTGAAAATTACATGATTTGTGTTTAAACGGGTCAAAATAACTTAGACTTGGATGTGTTAAGTTCATCATAGTTGTTTTAGGTTAATTTTGACAATTAATCGCTAAAATAGAATTTAATTATCTAAGTTTAGCTTTAACAAGTAAAAAGGACAAGATTTGAGTTTAAACGGGTCAAAATAACTTAGACTTGGATGTGTTAAGTTCATCATAGTTGTTTTACGTTAATTATGACTTTTAATCGCTAAAATAAAATTTAATTATCTAAGTTTAGCTTAAACGGGTCAAAACAAGTGAAAAGACATGATTTGAGTTTAAACGGGTCAAAATAACTTAGACTTGGATGTGTTAAGTTCATCATTGTAAGGCCCTGACCCCGGGCACCTCACAGTTGGTCATTCATTGCATCATAGTTACCTATTAATATTCATTTCATAATATACACAGCGGAATTTCATATAATAAAACCATTCATTTACTTTTAACTACTGTTGTTAAGCAATACAATGTTGTTCATGAGTTACAAAAAGGTTGTTCAGTTGCATTACAAAACAACAATAGAATCAAAACACGAATGGATGTCAGCCTTGTCTTGCCGAGTAGCCTCCCCCTCGTGCCATCCTCAGCAATATTTACCTGCCAACTGAAAATGCATAAAAGTCAGCGTTGCTGAGTGAGCTCTAGTTTTTATACGTTATAAAATACTTTCTATACGTTGTATATGAAAATACTCTTTTCTGTAAAATACAACTCTGTACTGTGTATGCGATCACACATTAACTGTATGGACAAATATTTTCCGTTTTCTGTACTGTATGCCTTGTCTGTAAACTTTTAACTTTATGTTTCACTTTCTGTGTGGGCCAGTGAGCAATATCCCCAACTATGTGCGCGAGGTAAAAACGGGTGATAGGCCATCTATGTCCCTCGAAAGGGTCAACCGTATCCCTCGAAAGGGTCAACTATATCCCCCGAAAGGGGCAACTGTATCCCTCGAAAGGGCTATGTGTACTGTGTACAAGGCCGACCAATCACCCAGGGCACGCTGCAAAGGTCCTGCCAATCTCAATTGATTGACCCTGTGTGCATAAAAGGGTAGCTAGCCCGTATCACAGTTGAGCTAACGACAACACGGTCGTGCACCTCATATATGCTTGCAAGACTTGTTATCATTTTATTAATGTTCCTCTTCTTTTCTTTATTACTCTTTCACTTTATTATTACGATATACTTTACGTTACGATAATAACATACCACGTAAAGTCACATACTATAAGTAATAATAATAATAATAGTAGCAATCACTATAATAAAGAACAATCAATAATAATCATATCATGCATGGGACATCATCATTAATAAGCCTTTAGTCAACATCGGTCAAAACCCTAAGGCACAGACCCCCAGAAAATTTCTTAAAAATTTCTAAGTGCTGGGCGCTTTGTAACTATTTGGGCGCATGAGCCCTGTTTGGGCGTTTCACCCCTGTGTAGGCGTATTAACTCATACATAGAATCTTTTCACTTTAGGCGCATGAACTATTCAGGCGCATGGGAACTATTGGGGCGCAGAGGTTCTAGGCGCATGAGAACACAGTCATTCAGCCTAATTCTAGGCGCATCGCTACTATGTGGGCGTATGAACACTTAGGCGCATGAGCCACTTGGGCGCATGGGCACTATTGGGGTGCATGGCCCTACACTTAGTCACCCGACTAACTTTTCTAGGCGTATGGATCACTGTTCAGGCGCATAGGCTACACAAATATTTCTAAGGAAAAGTCTTAGGCGCATGACGTTGCTGTTTGGGCGCATGAACAACCTGTTGGCATGTTTCACTATTTTTATTCAAACCAATCATCAAATCTATCTGTTCTAGGCATAACATGGCTATTCTAAACATGAATAACCTATAAGCACTTCAAAATCAACATACAACATGCACAATACATACGGGTAAACACACATAAATTCTTTTAACACATTATACATGCATTTTCAGCCCCAAACAAGTTTAAAACCATAAGATCGGGGTCTAGAACTCACCTTAGCAGTCTCTTGGGTATTGACTTCTTCAAAAACCCGTTTGCTACTAGTTCACACCTATAAAAACCCAGTAAACACACCCGAACACACACACATACACATAAGAACACATACTTTCGGTTTCTTAGCAAGAACACAACTTAAAAACACTAAATTATACCTTGAATCCGATTTTCTTCTTGTTCTCTTCAAATGCTCGACTTCTGCTCTTTCTCTTTCTAAAAAAATCGAATAAAAGTGTTGTGCAAAACAATAGGCGGCCATACTCCTTTTTACTAACTTTTACCAACTTTGTCCCCTTTTTTACACTTTTGACCCCTCAACTTTTGGTTGACCTTCATTTCTCACTTTTCCCTTTTCTTTTAATCTTTTATTCCTTTTTAATAAAAATTATGGGTGTTACAAGTCCACCCCACTTATATAGGTTTCGTCCCCGAAACCTGTTATTCCTCAAACGGATGTGGGTAATGTTGTCTCATCTCCCCTTCAGTCTCCCTCGGAGACTCGGATCCCTTCCTGTGCTTCCACTGTACACACACAAGAGGAACCACTTTATTTCTTAACTTCTTTTTCTTACGATCAATGATTGCCACTGGTTGCTCCACATACTTGAGCCGTTCGTCTACTTCAATGTCTTCCAGTGGAACAGTCATATCTTCATCAGCTAAGCACTTTCTCAGATGAGATACATGGAATGTGGGATGAATTCCACTTAACTCATCTGGCAGTTCAAGTCGATAGGCCACCTCTCCTACTCGTGCGATGATTTGGAAAGGTCCTATATATCTTGGGCTTAGCTTACCTCGTTTCCTGAATCGGATAATGCCTTTCCAGGGCGAGACCTTCAACATAACTCGATCACCAACCTTGAACTCTATTGGTCTTCGCCGTTTGTCAGCATACGACTTTTGTCTATCTTTCGCCACCTTCATGAAGGCTTTGATCTTTTCCAACTTCTCAGTCATAGCTTCGACCACCTCGGCGCCTCCCAGCTCCTTCTGCCCAATGTCTCCCCAACATACAGGCGTCCTACATCTCCTACCGTATAGCATCTCGTAGGGTGGCATGCTAATATTAGCATGATAACTGTTGTTGTACGAGAATTCTGCTAACGGCAGGTGGTCATCCCAACTTCCTCTAAAATCAATCACGCACGCCCGAAGCATGACTTCGAGTGTCTGGATCGTCCTCTCAGACTGACCGTCCGTCTGAGGGTGATAAGCCGTGCTGATATGTAGTCTTGTCCCCATCGCGTCGTGGAATTTCTTCCAAAACTTAGATGTAAACTGGGTGTCGCGATCAGACACAATAGACACCGGCATACCATGACGAGCTACGATTTCCTTGATGAACAGATCCGCCAATCTTTCGGATGAATACGTCTCGCGGATCGGTAGGAAGTGGGCACTCTTTGTTAGTAGGTCGATAATCACCCAGATAGTATCGCATCCTCTCGACATGCGAGGTAGCTTAGTAATGAAGTCCATGGTGATATGCTCCCACTTCCATTCGGGTATATCCAACGGTTGGATCTTCCCGTACGGTTTCTGGTGTTCCGCCTTCACTTGTAAACAAGTAAGGCACTTACTCACATACTCCGCTACATCGCGCTTCATACCCGGCCACCAGTAATCTTTCTTCATATCATGATACATCTTGGTAGCACCGGGATGAATGGAGTACCGAGTCTTATGGGCCTCGTCCATAATCTTTCCACGTAGATCCCCGTACCGAGGAATCCACATTCGTCCGAATCAGGTCTTAACACCAAGAGTGTTCTCGCCCAATTCCGTAACTAGACCTCTCATCCTTTCGGAGTTAAGACGATCTTCTTTCAAAGCCTCGTCTTGGAACTTCTTAACCTGTGTCATTACGTCGGAGGTCATAATTAACTGATAAGCCTTCACCCGGATCGGCTCGGGCCTCTCCTTTCGGCTAAGGGCATCTGCCACCACGTTGGCTTTGCCTGGATGGTAATTGATCTCATAATCATAATCCTTTATGAGCTCCAACTATCGCCTCTATCTCATGTTCAGATCTTTCTGCTCAAAGAAGTACTTCAGGCTTTTGTGGTCTATGAAGATGTGCACTTCGTCCCTTACAGATAGTGCCGCCAAATCTTCAACGCAAAAACCACCGCGGCTAGTTCTAGATCGTGCGTGGGATAGTTGACTTCGTGGGTCTTCAGCTATCGGGATGCGTAGGCTATCACCCTTCCACGTTGCATCAACACGCAACCTAGCCCAGAATAAGATGCATCCGAATAGACCACTAAGTCTTCATTTCCCTCGGGCAATGTCAAGACAGGAGCTTGCATTAGTCTCATCTTCAACTCCTCAAAGGCATCCTCCTGTTCTCGACCCCACACGAACTTCACGTCCTTGTGAGTCAATTCAGTCAAAGGTGAGGCTATCTTGGAAAAGTCTTGAATAAACCTTCTGTAATAGCCCGCCAATCCCAAGAAGCTACGAATTTTAGACGGCGTCTTAGGATACTTCCATTGCATCACAGCCTCCACCTTTGCCGGGTCCATCATGATTTCCTTACCATTTACCACGTGACCCAGAAATTGAACCTCGCGCAACTAGAAAGCACACTTGGAGAATTTGGCATACAACTTCTCTCTCCTAAGTGTTTCCAACACCTCCCGAACGTGACCGGCATGCTCTTCCTCGCTCCTTGAATAAATCAATATATCATCGATGAACACAATCACTGATTTATTTAACATCGGCCGGCACACCCGATTCATCAAATCCATAAAAGCAGCTGGCGTGTTGGTTAAACCAAAGGACATAACAAGAAACTCATAGTGTCCATAACGCGTACGAAAAGCTGTTTTAGGAATGTCTTGCTCCTTCACTTTCAATTGATGGTAGCCAGATCGAAGATCTATCCTCGAAAACCAACTGGCACCTTGGAGCTGATCGAACAAGTCGTCTATCCTTGGTAACGGATACCGATTCTTTATCGTCAACTTATTCAACTCACGGTAGTCGATGCACATTCTCATGCTACCGTCCTTCTTCTTTACGAATAAGACCGGGGCACCCCAAGGAGAGATGCTCGGTCTGATAAAACCCTTATCAAGCAACTCTTGCAGTTGCTCCATTAACTCCTTCATCTCAGTCGGAGCCAACCGATACGGTGCCTTAGCGACAGGTTGGGCGCCGGGTATTAAGTCAATTTTAAATTCGATTTCGCAATCCGGCGGCACACCTAATAGGTCCTCTGGAAATACATCGGGAAAGTCGCACACCACCGGTACATCAGACAATTGGGGTGTTGACGTGTCCACATCTTTTACGTAGGCCAGATAAGCGCTACATCCACGCCTCATGTACTTTCCCGCCACCGCCATCGAAATCACCTTCGGAATCGTCGTAACCCGATCACCATATATTGTCACCGGACTTCCGTCAGGCGCCGTCAGTCTAATCATCTTCTTTCGGCACACAATATTCGCTTCATAGGTTGCTAACCAATCCATCCCTAGTACTACTTCAAATCCACCTAGGGGCATCATATGTAATTTAGCAGCAAACCTATTACCTTCTAATTCTATAGCACAATCTTCTATTACCTCAGTAACTCTGGTGGACTTACCGATAGCAGTTTCTACATCAAAAGGCTCGCTAATACCCCTACTGCTAACAGACAATTTAGCACAAAAGGTAGTAGAAATAAAACTCCTACTAGCACCAGAATCAAAGAATACAGAGGCACAAGTTTGATTAACTAGAAACATACCTGACACGACATCGGGATCCACTCTGGCTTCTTCCCGGGTCATGGTGTAAGCTCTAGCACTTGCCCTCTGCCCTCCTTCTTCCGGCCTCTTATTCCCTGCTCCCGAGCTCTCCGCCCTCGGCTTCTTACAGTCTCTAGCAATATGGCTAGGCTGGCCACACCTGAAGCATATGTTCAGTCCCAACCTACACTTACCAGGATGCTCCCTTCCACATTTGCCACACTTCTTTGACCCCGAGCTGGATGACACCCTACGACCATCCACCCTCATCCTCTTGTTGTTTAGGGTGAAACCACCACGCCCAAACATCTTTCCATTCCAATTCCAGTCACCACCACCGGCTTTCTTCACTTCCACCACCGTCACTTCCCTTTCATTGTAGAGCCTCCCAGCCAAATCCACTGCCGACCTAAAGGTACTCGGTCTAGCAGCGATCATGTGCCGGCGAATGTCAGCTGGCAGTCCCTGAATATACCGGTTGATCTTTCGAGACGCTGGCGTCACCTGATCCGGTACCAGTCTCGCCATCTCATTAAATTTTGTGGTGTACTGTTGATGGGTCATGGTCCCCGCCTCAAGTTACAGGAACTCCCTCTCGATCCTATCGAGTTCCCTATGAGGACAGAACTCCTCCATCACTAGTTGCTTCAGCTCCCTCCATCACATCCTCCCGATGGCTCTAGTACCCTCAGCTTGGACAATATTGTCGCACCAACACAATGCCGAGTCGGCAAAAGAGTGAGTCGCGAACTTCACCTTTTGATCTTCGCGACACTAACTGATCTCTAGCACTGCCTCCATCTCCCTCACCCAGAGGTGAGCGGCAGCAACATCGCCATTGCCATTGAAAGTCGGGTGCTTGCACCTTTGGAATGCCCCATAACTGCATCCCTTAGTCGTCACCCCTACCACATCATCATCCTCTTCATCAGACAACGCTGTCTCCGGCTCTTGTCATTCCTCCTCTCCCTTGCTTTCCTTCCCAGTCGACCCTTTCCTGTCCTCCTTCTCCTTCCTCTCCTCGTTCCTAACAGCTCGAATAACATCGGTCACTACAGACGGCATAACTGCCTGCAGGACCTGGTGTACCTCATCAGCAATCGCCTCCCTAGCTGAGGCATTCAGGCTCGCATTCTCATTGTCCCCACTCTGACCATGAACCTCAGGGTTCTCATGGGTCATCTCAGGAGCCTTAGCAGTGCTCCTAGTCACTCGCGGTCGACCTCTGCCTCTCGAAGCCTTGGAAGATTTCTTCCCAGCCATTTCCTAAGCGCTATAAGATTCAAACACTAACATGGTCATTCAAGGTAATAGCTCAGTTTATGTCAATTTTAGTAAGTCCCTAATTACAGTGGGCAGTTGTGATTAGCCACTTACTTTACTTTTCACACCCCAAGCATTTCCTATCCTGACTTCATCAGTATCTAAATCTACTATAATCACATAAGTCAAATAGCACACGCACATAATACCGGTTAACTTTTAAGAAAAGAAATACCTGATAGCACGTAACTACTCGGGCTGACATCCCTCTTTTCTGTCCCATTTTCAGTTTAAGTTAAGGTTTATTTTGAAATTTTACCCATTTCACTTAAACTATGGCTCTGATACCAACTTGTAAGGCCCCGACCCCAGGCATCTCACAGTTGGTCATTCATTGCATCATAGTTACCTATTAATATTCATTTCATAATATACACAGCGGAATTTTATATAATAAAACCATTCATTTACTTTTAACTACTGTTGTTAAACAATACAATGTTGTTCATGAGTTATAAAAAGTTTGTTCAATTGCATTACAAAACAACAATAGAATCAAAACACGAATGGATGTCAGCCTTGTCTTGCCGAGTAGCCTCCCCCTCGTGCCATCCTCAGCAATATTTACCTGCCAACTGAAAATGCATAAAAGTCAGCGTTGCTGAGTGAGCTCTAGTTTTTATACGTTATAAAATATTTTCTATACGTTGTATATGAAAATACTCTTTTCTGTAAAATACAACTCTATACTGTGTATGCGATCACGCATTAACTGTATGGACAAATATTGTCCGTTTTCTGTACTGTATGCCTTGTCTGTAAACTTTTAACTTTATGTTCCACTTTCTGTGTGGACCAGTGAGCAATACTAGCAACTATGTGCGCGAGGTAAAAACGGGTGATAGGCCATCTATGTCCCTCGAAAGGGTCAACTGTTTCCCTAGAAAGGGTCAACTATATCCCCCGAAAGAGGCAACTGTATCCCTCGAAAGGGCTTTGTGTACTGTGTACAAGGCCAACCAATCACCCAGGGCACGCTGCAAAGGTCCTGCCAATCTCAATTGATTGACCCTGTGTGCATAAAAGGGTAGCTAGCCCGCATAACAGTTGAGCTAACGACAACACGGTCGTCCACCTCCTATATGCTTGAAAGACTTGTTATCATTTTATTAATGTTCCTCTTCTTTTCTTTATTGCTCTTTCACTTTATTATTACGATATACTTTACGTTACGATAATAACATACCACGTAAAGTCACATACTATAAGTAATAATAATAGTAGCAATAACTATAATAAGAAACAATCAATAATAATCATATCATGCATGGGACATCATCATTAATAAGCCTTTAGTCAACATCGGTCAAAACCCTAAGGCACAGACCCCCAGAAAATTTCTTAAAAATTTCTAAGTGTTGGGCGCTTTGTAACTATTTGGGCGCATGAGCCCTGTTTGGGCGTTTCACCCCTGTGTAGGCGTATTAACTCATACTTAGAATCTTTTCACTTTAGGCGCATGAACTATTCAGGCGCATGGGAACTATTGGGGCGCAGAGGTTCTAGGCGCATGAGAACACAGTCATTCAGCCTAATTCTAGGCGCATCGCTACTATGTGGGCGTATGAACACTTAGGCGCATGAGCCACTTGGGCGCATGGGCACTATTGGGGCGCATGGCCCTACACTTAGTCACCCGACTAACTTTTCTAGTCGTATGGATCACTGTTCAGGCGCATAGGCGACATAAATATTTCTAAGGCAAAGTCTTAGGCGCATGAGGTTACTGTTTGGGTGCATGAACAACCTGTTGGCATGTTTCACTATTTTTATTCAAACCAATCATCAAATCTATCTGTTCTAGGAATAACATGGCAATTCTAAACATGAATAACCTATAAGCACTTCAAAATCAACATACAACATGCACAATACATACGGGTAAACACACATAAATTCTTTTAAAACATTATACATGCATTTTCAGCCCCAAACAAGTTTAAAACACATAAAATCAGGGTCTAGAACTCACCTTAGCAGTCTCTTGGGTATTGACTTCTTCAAAAACCCGTTTGCTACTAGTTCACACCTAAAAAAACCCAGTAAACACACCCGAACACACACACATACACATAAGAACACATACTTTCGGTTTCTTAGCAAGAACACAACTTAAAAACACTAAATTATACCTTGAATCCAATTTTCTTCTTGTTCTTTTTCAAATGCTCGACTTCTGCTCTTTCTCTTTCTAAAAAAAATCGAATAAAAGTGTTGTGCAGAACAATAGGCGGCCATACTCCTTTTTACCAACTTTTACAAACTTTTTCCCCTTTTTTACACTTTTGACCCCTCAACTTTGGGTTGACCTTCATTTCTCACTTTTCCCTTTTCTTTTAATCTTTTATTCCTTTTTAATAAAAATTACGGGTGTTCAAATCATAGTTGTTTTAGGTTAATTATGACTTTTAATCGCTAAAATAGAATTTAATTATCTAAGCTTAGGTTAAACGTGTCAAAACAGGTGAAAAGGACTTGATTTGAGTTTAAACGGGTCAAAATAACTTAAACTTAGATGTGTGAAGTTCAACATAGTTGTATTAGGTTAATTATGACTTTTAATCGCTAAAATAGAATTTAATTATCCAAGTTTAGCTTAAACGGGTCAAAACGGTTGAAAAGAACATGATTTGAATTTAAACGGGTCAAAATAACTTAAACTTGGATGTGTGAAGTTCATCATACATGTTTTAGGTTAATTATGACTTTTAATCGCTAAAATAGAATTTAATTATCTAAGTTTAGCTTAAACGGGCCAAAACGGGTGAAAAGGACGTGATTTGAGTTTAAACGGGTCAAAATAACTTAAACGTGGATGTGTTAAGTTCATCATAGTTGTTTTAGGTTAATTATGACTTCTACTCGTTAAAATAGAATTTAATTATCTAAGTTTAGGTTAAACGGGTCAAAACGGGTGAAAATGACATGATTTGAGTTTAAACGGGTCAAAATAACTTAAACTTGGATGTGTGAAGTTCATCATACTTGTTTTAGGTTAATTATGACTTTTAATCGCTAAAATAGAATTTAATTATCTAAGTTTAGCTTAAACGGGTCAAAACGGGTGAAAATGACATGATTTGAGTTTAAACGGGTCAAAATAACTTAAACTTGGATGTGTGAAGTTCATCATAGTTGTTTTAGGTTAATTATGACTTTTAATCGCTAAAATAGAATTTAATTATCTAAGTTTAGCTTAAACGGGCCAAAATGGGTGAAAAGGACATGATTTGAGTTTAAACGGGTCAAAATAACTTAAACTTGGATGTGTTAAGTTCATCATAGTTGTTTTAGATTAATTATGACTTTTAATCGCTAAAATAGAATTTTATTATCTAAGTTTAGCTTAAACGGGTCATAACGGGTGAAAAGGACATGATTTGAGTTTAAACGGGTGAAAATAACATAAATGTGGATGTGTTAAGTTCATCATAGTTGTTTTAGGTTAATTATGACTTTTAATCGCTAAAATAGATTTTAATTATCTAAGTTCAGCTTAAACGGGTCAAAACAGGTAAAAAGGACTTGATTTGAGTTTAAACGGGTCAAAATAACTTAAACTTGGATGTGTGAAGTTCAACATAGTTGTTTTAGGTTAATTATGACTTTTAATCGCTAAAATAGAATTTAATTATCCAAGTTTAGCTTAAACGGGTCAAAACGGTTGAAAAGGACATGATTTGAGTTTAAACGGGTCAAAATAACTGAAACTTGGATGTGTGAAGTTCATCATACTTGTTTTAGGTTAATTATGACTTCTAATCGCTAAAATAGAATTTAATTATCTTAGTTTAGCTTAAACAGGTCAAAACGGGTGAAAGGGACATAATTTAAGTTTAAACTGGTCAAAATGACTTAAACTTGGATGTGTTAAGTTCAACATAGTTGTTTTTGGTTAATTATGACTTTTAATCGCTAAAATAGAATTTAATTATCTAAGTTTAGCTAAAACAGGTCAAAACGGGTGAAAAGGACATGATTTGAGTTTAAACTTGTCAAAATAACTTAGACTTGGATGTGTTAAGTTCATCATAGTTGTTTTACGTTAATTATGACTTTTAATCGCTAAAATAGAATTTAATTATCTAAGTTTAGCTTAAACGGATCAAAACGGATGAAAACGACATGATTTGAGTTTAAACGGGTCAAAATAACTTAAACTTGGATGTGAGAAGTTCATCATAGTTGTTTTAGGTTAATTATGACTTTTAATCGCTAAAATAGAATTTAATTATCTAAGTTTAGCTTAAACGGGCCAAAATGGGTGAAAAGAACATGATTTGAGTTTAAACGGGTCAAAATAACTTAAACTTGGATGTGTTAAGTTCATCATAGTTGTTTTAGGTTAATTATGACTTTTAATCGCTAAAATAGAATTTTATTATCTATGTTTAGCTTAAACGGATCATAACGGGTGCAAAGGACATGATTTGAGTTTAAACGGGTGAAAATAACTTAAATGTGGATGTGTTAAGTTCATCATAGTTGTTTTAGGTTAATTATGACTTTTAATCGCTAAAATAGAATTTTATTATCTAAGTTTAGCTTAAACAGGTCAAAACGGGTGAAAAGGACATGATTTGATTTTACATTGGTCAAAATAACTTAAACTTGGATGTGTTAAGTTCATCATAGTTGTTTTACGTTGATTATGACTTTTAATCACTAAAATAGAATTTAATTATCTAAGTTTAGCTTAAACGGGTCAAAACGGGTGAAAAGGACATGATTTGAGTTTAAACGGGTCAAAATAACTTAAACTTGGATGTGTTAAGTTCATCATAGTTGTTTTAGGTTAATTGTGACTTCTAATCACTAAAATAGAATTTAATTATCTTAGTTTAGCTTAAACAGGTCAAAACGGGTGAAAGGGAAATAATTTAAGTTTAAACCGGTCAAAATGACTTAAACTTGGATGTGTTAAGTTCATCATAGTTGTTTTTGGTTAATTATGACTTTTAATCGCTAAAATAGAATTTAATTATCTAAGTTTAGCTAAAACAGGTCAAAACGGGTGAAAAGGACATGATTTGAGTTTAAACTTGTCAAAATAACTTAGACTTGGATGTGTTAAGTTCATCATAGTTGTTTTAGGTTAATTATGGCTTTTAATCGCTAAAATAGAATTTAATTATCTAAGTTTAGCTTAAACGGGTCAAAACGGATGAAAACGACATGATTTGAGTTTAAACGGGTCAAAATAACTTAAACTTGGATGTGAGAAGTTCATCATAGTTGTTTTAGGTTAATTATGACTTTTAATCGCTAAAATAGAATTTAATTATCTAAGTTTAGCTTAAACGGGCCAAAATGGGTGAAAAGAACATGATTTGAGTTTAAACGGGTCAAAATAACTTAAACTTGGATGTGTTAAGTTCATCATAGTTGTTTTAGGTTAATTATGACTTTTAATCGCTAAAATAGAATTTTATTATCTATGTTTAGCTTAAACGGATCATAACGGATGCAAAGGACATGATTTGAGTTTAAACGGGTGAAAATAACTTAAATGTGGATGTGTTATGTTCATCATAGTTGTTTTAGGTTAATTATGACTTTTAATCGCTAAAATAGAATTTAATTATCTAAGTTTAGCTTAAACAGGTCAAAACGGGTGAAAAGGACATGATTTGATTTTACATTGGTCAAAATAACTTAAACTTGGATGTGTTAAGTTCATCATAGTTGTTTTACGTTAATTATGACTTTTAATCACTAAAATAGAATTTAATTATCTAAGTTTAGCTTAAACGGGTCAAAACGGGTGAAAAGGACATGATTTGAGTTTAAACGGGTCAAAATAACTTAAACTTGGATATGTTAAGTTCATCATAGTTGTTTTAGGTTAATTATGACTTCTAATCACTAAAATAGAATTTAATTATCTTAGTTTAGCTTAAACAGGTCAAAACGGGTGAAAGGGAAATAATTTAAGTTTAAACCGGTCAAAATGACTTAAACTTGGATGTGTTAAGTTCATCATAGTTGTTTGAGTTTAAACGGGTCAAAATGTGTTTAATTATCTAAGTGTGTTTGGTTCAACATAGTGTGTTTGGTTTACACTTCATATACTTTGCCAAAATATAAATGTATATTTTTTTTTTGCAGGAGCAAATTTCAAGTTTGTTTCAAAATGCACAATTTATGTCACAAATGACACAATTAATTGCTTCGCCAAAGGCTCCAAATCAAGCGGAAGAAGACGATTCAGACGAGGGGGATGAATAACTTATTTTATGATTGTATAATATTGCGTAATCAAGAATTTTAACTTTTAATTATGACTAAATTATCTATGTATGATTGTATGATATTTCATAATCTAGATTGTGGTTTATGTATAACTTTATGTTATTGCGTAATCTAGATTATGTTATTGGAAAATCTAGGTTTATTTTGGATTAAAACTGGATTTTTGAAAAAAAAATTAAAAAAACAAAAATACCATTAGAGGCGACAACTGTCGCCGCTAATTGTTAAAAAAACCACTAGCTGACGACAACTTTTAGCGGCGATTTTGAGAGTATTAGCGGCGACATCTTTAGCGGCGACCCATTTTACCGGCGGCCTATTAGCGGCGACCAGTCGCCGCTAATATCTATAGCGGCGACATGTGGGGTCATTAGCGGCGATAATTGTCGCCGCTAATGACCGAATATTTTGTAGTGTCTTTGTAGCGGATGTTAAACCGGTCCATTTGTTCGACCATTTGTGGGCCAATTTCGATTTGTGTCAGACTCGAACTACCACCCGCTTTAAACGATCTTGCTTTTTTCTTTCCGATCGAGCGGTTTATTCCTTCAACATCCGATCTCTTTTCAGTGCGGTTATAGGCGGACCTCCCTTCGGACGCATCCATGTCGGTTGATCTCGTTTGGAACCCGAAAGAGTTTGTCCAAAGTTCACTTGTTGCCACTTTGGGTTATCTTTCAAAAGATCCCACTCGTCAGTCAATTAGAGCCTTGACTCGAACATCATCTTGAAACCGGGTTGTTGCTCTCTTCAGAATGATTTCATCACCCTCACCACTTTTCTTGCACGCCAACATTCTTGATATATACCGTGAAACTTGACCACCCGGTTGTTGATATGAGTCCACTTTGAACTCAATTGGTCAAGGGTGAGCTCGCAATCAACCACACCCATCCGCTTCTCAAAGTTTTCTACGAACCCACCTTGTCGGCCTTTTTGGTTTGGTGGTTGCCTAAAAAACTTAAACAATTACTTAGTTAACATGTTTAATAAAAATAAAAAAATATAAAATTTATTTATACCTATAATAGGATCCTCCGAAATATCGATCCATGTACAAATCAATTTGTAGACATCTTTCTTCCCCCGCTTCTTTTTTGGTGCTGGCTTGGATGGTTGCGAGCTCGTTGGCGGTTGTTCTCCTTTCTTCTTTGTTTGGTGGTTTGTTTGTCCGGACAACCTCTTGTGTTTCCGGAACCACATCATCTTAGGATCTTTGACTTTGTGAGTAAACCCACGTGTTAGGTTTCGATTGTGATTGAGCCATGGGATGGATTTGGGTGCGAAATTATGGGTTAGCAAACGCATTATCGGTTAATGGGTAGTACGCCCATAAAGTCGGGTCATTTGGGTTGGTTGGAGTGTCTGGAGAACTCATGTTCTTTTTTTATAAAATAATGAGGGCATAGAATATAAAATATAGAAAGATTTGAGTGTGGAAAATAAGTTATTATTTAGTTGTATTTATAGAGTATTTTTTATTCATTTTGAAAACCCAATGGCTCTATAGCAGTTACCTAACATCCACATTTCCTTCTCCTCTGTGTCATTTCAATTATGTGGTCAAGCACACGTGGATCAAGCAAAATGAGGGGGCGGTGTGGGCTACATCTTCACGTCGTGGTTGAAGGCCACATCATATAACAGGGTGATCAAAAGGGGGTATAGCCCTTGACCTAAGGAGTGATTGAGAAGCTTGAAGTAAGTACAAGCAGTATTCCAAATGTCGTGGAAAGAAGGTAAGATGAGTTGAACTCATAGTTCTGAATCATAGTAAGAAGAAAGTGAAGTGAAATAAGATGACCTTTGAAAACAAGAAATAGAGACATGTAATGTCTTAACCTTTAGAGACTGGGTAAGGTCTAGATTGAAGAATGTAAGGAATGATGGCCTTTGGTAAGCAAAGGAGAAAGATGAGCAAGTTTTAGCCGAATTGAAAGTAAGTGTGATAATTGAAGGAAGATTAGTGAGTTAAGAGCTGAAAGAAAGTTAAATACAAGGAAGAGACATCTATGGATGACCGAATGGGAAGTTTATTGTAAATCTTGGTTTAGTCTTAAAGGTTGTGCTCAAAGCTGAGTGCCTAGGAGTTAGGCACTAAAAGAAGAAAGTTGTGAAGTAAGTTTTAAAGATGGTTATTTGTTAAGGAAAATCCTTCACGCCTTGTGTGTAAAACAAGTGCTATAAAAGGAAGCAAATAAAAATCTCAAACATGAAAAGATAATGAAGTAAAAGGAAGGGTGTAGTAGTGGTGTACAAACCGGGTTTTTCCCCAAACCAGTTTAGGGTCCAAACCGAAACCGGTTTGGTCAACCAAAGTCAAAACCGGTTTGGCCCCAAACCGGTTCGGGTCTTAAACTGGTTTCATAGCAAAAAAACACTAACCAGTAAAACCAGTTTGGGTTGGTTTGGAAACCGATTCGGGGCCAAACCGGTTCGGTTTGGTTTTTTAACCTTGGGCGCATGGCCCCTGTGGGCGCATGGCCTCTGTTTAGGCGCATGGCCTCTGTTTAGGCGCATGGCCTCTGTTTGGGCGCATGGCCCCTTTTGGGTGCATTGCCCCTGTTTGGGCGCATGGCCCCTATTTGGGTGCATAAACTTTGTTTTGGGCGCATGAACTTTGTTTTGGAAGTTTAAGTAATTTTAATAACATACAACTTTAAATAAAACATTGTTACTAATAATTTAAAGTGAAAAATACAAACAATTTAAACAACATAGAATTTTATTCTTCGCCACCAGAACCAGAGCTATTACGACGATAATCATCATATGTCGTTTCATCATCGGTCATTCCGGGTGTCAATCCGCTCTCAACCTCCGTATAATTTGGCTTCGTATTCCATTTCTCCTCCAAGTGAGCATTTGTCTTATACTCTTTCTACAACATCCAAATAATCCTTTAGGCAAATTGACATTTCAACCGCTTGGGGAGTGAGACAAGTTCGTCTTATCGATATAACTCTGTCACTAACAGAAAAAGCAGATTCCGAAGCTACCGTGGAAGCTTGGACGGTTAGTAAATCTCGGGCCATGGTGGATAGGATGGGAAATTGATCTTCCTTACCTTTCCACCAGGCCAACAAGTCAAAAATTTTAAAATCATGTGGACTCATGGTGGATAAAAAGTTTGTTCCACCATACCTCCCGAGTTCACTACTCGGAGTGTTTCCACGTTGACGTTTATTACATTTATCCCTTAAAGTGTTATATAAATCATACATTGGATCATTTGGATTTTCAGAATTTGCGCATGCCTTAATGAGTCATGGATGTGTGATGATTCACCATATTTTATTAAATAAACATTATACATTTTTCCTAATTGTTTGTTAAAATTAGCTTTTAATGTTTTACCATAAAATGGGTTATTAACTTCTAAATCTAAATTAGAAGTAATTTTATCAAGTAAAGTTTCAACCCTGCCTAAATTTATACAAGGGTTTAATACAGCGGCACATGTAATTACTGGAGGCATTTCTTGAAAATATTTTTTTAAGTTTCTCTTTCACTGGGGTTATCATATCTAAATAAAGTCTACCCTAAATGACATCTCATTTAATTTTGAAGTCATATAATAAATTTGTTGAAGTACTAAAGGACACGTTGGATAATAAACTCCGGAAAGACAAGTAGTTGCGGTTTTAAAATTTTGAAACAATTTGGTTACTTCTTCAATAATGAACCAACCCGATGGATGGTAACTGTTTGCCTTTCCACGACTTACCAAACTATTATGAAAGGCTATTAAACTTTCTTTTTGTTCAATAGCCTTTTCAAACATGTTAAACGTAGAATTCCATCGTGTTGGTACGTCCCAATTCAGACCTAAACATTTGGAATTTGCGTCTTTATAAAACTTGCGATATCTAGTATATCTTTGGTTATTACTAAAAATGTCATGTAAAATTCTTTTAAAATGTAAGGCTCCGTTCCCGGGACGCTCACAGCTGGTCATTCACAGCATAAAACATTACATATTATAAATTTAAGCAGCGGAATTAATTTAAACAAAACCATTAATTGAATATAAACACTGTTGCTAAGCAATACACCTTGGTTTAATCAGATTACAAAAGAATGGTTTAACTGCATTACAAAACAACAGTGATATCTATGAAGATTGGATGTCAGTCTTGCCCCGCCGAGTAGCCATCCCCACGTGCCATCCTCAGCAACGTTTTACCTGCCAACTGGAAAATACATAAAAGTCAGCGTTGCTGAGTGAGTTCTAGTTTTACAATTAAAATACTTCACTTTTTATTCAAAACCGTTCTTCACTTTCATATGTGATCACACATTGTACGTACACTTAGGTAATATTATTATTATCTTCATCATCGTTCATTTCGTACTTTTACCATTATTCTTCCGGTCTTTTGCAACACAGAGTCGCTCACCCATTAGCAATCTCAAGGATTGCAAGTCTTTCGGTTTGTTGCGACACAGAGTCACTCACCCATTAGCAATCTCAAGGATTGCAAGTCTTTCGGTCTGTTACAACACAGAGTTGCTCACCCCATTGTCAATCTCAAAGATTGACCCTGTGTGCATCCTTTGGGGTAGCTAACCCGCATCACAGTTGAGCTAACGGCAACAAGGCCGTGCACCTCTTTATATTTGCTTGCAAGACTTCCGTTCATTCATTTACATTCCACTTTTCTTTATCATTAATCTTTCACTTTATTAATGATAATAATTTCTATTTTGATCATGATCATACCACGTAGAGTCATACAATAATAATATTAATAAATATGATAACAATAATAATAACCCTAATCATAATAATAATAATAATAATAATAATAATAATAATAATGATATTAATGATAAGGGTCATAATGACAGTCAAGCATAATCATGTGTATTAAATAAACCCTAGTCAACATTAGTCCAAAACCCTAAATGCACGAACTCCCATGAAAATTCTGCATTTAGTTCTAAGTGTGGGGCGCATGAGGACTATTCGGGCGCATCAGCCCTGTTCAGGCGTTTCACCACTATGTAGGTGTATCTGCCTACACTTAGCCAAATAAACTCTTAGGCGCATGAACTGTTCAGGCGCATGAGCCTGTACTTAGGCGCCTGAATGAAAAAGTTGGGCGCATGAGTACTATTGGGGCGCATAGGGTCTTAGGCGCATGGGAACACTTAGTCAAATTCAGCCTAATTCTAGGCACATGGCTACTATTTGGGCGCATGAGTTTTAGGCGCATGTGACTTAGGCGCATTAGGTCCTGTTTAGGCGCATGAGCAACACTTAATATTTCTAAGGATTGATTTAGGCGCATGAGCCTTATGTAGGCGTATTAGCACCATGTTCAATCATGTTTCTAAGTCATTTTCAGTCCCAAACATCATCCCAACATGTTTTAAGCCTAGTTCTTGCATTCTACGTAACAGAAACACATCAATAACATAACCATAACATTATATTCACCCAAAACATACCCCACCCACATACACATACACATGAACATACGGGTAACATACCCACTTTCATAAAAACATACATACATGTACTTTCCAGCCCCAAAATCAGTTAAAACATGTAAATAAGGGAGTCTAGAGACTCACCTTAGTTGTTTTCCGGTTTGATACCCTTCCTTGAACTTCCCAGACATTTCCAACACCTATAACAAACACACATATACAAACCGAACACACAAATCACATTTATAAGCACATAAACGGGTCTAGAATCGTCTAAAGCATCAATAATTCGAGAATTCTTACCAGAAACTTTGAACTTCTTGTTTCTTCTTCAAAAACTCGATTCTGCTCTTTCTCTCTCTAGAATATCCGAATGAAAAGGTGAAAAGTAACATGGCATGGGCGGCCATGTTACTTTTATACAAAATAATATTAAATTTTGTACTTTTGGCACATTTAACCCCTTAACTTGGGTTAAATGGCACTTTCCACTTCGATTATTCTTTTTACAACTTCCTAAAATATCCGGGTGTTACAAGTCCCCCCCTCTTATATAGGTTTTGTCCCCGAAACCTGTTATTCCTCAAACAGATGAGGGTAATGCTGCCTCATCTCCTCCTCAGTCTCCCATGTAGATTCGGATCCCTTTCTGTGCTTCCACTGTACACGCATAATAGGAACCACTTTATTCCTTAACCTCTTCTCCTTACGATCAATGATTGCCACTGGTTGCTCTACGTAATTGAGCTGTTCATCCACCTCGATATCCTCCAGTGGTACAACCATGTCTTTATTAGCCAAGCACTTTTTTAGGTGAGATACATGGAACGTGGGATGAGTTCCACTTAACTCAACTGGCAATTCGAGTCGATAGGCCACCTCTCCTACTCGTGCGATGATTCGGAAAGGTCCTATATATCTCGGGCTTAACTTACCTCGTTTCCTGAATCGGATAAGTCCTTTCCAAGGTGATACCTTCAACAATACTCGGTCGCCAACCTTGAATTCTATCGGTCTTCGCCTCTTGTCAGCATACGTCTTTTGTCTATCTTTCGCCGTCTTCATAAAGGCTTTGATCTTTTCCAACTTCTCAGTCGTAGCTTCAATCACCTCGACACATCCCAACTCTTTCTGCCCAATGTCTCCCCAACATACGGGCGTCCTACATCTCCGACCGTATAGCATCTCGTAGGATGGCATGCCAATACTGGCATGATAACTGTTGTTGTACGAGAATTCTGCTAACGGCAGGTGGTCGTCCCAACTTCCTCCAAAATCGATCACGCACGCCCGAAGCATGTCTTTGAGTGTCTGGATCGTCCTCTTAGACTTACCGTCCGTCTAAGGATGATACGCTGTACTAATGTGTAGCCTCATCCCTATTGCATCATGGAATCTCCTCCAAAACTTCGATGTAAACCGGGTGTCACGATCCGACACGATGGACACCTGCACGCCATGACGAGCTATGATTTCCTTGATGAATAGATCCACAAGCTTCTCAGAAGAATACGTCTCTCGGATCGGTAGGAAGTGAGCACTCTTTATTAGTCGGTCAACAATCACCCAAATAGTATCACATCCCCTCGACGTGCGAGGCAGCTTAGTAATGAAGTCCATGGTGATATGCTCCCACTTCCATTCGGGTATATCCAATGGTTGGATCTTCTCGTAAGGTTTCTGGTGTTCTGCCTTTACTTGTAAACAAGTCAGGCACTTACTCACGTACTCCACCACGTCGAGTTTCATACCCGGCCACCAGTAATCTTTCTTCATATCGTGATACATCTTGGTAGCACCGGGATGAATGGAGTATCAAGTATTATGGGCCTCGTCCATAATCTTTCCACATAGATTCCGGTATCGAGGGATCCACATTCGTCCGAATAGGGTCTTAACACCAAGAGTGTTCTCACCCAATTCCGTAACTAGACCTCTCATCCGTTCGGAGTTAAGACGATCTTCTATCAAGGCCTCGTCTTGAAACTCCTTAACCTGTGTCATCACGTCAGAGGTCATAATTAGCTAATAAGCCTTCACCCGGATCAGCTTGGGCCTCTCCTTTCGGCTAAGGGCATCCGCCACCACATTGGCTTTGCCCGGATGGTAATGGATCTCACAATCATAATCCTTTATGAGCTTCAACCATCACCTCTGCCTCATGTTCAGATCTTTCTGCTCGAAGAAGTACTTCAAGCTTTGTGGTCTGTGAAGATGGTGCACTTCGTCCCGTATAGATAGTGCCGTCAAATCTTCAACGTGAAAACCACCACTGCTAGTTCTAGATCGTGCGCGGGATAGTTGAGTTCGTGGGTCTTCAGCTGTCGAGATGCATAAGCTATTACCCTTCCGTGTTGCATCAACACGCAACCTAGCCCAGAATAAGATGCATCCGAATAGACCACTAATTCTTCACTTCCCTCGGGCAATGTCAAGACAGGAGCTTGTGTTAGTCTCGTCTTCAACTCCTCAAAGGCATCCTACTGTTCACGACCCTACACGAACTTCACGTCCTTGCGAATCAACTTAGTCAAAGGTGAGGCTATCTTCGAGAAGTCTTGAATAAATCTTCTGTAATAGCCCGCCAAATCCCAAGAAGCTACGAATCTCGGATGACGTCTTTGGTGACTTCCATTGCATCACGGCCTCAACCTTTGTTGGGTCCACCATGATCCCCTCCCCATTAACCACGTGACCCAGAAATTGCACCTCACGTAGCCAGAAAGCATACTTGGAGAACTTAGCATACAGTTTCCCCCTTCTCAAAGTCTCCAACACCTGCCGAATGTGACCGGCATGCTCTTCTTCGCTCCTTGAATAAATCAAGATATCGTCAATAAACACAATCACGGATTTATCCAACATCGGCCGGCACACTCGATTCATCAAATCCATAAAAGCAGCTGGCGCGTTGGTTAAACCAAAAAACATAACGAGAAACTCATAATGTCCATAATGCGTACGAAAAGTTGTTTTAGGAATTCCCTGCTCCTTCACTTTCAACTGATGGTAGCCAGATCGAAGATCTATCCTCGAGAACCAACTGGCACCTTGGAGTTGATCGAACAAGTCGTCGATCCTCGGTAACGGATACCGATTCTTTACCGTTAGCTTGTTCAACTCGCGGTAGTCGATAAACATTCTCATGCTACCGTCCTTCTTCTTCACAAATAAGACCGGAGCACCCCAAGGAGAGATACTCGGCCTGATAAAACCCTTATCGAGCAATTCTTGCAGTTGCTCCATTAATTCCTTCATCTCAGTCGGAGCCAATCGATACGGTGCCTTAGCGACAGGTTGGGCACCGGGTATCAAGTCAATTTGAAATTCAGTTTCGTGATCCGGTGGCACACTCGATAGAAACACATCGGGAAAGTCACACACCACCGGCACATCGGGCAATTGCGGTGTTGACGTGTCCACATCCTTCACGTAGGCCAAATAAGCGCTACATCCACGTCTCATGCACTTTCCCGCCACCGCCATCGAAATCACTTTTGGAATCGTCGTAACCCGATCGCCATATATTGTCACCGGACTTCTGTCGGGAGCCGTCAGTCTAATCATTTTCTTTCGACACATGATATTCGCTTCATAGGTTTCTAACAAATCCATCCCTAGTACTACATCAAATCCACCTAGGGCCATCACATGTAACTTAGCAGCAAACCTATGACCTTCTAATTCTATGGTGCAGTCCTCTATCACATCGATAACTCTACTGGACTTACCAATAGCAGTTTCCACGTCAAAGGGTTCATCAATGCATTTAGTACTAACAGGCAGTTTAGCACAGAAAATAGCAGAAATAAAACTCCTACTAGCACCAGAATCAAATAACACAGAAACAAGAGTTTGATCTACTAGAAACGTACCTGACACAACATCGGGGTCCGTCCTAGCCTCCTCCCTGGTCATGGTAAAAGCTCTGGCACTCATCTTCTACCCTTCAGTTCCGGCCGTCTTCTTTGCTCCGGAACTCTCCGCCCTCGGCTTCCTGCAGTCCCTGCTCATATGGCCCTCCTCGCCGTAGTTATAACACCTTAGCGCCTTACAGTCTCTATAGTTATAGCCCGGTTTTCCACACTTAAAGCACACGTTAAGCCCCATCCTGCACTCTCCCGTATGCTCCTTCCCGCACTTGCCACATATCTTGGGTCCCGAGCTTGATGACCCCGCCCTACGGTCATCCATTCTCATCCTCTTGTTGTTCGGGATGAAACCACCACGCCCGAACCGTTTTTCGTTCTAGTTTCGGTCACCACCACCAGCCTTCTTCACCTCCACATCTGTTAACTCCTTCTCATTGTAGAGTCTCCCATCCAAATCCACTACTGACCTAAAGGTGCTCGGTCGAGCAGCGATCAAATGCCTGCGAATGTCATCTAGCAGTCCCTGAATGTACCGGTTAATCTTTCAAGATACCGACGCCACCTGATCCGGCACCAGCCTTGCCATCTCATTGAATTTGGTGGTGTACTGCTGGTGGGTCATGGTTCCCGCCTCGAGTTGCAGGAACTCCCTCTCGATCTTATCGAGTTCCCTGTGAGGACAGAATTCCTCGATCACTAGTTGCTTCAGCTCCTTCCATCGCATCTTCCCGATGGCTCTAGCACCCTCAGCTTGGACAATATTGTCCCACTAACACAATGCCGAGTCGACAAAAGAGTGAGTCGCGAACTTCCCCCTTTGATCTTCACGATACTCACTGATCTCCAACACTGCCTCCATCTCCCTCACCCAGCAGTGAGCGGCAGCAGCATTGCCATTGCCATCGAATGTCGGGGGATTGCACCTTTGGAATGCCCTGTAACTGCATCCCTTGGTCGTCACCCCTACCTCATCATCCTTTTCCTCGTCAGACACTACCGTCTCAGGCTCTGGCCGTTCCTCCTCTCCCTTGCTTTCCTTCCTCGTCGACCCTTTCCTGTCTTCCTTCTCCTTTCTCTCCTCATTCCTCACAGCTCGAATAACTTCAGTCACCACAGACGGTAAGGCTGCCTGCATGACCTGGTCCACCTCGTTGGTAATCGCCTCCCAAGCTGAGGCATTCAGGCTGGCATTCTCGTTTCCTTCAGTCCGGTCATGAACCTCAGGGTTCTCATGGGTCGTCTCAGGAGCTTTAGCACTGCTCCTAGTCACACGCGGTCGACCTCTACCTCTAGAAGCCTTGGAAGGTTTCTTCCCAGCCATTTCCTAAACACTATAAGATTCAAACACTAAAACAATCAGTCAAGGAAGCAGCTCAGTTTATGTCAAGTATAGTAAGTCCCTAATTACAGTGGACAGTTGTGATTAGCCACTTACTTTACTCTTCACACCTAAGCACTTCCTATCCTGACTACATCAGCATCTAAATCTACTAAGAGCACATGAGTCACATAGCACACGCATATAATACTGATTAACTTTTAAGAAAAATAAATCCCTGATGGCACATAGCTACTCGGGTTGACATCCCTCTTTCCGTCCCATTTTCAGTTTAAGTTAAGGTTTATTTTGAAAATTTACCCGTTTCACTTAAACTTTGGCTCTGATACCAACTTGTAAGGCCCCGTTCCCGGGATGCTCACAGTTGGTCATTCACAGCATAAAACATTACATATTATAAATTTAAGCAGCGGAATTAATTTAACAAAAACCATTCATTGAATATAAACACTGTTGCTAAGCAATACACCTTGGTTTAATCAGATTACAAAAGAATGGTTTAACTGCATTACAAAACAACAGTGATATCTATGGAGATTGGATGTAAGCCTTGCCCTGCCGAGTAGCCATCCCCACGTGCCATCCTCAGCAACGTTTTACCTGCCAACTGGAAAATACATAAAATTCAGCGTTGCTGAGTGAGTTCTAGTTTTACAATTAAAATACTTCACTTTTTGTTCAAAACCGTTCTTCACTTTCATATGTGATCACACATTGTATTTACACTTAGGTAATTCGGGACTAGATAAACCCCTTATCAGTTTGCTGGGATTACTAGCTCTCGTAGGTCTCCATACAAGGGAACCCATGTTCGGTCCATGAAGTAGCGGTTTCCGTCAGACTTGGTTTCCAGTTGCTTCTCCATGCGTCGTAGCGATTCGGCTTTCAGGTTCTCGTCTTTTAACGCCTCAAGTTAAGCATTGCGGATCTGATCGGGTAAACCGGTGTGAATGGTGAGTTGTAATGCTCGAACTTGTCTTGGCTTAGGTGTCTCCTTACGACTTAAGGCATCTGCTACTACATTAGCCTTGCCCGGATGATACTTGATCGCACAATCATAGTCGTTCAACAACTCGACCCAATGACGTTATCTCATGTTCAGCTCCTTCTGTTCAAAGATGTGCTGGAGACTCTTGTGATCGGTGTAAATGGTGCACTTGGTACCGTATAAGTAGTGTCTCCATATCTTGAGTGCAAACACGACTGCTCCCAGCTCTAGGTCATGTGTGTAGTTTTTCTTGTTAACCTTTAATTGTCGGGAAGCATAAGCAATCACCTTCTTGCGTTGCATTAGCACACAACCGAGGCCTTGAATAGAAGCATCACAGTAAACTACAAAATCATCCGCTCCCTCAGGTAGGGACATAATCGGTGCCATAAAGAGCTTCTGCTTCAGAACCTGGAATGCGGATTCTTGTTTGTCACCCCAATTGTACGTGGTTCCTTTATGGGTTAACGCGGTGAGGGGTTGAGCAATCTTTGAAAACCCTTCAATGAACCGTTGATAATAGCCAGCCAACCCAAGAAACTGTCGTACCTCGGTCGGAGTCTTAGGCGTAGCCCAGTTCTTGATGGCTTCTATTTTTGCCGGGTCAACATGTATCCCATTCTCATTAACCACATGACCCAAGAAATGGACCTCTCATATCCAGAAGTCGCATTTTGAAAATTTAGCGTACAGTTGTTCTCGTTTCAGCAGCTTTAGAATCAGTCTAAGAGGCTCCTCGTGTTCTTCCTTATTCTTTGAATAAATGAGGATGTCATCGATGAAGACAATGACGAACTTGTCCAAATAGGGTTTGCACACTCGGTTCATGAGATCCATGAAAACCGCTGGCGCATTAGTCAACCCAAATGGCATAACCAAAAACTCGTAGTGGCCATACCTTGTTCTGAACGCAGTCTTTGAAACGTCTTCATCTTAAATTCTCAGTTGATGATAACCTGATCTCAGATCTATCTTAGAATAGAAACTCGACCCTTGAAGTTGGTCGAACAAGTCATCGATGCGCGGGAGGGGATAACGATTCTTAACCGTTGATTTGTTCAGTTCCCTGTAATCAATACACATACGAAAAGTTCCGTCCTTCTTGTTGACAAACTGGACTGGGGCTCCCCACGGTGATGAGCTAGGTCTGATAAACCCTTTATCCAATAATTCCTGCAATTGCGTAGACAGCTCTTGCAGTTCTTTTGGGCCAATCTGTATGGTGCTTTCGCTATAGGGGTGGCTCCAGGTACCAAATCAATCTGGAACTCAACTTAGCGATGCGGTGGGAGACCAGGTAGGTCTTCAGGGAATACCTCGGGATAATCACGTACAACAGGGATATCTTCAATCTTCTTTTCCTTAGTTTTTTTTTCAGTGGTTAGAGCAAGGAAAGCTGTATTTTTTTTCAGTGGTTAGAGCAAGGAAAGCTGTATGACCCTTACGTAAGTGGTACACGAACGACTTTCTCACCATAGATGATCCCAGCTTGATTCTTGGATAACCAGTCCATACCAATAACTACATCGAAGCTACCAAGTGTGACAGGCATCAGATCTATATCTAGCTCATGACCACATAATCCTAGCTTGCATCCCTTAATGATATGAGTTGCCTCAATTAGTTTCCCGTCAGCTAATTCTACAGTGTAACTAGGCTCCACATCAGCTAAGGTTACATCTAAGAACTTAATGAACTTGTTGGAAACAAAACTCCTATCAGCGCTGGTATCAAACAGTATAGAAGCAAAACAACCATTTAGGGGAAACGTACCAGTAACCACATTCTGATCATTCGTTGCCTCGCCAGAACCAATCACAAATGCACGACCCTTAGCATTGCCTCCATTATTGCCTGGTTTCTATCCTTCAGTTGTGGGCAGTCCTTCCTATAGTGTCCCTCCTTACCACACTCATAACAGCCTCTATTCGCTCCGCCCTGGCGTTGTTGTTGAGGTTGTTGCTGAGTTATCAGTTCACCCCTACAGTCTTTAGCAGCATGACCCATCTTTCCACACCATTGACAACGGATGCGATCACACGGGCCATGGTGGTGAAAGTTGCACTGGTTATACTTAGGATACTTGCCCGCATAGTTGCTCGATCCCTGACCATTGTTGTTGTTGCTGTTCTGATTGTTGTTGGTGAAGCTTCTTGATGAATCGAACTTTCTGGTCTGTTGTTGTTAGGTGTTATTGGAGCTTGAAGACTTACTGTTGTTACCATCCCATTTCCTTTTGTGTTCGGATAATCCAGAGGTGGTGCCACGTTTGGGCAAAGTACCCTGTGCCACTGCCTGATCAGTGAGTTTGTGAGCCAGTTGGATAGCCTGCTGAATAGTGACAGGATCAGCAGCCATAACACTAGCTTGGATTTGAGGATCTAGACCATCAATGTACTTCTCAATCCGTTTGTAGGACGGGGTCAACATCTGAGGACATAGAGCAGCCAACTCGTGTGAACGAGTCGTGTATTCCTCAATTTCAGAGCCAGTCATTTTAAGATTCCAAAACTCTGCTTCTAGTTTCTGGACCTCGTTTCTGGGGCAATACTCTTCTTTCATCAAAATCTTGAAATCATCCCAATGCAAACCATTAGCAGCCTCAAGTCCTAGGGTCTGGACTTGTGAGTTCCACCACGTTAGAGCTGGTACTTCTAGTGTGCCGTAGGCGTACATGACATGACTCCCCACAGGACAATTGCACATGGCGAAAACCGACTCGAGTTTCTCCAGCCAGCGAAGTAAGGTGACAGCACCCTCAGAACCACTGAAGGAGTGAGGCTTACAATCCGTAAACATCTTGAAGGTACAGGCTGTTGGACCTCCTTGATTCAGATTCTGGTTGTTCTGGTTCTGGTTGCGGGTCTGTTCATAGGCTGCGAGCGCATCAGCAACACGCTTATTGATGATGGCATCCAACTCAGCTTGAGTCATGTTGATGTTTCCGCGTCCACACGGGCGTCCAGCTCTTCTTCCAGACATGGTTCTTCAATTCATAATACACAATAGTCAATAATCAAATAGTAATTATTGATGAAAATAAATTGTAGGAATTACAACGTATTTAAATCGAACAATCATAATTCAATATATCTATGTGTTGGATGGAAAATAATCTGGCGATCCGAGTTAAAATATTTCCCTTTGAAACTCTAAGTGTCCCACATTTATTGTTCAGATTAGTGAAGGAGATAGAATATGTTGGAAATAGAAACAAGTGTGAATGAGTTGGAAGAGTAAGGTGTTGTTCTCTTCGTTTGTCATCGCTAGGCTAGTCGTACGTGTTAGAAAGTTTTCCGTGTTCCAAAGTGGTAACGTTAGGTTAAATTTGTCGTTGCTTCAACTCCAGGAGTGAAGAAACAAGTGTAGTTGTTGGAAGTGAGCGAGCGGATCTCTCCGCTCCTCTGTTAGTCGAGGATGATACAAGTGACATGGACAGCACAGATAATGTTATGTTCGTTCAGTAATGTAATGTTGGTATGCCGGGAGAATGTTCGTACAACAATTGCAATCGTGTAAAAGTGTCTGTGCAATACTAGTGTTATGTCTAAGGCTATAGTCTAGATGCAAATGCAATCCTAGTTCCCTATAACCTGTGGCTCTGATACCAATCTGTCACACCCTCAATTTCCACAAACGGAGTTTTACCGTTAGGCGTGTGACAAACCAAGATCTCAGACACAGTCATATCAAACGACACTATATGAATTTGAAAATAAACATTTGACTTCAATCAGAGAAACATAAACGAAATAAACATTGTGCGGAAGCATATACACGAAATGTAAATCCATTACATAAGAGTTACAAGTGCCAAAATTTAACAAATGTCCAATGCAAGAAAATAAGGTTTATGAAATGCATGTCCTGAGTGCGTTCCTGGGGCGTGCATCATGAGCTTATGCGTTCCTGTGACCTGAGAAAACATGCTAAAGTGTGTCAACATAAAGTTGGTAAGTTCACAGGTTTTATCTCAAATAGAATGTTGGAAACTGTTCAAATGGTAAAGTAATTAAAGCATATCGATAGGTAGCTAGCCTATAGTCAAGTTACTTAGCGTTTCGAACCAAAGCTGACTGTTTGCATGTCCTATCTGTTTGTTGTCCCCCCATCACGTCTCACCAGACAATGACAAATGTTAGGTCAATAATAGCGCGACTAGCCCGGGCGGGGTTTGTCAAACCCAGTAGTACTACTCAGAATTACCTCGCTACACAATACTAACGGTTCGAGAATGTAAGGACGGTTGTGTATGTTGGCACTAACGTAACAGGCGATATCAATAATACTAAAACCATTCATGAAAAATGTTTGCATGTTTTCTCCCCCAAAAGGAAGAAAGTAAAATAGGGGCCGTGAAGACTCACTGATTACGTAGTAAGTATGTAGGATGGAAGCCTCCCAAGTGTTGTTTACAATGAACGGTCAAACACCTATTGACAGTTATGTTAAGCATTAATGTTGTGTCCAGTGTTAATAGAAATGTTTAGTCGGGCCGGGTCGCATTGGTTCGGTCGTGGGTGACACACACAAGCAGGCATACACATATCAGACCTTATGTAGATCCCAGTATTAAGAGTAGTCCCAAATGGATGTGTTGATAATTGTAAAAGGTCAGGTTATTTTAAATGGAAATAGTATGTGCTTGTTGATAGGGTTGACTTTAATCTTTGTGGTCAAGCAATGACACTTTATTAAGGTTACCTTATCGTTACATGATAGGCACACTATTTTAAATGAAAATAGTATGTGCTGGTTGATAGCGTTGACTTTAATCTTTGTGGTCAAGCAATGACACTTTATTAATTTTACTTTATCATCACAAGACTAGACGCACTGCGCACAAGAAGAACTCACTCACAATGACTCCAATCGCATAACAGGACTAGACGCACGACTGGACACTCCATCCGCATGAATGGGTCTTCAATCGTACGAATCAGCTTCACTCGTACAATTGAACCCTCATTCGTGCGACTGAGCATTCAGTCGTACCACACAGTACCCATTCGCATGACTCAACAGTCATTCGCACGATTCAACCTTCATCCGTAAGAATCAGCTTCATTCGTACGATTGAACCTTCATTCGTGCGATTGGACCTTCATTCGTGCGATTGGACCTTCAGTCGTGCGATGCACACAGTCGCACACATTCATCCGCATTGACTCAATCGCTTGCAATACTCATTCGCATGCATTCAATCGCACGACACACACATACGCATGGACTCAGTCACACGACTCACCCCAGTCGCACCACTCAATCGCACGATAAACTCAGACGCATGAACTCGGTCGCCCGACACGCCCAGTCGACTCAATCGCACGGCTAACCCAGTCACGAACTGCAGCAGATCGCGACTGCTGGAGGGACTGAACAGCCTTCGGCCGTTCTGTGCATGGGTTTCACACATCCAGGACTTCCAGAAACAGTTTCCTAACATGTCTAAGTACAATGCACAAGCAGATGGAGATCACACGCACCCACACGACCACATGCATTCGGGTTGAACCCGAGCACCCGAATCCCTAAATTCACAGAAGTGAATGAGCAATAAAATGGACGTCCAAGGTTGCCTACCTGCTGAAAACGTGTTTACTCAGCTGTTGCGTGGTCTGACCGATAAAAAACGGGATCAAACTAGGTGGTTTTGGTGCTAGGATGAAGAAATGGAGAAGAAGAAGAAGAGAGTGTAGAAGAAGAGGGTGTGGAATGAAAGCTAGGGCTGGTAAGGGGTTTATATACCCAGCCCTAGTTTAGCAATTTGTCACCTTTAGCCCTCGTACTTAGTCCTCGAGTTCCCGAATTTGTTTCGGCTGATAATGACGTAAATGGGCGAGTTATATTTAATTAAGAGGATTCCTTAAGTAATCTCGTTTATCCGAATCCTCTACAAACACTATTTTGGTACAACCATGTTTTCATCAGCTAAGCACTTTCTCAGATGAGACACATGGAATTTGAGATGAATTCCACTTAACTCATCTGGCAATTCAAGTCGATAGGCTACCTCTCCTACTCGTGCGACGATTCGGAAAGGTCCTATGTATCTCGGGCTTAGCTTACCTCGCTTCCTGAATCGGATGATTCCTTTCCAAGGTGAGACCTTCAACATGACTCGGTCCCCAACCTTGAATTCTATCAGTCTTTGCCTCTTGTCAGCATGCGACTTTTGTCTATCTTTTGCCGCCTTCATGAAGGCTTTGATCTTTTCCAACTTCTCAGTCGTAGCTTTGATCACCTCGACACCTCCCAGCTCTTTCTGCCCAATGTCTCCCCAACATACGGGCGTCCTACATCTCCTACCGTATAGCATCTCTTAGGGTGGCATGCCAATACTAGCATGATAACTGTTGTTGTATGAGAATTCTGCTAACGGCAGGTGGTCGTCCTAACTTCCTCCAAAATCAATCACGCACGCCCGAAGAATGTCTTCGAGTGTCTGGATCGTCCTCTCTGACCGACCGACTGTCTGAGGGTGATAAGCCGTGCTGATATGTAGTCTCATCCCCATCACATCATGGAATTTCTTCCAAAACTTGGAGGTAAACCAGGTGTCACGATCAGACATAATAGGCACCGGTACACCATGACGAGTCACAATCTCTTTGATGAGTAGATTCGCCAATCTTTCGGATGAATACGTCTCGCGGATCTATAGGAAGTGGGCACTCTTTGTTAGTCGGTCGACAATCACCCAAATAGTATCGCATCCCCTCGTCGTACGAGGTAGCTAAGTAATGAAGTCCATGGTGATATGCTCCCACTTCCATTCGGGTATATCCAATGGTTGGATCTTCCCGTACGGTTTCTGGTGTTCCGCCTTCACTTGTAAACAAGTAAGGCACTTACTCACGTACTCCACCACGTCACGTTTCATGCCCGGCCACCAATAGTCCTTCTTCAAGTCTTGATACATTTTAGTAGCACTAGGATGAATGGAGTATCGAGTTTTATGGGCCTCGTCCATAATCCTTCCACGTAGATCCCCGTATCGAGGAATCCACATTCGTCCAAATCGGGTCTTAACACCAAGAGTATTCTCACCCAATTCCGTAACTAGACCTTTCATCCTTTCGGAGTTAAGACGATCTTCTTTCAAAGCCTCGTCTTGAAACTCCTTAACCTGTATCATCACGTCAGAGGTCATAATTAGCTGATAAGCCTTCACCCGAATCGGCTCAGGCTTTGCCTTTCGGCTAAGGGCATCTGCCACCACGTTGGCCTTGCCCGGATGGTAATGGATTTCGCAATCGTAATCCTTTATGAGCTCCAACCATCGCCTCTGCCTCATGTTCAGGTCCTTTTGCTCGAAGAAGTACTTCAAGCTTTTGTGGTATGTGAAGATTGTGCACTTTGTCCCGTATAAATAGTGCCGCCAAATCTTCAACGCGAAAATCACCGCAGCTAGTTCTAGATCGTGCGTGGGATAGTTGACTTCGTGGATTTTTAGCTGTATTGATGTATAGGCTATCACCCTTCCACGTTGCATTAGTACGCAACCTAGCCCAGAATACGATGCATCCGAATACACCACTAAGTCTTCGCTTCCCTCGGGCAATGTCAAGATAGGAGCTTGTGTTAGTCTCGTCTTTAACTCCTCAAAGGCATCCTCCTGTTCTCGACCCCACATGAACTTCACGTCCTTGCGAGTTAACTTTGTCAAAGGTGAGGCTAACTTGGAAAAGTTTTAAATAAATCTCCTATAATAGCCCGCCAACCCCAAGAAGCTACGAATCTCGGATGGCGTCTTTGTTGACTTCCATTGCATCATCGCATCAACCTTTGTCGGGTCTACCATTATCCCTTCAGCATTAACGACATGCCCTAAAAATTGAACCTCATGCAACCAGAAAGCACACTTGGAGAATTTAGCATACAACTTCTCTCTCCTAAGTGTCTCCAACACCTCGCGTATGTGGCCGGCATGTTCTTCCTCACTTCTCGAATAAATCAGAATATCATTAATAAATACTATCATTTTGATTTATCCAGCATTGGCCGACACACTCGGTTCATCAAATCCATAAAAGCAGCTGGCGCGTTAGTTAGTCCGAAAGACATAACGAGGAACTCATAGTGTCCATAACGCGTGCGAAAGGCTGTCTTAGGAATGTCCTGCTCCTTCACCTTCAGTTGATGGTAGCCAGATCGAAGATCTATCCTTGAGAACCAGCTGGCACCTTGAAGCTGATCGAACAAGTCATCAATCCTCGGTATGGATACCGATTCTTCACCGTCAACTTGTTCAATTCACGGTAGTCAATACGCATCCTCATGCTACCGTCCTTCTTTACAAACAAGACCGAGGCATCCCAAGGAGAGATGCTCGGTCTAATAAAACCCTTATCAAGCAACTCTTGCAGTTGCTCCATTAACTCCTTCATCTCAGTCGGGGCCAGTCGATACGGTGCCTTAGCGACAGGCTGAGCACCGGGTATCAAGTCAATTTGAAATTCGATTTCGTGGTCCGGTGGCACACCTGATAAGTCTTCTGGAAACACATCGGGAAAGTCATACACCACCGGTACATCGGAAAATTATGGTGTTGACGTGTCCACATCTTTCACGTAAGCCAAGTAAGCGCTACATCCACGCCTCATGCATTTTTCGGCCACCGCCATCGAAATCACTTTCGGAATCGTCGTAACCCGATCGCCATATATTATCACCGCACTTCCGTCAAGCGTCGTCAGTCTAATCATCTTCTTACGACACACAATATTCGCTTCATAGGTTGCTAACCAATCCATCCCTAGTACTATATCAAATCCACCTAGGGGCATCACATGTAATTTAGCAGCAAACCTATGGCCTTCTAATTCTATGGCACAATACTCTATTACATCAGTAACTCTAGTGGACTTACCGATAGGAGTTTCTACATCAAAAGGCTCACTAATACTCCTCTGATAAGGGGAAGGAGAAGCCGTTTCTACATCCGCGTCTCATACACTTTCCCGCCACCGCCATTGAGATCACCTTCGAAATCGTAGTAACCCGATCGCCATAAACTGTCACTGAACTGCCGTCAGGCGCTGTCAAATGAATCATCTTCTTGCGACACACAATGTTCGCCTCGAAATCCGCCAACCAATCCATTCCGAGAACCAAATCAAAGCCACCCAAGGTCATCACAAATGGTCTAATAGGAAACTTGTGACCCTCAAGTTCCACATCACAGCCCTCTATCATCTCAGAAATCCTAGTAGACTTACCTATGGCAGTTTCTACATCAAAGGGCGCATCAACACATCTACTATCAACAGGCAGCTTAGCACAAAAGGCAGCAGAGATAAAGCTTTTACTGGCACCCGAATCAAAAAACACAGAAGCTAAAGTTTGGTTCACCAGAAACGTACCGGACACAACATCAGGGTCCGTCCTAGCCTCCTCTTGCGTCATCGTGAATGCCCTGGCTCTTGCCCTCGGTTCTTCACTTCATGTCTTCTTCACCCCTGAACCCTCAGCCCTCGGCTTCTTACGGTCTCTGCTCATATGGCCACTTTCCCCACAGTTAAAACATTTGCCTACCAGGCAATCCTTTGCTATAAGCCCTATCTTCCCACACTTAAAGCAGATGTTTGATCCCCACTTGCACTCCCCCGAGTGCTCTCTCCCACATTTGCCACATTTCTTCAATCCTGCACCTGGCGTGACCACACAACGATCATCCACCCGTGCCTTCTTGTTACCCGTCGAAGTATCACCTTGACCAAACCTCTTCCCCTGCCAGTTCCTCTCACCACCGCCCTTCCTACAACCTTCAGCCACCATCACCACAGTCCGTTCATCATATAACCTCCCTGCCAAATCCACTGCCGACCTAAAGGTGCTCGGTCGAGCAGAAATCAAGTGCCTGCGAATGTCAGCTGGTAGCCCTTGAACGTACCGGTTAATCTTTCGAGACACCGGCGTCACCTGATGCGGCACCAGTCTCACCATCTCGTTAAATTTGGTGGTGTATTGTTGGTGGGTCATCGTCCCCGCCTCCAACTGCAGGAACACTCTCTCAAATTTATCCATCTCTCGATGAGGACTGAACTCCTTGATTACCAGCCTTTTCAGCTTGGACCACTTCATTCTTCTAATGGCCCTACTACCCTCGGCTTGGACTATGTTGTCCCACCAGCATAGAGCCGAATCCGTGAAAGAGTGGGTAGCAAACTTCACCTTTTTGTCCTCCCGGCACTCGCTGATATCAAGAATAGCCTCCATTTCTCTCACCCACTGGTGAGCAGCAGCAGCGGTGCCATTACCGTCAAAAGTAGGGGGCTTGCACCTCACAAACGCCCCATAGTTGCAGCCTCGTGCTTGCTCCTGCACAGGCTCCTCCTCCTCTTCCTCTTCATCATCAGAAAGAACCGTTTCCGGTTCTAGTTGCTCCTGTCTCCCTGAGGACTGCAAGTCTTTCGGTCTGTTGCAACACAGAGTTGCTCACCCCATTGTCAATCTCAAAGATTGACCCTGTGTGCATCCTTCGGGGTAGCTAACCCGTGTCACAGTTGAGCTAACGACAACAAGGCCGTGCACCTCTTTGTATTTGCTTGCAAGACTTCCGTTCATTCATTTACTTTTCACTTTTCTTTATCATTAATCTTTCACTTTATTAATGAGAATAATTTCTGTTTCGATCATGATCATACCACGTAGATTCATACAATAATAAAATTAATAAATATGATAACAATAATAATAACCCTAATCATAATAATAATAATAATGATGATGATATTAATGATAAGGGTCATAATGACAGTCAAGCATAATCATGTGTATTAAATAAACCCTAGTCAACATTAGTCCAAAACCCTAAATGCACGAACTCCCACGAAAATTCTGCATTTAATTCTAAGTGTGGGGCGCATGAGGACTATTCGGGCGCATCAGCCTTGTTCAGGCGTTTCACCACTATGTAGGCGTATCTGCCTACATTTAGCCAAATAAACTCTTAGGCGCATGAATTGTTCAGGCGTATGAGTCTGTACTTAGGCGCCTGAATGAAAAAGTTGGGCGCATGAGTACTATTGGGGCGCATGGGGTCTTAGGCGCATGGGAACACTTAGTCAAATTCAGCCTAATTCTAGGCGCATGGCTACTATTTGGGCGCATGAGTTTCAGGCGCATGGGACTTAGGCGCATTAGGTCCTGTTTGGGCGCATGAGCAACACTTAATATTTCTAAGGCAATATTTAGGCGCATGAGCCTTATGTAGGCGTATTAGCACCATGTTCAATCATGTTTCTAAGTCGTTTTCAATCCCAAACATCATCCCAACATGTTTTAAGCCTAGTTCTTGCATTCTACGTCACAGAAACACATCAATAACATAACCATAACCTTATATTCACCCAAAACATACCCCACCCACATACACATACACATGAACATACGGGTAACATACCAACTTTCATAAAAACATACATACATGTATTTTCAGCCCCAAAATCAGTTAAAACATGTAAAAAGGGGACTCTAGAAACTCACCTTAGTTGTTTTCAGGTTTGATACCCTTCCTTGAACTTCCCAGACGTTTCTAACATCTAAAACACACACACATATACAACCCGAACACACAAATCACATTTATAAGCACATAAACGGGTCTAGAATCGTCTAAAGCATCAATAATTTGAGAATTCTTACCAGAAACTTCGAACTTCTTGTTTCTTCTTCAAAAACTCGATTCTGCTCTTTCTCACTCTAGAATATCCGAATGAAAAGGTGAAAAGTAACATGGCATGGGCGGCCATGTTACTTTTATACAAAATAATATTAAATTTTGTACTTTTTGCACATTTAACCCCTTAACTTGGGTTAAATGGCACTTTCCACTTCGATTATTCTTTTTACAACTTCTTAAAATATCCGGGTGTTGCATAAAACTATCTTTTTGTGTTTCAATCACTCTTCAACCATCTTGAACGTCTATGTTTATGATGTGCGCAAAACATCGACTATGAAAAAACATACCGTCACACATGGGTTTATATTTTAATTTTAAATGATCGATCGCAAGAGTGTTATTTGACGCGTTGTCGAAAGATATAGAAAATATTTTGTTTTCTAATTTTTACATTTTAATAACTTTATCCATAAGAAAAAAAATGTTTTGGCCGGTGTGAGAATAATCAAACAATTCAAACGCAATCGTACGTTTCATCATTTGCCACGAATCGGGTTCAACCCAATGTGCGGTGCACAAATGTACGTGTCCGGTGAACCGTGAGGAGTCGACCAAACATCACTAATTAAGTTAACACCGGTTTGTAAATTTTCAAAATAAGATATTAATTCATTTCTAGCTTTTTTCCAAATTTTTAAACAATCTCTTCGAATAGTAGCACGACTTACATTGGTGTAACGTGGTTGTAGAGTTCGTTGAATGATCCCGAACCGCATCAATGTTATAAGCCCAAACATTTCCTTCGTTTGTCATCGAAGCTTGACCTTGAGACGGTTCACCTTTCAACGCCTTAGAATATTTATTTGCAATGTGATTTCACAACGTTGTGTTTGCATCTTTTTTGAAAAACTTATGGCAAAACTTGCAATGAGCCTTGTTCAGACCGCTTGCCATTTGACATAAAATGTAATTGCACCATATTTCGGGGTTCCCATTCGTTGGAAGGATTGCTACCACCACGTCGCTTGAAGACGCATCACAACCAACGGAAGATTGAGCACTTGATGAAGCCATTTGAGAGAGTTTTTGCGATTTTTGAGAGAGTATTGAGCGTTTTTGCGATTTTTAAGCGTAGATAGTGTTTTAAATTATTGTGATTCAACCAAAACATCCAATACATATATATACTAACAAATGGGGGTATAGTGGTAAAACACACAAAATAACGGTCAAAAACGTCTATAATTTTAAAATCCGGTTTGAAAACCGGTTTTGGGGCCGGTTTGAAACCGGTTTTAAACCGGAATGTTTCTAAACCGGTTTGAACCATCATCACCCAAAACCGCATAGGAAACCAGTTTGAATACTGGTTTGAAACCGGTTTTAAACCGGACCGGTTTCTAAACCGGTTTGAACCATCATCACCCAAAACCGCATAGGAACCGGCGGTTTGGGCCGGGTTGGAACTGGTTTGGGCCAAAAACCGGTTCCGGTTTTTTTGGCCGAACCGGTTCGGTAACCGGTTTTTTGTCCACCTCTAGCGTGTAGCGGTCCTGACCGTGAGTTTGAGAGAAGTAATTAGTCGAAGATAAGAAAAGTTGTCTACCCATTATTAGAAGTCCGCTAGCCGCAAACATAGAAGCGTGAAGTATAATGTGAAATATGGAAGTTAAGGAAGGGTATACATTGTGAGCAGTGTAAGGTATTGCGGGTTTCGATGATGAAACCTAGGGGGTGTTAACAGTCCAGTTTTCAGTACTAACGGGTCGGTTAGTATGTTAACGATTGTTATGTAATAAGGAGTAAGAGCGTTAACTTTGTTAACTTATCAAATGAGTTTAAAGCTGAAACCAATTGGATTTGAAGTGAAGGGACTAAATGAGTCATTGTTGCAAAGTTCAAATATACATATGTGGTCATGTTTAAGGAAATTAGAAAGAAACAGAAATGTTACAATGGGATGAAGAACATAATCAGCTCATTTTGAAGTGAAATGCATGTGAAATTAGTTTTCAAAATCTGATTCTACAACCCCTAATCTCTATGAAGTGTTAATTTTTGTATAAACCTCAAAAGGGGTAAAATGAGTAGATTTTGTTGAATCTGGTCTAGAAAGGGATTTGATGTTGTCCGATAAATGTATTAAGTGTAAGAAGATATGATTAAGATTCTGTAACTGATGGCTTCTGTTCATTTTGTTTAAATTGATTAAATTGAAGATTTTTTATGAAATTAGGTGTTCATGAGGAAGAACAATTGAAATGGTCAAACTCGTGTTAAAATGAGTTTTTTTCAACGAATGTAAGTGTCAAACAACATGTGGTAAAAGCCTAAATGAGTCTTGACCCAAAATCGACCTCCCGGATTGGAATCTGTTGATTTTTTGCGTCTGTGCGACTTTGATCATGCAAACCCGTGTGTGTCGACCTTATAAAGACATGTGACTTTATAAAGTCGCACCCGGGTGCAAGACTTTATACCCGGGTGTAAGACTTTAGCAATGCACGTCTTTAGTGCAAGACTTTAGTGCGCGTCTTTGGTGCAAGAGCTTAGTAGTACAAGAGCTTAGCAGTACATGTCACACCCTCAAAATCCACTAACGGAGTTTTACCGTCAGGCGTGTTACATAACCAGGATCTCAGATAAGCATCAGTTACAGCAAACGACTCGATAATTACAAAACATATAGATTGCTTAATAATAATGAAACGATCCAATTATATTTAAGTATTGCGGAAGAATAAACAAGATAACATTTAACAATAGTCTTGGAACACGTAAACATGCGTCCAATCCAGTTTATACAAAGTAAATGAAGATTTAATCTTGAAAACAGTTTGTGATGAATGCGGAATGACATGCGGTAGATGCTGTGCTCCTAAACGTGCCACATCAATATCCTGAGAGAAAACATGCAAAATCTCAGTACAAGACTGGTGAGTTCACAGGTTTATCAGAAAACAGTATGTATCAGTAATGAAATTCCTGGATTTTGTAATCAAAGCATACAATGGGTAGCTAATCCATAATGATCCCTATGTGTATGAAGTCGCGACCGAGCTGACATGTAATCAATAATAAAGCAGGCCTGTGGATCACACACCACAACACTTGTAATTAGGCTAACCGTTCACCCGTTTGACGAACGTTGTGCTAGCGCGACTAGCCCGGGTGGGGTATGTCAATCCCAGTAGTACTACTAACAATCACCTTGCTATTAACCATATTAACGGTCCGAAGGGCAAAGTATAACACCATAGTATCAAGTATATGCAGTATTACAGAAATCCAAATGTAATGTAACGTTTATGAAAACGGCATGTTTCTCTCCCCCAAAAGAGTATATAAGTAAAAGTGGGGCTGTAAACTCACCTTGAATTGATGTAATGAAAGCAACAAGAGCTTCAAAGAATGAGGCAATGCACGATCAAACACGATCAACACCTATTATTAATTGTAATTACGTCTTTAAAACGGCTTCAAATGCAAATAGATATATTTGGTTGGATTCGGGTCGGTTTGGGTTTGACGCAAACGATTTGATATATATGTTTGAGTTTAATTATAAACTAGGGTTCAACATCTGATAATGTTTAAATATATTATGTATATATTCTCTGTAATCTTTTGAAATAAATGTTATTACGATAACGTATTATCCGGTAATTATTTATTAACCTAAATGTTCGTTACAGTATTGATGAAATTATAAGATATATAATTCCTTTGATTTTCATGGTTATAATTAAGCACGATCTAGTGTCCATTTTTATGAAAATAATTATTTGTAATATTTATAAATATTAATTTATAAATATTATTACGGTTTTTAAATAAAATAAATTTACAGAAAATATTTATATAACCTTTTAAATAAGAAATGTTTATAAAAATTATTTTTACAATTTTAAGAATTTTTATATAATTTTTAGAAGCCTAAAAAGCTTTTAAGAAAAATAGTTAAGGGTCCCTGGGTTCTAACCCGAGACCTCAAACTCACAATCCCACACACCAACCAGTGAACCAAAGGCCTCAGCCGCGATAAAACTCGGTTCCTTTTGTTTTTAAGCAGCCCATCCCAGTTTCCCCTAAACCGTATGAACCCTAATTCGATTTCATCTAAATTGAACCCCGATTCGAAGTTAATAATCAAATCAATGTTAGGGCTTTTCATTCCCATGTAAAAACGAGTGTGTAGATGTGTGTAATTACCTGTTTTGATTCGGATTGATGGTAAGAACAGTTAGGAACAAGCCGCGACCTAAGTCGAGTTCGAACAGTGAGCAATCGATGATGAAAATCAAATTAAACCCGTGGACAGCTTCTCAGAGCTTTTGTGATCAAAAACCCTTTGTTAATTTGGGTTTAGAAAGGTCGGATGTTGGCTGTTGATAGAGTTGCAGGTGCGATGAACCGAGGTGATCGAATTCAATGTATGTGTGTGTTTCAGGTGCGATCTCAAGCTGTATCCGATTGGGGATTTATATAGGATCGTGTATGTCGAATTAATTTGATTATATTAGTGTTGAGTGGGTGAATTAGCCGTTTGAACGGTCGAAAAATAAAGTGGATTTTGATACCCGTTAATTTTACCGTTACAACGCGTTTGATCATGTGCATTAGGTTCGAATCTTGTTCACGACACGGTTTGGTGTATTTTGGGCTGTCAAAATTGAGTTTTTAGTGGGTTTTAGAGTCGCCGGAGCTTGGCCGGACTTCGGCCGGAATTTTGGCCGGAAAATTGAAAGGGGCGGGGGGTTGGGTTTGAAACTTTCAAAGTTACACAAATGGTCCCTGCGGTTTATGTTTTATTAATTTATGTTATATACTTTCTTTTGAAGTTTCAGAAATGACACAACAGCCTCCTGGACTTTGTTATTATTATTTATTATTATTATTATTATTATTATTATTATTATTATTATTATTATTATTATTATTATTATAAAATATAATAAAATGGAAAAACTCGGGTTGTCACAGTACAAGACCTTATAAACTCTCACGAACTTGTGCATGAACTGAAAGTAATAAGTTGATAATAGCCTTATGGAGTGTACAACCTTCATCCATAGAGGAGGTGGAGCAATTGGGAAGTCTGAATACATGGGTGCAATCGGTTTCCTTGGATGGGGAAATGGATACTTGGTTTTTCAGTCAAGAGCCTAAAGAAGGTTGGGGTGGTAGCGTGGAGAGCGGAGTCGGATCGGTTACCGACAAAGGAGGCTTTACGAAAAAGGAATGTTAACATACTGTCTCCATGGTATGCATTTTGTGGAGAGGAGATGGTTGTGCATGTGTTGTTAACATACCGTCTCCATGGTATGCATTTTGTGGAGAAGTAGAGGAGACAGCTGAGTATGTGTTGTTAGCATGTGTTCGCACAAGACGTGTGACAGATAATCTCATAATGGTGTAAATGTCTCCCTTTCTATGCATCGGGTATAAGAGATTTGTTGTGGTTGTTTCGATATGTTAACGGTAATAAGAAAAAGAAAAAAGCGGTGCAGGCGGTAATTCTAATCACGATATGGTGTATTTGGACGTGCTGCAACAATCTTAGCTTCGAGCATCAGATAACATCGTTGGCTAAAGTTCTTGAAGAGATTAAGGTGTTGGGTTTTTTGTGGGTTAAAAACTGGTCGCGGGCCAGACATTTAACATGGCAGAACTGGAGAAACTTTGATTTGGTGGGATTTTAGATGATGGTTAGCATTGGGCAGTTTGTATGGTGATGTTATTGGGGAGTTTAATCTAGGGGAGGGGAGATGATAGTGGTGTTATATGTGGGTGGCAAGTGTATGTGTATTTTCAGTTTCTGGCTGGGGTAATCTATTTAATTATTTATTGATGTTCAAAAAAATAAATAATAATAAGTTGATAATAAAAATTGTGACTTTTATTCTCTGGCTTAAGGTAAGTGCGTTGCACTTACTTATTTTGGATTACAAGTAACGTAGAGTAGAAAGAAAATCAATAACCATTTGAGTAGTTGAAACTGCCTACAATAGTTTTGAAAAAACACAAGAAAAAACTCATGGTATTCTTTATTCATAACCAATTCTCTTGCTACTTATGGTATGTATGTGATTGTAGGTAGTCTTGGAATTTTGTAGATTTTGTGAAGATTCAAGTATTACCCAACGAGGAACTCGCAAACTTCAAACTTTAAGCATTCTTGATTCTTGGTCTCGCTTTTTATCACAGCATGTGCAGGTTTCGTGATTGCTAGTGTGGGAACCGTTTAAAAGTGCATTACCAAGTTCTGAATGGGAAACAACTTTTGCTTAATAATCAACCATATTGGTGTTCAAAGAAAGTCTTCCATCCAAACTTGGAAAGGGATGATAAAGGAGCATGGTGCCACTCGGAAGGAAAAGAAAGATGCGAGTGTGTGTGTAAGCTCGAATAACTAAACAGCAAGAATACTTTGAAATTTAGAAGCGTATTATTAAAGACAAGGTAGTAAAATTATGTAAATATTAATTAATTAAGAGAACAATTTATGAGGAAACATGTCGATTGAGAGTAAATAGGTTAGACTAGAAGAGAGATCACATAAGGTCGCACTAGGATGTCATCTTTCATAAAGGATTATAAGAATGTAAATAGATTGTAATTTTAAACAATAAGTAAATAGTATAGAATAGAAGAGGAGATATCACATAACATCAACGTAACACACACCATCATTTAGATTGTCTCGATCAATAAGCCTTTTTAAGTACCTCTTGCGATCAATGAGGAACCTGTTTGTTTTCAGTTTGATTATGAAAGTATATTCATCAACGTATAGTTGGAAATTCAAACTAGGTTTCTTTCCACAGGAAATGAGAAACACACAAAAGCACAAGGTTCAGGCTAGTTAGTTGCAATACTTGAAAACAAATACTATTAAACTAGACAATATTGCAAAAGTTAAAGATGAAATTAACCAAGTTAAAGGGAATCAACGACCTCTTCGTGGATTTAGTAAAAAACTAGACAATATTGCAAAAGTTAAAGTTCAGTTGTTGAATACGTGATGGAAGTTCTTTTCTAATAATTATTTTTTCTTAGATAATCACAAGAACATCGGGTAGATGACAATTGAATAAAGGCTGGAAGACAAATACCAAATCTCTTTTTTGTTTGAAGTGTGTGTGTGTTGTTCTAATGAAATTTAGCAAATCACACCTCAAAATGTAACATAAGGTTTATTAGTAGTAACACACAGTATTAAATTGATATGTTTTTTGGACTTTGTGTTTTTTTAATCAATAGGCAATATAACAGCACCTTGTAAACCTAACCAGAACCAGTTTCTTCAAGCTTTTGCTTGATGGATCAGAACATATATCCGCATTTGTACATCAACTCTAGAGGTTGCAATATTATTGCAGTTATACCTTTGATTTATTATGGGCCAGAAAAAAAATGCTAAGATACTAGTAGCAAGTACTACATTTTGGGTGTTTAGTTTGTCATCAACAATCTATAAATTCATTTTTCACTATGTTAGAGGGCAAGGCGTGACTTTAAGAAACCATACGACCTTGATTAAAAAAATAAAAAATCCAAGTGTTTTTAGTTTGAAGAGTATGATAGGAGGAAGTTGAACAAGAAGAGGATAAAAGCAACTGGATGAGATTGAAGTAGTTGGTGTCTGAAGTCAATCTTTTGAATTGACAAGCATCATTCTAAAGGTATATGAAACAGTCTCCTGACAATCTGTTTGTACAATGCATGATGATGCAAAGTAGGGATAATTGAAAAAAAAAAATCCTGTATGAGATGGATTTAATCTAAAAAATATGCGATGAGCCAACTGGTTATCTGAAACAAGGGGATTCAAAAGACTGTACACTTGTACAGGAAGTAAACAGGCTAAGGTAGAAGATAGATCACACATACATATATAACATAACAGACCTCACATGGCATATATCATGTTTGTAGTAGTTGATCTAGGCATCTTTAATATAGGATTGGTAGGAGGGATTTAATTAATCTTGATTAATTATAACAGCAAGTAAATAGTTTAGAGTAGAAATTGAAACCAACAGGAAACGAGAAACACACAAATGCAAAAGGTCTAACTAGTTAGTTGCAATACTTGAAAACAAAACGTAGTAAAGATGAAATAAACGAGTAACCAAACTGAAGGTGGTCCGGTCCATCTTCCTGGCTAGTCCTGGCTAGTCCATCTCGTGGAACACTAGAGAGAAAAAAAGAAAGTACAAGCACACTAATTAGATGATATAAAGATGATAGGAAGTAAAAACAATGATGAAAAAAAATCCCAAAGAAAGAACCTGGCGTAAGATTTGGTCCGTAGCGGTCTGATGGCAAAGAAACCCAATACTCATTTCCAATTTTTTCAAGCACAATTTCCCCTGCCACCATATCCAAACCGACGGGCAATCCCCCATTGGCCCAATTGCGCAGAAAAGCTTCGACTGTCATATTTGTGTAGGCATATAATGAGTTCAATGCAAATTGCACAGAAATCCGTTGGGTATCCAAATCCCAAACACGGGAATCTATTGATGTAGCAAAGCGTGCCAAACAGAAGGATAAAGCTTCCTTAGAGATTCCAAATCCAAGGTCCGCCAGAGTATTCGCGGCCTTAACTCCATCAATCAAAGTGCTTTCGCTTTGGCTTGCAAGACTTAAAAGTGACTCGAGGACTTCATCCAAGTATCCACAATCAAGAAGCCTCCAATGCCCATCAATCTCTACAGCTGAAAGAAGGCTAAGAGCATCCTCTAGTTCTTCATCAGTAGCAGGAAGAGTGGTCTGTAGGTAACCCCATGTATACAAACCTTTACCAGACGATGACGAGTGTGGTCCATCGTATGGATTTTCTAGAAGAAGCGCTTTAAGTTTGTCTAATCTGACTTTGTCCATGCTTCCTTGTTGTAACACAAATTTCTTGACAGGATAAGTCGTTGGCTCAATTCCTAGGCGTAATCTGAGTAGTAGGGTAGGGAAGGGAAGTATTATAACCAGTGATTCAGAGGTGGTTAAGGATAATAAAAATGAGTAAATAACTACCTATTGACATCTTCAATTTCAACAGGACGAGAGTATTCATCATCAATTAGATCAGGAGGAACAACAGGGCCATAGTGGTAGTGCGTGGGGGGATTACATACTGGATTCATGGCTTGATAAACCAAACACAACACAACACATCTATTTTTTGAGAATCACTATAAAAAAATAAAACCAAACGTAACACACACATCGGCAAACACAGAGAATCGGTATCTAAAATGTAAGAAGAAAGGACCTGACTTTCGTCTCTGACAGCAATCTGAAACAACAACAACAACAATAACAGATCGAACTACAAGAATGATAACGATTTGAACAGAGAAGAAGACGAATACTTACCTGCTAATGATAACGATTTGAACAGAGAAGAAGACGAAGACTTACCTGCTAGGGTTTGGTTTTAGGGCGGAAGTAAATAATAACCAACCCGTGGGATTTAACGAGGCTCCTAACGGGGACACCGTATGGGTTTTAGGGGTGGGTCGGTTCAAACGGTCACGGTTAGGTCTTGCGGTCACATTTTGGCACCTAACCGTGACCGCATGGACTTGATGTCACGGTTTGGGGTGTTTGTCCCCGTGACAGCATGGTCTTCCTTTCACGGTTCGGGGTGATAGTC